>JAPPVO010000002.1:91277696-92477696 GCA_030407325.1 Camellia japonica
TTACATGTAAAATGACACTACAACATGCAATCATCTCAATCACTTCATGCTTAAAGCATTAAAACAATGAGCTAGTAAAGGGCATTACACTATAGCCATGCAATACAAGCCTCAAAGGACTTAAACAGCCCAAGACAGAGCTAAAACATGCCAAAACAATAGCCAAAACATGCTGAAATTAAGCTAACACAAGCTAAAAAAACAAGCCAACATGTGATGCTAACTAGGCATGCAAGTGAGACACAAGGAGGGGAGGCTAACCCCTCCCATTTTGGACTTCAAAACATGCTTTCCACCACTAAAATAACTCTGAATTTTAGTGGCATAAATGTCCAAAAAGTTTGATTTTAAAATGCTAAAAGATGGTGCAAAGGCTCACACAAATAAGCAACAAGAAGGGTAGACAACCCCTTAGCACAAAATGGCTTCAAACCAACATGTTTAGGACTGAAAAACAGAGGTTTTTACAGTTGAAAACCAGCTCAAAAATAGTGTCAAAAGATGGCAAAACGAGTATGGAAATTAAGCTAGCAAAGAGAAGTTTCTACCTCTTGAAGGGAAGACATAACTTAAGCAACAATCTGAGCTTAAACCACCTTCTAGAGCTCAAAGGAAGCTCCAAGAAAGCTTCAAGCAACCTTAGCCCAAAGATGAACCACTTTGATCAAGGATGTCTAGGCAAAGGAGAGGTGTATCTCTACTTGTATACACAAAAGGGCAAGAGAGAGATAAATCTAGAGAGAGAAAATTGTAGAGAGAGAGGATTTTTAGAGAGAGAGGCTCCCAAAATTTTCTAACCTTGCAATATGAGAGATATGGCCTGTATATATAGAAATACAAGAGCCTTGGTCAAAAATATCAACAAAACAGACAGCTGGAGCTGTATGGAACAACTGGCGGATAATATCTGCAAAAAATCTAAGTTTGGGACACCAGTGGCCGACACCCCTCACTTCTGGCCGACCGGCCACTTAAAGTGGCCGACAGCAAAAATCTACTCTCCAAGTCCAACTTCAAATGAGCACATCTCCTTCATCTGGACTCCTTTTCAGGTCTTTCTTGAGCCTAAATTGAAGCCGCAAAAGTCTTCTTTCCAATGGCAGTAGACTCATATCAAAATTCCAAGTGTCCAAATAGTTATGCTCATTTTAGTGAAGACTGCTCAGTTTCTGTCCTAACCAGATTGATGCCCAACTTCAACCAACCATATCTCCCTCATCCAGACTCGACTTTAGGAGATTCTTGAGTGAAAAATGAAGCCCCGGAAGTCCACTTTCCAACGATGGTGGCCTCATAGCTGAAATCCAAGTGTACAAATGGATAGGCCCAATTTAGCGAGGGCTGCTCGACTCTCTCTTAACGATTCATGCCCATTTTCTTCCCCAACTTGGCTTCTTCCCTCTCCTCCAATTTTCTTAAACTCCAAACCTCTAAACAAGGTGTTTTGAAAGATTTTTTTTCAAAGTGTTCCCCTCTTTCATTCATTTCTACTTTGTCCTTGCTCAGTTTACCAAAAAGCACAACATTTAACGAAATGCGAGCCTCAGAACATCGTAGGAACTTTGTTTCAAAAATATTTTGAAAGAGAGGGCTTTAAGGTCTAAAATCTTTGGTCAACATAGTTTTAGTCCAAAAATGGGTTGTAAGGTTAGGATTTGACTCTCTCATTGTCGAAGATATCAAACATTTGCACTGCATAACTTTCATCACCAAGTAAGCAATCAGTAGCGCCCAAGTCTTAAGGGCGATCAAAAATGGGGTGTCTACAGCAACGAGGGCTACATTTACACCAATTGGATGGAGTTTTTACCAACTTTGAGTTCTATAGTTTTCTTCCTCTTTATCTCCTAAGCTTGAGGTACGGATAATCTTAGAGTTATATATATGTTTTTGTGAGATTATGTTTGTTTGAAGTATTTCTTTCATGTTTGAGCTATGATTTTGGGTTGATGAACCGTAGATGATGTTAGAAGAAGATTTTCTCTTTTTTTTCCAAAACGTTTGAGAATATGAGCCATGTCCTAAAATGTGGGTATTGTTTTGGAAAAATCTTTTCAAAAATAGAACAAAAACCTAGTTTTGGGTAGAAACCCTAGAATTTGGGGATTTTGGGAGAATGTTGAGATATTGTAAAATTTATGCTTGATAAATTGTTATGTGAAGCAATGATGGAGAAATTTCTATGGTTGTATTAAATGAGGAGTTTCATGGTGGAAATGAAAATTATTGACTTTGAAGCTTATTGTTGATTTGTCTTGGGAAACCAAGTTTAGAAAATGATGTTTAACATGTGGAGAATGCATGTATGTTAATGTTGTTATATTATCTCTTGGAAATATAGATTATCATGTTATATTGATAAGAGATGTGGAAATTTGATCACAATGGAGGATTGTGTGGTGGAATTAAAAATGGAACTTCTAAATGCATTGTTTCATTATTGCATTGCCACACCATTTTATCATTGTTGCAATTGATTTTGAATCTTGCATTGAAAAAGTATTGTTTTGAGAAAGGAAATTATTTGTGAAACAAGATCATTTTGGATTTGTTTTGGGGTAAATACATTGGTAAGTCCAGATAGAGGATGTAGTTGGTATTGGTTAAGTTGGCCTGAGTGTCTATTGTGAAAGACCGAAAATGTGATAACCCGACCCGTAATATAGTTAATTATGCATGTTATTATGTGTTTGATATGAATTTGTATATTTAATGATGTGACTTATTATGTGATTATGATATTATATATGTTGAGTGTAGGGAAAAAAAAAAATCAATTGCGATTGGGGCATTTAACTGGGAATTTATGGCCTTAGAGGCGCCAGAAAGCAAAACCGATTTCATATTTGTGTTTAACATGATTTTTGGAGCCTACGGTGAAATTTGACAAAATTACGATTTGTAATGAATTAATTGAGCTTAATTAGCATAAACCTTAGATTAAGCCAACCTCATTATGTATGTGATTTTATGTTTAATTAATTAAGGAGATTTGGATTCTAATTGATTGTTACTCTAAGGTAATTTAGGATTTATGAGAATTTTGGAGTCTGATTCGTATTTGATTTTAATAAGGATTTATTTTGGAATTCGAAATGGAAAGCCAAAATGGCTCAAGAGAGTATAATTGGGGAATTGAATTATTTTAATTTCGAGTATTAGATCGTATGGGAGTTTAATTAAATATTCGATTTAGATTTGTAAAATTGAGATTTGATTAATTGGGTCCGAATTGGAGTTAATTAAGTTATGAGAATTGGGAATTAAGGTTGTTATGAATAGAATTTATTTATAAGGAATTTAATTGATGTATTCAATTGAGTATGTAATTTATTGGCGAAGATTTTGAAGTTTAATCTAAAATTGAAGGCCTTAATGATTTAGGAAACCAAAATTGAGGATGGAAATAAGTTTAATTTAATATTTGGAGACTTTTGGAAGTTTGATTAAAAATCAGATTCAGAATGATAAATCTTAATATAATTAATTGGGCACTAAAGGAAGTCAATTAGATAAATTAAATTATGTAGAATTTATGATTAGTTATGATTAATTTAATTATGTGTTAATCAAGATTTATTGAGAATAAGAGTAATTTAATTAAATTAATCTTAACCATAAATTAAATTATAGAATGATTTAGAGTTTGGGAATATATGTGGGGGTGTGTGTGCAGAGAAGTATTTATTTTATATTTTGATGAAATAAGAACTAAGGTTTGGAAAATTATGAGTTTATGAACAAATGAGTTCAATTTTTAAATTAAAGGAGTTTTGATGTAAATGATTTAAAATTGATCATATTTTCTTGATTAATTAATAGTTTGTGTGTTTTTAGACAAGCCATGTATGAACCCAAGTTTTGAGATTATATTTTGAAAAGTTCAATTCATGTTTTAAAATTTGTGAGTTTGGAATTGGACTTGATATGAAGAACATGAATTAAATTTAAATTTGGACAAATATGGAAATAAATTATAATTTATAATTGAGAATCAAAAATTAGTTTAATTTTGAATTAAATTTCATACATGCAAGTATTTTTGGAAGGGGCTTTATAGCTTCAAGTTATGTTTCATAAAATAAATAAAGATGATTTTTGAAACATGGAGAATTTGGCACCAAATCACACATGCATACATAATTTTATTGAATCTTATGAATTTGAGTGTCATTTCCACTATTTGAGATGAAATTAGAGTCTACATTTCACATGCATGCACAATCCATGAAATGTAGAATTGATGTGCATGAGTTATGAAGTTATGGAAAGGAATTTGAAATAATTTGGGCTTGTATGACGAATCCTTGGAGATTTGAGCTTCAAATCTTGTGGAATTGGCATTATATCACATTAGAAGTTGTATGGTTGATATATAGGACAAAACATGTAAGTTGTGTCATTTAAAGTTATGTTTTGAAGCACAAACAACATTCAAGAAAAACCATAAATCGGCTTCATCGCTCGAGCGGAGAAGTTGCCTCTTGAGCGTAGAATGTAAGCAACCAGTATTTTTGCAGACCAAGGGGTCTGCTCGAGCGGCCAATGTTGCACTCGAGCGAGGAACCCTATTTCAGAAAAGTTTGAAAAGCTGTTTCATGTCCCGATTTCCGTTCTCTTTTATTTCTAAGCACTCTTACGCATACATTGAACATCATAAATAAATTAAAAGAGTAAAAAAGTAGCCTAAGAGAATTAAACAAATTAAGAACGGAATAAATTGTATTGTGACCCGATTTCTATGTGTATTATGAATTGTGTAGGGTCAACTACACGGGCGAACCAGGCATCTGAACACTGTGCGTAATACTTTAGTAAAGATATGTTTATATATGCTATTTTTAAATACTACTCATGTGCAAGTTTTCTGGATTTGTGAATTCAAATTATGAATGAGCATTCTATTCGTCTGATTGTGCTAGACTCTGTATTGAAATTGAATAGTACGAAATCATTTGATTACATGGACCAAAGGTCGTTCTGAATGATTATGAAATGGGCCTAAAGGTCATTCTGTATATTTGACAAAGGATATGTTTGATAAGAAATGGGCCCAAGGCTATCTAATATGTGTGTCAAGGACACGAAATGGGCCTAAGGCCGTCATAATACGAATGCGATCATGATCACGAATATAAATATGCACATAAATATGAATATGAAAGTGATGGACCTGAGGTCGTTCAATATAGATATGTGCATAGACGTGATTATGGAAATAATGGACCTGAGGTCGTTCCTTATAAATATGCGTATAGATATGAATATGGAAATAATGGACCTGAGGTCATTCAGTATAAATATGCGCCTAGATATGAATATGGAAATGATGGACCTGAGGTCATTCAATATAAATATGCGCATAAATATGAGTATAGAAATGATGAACCTGAGGTCATTTTGTATTATGATTGGGCCCAAGGCCGTTCTGTAATATCATTGGACAAGTATTTTGGACCTGAGGTCGTTCTGTATGAATGAGAGCTTGGACCCGAGGTCGTTTCGCCCCTCTAATACATCTTGAACATAATGGATTGAACTTGAAGTCGTTCTGATTTGGATTTACATGTGTTATGCATAAATATGAATTACTTAATCAAG
This sequence comes from Camellia japonica, assembly GCA_030407325.1. Taxonomy (NCBI): domain Eukaryota; kingdom Viridiplantae; phylum Streptophyta; class Magnoliopsida; order Ericales; family Theaceae; genus Camellia; species Camellia japonica. The sequence continues at coordinate 91,283,298 of JAPPVO010000002.1, forward strand.
AATCTCATTCATATAACCTCTTTACTTTGGTATTATTTACTGGGCATTAGCTCACTCTTTATTTATATATATGTAGGTGTAGGAGAGCAATTGGAGGATCAACATTAGAGTTTGCCCAGGAGTCCGCCTCTTTGTCAATTCACCCAAGAGTGCCTCTATGTAGAGGCTTTGTTCTGTTTTGTTTTGTCAAGCTTGGGATAATCTTTGTACTTGGTTAGAAGTCCTTCACGTAGTGTGTGAGATATGATATAAAATATGTCTTCGTACATGTGATACCCCCGTTCTGTATTTTGTTATTTGGCCCCTAATACGTATGCAATTATATGTTTCAATATGATTTTGTGTGCCATTATGTGATATACGTGATTTTAGAATTCTATCTGTTCACCGTAGGGATATCTGTTTGAATAATCCGCTTCGGTAATTAAATTGAGGGCCTTATCGGCCACAGAACCCGAAATTGATTACGCCATCGTGGTTGGCATAATTTTAGAGCCTACGGTGAAATTTAATTAGAAATTGATTCGGGTTAAATTAAATCGATTAAATTGATGAATTAGAGCCCAACTACTTTATTATTATAATATTGTGACTTAGTGGGGCCTTATTATATTCAATCCCCTCTTTGTTTCACCTTGGCTGACTCTAACTAAAGGGAAGGGAGAGAGGGAGTCGGCTAGAGAGAGGGAAAAGAGGAGAGTTGGGTGTTTGGCTCAAATTTGTGTAGACTTGGAGGATTAAACTCAAGAAGTTGCTATAGATTGGAAGATTGAGCCTCTAGGTGAGCATTTGATTCTTGAATTCATGAATTGAACGTGTAATCTTGTGAGCTCAAGTATTTTTTTGTGATTAAGAGTATGATTTAAATTGGTCTTGATGAGATATGACCATGCATGCATAAAATTTGATTTGAATTGCCATAAGTTGCATAATCTAGCATGTATCATGACAATTAAGCAAAAATTGAAGTTTGATCATGCATGCAAGCTTGGTTTTGTTGAGTTTTGGCACCATTTGCATCTTTGAAATGGAAATGAAGTCAAGATGGCCTTGCATGTTTGAAAAATTAAAGATATGAGCTTGAATGCATGAATTTGTTATATTGGTGATGAGTTTGTCATGTTTTGGGACATGCATGTAGGTAAATCAAGAAATTGAACTTCATAATGCTATAATCTTGCAAGGGAACCATGTTAGTGTGATTATATTTGAGATTTGAGCCTTTGCATGCAAGAATGGTAGCTGGGAAATTGAATTGAAGCTCAAGAACACAACCTGGAATTTCCAGAATTTTGACTTCCGCTCGAGCGGAGAAATCGAGCTCCCAGCATTTTCTGCAAACCTGGTTTCCACTCGAGCGTGGAAGTTGACGCTCGAGCGGGGAGCTATGTAGGCAGGAAAGTCCGCTCGAGCGGCCGAGTTCGCGCTCGAGCGGGAATCGAAGGCAACCAGTACTTTTGCAGGCCTTAAGGGTCCGCTCGAGCAGGGAAGTCCACGCTCGAGCGGGGACCCTGTTTTCTGAAATTTTGAAAATGCATTCTGTGTTCTGTTTTCCGTTCCCTTTCACTTCTAAGCACTCTTAGGTATACATTGAGCATAGTAAATGAGTTAAAGAGATAAGAACAAAGCCTAAGAGGAAAATGTGAATTTTGAACGGATTGAATTGTTAGTGACTCTTTTATATTCATGACATGTGTAAGGTCGAGTTCCAGGGCGAACCAATCTACCGATCACTGTGAGTAATATTTGGAATATGTTATTGTCCAATTACTTACTTCCATGTAAGTTTTATAAGGTTCATTAATTTTGAATGGTGGACAAAGTTTGATATGAAAGTTTGAAAGGCCTATGTGCCAGTTTGATATGAAAGTTTGAAAGGCCTTTGTGCTAGTTTGATATGAAAGTTTGAAAGGCCTATGTGCCAGTTTGATATGAAAGTCTGAAAGGCCTATGTGCCAGTTTGTTATGAAAGTCTAAAAGGCCTACGTGCCAGTTTGATATAAAGGCCTAAGAGACAGTTTGATATAAAGGCCAAAGAGCCAGTCTGATATGAAAGTTTGAAAAGGCCAAAGGCCAGTTAACATGAATGAATTGAGGCCCAAGGCCGTCTGTTGTATAATGTTTCTATGCATTTCCTTTATTTAATATTATTCATTGGGCTTTCGCTCACGCTCATTCATGTGTCTGTAGGTGAGCCAAGGGAGGTCCAGACCCAGCCCCAGTAAAGCCTGAGTGGATCAACATAAGTTTTGGAAAGTCAGCCCTTGTGTCTCACGCATGAGACCCATCTTCGCCTTTTGTTATGTAGTTATATTTTGTCATGTTGGCGAAGCTTGTATATGTTTGTATATAGTTCACGGGTTGACATAGTCTTGGGATGATCCTGCATATGCTAAACTTTTGATACTTAATTTCTATTGTGAGTTATTAATGTTTATATGTGTAACTTGTTTGACGTGCCATGTAAGCACAGCTCTACGGACAAAGTTTTCTTTAATTGCTTCCGTTTGGCCCCCATTAACTCTGTTAAATGCATTTGGTTAGGTTTGAGGCCGTAGGTAATCTCATGATTACTGGCCGGTTACGTCCTTAACCATGGGGGCGGGTTAGGGTCGTGATAGATTGGTATCAGAGCACGAGTTAATAACTCACACACTTGTCCAAAAGAGCAATAAGCGTCTAGAAAGGATCTAGGATGCATGCATAGGTATGAATTTAAGAGCATTGAGAATGTGCTTAACTGTTTCATGTGAATAACTATATGTTACAAGGTTGCGAACTACTTGCATTACAAATTATCTGAACATATATGCTCCTTGTTACATGCATATTTCTGTACCTTTTGTATAAACTATAATGCAAGTTTAATCAGATGGTAAGGACGTGGGGTGATGAGATAGAAGAGTCTACTACTACTAGACTGGATAGAATGGAGAGACTGATTCAGGAAATGGCAGAATCTTTGAGGCAACAACAAGAATGGCAACAACAGTGGCAGCAGCCACATCCCCCACCTCCGCCTCCGGCACCTCCTGTGCCAGATAATCAGAATGATGAGCGAGCCATAGCCCTCACCAAAGAGTTCAAGAAAATTAAACCGCCCCAGTTCCATGGTGGACTAGATCCTTTGAAAGCTGAAGCTTGGGTCCTCGGCATCGAAAAACTGTTTGAAGTATTTCCGTGTTCAGAGACATAGAAAGTGCTTCTAGCCACCTTTATGCTAGAAGATGAAGCGAGAAGATGGTGGATGTTGATGCGCAAGAGTTATAGAGATGCTGATTGGGCAAAATTTTTGGAAATCTTTTACGACAAGTACTTCCCGCAGTGCGTTCAGGATAGGAAGGTGGCGGAATTCATGGAACTGAAGCAAGACAGCATGACTGTGGCCGAGTACGAGGCCAAATTCACTGAGTTGTCCAGGTTTGCGCGACATGCAATTGACACAGACTACAAGAAGGCAAGACATTTTGAGGGTGGGCTCCGAAGTGACATCCTAGAAAGGGTGAACGTCTTGAAGTTGGAAACATACATAGGAGTGCTAGACAGAGCCATTATATCTGAGGCCAACATAGCTAGACAAGCCAAGCCAACAACAGAATGGAAAGGTAACAAAAGGCAGGGCTTCTTTTCAAAGAAGAAGTTTCTGAAAAAGCAAAATACGGGCTCCTCAAACACCTCGAATTCTTCCCAAGACACATCTCTCATGTGCAACATTTACAACAAAAGGCACCGTGGGGTTTGTTATCGTGTGTCAGGGGCCTGTTTCAAGTGTGGTAAACAAGGGCACATGGCCCGAGATTGTAATCAAAATGAGGGAAAGAAAGCTGCTAGTTCCACTGCATCAATCCCAAAGCCAGGAAACACTTTGAGGTCTGCAACCACCGGGGATACCGTGAGACAGGGGAGAGTTTTTGCGCTTGTTCCGGGTGATACACGGAATGCCAATGCCGTTGTCTCAGGTACTATCTCAATATGTAATCAGGATGCTTTTGTATTAATTGATTCTGGATCAACGCACTCATTTGTGACATATGCATTTGCATCTAGACTGAAAAGACCCCTAGAATTGTTGCCATATTTGTTATGTGTGTTTGCTCCATCGGGGGAATCTGTGTTATGTTACTATATATATCGGTTTTGTGACATGCATATTGAGGATGCTACCCTACATGTAGATTTGTTGCCCTTAAACTTTAGACACTTCGATGTAATTTTGGGCATGGATTGGTTGACCAAATATTGTGCCACCATAGATTGTGTGACAAAGAGGGTTGTGTTTAAACCACCAGAACAGAAAGAGATTGTGTTTGTGGGAAATGGGGTAGTGCCTCCACCATATTTGATATCTGCAATGAAAGCATGTAAATTGATCAGGAAAGGGTGCCAGGGTTATTTGTGTTATGTATTGACTGAACAATCTGTGAATGTTGAATTGAATGATATTCCGATTGTTAGAGAATTCCCAGATGTGTTTCCAAATGAATTACCAGGGGAATTGGTAGACAGGGAGATAGAGTTTACTATTGAGACTGCGCCAGGCACCCAGCCTATTTCTAAAACTCCCTACAGGATGGCTACCGCCGAAATGAAAGAATTAAAGGAACAGTTGCAAGACCTTCTTAATAAAAGGTTTATCCGGCCTAGCACTTTGCCTTGGGGCGCACCGGTGCTATTTGTGAAAAAGAAGGATGGTACTTTGCGCCTGTGCATCGATTATCGGGAATTGAACAAGGTAACGATAAAGAACAAGTATCCCTTACCCCGTATTGATGATTTATTTGATCAGTTGCAGGGATCACAGGTGTTTTCTAAGATTGATTTGAGATCCGGGTATCATCAGTTGAAGGTAAAAGCAGAGGATGTTGAGAAAACCGCTTTCAAAACAAGGTATGGTCATTTCGAATTTCTAGTTATGCCATTTGGAGTGACTAATGCTCCGGCAGCATTTATGGACTTAATGAATAGAATTTTTAAAACCTACCTTGATGAGTTTGTTGTAGTCTTTATCGATGACATCTTGATATATTCCAAAGATAGACTTGAACATGAACAGCATTTGAGAACCGTCCTGCAAATACTTAGGGAATGGAAATTGTTTGCTAAACTAAAGAAATGTGAGTTTTGGTTGGAGGAAGTTGTTTTCCTAGGGCATGTGGTCAACAGAGAAGGGATTTCAGTGGACCCACAGAAAATAGAGGCGATTGTGAATTGGCTTACACCGACTAATGTAACAGAAGTTCGCAGTTTTATGGGTTTAGCTGAATACTACAGGAGGTTTGTGAAGGATTTTTCAAAAATAGCCGTGCCTCTTACCCAACTGACATGCAAGGGGCAATCTTTTGAGTGGAACGATGAAAAAGAATCAGCCTTTCATGAATTGAAAACAAGATTGACCACCGCCCCAATTTTGACACTACCTTCAGGTACGGAAAATTTTGTGATTTTCAGTGATGCATCTTATAAAGGTCTGGGTTGTGTGTTAATGCAGAACGGAAAGGTTATTGCCTACGCCTCCCAACAGTTGAGACCACATGAGAAGAATTATCCAACGCATGACCTAGAATTGGCCGCAGTTGTTTTTGCTTTGAAAATCTGGCGGCATTATCTATATGGAGCGAAGTGTGAAGTTTACACGGACCACAAAAGTTTGAAATACTTCTTCACACAGAAAGAGTTGAATATGCGCCAGAGAAGATGGCTGGAATTGATAAAGGATTATGATTTAGAGATTTAGTATCACCCCGGGAAAGCTAACACAGTCGCTGATGCCTTGAGCAGAAAATCAACGGGTAGTATGGCTTGTTTGCTTACCAAACAGAAGGAGATCTTGCAAGATTTTGAGAATTTTAAAATTGAAGTGGTAATGTGTAAACAGGACGGATTGATAGCCGTTATTACAGTCGAGCCGGCGATCATTGATGAAATCAAGCAGAAACAAAAGGAGGATGAGTTCCTCAAGAAAGTGATTGACGAATTTGAGGCAAGCCCGAAAGCAGAATTCAGTATTGAGAATGAAATGTTGAAATTCCGGAACCGAATATGTGTCCCTGATGCCCCAGAACTAAAGAAGAGAGTTTTAAATGAAGCCCACAGATCCGCATTTGCTATGCATCCGGGTAACAACAAAATGTATCGAGATTTAAAACAAACCTATTGGTGGCCTAAAATGAAGAAGGAAATTGCAGAATATGTATCCAAATGCCTTCAATGTCAGCAAGTCAAAGCCGAACATCAGAAACCGGGCGGTCTACTTCAGCCTCTCCCTATTCCTGAATGGAAGTGGGAACATGTGACTATGGATTTCCTTGTCGGCCTACCTCAAACTTCACGAGGTATGGATTCTGTTTGGGTTGTAGTTGATAGACTGACTAAATCCGCACATTTTCTGCCTGTTAAAACTACATTTACTGCTTATAGATTGGCTACCATTTACGTTGATGAGATTGTCCGTTTACACGGAGTCCCAGTGTCTATTGTGTCGGATAGAGACCCGAAATTTGTATCTAGACTGTGGAAGAGTTTGCAGGAAGCTATGGGAACAGAACTAAGGTTCAGTACTGCATTCCACCCACAGACAGATGGGTAGTCAGAACGAACGATACAAACTTTAGAAGATATGCTTCGCATGTGTGCTTTGGATTTTCAGGGGAGTTGGGAAGATTATTTGCCGCTTGCAGAATTTGCCTATAATAACAGCTTCCACTCCAGCATCGGTATGGCACCATACGAGGCTTTGTATGGTAGGAGGTGTAGATCACCTATTTGTTGGACAGAGGTCGGGGATAGAGCTTTGCTTGGGCCAGAAATTGTGCAAGACACTTCTGAGAAAATCAAGACTATTCGCCAAAGGCTCAAAACAGCTCAGGACCGACAAAAGAATTATGCAGACGTTCGGAGAAGACCACTTGAGTATGAGTTTGGTGACCATGTGTTCATCCGTGTTTCTCCGATGAAAGGCCAAGTCAGATTTGGGAAAAAGGGCAAGTTGTCGCCCCGTTACATTGGGCCGTTTCAAATTTTGGAGAGGCTTGGTCCAGTTGCCTATAGAGTGGCTTTACCACCGGGATTCGAGCAAATCCATAATGTGTTTCATGTGTCAATGTTGAGGGGTTACCTCCGAGACCCGTTTCATGTGATTGATTATCACCGGGTTGCCATTGATGAAAATATGGAATTTGCTGAATGGCCGGAACGAATTGTTGATCAGCAAGTAAAACAGTTGAGAAGCAAGATCATCCCGATGGTAAAAGTTGAATGGAAAGAACACTATGAGACGGATGCTACTTGGGAAAAAGAAGAGGAGATGCGACTGTACTATCCACATTTGTTTCCCGACGAAGGTAACTTAAGTTTGGAGGACCAAACTTCCTAAAGGGGGGAAGACTGTGATACCCCCGTTCTGTATTATGTTATTTGGCCCCTAATACGTATGCAATTATATGTTTCGATATGATTTTGTGTGCCATTATGTGATATACGTGATTTTAGAATTCTATCTGTTCACCGTAGGGATATCTGTTTGAATAATCCGCTTCGGTAATTAAATTGAGGGCCTTATCGGCCACAGAACCCGAAATTGATTACGCTATCGTGGTTGGCATAATTTTAGAGCCTACGGTGAAATTTAATTAGAAATTGATTCGGGTTAAATTAAATCGATTAAATTGATGAATTAGAGCCCAACTACTTTATTATTATAATATTGTGACTTAGTGGGGCTTTATTATATTCAATCCCCTCTTTGTTTCACCTTGGCTGACTCTAACTAAAGGAAAGGGAGAGAGGGAGTCGGCTAGAGAGAGGGAAAAGAGGAGAGTTGGGTGTTTGGCTCAAATTTGTGTAGACTTGGAGGATTAAACTCAAGAAGTTGCTATAGATTGGAAGATTGAGCCTCTAGGTGAGCATTTGATTCTTGAATTCATGAATTGAACGTGTAATCTTGTGAGCTCAAGTATTTTTTTGTGATTAAGAGTATGATTTAAATTGGTCTTGATGAGATATGACCATGCATGCATAAAATTTGATTTGAATTGCCATAAGTTGCATAATCTAGCATGTATCATGACAATTAAGCAAAAATTGAAGTTTGATCATGCATGCAAGCTTTGTTTTGTTGAGTTTTGGCACCATTTGCATCTTTGAAATGGAAATGAAGTCAAGATGGCCTTGCATGTTTGAAAAATTAAAGATATGAGCTTGAATGCATGAATTTGTTATATTGGTGATGAGTTTGTCATGTTTTGGGACATGCATGTAGGTAAATCAAGAAATTGAACTTCATAATGCTATAATCTTGCAAGGGAACCATGTTAGTGTGATTATATTTGAGATTTGAGCCTTTGCATGCAAGAATGGTAGCTGGGAAATTGAATTGAAGCTCAAGAACACAACTTGGAATTTCCAGAATTTTGACTTCCGCTCGAGTGGGGGAAGTGCCGCTCGAGCGGAGAAATCGAGCTCCCAGCATTTTCTGCAGACCTGGTTTCCGCTCGAGCGTGGAAGTTGACGCTCGAGCGGGGAGCTATGTAGGTAGGAAAGTCCGCTCGAGCGGCCAAGTTCGCGCTCGAGCGGGAATCGAAGGCAACCAGTACTTTTGCAGGCCTTAAGGGTCCGCTCGAGCGGGGACCCTGTTTTCTGAAATTTTGAAAATGCATTTTGTGTTCTGTTTTCCGTTCCCTTTCACTTCTAAGCACTCTTAGGCATACATTGAGCATAGTAAATGAGTTAAAGAGATAAAAACAAAGCCTAAGAGGAAAATGTGAATTTTGAACGGATTGAATTGTTAGTGACTCTTTTATATTCATGACATGTGTAGAGTCGAGTTCCAGGGCGAACCAATCTACCGATCACTGTGAGTAATATTTGGAATATGTTATTGTCCAATTACTTACTTCCATGTAAGTTTTATAAGGTTCATTAATTTTGAATGGTGGACAAAGTTTGATATGAAAGTTTGAAAGGCCTATGTACCAGTTTGATATGAAAGTTTGAAAGGCCTATGTGCCAGTTTGATATGAAAGTTTGAAAGGCCTATGTGCTAGTTTGATATGAAAGTTTGAAAGGCCTATGTGCCAGTTTGATATAAAAGTCTGAAAGGCCTATGTGCTAGTTTGTTATGAAAGTCTGAAAGGCCTACGTGCTAGTTTGATATAAAGGCCTAAGAGCCAGTTTGATATAAAGGCCAAAGAGCCAGTCTGATATGAAAGTTTGAAAAGGCCAAAGGCCAGTTAACATGAATGAATTGAGGCCCAAGGCCATCTGTTGTATAATGTTTCTATGCATTTCCTTTATTTAATATTATTCATTAGGCTTTCGCTCACGCTCATTCATGTGTCTGTAGATGCGCCAAGGGAGGTCCAGACCCAGCCCCAGTAAAGCCTGAGTGGATCAACATAAGTTTTGGAAAGTCAGCCCTTGTGTCTCACGCATGAGACCCGTCTTCGCCTTTTGTTATGTAGTTATATTTTGTCATGTTGGCGAAGCTTGTATATGTTTGTATATAGTTCACGGGTTGACATAGTCTTGGGATGATCCTGCATATGCTGAACTTTTGATACTTAATTTCTATTGTGAGTTATTAATGTTTATATGTGTAACTTGTTTGACGTGCCATGTAAGCACAGCTCTACGGACAAAGTTTTCTTTAATTGCTTCCGTTTGGCCCCCATTAACTCTGTTAAATGCGTTTGGTTAGGTTTGAGGCCGTAGGTAATCTCATGGTTACTGGCCGGTTACGTCCTTAACCCACGGGGGCGGGTTAGGGTCGTGACAGTACATGTATATATAAAAGTGTGTTAAGAATGTTTTAATTACTACAGCTGATCATATATGCATAGCTCGATGGACATCATCATTTTTGTTTTGCTTTCACTTCATGCCCCGATAAAATTAAATAATTTTGAAATTTGGTCTTTGAGGCCGTAGGTAATCTACGGATTACTGGCCGGTTACGATGCTAAACCTATAGAGGCGGGTTTGGGTCGTGACAGAAAACACACGCGAATGAGGCACCACATGCCTTCCAGTTAGCAACCGGTAAAGTGAGAATTGGTAGTGCTTGTTATGCCTACTTGCAGATACCAACCTAGGGATTATCTAAGTCGTTTTTACCGCCCTTTTGAACTACATTGAAATTATTGAATTGTTAAATTCTCAAATTGCATTGTGCACAAAAGTTTCAAAAGATAGAGATATATGTTTTTGAACATGCCATGGCATATGCATTCATCTCAGGAGATTGTATAAAATGTATGTACTTTGTTAAGATTTTCCTACTGGTCTTTGTCCTCACCCTATGAAATTTTGTGCAAGAAAGGATGTGGTGATCCCGCCAAGTTAAAGGCGTGGAACATATTTGAGAGCACAAGGCTCTTTTATTTTGTTTTAATTATTTTGACAAGCCAAGGGCTTTATATGTATGGGTTTGAAAACCGATTTTGTGTAACCAGTTGGAAATTGTAGCCCTCGAGGGCATTGAATTGTACTTGATAGATTGAGCCACATGTTATATATTCATATTCTATGAATGTTGAATGTGTAACCGCATATGGAATATTTTTTTGTAAATATCTTGAGATTTAATGATGATGAAAATGTTAGGACTTTACTTTCTGTATACATTAAGCAATGGAAGTTAATGTAATTGGAAGTTAGTGAGTCCTTATTGTGTTATTTCTTCAGAGTTACAACGCTCCATTTGGATTCAAAGAAAAAAAAAAAATCAAAATCAAAATAAAAAATCCAATTAAATCAAAAAGTGACTCCCCTAGTTTTAGTACAAAAAATAATTTTTCGACTGAAATTTATAAGTTTGACGTTGAAGTAAAGTGATTAATACCTTGAAAAAAAATTCCATAAAATCAAATTAGACTATTTAATGTATAAGGAACAATTACCGCTAAATATTATTTTCAAAATTGTAAGTTTTGAAAAATCCAATTTTTACATTTTGAAAATTTTCAAACTAAGTCCAAATTTTAACAGGAAACTTGGATCTTGACCTGAACCGGTACAACTCGAAACTCGACCCGTAGGTCCATCCCAAAAGCCCACATTGGACCCATATACACCAAATATTTTATTTATAATTTCACTTTATCTCCTTTTTTTATTTATTTTTATTTTTCTTTACGTGCATGAACATGTGCATTTTTAGTATATAATAATATTGAAAGGAAATAACTGAGTGACTAGCATGCCATCTATGAAACTAGTATTTAAATTTCTGTGTAATTAAAGATGCATATAAGTTAGTAATATAATCATAAAAGATGTAATTTTGTATTTCAACAAATAAGGATCTTTTCTTTCCGTTGTTCATGAGCCAAAAGGTGATTATAATTGTTGTGATGTACTTTAAAATTTTGTAGGGCGTTCGGTTCAAAAGTCCAATTATGGATTTTCTTTGTCTAAAGATCCATGCTCTAAACTACTTTATCCATGAGGATAAGTTTCTGTAAAATGACCAAACTACCCAGTGATATATATATTTTATAACCGATGAACGTAAAATAAAACCCACTCTCTCTCTCTCTCCCTCTACCATGTCGTTGCCTCCTCTCGGCCTCCCATGCAGCCGCCTCATCCTCTGCCTTTCTCCTCCTATTTCCTTTCCAAACCCTAATCCTAGCCCCATGTCGCCATTGGCTTCTCTCAGCCGATCACTGTTCTTTTAGATCGCCCACGTCTCCTACCTCCTTTGCTCTCCCTTGTCTCTCTCTTCCGCTCTGTCTCTCTTCTCTTCAGATATGATTGGTGTCATTGACACAGCAACGCGAGAACATGGGATCCAGTAATGTCTCAGCCCCCATTCTCTCACCACACATACACTCTCTCTCTCTCGTCTCTCGTCTCTCTTTACTCCATTTACTCTCAGTTTCTAGGCCAGATCTGACCAAATCTCGAACTGGATGATGAGGAAATGCAAGAAAAATATTTTTTTTTCTTTTTTGAAATTTTTTGTTCTTGTTTATTTATTTGTTTATACTTATAATTTATCTGTTGATCTGTTTTAGTGTGATTTGGTTTGATTTTTGTTGATCTGTTTTAGTTTGGTTTAATATGTTTTTTCTTTTTGATTTTGCCAATGAAATGTATCAAATGGATGATTTATCTATCTCAACAAATAGGTGTTCAACAGATAGGTGTTTGATAGAAAAATCTCCATATATCTGTGTTATAGTTCAATGTTTGTTGGTGGAGAATTTTCTATGTTGTTGTTGAATGAATAGAACAAACATATTCAATTTTTGATAGATAAGAATTAAATTTTGACTGAAAAGATTAAAAAATTGAACAGATAGGTCAAAATATGTTCAAAAAAAATTACAAGGACATATATTTGAACAGATAAGTGAAAAAATTGAGCAAATAATAAAATTTGGACAGATATTTGAACAGATAAGGGAAAAATTGAATAGATAGTCAAAAAATTGGAATAGATAAGAAATAATTTAAATAGATAAGAAAAAAATTGAACAGATAGAGAAAAGTTGAACAAATAGGGAAAAAATTGAATAGATAGAGTAAAAATTGAACATATAGTCAACAAAAGTTAATAGATAAAAAAAAAAAAAAAAAAAGTCTACACATAAAGTAAAGGGTAAAATTGAAAACAAAATGTGCTTCAAAATAAAGAAAAGGACGACTCATAAAACTATTTTATAAAATGTGGATCTCTCATCAACAAAAAATATCCACTAGACTAAACAATTTACTAAAGTTTGTATTATAATTCTTTATTTTTTAAAAAATTAATTTTGAAATTTAATAAAACAAATTTTGAATTAAAGTTGAAATTTGGGTCAAATTAGCCCCCATATGAGCCAAGCTTGCGCTAAGACCCATAATTTTTAAGCACATGAGTAGGTTCTGGGTTTTAAAAGTATAAGATGGGCCAATCTAAACCCAATTTATTATTGACAGGTCAAAGTTTATGGACATGGACTTTGTCAATGTATTCAACTCAAAAATCAGTTAAATATGAGTAGAGAGAGACCCTTATCATGCTAATGTTATATTGTTAGTTATGGAAAATGCCCCATACCCCAAGTAGGGGTGACCCCCACCACTCTCACTGTTTTCTGATTGGTCCATAAATTATTATTATTATTTTTTTTTAACCACTTGCAACCCCCCACGTGGAGGTGGGGTGCTGGGGTCACCCCCACTGGGGGTCCCCAGCATAGTTGGTTAGTTATTTGCCTGAATAATACCAATTGGACCCACATAAATTGAAATTAAAACCTTGGAAGACTAACAAATAAACGAAATCAATAATTTAAGTATGAAATAAATAAGATTGTGATAAAATTATAATTAACTCAGGAAAAAAGAAAAAAAGAAAAAAAAGGGGAAGTGTTTGTTACTTGCTATTTTGAACACAAAATTAATGACCACAAAATAAAATATTAGCTATGTTTTTTTGATCTTATTTAAAGAAATGTCAATATCACTAGGGTCAATTGGTGAAAAATCCATTCATGTGGGGTTATTTATTATTTAGTTCAAAGTTTAATCTTTTTTTGGTGATAGAGACAAGTGTTGAAAAATCAGTAATGTCAGAAAAGTAGTCGGCCACTGGTAGCATTGAGATGAATAAATATGTGACATTGAATAGATAGGTGAATAGGAGGACATTTGAATATGTAGTCGGACATATAGTTGACATTTTTAACATACATCTATACTAGTTTTATAAAATTTATTGCATTATTTACAAAAACTTAAAAATTATAATTATAATTTACTGAAGAAAAATTTTATGAGTATGAGTGCAACTGAGAACCATCCATGATGAAGTTAGACAATACACTAACTGTAGAAGAAAAGATTGGCTAAAAATACATTATTATTATAACCTTGTATTGGAAAATATTAGACGGCTTTTCAATGATTTTTTTAATCATATATTAATTAACACTTTTAATAATTTTATTATTGTTTAGAAAGATAGAAAAAATTTATTTTTTCTGTTAACTTTATTAAATGACAAAAATTGACGAGGGTATTTGAAATTTCTAGAACCACAATGTACAATCTGTATTTGAATATAATCTCAGAGACTGTATTTGTAATTTATTCTAACTTTATCTACACGGTCCTTCAAGTTGCAATGAAAATAATCTCCAACATATACTTTTGTATATATTTGTCTTTTTTGACAAAATTTAAAAATGAAAACTATAATTGGATTAAGCTTCTCTCATATTTATATGTCAATATGAGAGAATTTGAGGGGCCTGTGGAGTATACCATAGGTCTTGTTTCGATGATCTGAACCGTTCACCCTTTAAGATTCGTTGAGTAAAATATGCATGTAAAAAATCAAGATAATCAGATATCGATAGTTATATGTTTGAATCAAGATTATATTACAAAAAATAGATGATTATTTTTAAAATTATATTTGTAGTCCATTTTTTAAAAATAAATATGATTCAAATATATAACTATCGATGCCTAATTATTTTGATTTTTTTACATGAATATTTTACTTAACGAGTCCAAAAAAGTGAACGGTTCGATTTATCAAAATCGGTTTCAAAATGAATTTATCAAACTCAAACACACTCTCAAATTAAAATGACAATTTGAAAAAAGTCGAACCCATTATAATTTACTGAATAAAGATGCATATGGGTGCCGTACAACCATTCATCATGGAATTAGACGACAAGCTAAACCATATAAAAGACTGGGTAAAAAGACATTATCATAAGCTTTGTATTAAAAATTATTAGACAATTTCTCAATCGCTCTTAATTATATAGATACATATGCCATGCTAGCTTTGTCACCTAATTTCAAGGACATGGGTAGAAAGTCCGATTTGCTTTCCTTGCTGAAGACTCTAACTCCTTTGGAAATATAATGGCAAATTTAAATCTATCGTGCAAGTTTTATTTTTTGGATTAGACATTTTATCAACAAAGTTGTGGAATATTTTAATTTTACAACTAATAATACAAAACAATCATACAATTAGGATTATATATTTGCATATCTATTACAAAACAAATAGACAAAAGAGAAAATTATTTATCTCACTAATCCAGCTTGATGACCAATCATACACTAATAGTTCTAAAGTCTAAACTCTTTTGTTATCAGAAGTGAAAATTTTGTTGGAAAAAATATTTGGAGACCAATTCATGTTGTCATGAGAATAGTTGCTAAAAAGTTGTCTTGAAAAGTCAAAAAATGGCTTTTAGTGACAAAATTTTGAAAATGTCTCTAATAAACATGTACCTTTTGATACAAAATAATTTGGTCCTAAAAGTATAATAATTCTAATTCGTCACTAAAAATATAATGACATTTTTAACAACAAAAAACTCCGTTCCTAGAAAGCAATTTTTTACCTAATTTTTGGTATCTAAAACCTTAATATGTTGTAGGAATTTTTATTGATATACTTTTTTAGGGTGAAATACACTTTCCCCCCTTTATGTATGGTCAATTTCGCACTTTGATCCGTAAAGTTTGATTTTTTCCACTTTAGCCTTTCATGTTTAAATTTTTTCTAGTTTACTCCTAAAACTAACTTCTGTTCAAAATTACACAAAAAATGCCACGATAACTATCACATAACATAAAATATATATTATTTTATTGGGGTTTGAATTTGTATCAAAGATTTGAGTTATATATAATAAAGGAATAGGATTCCTTCCCATCTATATTTTGGATTGGAGGGTGCTGTTTGGGCCTGTGAAACCCATTACGGGTCTCGTTTCAATGATTCAAATTATTTTGTCGAACGCTTTCTATACTTAAAGGCATTTATGTTTCTTACTCTATGCACACAATTTAATTGAAGAATGTAAATAATTTTTGTCTTGCTGAAACTAATCACTTAAAGAATATCCAAATATTGTAAAACTTTAATCTTTTTCTTTCTTCAACAAATATTTTAATAAGTTCAAATATAAATTATAGGAAAAATTATACCGGTAGTCCTTATATTTTATCTTTTGTGTCATTTTGATCTCTACACTTTCAATTGGCTCAATTTTGACTCTTAATTTTAGATTTTGTGTCAATTTGGTCTAATTGATAATATTGTTAGTGTTTTTTAAAGAAAATTACCACTAAATTACTTTAGGTTAATTGACTGAGTTTAATTAGTTTACAATTTTACCTTTAAAAATATAACATATGACACTTTTGTGCGTATTTTCCAGAAAGAGATGTTAAGAGTTGTAATCAATTAGACCAAATTGAGACAAAATTATAAATTTATGGTCAAAATCGAGTCATTTAAAATTATAGGAACTAAAATGACACAACGATCAAAGTACAAGAATTACCCTCCTAATTTACCCTAAATTACAATCTATAATATATAGAAGTAGAAGTAGATAACATCCAAATATCTTTAATTTTGAATCAAATGATGATATTATGATGAACTAATCATTTTCTTTCTTCAAGAATATTGGCCACGCTCCTTGCATTTTGTCTTTATGAATCAATCCTTACAAGACACAAAAAAAGTCGGTTACCAATAATTTATAGATGATTTTGCTTATCTAGAATTTATTCATAACAACTTATGGTACATGATAGTGCGGTGTGGTTGAAATTGTCCGCCTAAAAAATAATAATAATAAAAACTTTAAAAAAAAAAAAAAAATGTCAATAGCAGCGTTTCAATCAGCAGTTAGAAAAAATGAGTGAGAAAGGGGTTTAGTTGGTGAATGAGGAAAATACTTAATGAAAAATAGACACACTTTCCATGCTAGATATCTATCTCCTCCTTCAAGCAATAAGCCATAGAAATTTCAATTTTCTTCAATTACAATGGGCACTAACTTTATCCTCGTAACCATAGCCATCATGGCTTTGGCTTCACTTGTATCTGCTTCTGACTCTAGTCCTCTACAGGATTTCTGCATTGCCATCAATAACTCTGCTGGTATATTTTATACTCGTCTCTCCCAACTTTGTGCCTTTCAAACTTAAGTCTTAGATTTTGAAATATAATTTTAGTGACAAAACTTATTTATAGTGATTGTATTTTGATGATAATTAAAACCTCAAATTTTCATTTCTCATTTTGCAGTCAAATATTGATTGATTAATTGTATGTTGCGTAAATACGTTTTTGTGCCATTTTCATAATATCGATCTTTGTGAGAATAGTAATTAAAATATTGTTTCAAAAAGTATATATATAAAAAAAATAAAAAAAATAAAAAGAACTTTAACGACAAAAAGTATAAATGTAAGGACAAAATAATTTAGTCCAAAAAATATTTATTTTTCTAAACAAAAATTTTGATCCCAGAAAGATAATAATTTAGGGATACTTATCAATAAATCCCATCTTACAAACAAGTATTTCAATTAGTCCTAAGTTTTTTGTATTGATCTGTTAAATCCTATTACTGGAGATTTTCTTTTAAGGTGGTACTGTTAAATCCTATTTTCGATTTTGATAGTATTTTAGTAGACGGCTATACCCTTTTATTAATGTGACAGGTACGATGCGACACTCCAATGTGGTAGGTATTAACATGACACTCCAACATGGCGGATATAATGTAACATTTTATTGTACTTTTCTCGAATGTAACATGTGACATTCAAACGTGGCCGGTATGATGTGATACTTCTAAAAAAACTAAAAATTTCTTAGTGTATTTTTCCTAAATGTGAAGATAGGGTGGGTATGATGTGAAACTTCTAAAAAATTAAAAACTCTTTAGTGTATTTTTTCCAAATATAACATGTGGTACTCCAACGTAACGAATATATATGATGTGACACTCTAAAAAAAACTAAAAACTGTGATGTGATACTCCAAAAAAAAATTAGAAACTCCTTAACATACTTTTTCCAAATGTAACAACGTGGCGGGTATGATGTGACACTCCAAAAAAATTTAAAAATTCCCTAGTGTACTTTTTCCAAATGTGACTTCGTTGATAAAAATGTAATAATGACACTTCTGGTAATAAAAATATTGCGTCTCTAAAAAATAATTTTGACTCTAAAATCTTAATTTGTTTTAATGATTACATGTGACATGGGAAATTCAAAGTACATAAATATCGAAACAATTTAATAATTAAAAATATATTTAGGACATAAGAACATAAAATTTTGAAGATGAAGAATCCCATGCCAAAAGTTTTCTATTTTCCATAGTGATCCCCAATCATCATCTCAAACAGAGAAAGAATTACTGGGTTAGGGACCTACCTTTTAAGGTCTTGTTAAAGATGTGATCAATCTTCTGAATTTTTATAGTGATCCCAGTTTTTGACCCAATTCTTATGATATCTTGGACTCGGATTTAAAGCTTTCATATTGTTGTTTATCTCTTTCTCCCCTTGTATCTCTTGGAAATTGGCTTTCGAGATGTTGTGGTTGTGTTTGGGCAGGTTGGTCGCTTGTTTTTCAAACTTTGTGTTGCCCAGAATTTTGGTCCTCCGCTTGAGCGGTACTTCTTGTGCTCAAGCAGGTTTTGCAAACACTCAGTACTTTTGTAGGTATGCAAAAGTACTAGGAGAGTGATTTCTACGCTTGAGCGACCGTTCTTGTGCTTGAGCGTTGGTCTGTTGTCTGCAAAACTGTTGGATTTGTGTTTTATACACTCGAGCGTCACTTCTTGCACTCAAGCGGTGAGTGTCTTGTCGATTGTGTCTTGGCGCTCGAGCGGCCTTTCTTGCGCTCGGGCGAAACAACTTATTGTGTCTGACACTCAGGTGTCAACTCTTCCGCTCGAGCGGACTGTGCATATATTAGATCACGAAAATATTTTACAACACTTTTTCAGATGTTTTCTCCCTAAAACCTAAAGTTGAGACCCTCTCACTCTAAATCACTTTCTCTCTCTCGACATTTTCACCTCGTGTTAGTGATTTCTTCACCCTAATCCCTTTGATAAAAAGGTACAACATCTCAAGATCTCCATTTTGATCCAAATAGAGTTCAATTTCGGTATCTTTGAAGTTTCACTCTTGCTTGGCTCGTCTTCTCTCTTTAAGGTAGGGATTTTCTACACTTTCATATGGTTCTTAGTTTAGTTATTTGTCATTGTGTAACAATTGTGGGATTTGGGAGTAGTTTGAACAAACCTAGGGTTTGTGATGAAATAAAAAGAGGGGTTTTTGGTGAATGTGAAATAAGTGGATATGGAGTTTGAATATGAGGTTATATTGTGTCAAAATTGTTGATTTTGGTACTTGGGTTGATATTTGGAAAATGGAGAGTTTTGCCTAATTGGATTAAAATGTTATTTCGTGTAAATAATTGAAATTTATGATGGTAATGTGAAATTGAATGACTATTGATGTAAATGGTGGAGTTGGACATGTGTTGTCTCTCACCCATGGAAATTTGAATAATGTATCTGTTGAGAAAATTTTATATTTGTTTAGAAATATCTATATTGGGCTATCGGTAGAGGATAGGTATGATTGTTGTAGAAATTGCATGAGGATTAGGTAAATTGGAACTAATCTATTGTTGGTTGTCATTGAATATGACTATGATTTATATACATTTTATATGTATGATTGTTTAGGAGAAGAAATTAGATGTACTCCATTGTTTGGGAGGAGATATGAGATGGACTCCATTGAAATTAAGTTGGCTGGAGTGTCTAGGGTGAAAGTCCCGAAATCTTGTGTATACACTGGTGCTGATCCCGCGGACGAAATTTTCGTAAAATAGCAGATTTGAAGTCTTTGTGAGGTAGTATATTGAATTGAAAAACCACTGAACTGTAGTCTCAGTTGGGTTAATGAAAATAATGAAATTGACTCATGAATTGAGAATACTGAATGAACTTGAAATAAATTGAAATAAAATGAATTGAGATAAGTGCCTTGACGTCTTTCGGTTAAATAAAATGTGGAGATTTTGTCACCGGTATTGTATATACACATTGTGCTTACATCTTTGTTAAATCTCATATACTATGCTAGATTGTTTCTACTGGGCTTTGGTTCACCCTATTTGGGGAAAACCATTTTTAGGTGCTAGTGACCTACCTTCGCTAGGGCAATAACTTGGAAGGACTTTGGGAGCAAGAGCTTCTTTTTTTTTCTTGTTATATTCTTTGTATAGCCAAGGGCTTAAATTGTATTGAGCTAGGCTCATTTTTCTATAACCAAGTAATGGCTTGGAAAGATGTAAGCCAGTAGGGCATATGACTGTTTGTTTAGTTTCAATTCCTTTATCATTGCAACACATGCTGTAGATTCAGGATGAACATTTGTGAATGTATAATGCATGTGTTAATTTTTGTAAACGAACTCTGATGAATGAAAGTACTTTATATCTATTATCCTTCTGCTTATGAATCAGATTTATTGTATTATTTTGGGGGCAGTGCAACTTAGTATCAAAGCGTACCGGGTTTGAATACTTTGGGTATGTGGGAAGTGGTTAGTACCACAATTGGTTGTCTCGCTTAGTGGAGACGTTAGTATGTATTGTATGCTTATGTGATAACATGCTTATATGATTATATGGGTATAGGATTAAATTCCTAAGATACTGATTAGCCCTTCGAGTTTCTGGAAGTCCTATTAGAAAAGCACTTGATCACTGTTGTTTTTAATTAGAACTCTAACAACGTTGCGGGACGATCATTATCTATAAAGGAAATTCGTACACGTTTATGTGATTATGTGCTTATGTGGAGTGATTTACTATTTTCCATCGCATTAGGACATGAGTGAGTTAGCTTCGGCACATTTGTAAATGTGTTAATACTTTTTGTTACCTTTATTAGGATTTCAGGACGTAGACGTACTGGTGGTAGGCGTGGTAGACCTAGAAGGCATGAGATGCCTCTACCGGATAATATTCTGGCACAAGAAGAAGGGGTTGGTCAGGCCAATGTGGCCGAGCCGGTTGGTCAACAAGCCTTGGATACCTTGGCCCACGAAATGGCTGGAGCCTTGCGGGAATCTATGGACATTCTCAGGGCTGAGAATCAAGTCTAAGCCCAAGTTGCTGAGGCAGGGCCATTTTTTCTGAAGAGGGAGTTTTTTTAGTTGAATCTGGATGAGTTTTTGGGTGATCCCAAGGAGCCACTAAAGGCAAATGAGTGGCTAGAGCAAATGGTGAAGACATTTGAGATACTCGGCATCGAAGACGGGGGTTTGAGAGTGACCTTGGTGTCCTTTCAGCTGAAGTGAGACGCGGGTCAATTGTGGAAGTATGCGTGAGGGCGCATTGGAGGGACTTGGAAGGCCTTTGTCGATGCCTTCCAGGACAAGTTTTTCCCTCCCACTGTTGGGGAGAAGTTCATAGACCAGTTTTCTAAGTTGGTGCAGCTGAACACACCGGTGGCAGAGTTTAAGGCCACATTCACTAGTTTGTTGAGGTTTGCACCGGAACTCGTGGCAACTGAAGATCACTATTGTCTGGAGTTCAAGAAGCGGTTGAAGACCGGGCTCATGTTTAGAGTGGCCAGATCCATGATTAGGGATTATGGGCGCCTTGTGGAGGCTGTAGCCCATCTTAAGACTATTATGCAAGCAGAAGAGAAGAGGATGAGGGGGTCTAGGAGGAGTCAGGACAGTCAAGGAGACAGTAAGAGGCAGAGGGGTTCTAACCCTCAGTTGTCCCAGGGACCTCAGTCGAGGTCCACTTTTCTAGTGCCAAGTTCGGGTTCTAGAAGGGGTGGTCAAGGAGGCATCACTTGTTTCAAATGTGGTTAGTTGGGCCATAAGTCTCTAGCTTGCCCGCAGAGAGGAGGAGGGCAGCAAGCAGCCTCGTCTTCGGCTCGTTCACAGAGCCAAAGTCAGGAGAGAGGGCAACCGCTCACTTGTTATCAATATGGGCAAGCAGAACACATGAAGAGGTTTTGCCCACAGTTGGGTGGCACATCTGGCGCGTCTGGTTCAAGACATACACAGAGTCATCAGCTAGCACAGTCAGCACTGGCCTTGAGGACCAATCAGGGAGCCTCTTCGGCTAAGTCAATGCATCAGGCATATGCTCCAAGGGGTGAGCAGATTGAGTAAAGACCTAAGGGGCGTGTGTATGCTATTACAGCGCCAAATCTTGTGCCTGCTCCTTCAGTAGTGAGAGGTACCTTCTTGTTTTGCAATTCAGTTGCTAATGTGTTTGTTGATATGGATACATCCCATTCTTTTATTTCGTCTACATTTGCATCAATGTTGGGGTTGGAGTTGGCACAGTTAGCATCTCCTATTTGTGTAGAGTCACTTATTGGTGGTGAGGTTATCTTGAAATAGGAACGTCAGGGTTGTGACATCGAGGTTGCTTGTTGCCAATTACCTTTTGCCTTTGTATTACTTGATATGTCTAGTTTTGATGTCACTTTGGGTATAGACTAGTTATCGTCATACCAGGCTATTATAAACTGCTACCGTCAGAGGGTTACTATATGTACCTTGAGCGATGATTGCTTTTATTTCTTGAGGGATCAGGTGGATAGAGTCTTATCACCGGTATATAATCCGCGTGGGCGAAGTGAACTTAGTTGTCTTCTTGCTAGCTTCCTAGGTAGTGAACGTGATGAAGTTCGAGTAAAGTTACCAAGGGTAGTTTGCGAATACCCTGATATCTTTCTCGAGGATCTTACTAGTTTACCACCTCGTCGAGAGATCGAGTTCTTTATTGATTTAATGCCTGGCACAGCACCGATTTCTGTGGCACCGTATTGGTTTGCACCTACTGAGTTGAGTGAGTTGAAGATTCAACTCCAGAAATTGCTAGATAAGGGTTTCATCCGCCCCAGTACTTCACTTTGGGGAGCACCGGCTCTTTGTGCTAGAAAGAAAGATGGAGTGTTGCGACTTCATATAGATTACCGGAAGTTGAATGGGGTAACTGTTTAGAACAAGTACCCAATGCCTCGTATAGATTATCTGTTTGACCAGTTGAAGGGGGTCTTTTTGCTTCTTTAAGATAGACCTGAGATCAAGTTATCACCATTTGAGGGTAAGGGAGGAGGATATCCCGAAGACGGCATTCCGTACGTGGTATGGCCATTATGAGTTTCTAATGATGCCTTTTGGGCTGACCAATGCACCGGCTGGTATTTATGGATTTGATGAACCGGATCTTCCGGGAGTTTCTAGCCCGTTTTGTGGTTGTCTTCGTGGACGATATTTTGATTTACTCACCCTCTGAGGAGGAGCACGAGGGACATTTGCGAGTAGTACTTGAATTACTTAGAGCCCACAAGCTGTATGCTAAGTTCAGAAAGTGTGAATTCTGGTTGAAAGAGGTTAAGTTCTTAGGCCATGTGGTGTCTAGGGAAGGGGTGACAGTAGATTCATCCAAAATGGTAGCAGTGCAAGATTGGGCACAACCTAAGAATGCTTTTGAGATCCGTAGTTTCTTGGGGTTGGCAGGGTATTATCGGAGATTTGTGAAGGATTTTTCTAGATTAGCTTCACCGTTAACTAGACTGACGAGGAAGTGAGTTAAATTTGTGTGGAATGAGACACGTGAGAAGTCATTTCAAGAACTTAAGGTTAAACTTACCACTGCTCCAGTCTTGATTATTCTAGAGAGAGGTTTGGGCTATTCAATATATTGTGATACCTTGTCGGAAGGTTTGGGTTGTGTTTTGATACAAGGGAAAGGTAGTGGCCTATGACTCACGGTAGTTGAAAACACACGAGAGGAACTACCCTACTCATGACCTAGAGTTAGCGGCGGTGATTTTGCCTTGAAAATTTGGAGACACTATTTGTATGGTGAGAATTTTGAGGTGTTTTCCGATCATAAGAGCTTGAAATATTTGTTTACACAGAAGGATATGAATTTGAGGCAAAGGAGGTGAATGGAGTTCATAGAGGATTATGATTTTGAGTTGCATTATCACCCGAGGAAGGCCAACATTGTGGCCGACGCCTTGAGTAGAAAATCTATTAGCAATGTGGCTAGTATTGCTATCCAGGAGGGAGATGTTGGGCGCTCTTGGGGAGTTTGACTTGTAGCTTGGCGAGTCCGTTGAATCTGTAGCTTTGTTTGCGATAGTTGCCCAATCTACACTTGTGAACCGAGTGATGGAGGCATAGAGGGGTGATCTTGAGGTAGAAACCCTCCGGGAGAAGATCTCTAGTGGGAAAGTGGAGAGTGGTTTGAATGTGTATCCCGACCAAAGTGTGAGATACCGACTCCGAGAGTTTCACCATTCACGCCTTGCAGTGCATCTGGCAAGCACAAAGATGTATCATGACCTGAGTCGTTAGTTCTGGTGGAGAGGTATGAAAATGGATGTGGCCATGTTTGTGTCGAAGTGCCTTACTTGTCAACAAGTGAAGGCTGATCATCAGAGGCTAGCGGGTTTGTTGCAACTATTGCCTATAGCCTAGTGGAAGTGAAAGCATATCACGATGGATTTTGTTGTGGGCCTTCCGAGGACTCAACGGGGTAATGATGCTATTTGGGTAGTAGTTGACCGATTGACCAAGTCTGCACACTTCATACCTATACGCGTGAGTGATTTGGCAGACTATCTTACCGACCTGTATATCAAGGACATAGTGAGGTTGTACGGGTTCCTTGTGACTATTGTTTTGGATAAAGATCCACGTTTCACAGCTCGATTGTGACAGAGCTTGCAAAGTGCCTTGGGCACTAGATTGACCTTTAGTACTGCGTATCATCCATAGATTGACGGGCAGTCCCAGTGTACTATTCAGATCCTTGAGGATATGGTTTAATGTTGTGTCCTTGACTTCAAGGGATCGTGGGAGAAGCACTTGCTCTTAGTGGAGTTTGCCTATAACAATAGCTTCTAATCGAGTATTGGCATGGCACCGTTTGAGGCCTTGTATGGTCAACCGTGTAGATCTCCAGTGTGTTAGGTCGAGGTGGGTGATGCACCTTTGTTGGGTTCGAAGTTGGTTCGGGAAACGACGGGAAGGTGGCACTTATCCGTAAGAGGTTGGTTATGGCTCAGAGTCGTTAGAAAAGTTATGCTGACCGTAGGAGGAGACCCTTGTCCTTTGAGGTGGGAGATCATGTGTTCTTGAAAATATCACCTATGTGAGGTTTGATGAGATTTGGGAAGAGTAAGAAGTTGTCCCTTCGATTTATTGGGTCGTTGCTGCCATAACTTTCTGGGATTCATGACGTGTTTCGTATTAGCATGCTTTGGAAGTATGAGCCGGATCCATCGCACGTGTTGGATTGGACCGACTTAGAGTTAGACGAGGATGCCTCATATGAGGAGAGACCGGTGAGAGTCTTGGAGACTCAAGACCAAGTCTTGCGAGGCAAGACGATTCCCTTGGCTAACATTTTGTGGAAACATCACGGGGTTGAGGAAACAACTTGGGAGAGTGAATTGGAAGTCCGAGAGAAATATCCGGACTTATTTGTTGGTGTTTGAACATATATTGAGAATTTGATTATGTTAATGAAATGTAAAAGCATTGTATTTGTTTAAACATGAGAACATTGTATATGTTGTTTAAGTTTTGGAAATGCGAATTTATCATGAACATTGAATATATTTTGGAAATATGGAATATAATTTTGAAATTGGTTAAAACTAAATGTATATTAGAAATGTATGTTGAGATGTATATTGAGGCTTGTTCATCATGTGATGGGATTGAGTGACCGGTGGATGGGTCATGGTGTTGAAAATTGATGTGTAATCATTGTGGGAATTTGTTTAAAAACATGGTTTTGAAATGTGATTTGCAATTTCGAGTACGAAATTCTTTAAGGTGGGGAGGTTATAGCCATCCCAGTTTTTGACCTAACTCTTATGATATCCCGGACTCAGGTTTAATGCTTTCATATTGTTGTTTACCTCTTTCTCCCCTTGTATCTCTTTGAAATTGGCCTTTGGGTTGTTGTGGTTGTGTTTGGGCAGGTTGGTCGCTTGTTTTTCAAGCCTTGTGTTGCCCAGAATTTTGGTCCTCCGCTCGAGCAGCACTTCTTGCGCTCAAATAGGCTTTGCAAACACTCAGTACTTTTGCAGATCTACAAAAGTACTGGGAGAGATTTCTACGCTCGAGCGTTGGCCTGTTGTCTGCAAAACTACTGGATATGTGTTTTATACGCTCGAGCGTCACTTCTTGCGTTGAAGCAGTGAATGTCTTGTCGATTGTGTCTTGGCCTCAAGTAGCCTTTCTTGCGCTCGGGCGGAACAACTTATTGTGTCTGACACTCGAGCGTTAACTGTTCCGCTCGAGTAGATTGTGCCTACATCAGATTGCAAAAATGACTTTTTACAACACTTTTTCAGATCTTTTCTCCCTAAAACCTAAAGTTAAGACCCTCTCTCTCTAAGTCACTCTCTTTCTCTCTCTCTCTACGTTTTCACCTAGTTTTAGTGATTTCTTCACCCTAATCCCTTTGATAAAAAGGTAGGCCATCTCAAGATCTCCATTTTGATACGAATAGAGTTGGATTTCGGCATCTTTGAAATTTCACTCTTGCTTGGCTCGTCTTCTATCTTTGAGGTAGGGTTTTCTGCACTTTCATATGGTTTTAGCTTAGTTATTTGTCATTGTGTAACAATGGTGGGATTTGGGAGTAGTTTGAACAAACCTAGGGTTTGGGGTGAAATAAAAAGAGGGGGTGAATGTGAAATAAGTGGATATGGAGTTTGAATGAGGTTATATTGTGTCAAAATTGTTGATTTTGGTACTTGGGTTGATATTTGGAAAAGGGAGAGTTTTGCCCCAATTGGATTAAAATGTTATTTTGTGTAAATAATTGAAATTTATGATGGTAATGTGAAATTGGATGACTATTGATGTAAATGGTGGAGTTGGACATGTGTTGTCTCTCATCCATGGAAATTTGAATAATGTATCTAGTGAGAAAATTTTATTTCTGTTTAGAAATATCTATATTGGGTTATCGGTGGAGGATAGTTATGATTGTTGTAGAAATTGCATGAGGATTAGGTAAATTATAACTTATCTATTGTGGATTGTCATTGAATATGAGTATGATTTATATACATTGTATATGTATGATTGTTTGGGAGGAGAAAGGGGATGTACTTCATTGTTTGGGAGGAGAAAGGGGATGTACTCCATTTTTTGGGAGGAGATATGGGATGGACTCCACTGAAATTAAGTTGGCTGCAATGTCCATGATGAAAGTCCTGAAATCTTGTATATACATAGATGTCGATCCCGCGGACAAAATTTCCTTGAAATGGCAGATTTGAAGTGTTTGTGTGGCAGTGTATTGAATCGAAAAACCACTGAACTTTAGTCTCAATTGGGTTATTGAAAATGATGAAATTGACTTATGAATTGAGAATACTAAATGAACTTGAAATGAATTGAAATAAAATGAATTGAGATAGGAGCCTTGATTTTTCGATTAAATAAAATGTGGAGATTTTGTCACCGATATTGTATATACACATTGTACTCATATCTTTGTTAAATCTCATACACTGTGCTAGATTATTTTTACTGGGCTTTGGCTCACCATATTTGGGAAAAACCATTTTCAGGTGCTGGTGACCTACCTCTGCCAGGGTAATAGCTTGGAGGGCCTTTGGGAGCAAGAGCTTTTTTTTTATTTTTTTTATTTTTGTTATATTCTTTGTATAGTCAAGGGCTTAAATTGTATTGAGCTAGGCTTATTTTTTGTGTAACCAAGTAATGGCTTGGAAAGATGTAAGCCAGTAGGGCATATGACTATTTGTTTAGTTTCAATTCCTTTATCACTGCAAGACATGTTGTAGATTCAGGATGAACATTTGTGAATGTACAATGCATGTGTTCATTTTTGTAAACGAACTCTAATTAATGAAAGTACTTTATGTCTATTATCCTTCTGCTTATGCATTTGTGAATGTATAATGCATTTTTGTATGTGTTGCATTAGACATCTTAAACATAGTTAGGATCATGCATTATTTCTAACTAGTTTTCTGTTTTGGCTTGGAGTACACCGTAAGTTTTTACGCTTTAGCATCCTTGCATAAGTGTGAGTGTTGCCATGATAGCACACTTGCCATGAGGCTATTTGCTTAATTGATAAACTGCATGAATGCCCGTGGATGGAGGCTTTGTTGCCTATATTGGAACAATTCATCGATTGTGAGTTTTAAGCCCACTTTACGAAGTGGCAAATCATGTTTTAAGCCCACTTGAGGGTGGCAAATCTGCGCTTTAGCCTACTTGTGAGTAGCACTTTCAAACCATTTTCAAAAACAAACATGAATTGTTTTGTTCCAATTCTCGTGATTGAGTCTATACTTGCATGCTGTGCGCATCACATAGTAAGTTAGCTAATAACCGGATAAGAACACATGAGGTTTATAAAACAACATATCATGCTCAGTAGAGGCCGATCCTTTGATCGGGCGAGCGGGGGTGCTCACGTTATGACCTTCCCCTCTCGTACCCAAGTTCCCGAGCCGAGGCAACTTTGGTGATGACAGACACGTGGCCTTTGGCACGAGTCAGGGTTTCCTAAATTTTCCAAAAATAAAATATTTAGGTGGCGACTCTGTAATTTGGCAAAGCAGTCTAGTTTTGGAAATATTTGATTTCAAATCGATTTTCCAAAATGATTTGATGGGTTGGACTCTTTAGTGTTTATCAGTCTCACATTGCACTTTGTGAGATTAGATTCAGAACCGTGATAGGAGTCCGAACTGTAGTAAGACCAATTCGCGCCCTCCCCGAAAGGGGTGCACGCGAAGAAAGTCAAGAGTCTATAGGTCGCTATATCAGAGCGGAGCCCAGTTGTTGTCGACATCGACATGTCATTGCCCAGACCTGAGACAGCTTTGTGTTGGCCATTTTCAATTGTAGCTCGCCCCAAGATTAGGGAGCCTTTTGGCATGAAATTTTTGGCATGTGATGTGGTCGATGATGGAGCCAAAACCCCAAAGGCTAAATCTGTCACTATTCTCTGAAGATCTTCAATCATGCTCATCAGCTCAGAAGTAATGTGTTCATGGGTTTGAGATGATTGGGGTTCGAGTGCATCGATCATGCACAAATCCGTGCTTTCCAAAATGAACACCTCAGGCTTGGGTAAATGGGCCGGGGTGATGTATATGCTGGGATTGTAGGTAGACGGCAGCGTATGGATTAGATTAAGATGGGGAGGTGATGGGTCAGTACTAGCCCGAGGTCCTTTTGGCGGAGCTATGGTCTCTTCGTCAATAAGACCCTGAATCTTATGACGAAGGTGGATGCAACGGTTTGTATCATGACCGTGCTGTTGATGATTGTAGACACCCCATTTTTGACCGTCCTCAAGACTTGGTTGTGCTTGCAGGTACATCCAACAACTAGTTCAATTGCTAGTCGAGTACTCGACTGTCGCGGCGTGTAGACACCCCATTTTTGACCGTCCTCAAGACTTGGACGTCACCGCTTGAGCACTCGGTGATCATCCATGTTTGTGTTCGTCCTGAGTTCCTGGAGGTCTCGGCCACACGCCTTGACTCAGGATCTCTCGGCTTGACTGTTTTGTGTCTGGTTTTGCACCAAACACTTGTGCTTTGCCTTTGAGGGGCAGGGAATGGCTTGTTGGCCATCCCCACACATCACCGGCCATGGCTTGAGGCCACCGGCCATTGGTTTGTTGCCACCGGCCAAATGTTTGGCCAACCGGCATCCTTTTTGGCCGGCCGACCATCTATTTTGCTCAAATTGCATTTTTGGCTGGCCGACCACTGTTCATCTGTTTTTGCAGATATTTTTATGCCAGTTGTGCTAGCTGGCATACACCTTTGCTCCCCTTCATACACGAGTATGGAGGGATTTCTCTCTTGGCTAGCTTACTTGAGAAGCTTTGCAAGAGGGAGCTCTATAAGAGAGAGCCTCTTCTCCCTCCATTGGGGTTAGACATTTTTCCAGAGTTCTGAGTTTTTAGGGTTAGGGTTTGCATATCCCCCATCTCTATATCTCTCTTTTGTGTATAAGTGTGTGTTTGGTCTTATTATTGCACACAAACACCCACCATTACACCTTGCCTTGGCTACTGAGGTGCTAGGGAGCTATTCTTGAAGTTCTTGACTGGTTTTGAGCTCAAAGAACCAGCTGGAGCATTGTTTGTGAAGAGGGTCAACAAGGGTAAGAACTTACTCCTTTTTACCCCATTTTTGCATGGACTTTTAGCCTATCTTGCAACTATTTTTAGACTTTGTGTATAACTAATAAAAGTCTTTTTTTTCATTGCTTTAAATAGTTGCTTAAGGGTGTTTTGAGCTTTGAGGTTGTTTGACCCCTCTTAGGCTTTGTTTGGCCCTATTTTTGTGCCATTTTGGTGAGCTCCGGGACCACCTTGTTTGGGCCTCCTCACCACTGAAATTTTGAGGGATTTCAGTGGTGAGGATGGTGCCTTGAGGTCCCAAGAAGGAGAGGGCCACCCCCTCTCCTTGTTGTCCTTGAAAAGGGCCATTTTTGCCTCATATGTGAGCACCATGCTTAAGTGTATGATGGCCATGCCTTAGCTGTTTTTTTGTGCTTATTATGTCATAAGATAGCTCTGTTTTTACTTGGTTTAGACACACCATGCATGCCTTGCATACATGTCTTGTAATGCCATCTTTTTGCCTTAACATGCTTTAGGCTTTGACCCTTGTCCTAGCATGATTTAGGCCTAGCTTTGTGAAGCTTTCATGCTTGTTTTAGTATGCTTTAGCTCTGTTTTCAGTTGCTTTGGTCATGCTCAACATGCTTTGTATAGTCTCTTTGCATTCTAGCTTGTAGGCCTTGAATATGGGATGTCATGAGCATGCTTCGTTTGCTTTAATTAGTTGGTTTGGCACCTCTATTTTATGCAATTTCAGAGTTTGGCATGCTTGCCATGTGTCTATATTTATCCTCTTTTAAGTGTGCTTAAAGGTTGCTTGTTTGATGCTTAAGTGTTGGCCTATTTGCATGCATGTTTGTATGTGTAATTGTCCCTCATTTCCATAGTGTTGGCCACTGTTTTAGGCTTGTTTGAGGGCTGCCTAAATTAGTCTAAGTCCATCCTGCATGTTGTGGCATGCTCACCTTGTGTGTTGTTGCATACTTGGCCTATCGCATGTGTTGCATGCTTAAATCTCAGTGCATTTGGCATGCATTCTTCTCCTTGCTTTGGTTGCTAAATATGCCACATGTCTTACACACTTGCGTATTGGCATTGCATCCCATATGGTTGCATGTTTGCATGCTAGCCTTGCATGTTGTTGCATACTTAACCTCCATGCCTAGGTTGCATTGCATGAGCATGCATGCCTTGCCTCTTGACTATCCATGATTGAGGTTGGGCCTCATTTGTTTGTTTTGTGCATTGCATTTCATTTGTTATTAAAATGCAAACTTGGTTCTCTTGGGCCATCATGCATGGAAATGCGCGATTGTTGGTCCGAGAATCAAGAACCATGTCCCTTTGAGTCATAAACATGATAAGGGATGTGATGGTGCACACATTTGCTTGAAATGCATTGCTATGCCTTGTTTTTCCCTCTGCTGCTGTCAAAACATTCTGCAGGAAGACTTAGCCGGCCGACCATCTTTAGTGCCGACCGACCAACAATTGGTGGCCGGTGATCATTTCCAGTGGCCGGTGATCATTCCATTTGGCCAGTGACCATTTCCCTTGGCCGGTGGCATCCCACAGGGTTCATAGAGTGCACCTTGGGAATCATGCACTGATCATAGAAGGAAAACAGTATGGACAGAGGCAACTTGTGCATAGCAGTGGACTTCCGAGCGGAGCCGAGCACGCCTTGCATTGGGCCCTCTTCCCGAGGCTGTTTACTGTTTTATTAGATTAGTTAATTTGCTTAACTAGTTTAATTGGTCTGTAATATTTAATTAGCTTGTAGGCTAGTTAAATTTGTATTATTCTTTCGATCCCTCCGAGCGAGGGCTAATTTGTAATAAGTGTGGGTGCGTGTGTGCATGTCTTCCAACCCCCACTTCTTTCTCCCTTTTACTTACCTGCTTTTGATGGTTAGTATTAGGACATGTTTACTTTAGCATCCTTATGCTATGCATGCGTGCATCATTCATCAGTATCGCATGCACCGGGCTCGGCGCATCATACTAACATCATAGTATTCCAAATCTGACTTGAATACGTGCTACTTGTTGCATCCCACATGTCATCCTAGGATTAGCCGAGCCCATTCTAGTGACATTTTGTATGCGTTGCATTAGCCACTTGACATGGACTTGGATCATGCATGATTGCTAACATGTTCACTGCATTGGCTTGGAGTACACTGTAAGTGTTTTATGTTTTAGCATCTCGCATGAGTGTGAATGTTAACATGACAGCATGCTTACCATGTGGCTAGATGCTTATGTGATATAAACTGCTTGAATGCCTGTGGGTGAAGGTTGGATTGTTTGAGTTGGGACAACTCATTGAAATCTGTGTTTTAGCCTACTTGTGAGTAGCAAATCTCAAATCATTTTCCAAACAAACGGATATGCAATGCTTTGTTCCAAATTAGGCGATCTAGTCTATACTTGTTTTGTTGTGCGCATCACGTAGTAAATCTAGGCTAATAACCGGAATAAGAGCGCATAATGTTTTCAAAACAAGATATCATGGTTAGTAGAGGCCGATCTTTGATTGGGCGAGCGGGGGTGCTCATAGTTGACCTTCCCCAATCGTACCCAAGTTCCCGAGCCGAGGCAACTTTGGTGATGACGGACACGTGGCCTTAGGCAAACGAGTCAGGGTTTCCTAAATTCCCCCCAAATAAATATTTAGGTGGCGACTCTGTATCTGGCAAAGCAGTCCATGTTTGGCACTTCTTTTCTAAAAATCTGTTTTTTCAAAACGATTTGCCGGATTTGGACTCTTTGGTTCAGATTAAGAATCGTGACAAATTGAGTCCGAACTGTGGGGTGAGGCCCTCACGCGCGGCGCGTCCACAGTTTTTGGCGACTCTGCTGGGGAGATTAGAGAACTTGACTCGAACTCGTGATATCTTGTTTTGACTACACTTATGTGTTTCTTTGCATTGCATGTGCATAGGTGCGCCTAGGACACCGTGTTGGCCATCTGCTATTCCTGAGCGGTTTGCCGGAGGCTTGACTTTGTCAAAACATGCCATAAGGCTGACCAATTGTGGGCTCTGCCAGTATGGGAACACAAACCCCGGTTTTACCGGGGCACCTTTTTCGACCATTCGACCTAGTGCATATTCGGAATCCATAGTGACCATTCCAAACTAGGACATGTTGCTTATTCGATATAGGTTGTTTGAAACCGCTGCGTGCGTAGTGAAACCCTAGCTCCTGACAAAATAGGACAGGGAAACCCCACCCCGACGTAGGGGCGTTTTGGCTCTCTTTTACTTGCTATGTGCTTTTAGAGTGTATCTCTATAGGAACGTACATATCAGTCTTTGAGTTTGAGCATCAGGCCTGCGGGCATCAGTACCAGTGTTTTTGAAAAACAGTTATATCTGCGGGTATCCGATTCAGTGTTTTGGGGCAGTGATTTTTGGGGAACAGTGATCAGTATTAGAGTACAGCGATTCAGCTATGCCTGTGTTTGTTCCGTTTGGGCTGAAATGCTGCATGTTTTCTCTTTCAGTTTAGAGATTCAAGCGCAGAATAGCCAGTATTCTCCTTCGCTGAGGCAAGGTAGACATCTGATCCGTTAGTCACCGTTCAAGATCGGCGGACTTATCATGACACAGAATTCAGAGGAAATCGTGGTTATGACAGCCGTATTAGATCAAGGAATCACCCTGCAAAGTGAGACCAATGTTGATGTACCGCATCCGCCCAGGTCGCCGGCCGCGCGCCCGATTTGGGAACCCCAGTTGTATCAGGCTCGTGAGCCCACTACGTTCGAATTGATGGGGATGATTGGTGACCTCCAGAGGTCTATGGCAGATCTCGCTTACGGAATATCGGCTTCGCCGCTAGCTGCGCCATATGCCGGGAATTTTGCACCACAGAAGCCCCCCCTATTGGGACGGATTGTGATTGAGCTCAGCCAACCTGAGGTTGTCTCAAGTTATAGCAATGACATGTCAACATCAACCCAAGCCCTCGATCAGGCTGAGGCCAGAGGTAAGAACAAAATGGAGGCAGATGCCGATCCCATTGAACAACTGTTGTGGGCAGTCGAGGCTTTGAAAACCGAGGGGATGAATAAGCAACAGGTATTCGTAGTCACGACGAAGACTGTGGATGATGTCTTCCCCACTCCAACTGAAGGCAGTTCAAGCTAGGTAGAAAACCGGGATAGGCCCCGTCATGCCAGAACAGTTCCCTCCACTCCCAACTCCGCACCTGGGAAAGATCAGAAAGTCAAGGCAGTGCCTGCCGACCCTTTCGCTAGTGCGTCTAGCAAAAATTCTCAAACTTTAAAGTATCTGCCCCGAGGGCGCAGAGTCTTCCACGCACTCTACATGCCTTTGTCTAGGGCACTCCAGATCCTTGCCAAAAGGGGGCACCTTAAACCCCTTGATCCTCGACCTCTCCCGAAGAATCTCCCTCTCACATATGATGCTACCTTGTACTGCGCGTACCACCAGCAAACCGGTCACAACACCGACAACTGCTTCCGTCTTCGCCACGAAGTGCAAGACTTGATCGACAATGAGGTCATCCTCCCACCCACCTCAGCGAAGTCTGTCGTCGCCGGGTTGTTGGATCTTGAAGATAGCGCAAGTATGTGATCAGGGGTTGGACCACCTGCGGGCGACACCCGTTTTATTTCAAGATGTGGCGTCTGGCACGTACTATTTTGGGCATTTGCGAATGCGATTTTGTGATTATGGCTTGGGTGTCGAGTCGGTTCTTTGTTTTGACTTGAGTCTGTCTCGTTGTCTTGAGTCAGTCTTTTTGCTTAAAGGTCTGTCTTGTTGTGCCGAGTCAGTCTCGTTGTATAGAATGGCAGGTGATTCTGGGGTTGTCACCTCAAACACCGTTTTTGTTTTGTAATTACCCCTTTTGTTTTCTTTTGAGTCTGCCTCTGCTGTGGAGCTAGTTGCAACCGAAGGTTTTGAATGAAACAGCTGCGGCTATCATGTTCCCGTGCTTACTGCTACTTTGAGCTAGTTGTGCCAGAGGATTTGAATGGAACGGCCGCACATTCCACTTGCTCTTCTGCGCCCTCGAAATCATTGTATTGACCTAAGTTTTTCAAAACTGTTTTTGAACACTGTGGTGATGAAAACGAAGGGGGAGGAATTCCTCGGGTTTTACAAAACTTTGATCAATTTGAGAGAAAGTGAGGCATGTTGAGCCTTTAATGAATGAAATCATGCTTGTTAGCGTGAGTACTGAGAAGGACCCTAGTTGGATCCAGATTGGTTCCACACTATCTTCAGCGCGAGCGATCTGTCGCTTTCTTAAAAACTTTCAAAAACAAAATATTTTGCGTAGTCCTGTGAAGACCTGTGTGGAATTGCTCTTGAGATTGTGCAGCCTAGGATCGCTCTCAGCCTCAAGATTCAATCCATCTGTTTTCAGACCTTGAACCCATTCAGAACGTTCAACAATCAATCATCAAGAGAGGCCTGTGTGGCCAGATTTGAAGCGACCCTCGAACAAGAGGCACCAAAGTCAGATCAAGAGGTCAGACGTCGTCAACAGAAGCTCGTGAAGCTAGAACAGAAGCACCCCTTAAACTAGGGGCAAAAATGTCCGATGCGCTTGAAGAGCCGGAGATGGACCCTTTTGCAAATCAATAACAACAGCCGCTCTACTGGATATGGATGGCTTCAAAACTCTAAAACCATTTGGCATGGACTTGTTATACTTTTCCCCTTTGAGAGGCTCGCTGGGCCGAAAACCCGGAAGGGTGACCCAGGCAAAAGTTAAAGCAAGAGAAAAGAAAAAGAAAAAGAATACAAAGAATATAAAGAAAAGATGAAAAATAAAAAAGAAAAAAGAAGAAAAGAATTGAAAAGAAAAGAAAAAAACAGAAGCTCGCAAGGTCGAAAACCCGCAACGGGCGCCTTGGCAAAAGTTAGAGCCTAAAAAAAAAAGTGAAGGTTAAAATACCCGAGTGTACCTTAACCGAAACTACGTAAGACTTGATTCCCATGTTTGGGATACGTAGGCAACTTCACTCCGAAGTCCAGCCCTCAACGCTTTCATAGCAACTCTGTCCATGTAATGGTTTTGATCATCCTTGCCTTCTCTGAATCCGTTAGTTCGGTTGCGACACCGGAACTACGTAAGGCTTGATTCCCATGTTTGGGATACGTAGGCAACTTCATCCTGAAGTCCAGCCACCAACGCTCTCAAAGTGACTGTGTCCATAATTTGGTTCTGACCGTCTTCGTCGTCTCCGTGTCCGAGAGTTCGGTCGTGATCATCACTAATGAGGACTGTTTACAAAACGCTGCGGTGTTCATCCAGACAAGGGGCAACTTTTCGTTGCCATGAGTCGCCATTCAAACCAGGGGCAACTTTCCGTTGCCGTGCAGCTCTTTCAAGCAAGGGGCAATTTTCCATTGCCTTCGATCCGAGGTTGCGCATCTCGAGAGTAAGTTCCATGCTCGTCGAGCATTGACCGTTTGCAAAAAATAGTTTTTGAGAATTTTTACTGAGGTTGACTATTTTCTCGAAAATTATTCCATCTTTTCCAAAACTGAACCATAGCTTGGACCCAAAAAAGGAAAACTTTCAGTGCTCATAGCCTAACTCGCATGATTTTTAAATCAAAAATCGAACAAGTATGTTAATCTAACTCTCATATTGGTCAAAACTGTTTTAGTAGAAAACCAAAACAAAAAAATGGTCAAAATGATGAGCTAGGGGCACAGTTGAGTCAGGCTCCCTATATTTCCCCCGATTGTCAATATTTGCCAGAAGGACACTCTATTCGCCAGAAGAAGGCACAACTGAAGCTGTCAGTAAGGGGCTGAAAGTTCTCAACAACCTCCAAGCAACGAGGTATCAAGCCAAGTGCGAAGCACAAATTGGAATGGATCAAGATACTCCATCCGGAACATCGACTAGACGTCCCGGGAAGAAATAGCCGCGAGCTAATAGTGTTGGGCGTGAACCCACAATTTCCATTTATCCATCAACCACCCAGGGGAGGGATGCAAAATGAGAGATTGAAGAATAGAGAGATGTGCGATGAGGGAAAAGTGAGCAGAAGGGTTTTGAGAGAAAAGCTGAGTCTGAGGGCCGAGTGATGTGAGAATCACAAATTAGAAAGGGTGGGAAATAATACCCAGAGAAACTGGCTCCTCGTGATTTGAGAGGTCTCTCGTCTTTATAACACATCTGTGTGTCGTGTCTTTTGTTTTATGTACCTCAACTCTTGTTTTGAGTCTTTGCCGAGCGTGTCTCGTTTTGATTAAGTCGTGTACTTTCTGTTTGAGTCTTTTTTTTTTTTACTGTGTTCAATTGTAGGCTCAATACCCTGGTTTGAAAGAAGAAAAAAAAAAAAAAACCCTTTTTCAATTTCAAAAATTTTAATCATGTTGTGCTCAGAGTGCTATGCCATTCTCCACATCTATGCGAAGCAAAAGAAGAAGGGGAAAGATTTGGGGCATCTGAGTGCGCTTCAACTTCAGCTTCTACCTTTGTATTTCGTCTTTTCAGATTGGACTGTCTGTTCAGGGTTTACCATGTGCAGAATAAACAAGATGAATTGTATGCAGATTAATTCCCAGCAGAGTATGGGCCGTGTGCAAATAAACAGAATACTGTGCTATGGGCTGTGTGTTCAGAATGAGCAGTGGTTTGTTTGAGTTGTTTTGCCGTTGGCCGGTTCGTTACTTGGTTATTGCAATACAAATGTTTGACTTTCAGACAGGAGATCAATTCTATCTACATTGTGATGCGATGTGATGTAATGCAATGCGAAGCATGAAAATGTACTAAAAGGTAACACTTTTTCAGATAAAAGGCCTTGTTTCATTTCATTATCTTTTTCAAGTACAAAGTCTTGGAGAAAACAAAACCTGCCTGTGGCAGTACAAGGTACTCTAGCTACCGGCAAAAATAGGAAAAGTAAAAAGAAAAAGTACAAAACAAAAAAGAAGAAAAGCAGCAAAAATTTGGATCGATGTCGAGCAGCCTCAGGCCTAAGGGTCCATCCTCGTCCTCTTCCTAGACGAAGGTCCAGGAGCATCGTCATCAGCATCGTCATTTGAGCCCGAATCAGTGCCATCTCCGGCCTCCTCCTCAGATGACTCTGCCTCCTCCTCCACCTCGGACTCATCGTCGTCAGGGACTGGCGCCTGTGAGCTACTCCCAATGTGAGTGCGCCCCGCTTTGGTGCGGGGGTGTACTCTGCCGTCTCGAGTGGGAGCGGAAGGGCCAGCTAAAGCACCTCTTACAGTAGGGAGCTGGAAGGGAGGCTGAAAAGTACAAATGGAAAATGCATCAGTATCAGTGCAGAAAGCAGCATATGAATACAATATGTAAATACTGTGAGCAGTGTATCGGTGCAGAATGCAGTGTATGAATACAGTGTGTGAATACTGTGAGCAGTGTATCGGTGCAGAATGCAGTGTATGAATACAATGTGTGAATACTATGAGCAGTGTATCAGTGCAGAATGTAGTGTATGGGCACAGTGTATGGATGCCGTGAGCAGTGCTGTGAATAGTCTGTGGGCTACAGTGTGTCAGACGCTGTGAGGACCGTGTATCAAGTGTCGAGTTGTGCATCAGATTGTGTGAAACAGTTTATGTATGGTTTGAGACCGTGGTCAGAAAAACATACCGGAATGCTGTAAATAGCCAGAAGGTTGAGGCTCTGCTGAAGCATCCCCATCAACAAAGCAGTCAACTCCAGTGACTGGCGAGTGTACTCGGAGGAAGCCTGAAAAGTGTTAGAAGTCTCAGTATTCTGTGGAATATCAAATAAATTGAAATGAAATGACTGTGCAGAATGCAAAATGCAGTAGTACATACCAGAGGTAAGCCGTAGAACCCGACTAACTCATGATCAGCCAGAGGGGGAGCAATGGGAATCTGGTAAGTCGCCCCGCCCCGCCCTCTGCATGTCATCGTCGTGGGTAGTGCTGGCCAACTAACCCCCCGACCCCTTCGAGCTCCGCTCCTGCTACGGACTCGAGCTATCCTCGATGTCCCTGCCCCTGCTCCCGCTCCAGCTACCGGCGCCGCAGGCCTCTCTCTCTCAGCTCGACGGCCGCTGCTCAAGGGCTGCATGACGTAGGTCCGGACGTACTCTGCGTAGTTGCCCTTGCCCTGAAGCCCTCCGCGTCCCAACCGATCGTGTAATCGGCCATCTCCTCGGCAGTGAACCTCCCTGTCTCCCTCATGTGTGTGGGAGGCGGACCCGGGACTATCTGCTCCGGTAAACCTAAGGTCTGGCGTAAGAAACGCTCACCCAGGTACCAAGCCAGACAGATCGGGCCCTCCAATAGAATCCTGAAACGTGCAGTCTCCTCTACACCGGCAAATCGATCCCGAATCATTGCAGGCAATGGAGCCCAAGGCTGCCAGGTGATCTGTAAATGACGTGCAGTTTGTTATCTACTGTTATTGAAAATATAGTATAAAGCGAAGCTTAAATAAACTCTAAGATTGAACATACCTCTGTGGGGGTGATGGTGTCAAAGTAGCGGCGGAAGAAGATGAACGTCTCCCGTGGTCTCTGCACACACCTCACGTCAAAGCGGCAGGAGAATGGCACGCTGAGAGGGGTCTCCACGTCTGGCACTGGGGCGAGTCTCGGAAAGTAGGCGTAGACCCACAACTGCAGAGCAAATATCAGTGTGCTTATCAGATAAAGCAAAATACAGAATAAAGCAGAAATTGCAGAATCGTGTATTGTGTAGTGTATTGTGTAGAGTGTACAGTGTGTGCAGTGTACAGTCAGTGTAAAATAGAGTATATGTGTGCCGTGTGTGCAGTATACAATCAGCGTGAAGCAGACTGCAGTGTGTGCAGTGTACAGACTACAGAAAATGTAAAGCAGAAATGTAAAAGAGGAAGAAGATGTACCTCCCAAGCCCGCCAGTAACCTCCGAGCAACTGCCCGCTGCAACGGGAGGCTGAGCTCATGTATCCATATAGAGTGGCTAGGGCAGCGCCACCCCAATCGAAGCGCAGAATCCGCGTGACGTCCACCAGTGCGCTCAACAAGCAGAGGGGCACGGTGTTCGCCCGGTCGGTGAAAATAGTAGTCCCCAGCAAAAACATCAGGAAGCCGCGGGCGTACTGCTCCACCTCCTCCTGAGCCATCGGTGCCTCCTCGCCTAAGCCTGGCTGAGTCCGGAAGCGGCTCTCGAACCATGAGTATCTGACAAAGCCGAGACGTGCAAGAGGCGGCATCTCGCCGAGCAGGTAAATCTGAGTGGCCTCCCACTCATCCATATCGGTGTTGAAGGGGATCAGATCACCCCCTACCCCGATGCCAGTGAGCATCGAGAAATCATAGGGAGTCATTGTCATGTCTCCCGTAGCAGAGAAGTGGAAGGAGTCGGTGGTGTCGCACCACCTCTCCACTAGAGCGGCAAGGAGAGGCCTGCTCGCAGTGAGGTGCAAGAGTCCTCTGTAGAAGGCGCCGAAGCCGGCCTGGTCCACGATGTGGCGGACTGTATCCGGTAGCTCCATATACCAATCTCTGGCGACAACATTCCCATACCCCCGAAAGGCATGGGAATCTCCCTGTATTTAAAAGCAAACAGTTGCGAAGAAATACTCAACATACAGTTTGAAGAACAGTCAAAAGGGATACAGATATGGCGTGTGTGCACGTTTTTCAAGTTCAAACAAACATTGGGTGCCAGTGTGCTTGCAATGAACTATAGCATGTGATATGTCAGTATGTTCAAGTGGTTCAGTATAGGTATAGCGTGTGTGCATGTTTTTCAAGTTCAAACAAACATCGGGTGCCAGTGTGCTTGCAGTGAACTACAGTGCATGACGTGTCAGTGTGTTTGAATGGTTCGGAGCAAATACAATGTGTGTGCACGTGTTCAGATTCAAACAGATATCAAGTGTGAGTGTGTTCATGGTTAACTACAGTATACAGTGTATTCGGGTCAAGCAATTAAAGAACAG
Organism: Camellia japonica; assembly: GCA_030407325.1. Taxonomy (NCBI): domain Eukaryota; kingdom Viridiplantae; phylum Streptophyta; class Magnoliopsida; order Ericales; family Theaceae; genus Camellia; species Camellia japonica. The sequence continues at coordinate 91,324,210 of JAPPVO010000002.1, forward strand.
AATCAACTATGGCAGTTAAGTGTTCTACATTGCATGAAATGAAATGGGAAAGAATATACCTCAGAAGCGTCGTATGATAAGTGTGACTCCGGCTCGCGCAAGAGAAGCTCTGGAGCCACCATCCTCTCGAAACTCCGAAACTGGCGAAGTCCGTCGGGGGGCAGTATGTGAATTGCCGGCCGGTAGGTCGCCGGGTCGAATGGGCGGACGCTCAGAGGCAAAAGCTCGGCCTCGGGATCCATCTCATGCTCTGGGGGAGTCCCGCCCCGTGGAAGATCGTCCGCCATCTCAGAGAAAGTGTGAAAATGGCTGGAAGAGGGAAAATCGGGTGAAAATGTCAACCCTCGGAGGGTGGAAAATGGTCGGAAAAGCCGAGAAATGGAAAGGGCACCAAACCCAAGAAAAACTCGAGGAGAGCAAACCCTAAAAGGTGGAAATCACAAAATAAACACCGAAACGAAGAAATGTTTAGTTCAAAACGTTCGAAACGTGAAGGTATTCGCTAATCGAACGACAAAACGGGCGCGAAAACACAAGAAAACGGAGAAAAGAAGGGAGGAAAATACCCTAGAGAGAGGGAGGAAGAGATTTCGGCCAAGGAAAAGTAAGAAAAATAGGGCTTGAGGCCCTATTTTATAAGACCCAAGGCCAAAAGACCAAACTGCCCCGATTCAGGCAGATTTGGCCGGTCGGCCAAATATTTGGCCGGTGAAATGTTTTTGTGGCCGGTGGACAGCCGGTGAACTCCCATGATGGCCGGTGAGCCTCCTACAACCTTGTTTGGGTTAGATATGTGGTTTGGGGCCTCCATTTCTCAAGATAGTGGAAGACAATGCATTTCCAAAGCTCAACCGGACTCCGTTTTGACCTCGGACCGTGTTTTCTGTGTGAAGCACTCGAGTACGTGCGTGGCGTATCCTTTTTGTATCTTTTTGTATCTTTTTGTCTCCTGAAAGATTCAAAAATTGCCCCGCATGCATACATTACAACGTTTTGTCGTGAAACGCGCGTTGAGTTATATGTCATTCTACTCGCATTGTCATGCGCATGCCATACTTGCGTTAGTATGCACATTCTTATGACGCATTGTCATGCGCACTTCACATGCATTGTCATGCATTTCAAGAAACGCGCGTTGTAGCGCGCATTTGAGTTCGTTTGCATTATCATGCATTCCAATAGTATGCATTTGTCATGCATCTCAAAAGCCGTGCGGTGTCGCGCATTCCAATCATTTGCATTTGTCATGCATTTCGAAAGTCGCGCGGTGTCGCGCATTTCAAGATCATTTGCATTTACAAAGCCGCGCGTTGTCACGCGTTTCAAAATCATGCATCATCATGCATTTGCATTTCAAAAAGAGAAAGAAAGCACAAAAACAACATGCATCATTTGCATCTCAAAAACAAAAACTTAAAAACATGCATTATCATGCATCATGCATTGTCATGCATTCAAAAAAACAAAAAACAAATAGTGCATATGTCATGCATACCATTGTATATATTGCATATGTCATGCATTTCCCCTGTAAATATTGCACATGTCATGCATTTTTCTGTATATAGTCCATTCCAGTGCATATTATTTATATATTGCATTGTAGCTTGCATGCATCCATTGCATCACCTCCATCTACGGCTTGCACCTTTCCATGTTGAGCTTGGTCTGGTATGTGCCCATACTTTTCACGTTAAAGCACAGTTCTGCATGTGTACGCGCCTATTCCATGTTGAACTTGGTTTGAGGGTTGCGGCACCTTTTCTGGTATGTGTTAGACGCGGTTCGTTTGTGTACATGTCTTTCCTAGGCAAGATTTGGTTTGGCCCGCGTGCCTTATCCACTGTATATAGTCCATTCCATTGCATGTCCTGTATATATTGCATTGTAGCTTGCATGCATCCATTGCATCACCTCCATCTACGGCTTGCGCCTTTCCATGTTGAGCTTGGTCTAGTATGTGCCCATACTTTTCACGTTAAAGCACAGTTCTGCATGTGTACGCGCCTATTCCATGTTGAACTTGGTTTGAGGGTTGCGGCACCTTTTCTGTGTTATACGCGGTTCGTTTGTGCACATGCCTTTCCTAGGTAAGATTTGGTTTGGCCCGCGTGCCATATCCATTGTATATGTTACATTGTAGTGTAATTTTTGCATCCAGCATTAGGATCATATTCTTTCGTTAGCGGGTCATTCCCCACTTATGTCATTCCACCCCATTACTTGTTCTTGTGTCTGTCTACATCACTCATAGTTCTGCATGTGTACGCGCCTATTCCATGTTGAACTTGGTTTGAGGGTTGCGGCACGGTTTCTATGGTAGACGGACTTTGCACCTCCATCACTCTATTTGACATTTGTGTGATTTTGAACCGCTCATCATTGGATCATGATTCGATTGTATTGCATATCGTTTGCATTGTTTATATATAGTTTCGTATGTTTTGCATTTACATTTGTTTTGTAATTTTGCATATCATTTGTATTACATTAGATTCAATTGCATATCATCGCACTGTTTGTGCACCCTTTGGTCTAAGGAGACCTTAAATCCTACATTCGCGTTGTCCTTAAATCCTACATTCGCGTTGTCACGCAGCTTTCGATTGCATTGTTATGCATGTTGCTAACAATATTGTACCTGTTGAGTTTTCTTTCTCTTTCAGGCACGATATTGTATGTACGGTTCATTTGAAGCTGGTGCAACCAGATGAGCCGTGCAGGTATTGTTTCCTCCGAGTAACACGTCTTGAGAATTGCATAATTCTCTTACATCCTTTCTACATTGTAGTGTAGTTGGATTCGTGTTTGCCAGCTTAAAATTGTCGCATGTTATGCGTCGTTACAACTTCCTTTGCATAATCATAAGTTATGCTCAGCTTCTTGCATTGTCAGTTGCATTTTGCCCCTGCCTTCGGGCGCATATCTTGTTTGTCTTGCATGTTTTGTCTAAGTCTTCGGCCTTGTCAAAAATGGGTCGTCTCTGGGCTTTGACATTCACTCCCGTCATTGTTATGACTTTCGAGTTCTGTCAAAGAGGGGCAACTGTAGACACCCCATTTTTGACCGTCCTCAAGACTTGGATGTCACCGCTTGAGCACTCGGTGATCATCCATGTTTGTGTTCGTCCTGAGTTCCCGGAGGTCTCGGCCACGCGCCTTGCCTCAGGATCTCTCGGCTTGATTGTTTTGTGTCTGGTTTTGTACCAAACACTTGTGCTTTGCCTTTGAGGGGCAGGGAATGGCTTGTTGGCCATCCCCATACATCACCGGCCATGGCTTGAGGCCACCGACCATTGGTTTGTTGCCACCGGCCAAATGTTTGGCCGACCGGCATCCTTTTTGGCCGGCCGACCATCTATTTTGGTCAAATTGCATTTTTGGCTGGCCGACCACTGTTCATCTGCTTTTGCAGATATTTTTATGCTAGTTGTGCTAGCTGGCATACACCTTTGCTCCCCTCCATACACGTGTATGAAGGGATTTCTCTTTTGGCTAGCTTACTTGAGAAGCTTTGCAAGAGGGAGCTCTATAAGAGGGAGCCTCTTCTCCCTCCATTGGGGTTAGACATTTTTCCAGAGTTCTGAGTTTTTAGGGTTAGGGTTTGCATATCTCCCATCTCTATATCTCTCTTTTGTGTATAAGTGTGTGTTTGGTCTTATTATTGCACACAAACACCCACCATTGCACCTTGCCTTGGCTACTGAGGTTCTAGGGAGCTATTCTTGAAGTTCTTAACTGGTTTTGAGCTCAAAGAACCAGCTGGAGCATTGTTTGTGAAGAGGGTCAACAAGGGTAAGAACTTACTCCTTTTTACCCCATTTTTTCATGGTCTTTTAGCCTATCTTGCAACTATTTTTAGACTTTGTGTATAACTAATAAAAGTCTTTTTTTTCATTGCTTTAAATAGTTGCTTAAGGGTGTTTTGAGCTTTGAGGTTGTTTGACCCCTCTTAGGCTTTGTTTGGCCCTATTTTTGTGCCATTTTGGTGAGCTCCGGGACCACCTTGTTTGGGCCTCCTCACCACTGAAATTTTGAGGGATTTCAGTGGTGAGGATGGTGCCTTGAGGTCCCAAGAAGGAGAGGGCCACCCCCTCTCCTTGTTGTCCTTGAAAAGGGCCATTTTTGCCTCATATGTGAGCACCATGCTTAAGTGTATGATAGCCATGCCTTCGCTATTTTTTTGTGCTTATTATGTCATAAGATAGCTCTGTTTTTACTTGGTTTAGACACACCATGCATGCCTTGCATACATGTCTTGTAATGCCATTTTTTTGCCTTAACATGCTTTAGGCTTTGACCCTTGTCCTAGCATGATTTAGGCCTAGCTTTGTGAAGCTTTCATGCTTGTTTTAGTATGCTTTAGCTCTGTTTTCAGTTGCTTTGGTCATGCTCAACATGCTTTGTATAGTCTCTTTGCATTCTAGCTTGTAGGCCTTGAATATGGGATGTCATGAGCATGCTTCGTTTGCTTTAATTAGTTGGTTTGGCACCTCTGTTTTATGCAATTTCAGAGTTTGGCATGCTTTCCATGTGTCTATATTTATCCTCTTTTAAGTGTGCTTAAAGGTTGCTTGTTTGATGCTTAAGTGCTGGCCCATTTGCATGCATGTTTGTATGTGTAATTGTCCCTCATTTCCACAGCGTTGGCCACTGTTTTAGGCTTGTTTGAGGGCTGCCTAAATTAGTCTAAGTCCATCCTCACATGTTGTGGCATGCTCACCTTGTGTGTTGTTGCATACTTGGCCTATCGCATGTGTTGCATGCTTAAATCTCAGTGCATTTGGCATGCATTCTTCTCCTTGCTTTGGTTGCTAAATATGCCACATGTCTTACACACTTGCGTATTGGCATTGCATCCTATATGGTTGCATGTTTGCATGCTAGCCTTGCATGTTGTTGCATACTTAACCTCCATGCCTAGGTTGCATTGCATGAGCATGCATGCCTTGCCTCTTGACTATCCATGATTGAGGTTGGGCCTCATTTGTTATTAAAATGCAAACTTGGTTCTCTTGGGCCATCATGCATGGAAATGCGCGATTGTTGGTCCGAGAATCAAGAACCATGGCCCTTTGAGTCATAAACATGATAAGGGATGTGATGGTGCACACATTTGCTTGAAATGCATTGCTATGCCTTGTTTTGCCCTCTGTTGCTGTCAAAACAGGATTCTGCAGGAAGACTTAGCCGACCGGCCATCTTTAGTGCCGACCGACCAACAATTGGTGGCCGGTGATCATTTCCAGTGGCCGGTGATCATTCCATTTGGCCGGTGACCATTCCATTTGGCCGGTGGCATCCCACAGGGTTCATAGAGTGCACCTTGGGAATCATGCACTGATCATAGAAGGAAAACAGTATGGACAGAGGCAACTTGTGCATAGCAGTGGACTTCCGAGCAGAGCCGAGCACGCCTTGCATTGGGCCCTCTTCCCGAGGTTGTTTACTGTTTTATTAGATTAGTTAATTTGCTTAACTAGTTTAATTGGTCTGTAATATTTAATTAGCTTGTAGGCTAGTTAAATTTGTATTATTCTTTAAATCCCTCCGAGCGAGGGCTAATTTGTAATAAGTGTGGGTGCGTGTGTGCATGTCTTCCAACCCCCACTTCTTTCTCCCTTTTACTTATCTGCTTTTGATGGTTAGTATTAGGACATGTTTACTTTAGCATCCTTATGCTATGCATGCGTGCATCATTCATCAGTATCGCATGCACCGAGCTCGGCGCATCATACTGACAACATAGTATTCCAAATCTGCATTGAATACGTGCTACTTGTTGCATCTCACATGTCATCCTAGGATTAGCCGAGCCCATTCTAGTGACATTTTGTATGCGTTGCATTAGCCACTTGACATGGACTTGGATCATGCATGATTGCTAACATGTTCACTGCATTGGCTTGGAGTACACTGTAAGTGTTTTATGTTTTAGCATCTCGCATGAGTGTGAATGTTAACATGACAGCATGCTTACCATGTGGCTAGATGCTTATGTGATATAAACTGCTTGAATGCCTGTGGGTGAAGGTTGGATTGTTTGAGTTGGGACAACTCATTGAAATCCGTGTTTTAGCCTACTTGTGAGTAGCAAATCTCAAATCATTTTCCAAACGAACGGATATGCAATGCTTTGTTCCAAATTAGGCGATCTAGTCTATACTTGTTTTGCTGTGCGCATCACGTAGTAAATCTAGGCTAATAACCGGAATAAGAGCGCATAATGTTTTCAAAACAAGATATCATGGTTAGTAGAGGCCGATCTTTGATCGGGCGAGCGGGGGTGCTCAGAGCTGACCTTCCCCAATTGTACCCAAGTTCCCGAGCCGAGGCAACTTTGGTGATGACGGACTCGTGGCCTTAGGCAAACGAGTCAGGGTTTCCTAAATTCCCCCAAAATAAATATTTAGGTGGCGACTCTGTATCTGGCAAAGCAGTCCATGTTTGGCACTTCTTTTCTAAAAATCTGTTTTCTCAAAACGATTTGCCAGATTTGGACTCTTTGGTTCAGATTAAGAACCGTGACAAATTGAGTCCGAACTGTGGGGTGAGGCCCTCACGCGGGGCGCGTCCACATGGCGGAACGTCACAGGTTTGAGCTTTCCAAACCCTATACCCTTTCTGCCCCATTCTTGGACCAGGTGTTGGCCCTTTCCGCATGCTTCTTGGAAGGCACTACCGACCACCTTTTGGCCCTGCTGGCCATGCCTTTGTTACTGCCGGCCATTGATGAGGCCTACCGGCCATCAGTGAGCCACTGCTGGCCACCACTGATGGCCGGCAAACCCCTTGTCTCAGCAGGTTTCACGCTAGATCTTTTGAGCCAGCTGGTTTTCACTCATCTCTCCTCCATACACGTGTATAGAGGGATGAGCCCCTTTCCAAGCTTGTTTAACAAGCTTTGCGTTGTTTTTCTTCTATATAAGGATAGGCCTTCCTCTCTATAAGAGGTTCAGCCATTTTTTAGAGAAGATATCTCTCTCTCTATATATATATATATATATTTCTCATTCTCTCTCTCTATATATTGCATTGAATAATGCTCTAAAGTCCATTTTTCTTGCACTTTTGCACTACAACACATAGAGATACACCACCATCTTTGGGCTGAGGTTCTTGGGAGTGTTACTTGAGCTTTGAAAGTTGGTTTTTAGCCTCAGAGCTTGCTGTTTTCAAAGTTAAACTTCAAGGGTGAGCATATTCCCCATTTTGGCATTTATTTGTACCTCATTTTGGCCATCCTTGCATATTGTTTTAGGCATTTCTTTCAACTGAAAAAAGTTCTATTTTTAAGTGCTTTAGATCTTTGTTTAAGGTCATTTTTTCGTTGGGGGCTGTTTACCCCCTCTTAGGCTTTGTTAGGCCTTATTTTGAGCCATCCCTTTAGGCTCTTGTTGAAGCTTTTGCATGACCTTTCTACCACTGAAAATCCAAAGGATTTTCAGTGGTGGAAAGGTGGTTTTGGTGTCCTAAATAGGAGAGGGTCATCCCCTCTCCTTTGTGTCTTGTTTACTTGCTTTGAATGCCTCATGTGTGAGCACTTTTGGTAAGTTTATGTTGGCCATATCTTAGCTTGTATTTGGGCTTATTTTAGCATGGCATGCCACTTTTTTTACTTGGTTTGGTCACTCCATGCATGCCTAATACAATTGTAGTGTAAATCTCTTAAACTAGCTCTATATGTTTCATGCTTTGACATGTCATTTTAGCTTGTTTTGTTTCCATTTCAGGGGGTTTTTGGTGATGTTTTGCCATGTTATACCTCTGTTAGGGTTTGGTTTGATCACCTCTTGCATGCCTAATGCACTTGTAGTGTAATCCTCTCTATTGCCTTAACATGCATCATGCTTTAACATGTCATTCTAGCATGCTTTTGGCTCAGCTCTGAGGAGACTTTGTTCATGTTTTAGCATGTTTAAGGTCTGATTTGTGTTGCTTTGGTCATACATGACTTGCTTTGTATAGCCTTGGTTCAATCTAGCTAGTTGGCTTTGTGTATTGAGTCCACTAGCATGTGTTACTTGGCCTATTTCAATGATTTGACATCACTTGTTATGTTATTTTAGTCCATGTAATGTGGTCATACACTTGCTTTTGACATGCTTTCAATGCGTTGGAGGGTTTCCCCCTTTATGCCTTAACATGAACCATTGCGTATGCCTTCATGCCTAAGCTTGCGAGCTATCATTTCAATGTGTTTTTGGGGTTATTTTGCCATGATATAACTCTGATTTTTGTTTCTCTAGTCATGCCATGTTCGGTTTTAATAGGTGTAGTGTAATACCCCTTTGTAGCCTTACATGCTCCATGCTTTCGATCTTTTGTTCTAGCTTGTATTGGCTAGGTTCAAGCATGCTTTTGGTCTTATTTTGACCTGCCTTGGGACTGTTTTGGTTGTCCTTAGCCCTTTGGGGTTTGATTCATGTGGCCTTGGTTTAAGTCCCGTTGCTAGTTTCAAGCTTTACGCTTTCTCGCATGCTATGCTTGACTTGTGTGCATGATTTGGCATCATTCCTCACATGATTTCAGAGCTTATTGCATTGCCACATTCTCATGTTTGTCACACCTTGCTCATGTTTGAGGATTGTGCATTGTTGCATAGTTTATGGACCAATATGTGCACATGTGTGTTTTGCCCTTTCGGTGCCTTGATTGTGGTGTTTTGGCCACTGATTTGGGCATATATGAGGTCTATCCATTTCGGTTTAAGTCCATTGAGCATGGTTGATTACATGTTGTTTGCATGCTTGCATTACATCGCATTGTCCATGCCTTATACTTTGCATTGTGTATGCTTAGGTAACATTGCATTGAGCATGCCATTATTTGCATTGTGTATACTTAGTTGTTGCATGCCATTAGCCTTGTTAGGTTGTTCATATTGCATTACATCTTTGCATGCTTAAGTCATATTGCATGTTTGCATACTTGAGTCGCATTGTGTATGCCATGCTTCTATTGCATTGTTGTTTGGATTAAGTGTTAATCTGAGCACGAGAAACGAGGGACGTTTCATGCTTCAAGTGATGAAACGTGTCTCAATTCTCGGTCGCCGACGCTCTTGATTACCCACGATAGAGTTCTAGGCACTTATGTGTTTTTCTTGTGCATTCATTTTTACATCGAATTGCACAAGTTGGATCATTGGCCATCATGCATCGAGATGCGTGATTGATTGTCTTGGATCCGACTATGCCTCTCCCTTGATGTTTTGAGGTGATATGTGGTGGCATAGTGCGTACATACCCTTGGGAGACCCTCCTTTTTTTCTATTTTGTGCTCTGCTGCAGCTTGGTGTCACAGCACATCAGTGGCCGGCAGTGCCTTGTAGATGGCCGGCAGTCCTTCATTCTTGGCCGACAGTGTCCACTCTTGGTCAGCAAGGGGGTCGGCAGTAGCTCCCCATGGCCGGCAGGTCACTAATGCACTCCCCATCATGTTTTTGGTAAGATCCAGCAGGAATTCCTTGAGGACACCCTGCAGACAGAGCCTCTTGAAAGCAACCGGAGAGTTTTTTTAGGACAGCAACCGAGCATGCATCCTCTTCTCCCTCAACCAGAGCTGGAATAGCATGGTTTACTGTTTTCCTTATTGGTTAATTAATTAAGTTTTGTAATAATTAGTTGTAGCTAGTTATTCATTCGGTTATGTAATAATTAATTAGCTTGTTAATTAGTTGGTTTGTATTATTTATTCGGACCCTCCGTCGAGAGGGCGAATTTTGTAATAAGTGTGTGCGTGTGTGCATGTCTTCCAACCCCCATTTCTTTCCCCCTTCTACTTACCTGCTTTTTATGGTTAGTCTTAGGGCATGTTTCAATTAGCATCCTTATGTTTGCATGCATGCATCCATTCATCTGTATTGCATGCACCGGGCTCGGCGCATCATACTAACTGCATTGTATTTCAATACCAAATTGAATACATGTTATCTAATCGCACCTCATATGCCATCTTAGAATAGCCGAGCCTATTTCTAGTTGCATTTTTGCATGTGTTGCATTAGCCATCTTAACATGAACTAGGATCATGCATTGATTACTAACTAGTTCCCTGTTTTGACTCGGAGTACACTGTGAGTGTTTACGCTTTAGCATACTGCATGTGTGTTATTGATTACCATGAAAGCATCCTTGCCATGAGGCTAATTGCTTATTTGATATAACTGCCTGAATGCCTATGGGTGAAGGTTGGATTGCTTGAATTGGAACAATTCATTGAAATATTCGATTTAGCCTACTTGGGAGTAGCAAAATTCAAACCGTTTTCAAACAAACAAACGTGTAATGTTTTGTTCCAACTTAGGCGATCTAGTCTATACTTGTATGTTGTGCGCATCATATAGTAATTCTAGGTTAATAACCGAAATAAGAACACATGTGTTTACAAAAACAAGATATCATGCTTAGTACAAGCCGATCTTTGATCGGGCGAGCGGGGGTGCTCATTGCATGACCTTCCCCAATCGTACCTAAGTTCCCGAGCCGAGGCAACTTTGGTGATGACAGACATGTGGCCTTAGGCACAAGTCAGGGTTTCCTAAATTCCCCAAAATAAAATATTTAGGTGGCGACTCTGTATCTGGCAAAACAGTCCATGTTTGGCATTTCTTTACAAAAATCAGTTTTCCAAAACGATTTGCCAGATTTGGACTCTTTGGTGATTTATCGGTCTTGCATTGCACTTTGCGAGATCAGATTCAGAACCGTGACACTGAGTCCGAACTGTAGTAGTAAGCTCAGAACAAAACGAGAATTCGTGCCCCCTCGTAGGCGCGCGGATATCGGAGAGTTCCCAGGAGCGCATCTACAGATGATAGGCACAGTATTTAGCTGGGTCATATCTTAGTAGAAGAGGATTTGGAAGGGGTTGAGGTTCTAGGAGCTCTGGGTACCCTTTTTCTTCCAACATTTTCAAAGCTTGAGAGAGACTCATGTAAAGAGGATGGAAATTTCGGGCTTGGGGCAGAGTTGAAGTGGTTGGTTTTTGGCCATTAAGGGAAGTGGTGATAGTGTCTACTTCTGAGTATTTCGCAGTTGTGCTACCATCAGTAGTAGCATTGGAACTGCGAACAACATTCTTCTTCAAAGGCTCATTATCTTCCACAAAGATCCCTTGTCTAAGGGCATCCTCGATTTGAACCCCCATTTCATGAAGGTCTAGAAAGGTAAACAAAGGTAGAACGATCATCTTTTGCAGTAACTAACCATGCAGATTCTGAACAATCATCCTGGTCTGATCTTTGTTGGAAGGCCTTGTAGTCACCATCGAGGCCTTTGCTCTCCATCTTATCACGAACTCTAAGAAACCCTTCTTTGGCTCTTAGCGGGTGACTTCGAGATCACAAGTTGCGACCTCGATCTGTGTGTTGTAGGAGTATTGAGCAATAAAGGCCTCAGCCATCTCTTCCCAGTTCTATTTCATAGAGTTCTCCAATTTAGCATACCAGATTACGGCTATCCCAGACATGGTTCGGCCGAAGAGATACAACTTCTAGGCTGGGGTCAAACCCATTGGCCTTAGGAAATCAGAAAATAGGCGGAGATGTACCATTGGGTCTCCAGAGCCATCGAAGCGGTCTATATGCGGCATTTTAAACCGCTCCGGTAAGGTAACTACAGATTCAGTATACCCGTCCTCTAAATCTGGGATGGAGTTCACTCCTTGTGCTCCTTTGAATAACTTCTCCAGTTTATTAACCTTAAGTGCAGCAACCTCAAATTCAAACGGAGCTTCGGTTTGATAGACAGGAGCTTTCGAGGCCTGTTCTGGGATTGGCTCCACCGGATTGCCTTGAGTCTCTTGGACATTAACAGTATGGGTAGTGGCTCTGGGTGTCGGGTTACCCGTGGGAGGTGTATGAGATGCAGAAGCCGCAGTCGGCTGTGGCTATTATTGTGACAGCCTGTTTATCACTTCGGCTTGACGAGCCGTGACTTCAGCTTGACACACTGCGTCCTGCTACAGTACCTCGATTGTCTGTTGCAGGTGTTGTATCTGTTCTTCCACACTGGCTGGAGGATATTGAGCCATGGGAATGGGTGATTGATCTCGTGTTAAGCTGAATGCAGACAACTGTTCCTAGACCAAACTAGACCCGGGTGAACTGAGGTGTGACTGCTGTAGAAACTAAATTGGTGAATTTTTCCTAAACCTCCTTCGTCTTGTAACCGGTAGGGATGAGGTAAACACAGGTTGCTTCTGAACCAATTCCGACCTGACAAAGTCTATTGATACAAGTCCAGAGTACCTGGGGGATATTGGAGCCTTCTGAAGCTATGGTTCCAAGACTACCTTGCAAAAGAGAAAACAAACAACATCTCAGCCTAGTTTCACTAGAACATATATGAGCACAACTGAATGACTGTGCTCTCTACTGAATTCTGCCCCAAATTGATACCTAGACTTGCAACTGATACATGCATTCCTGTACAGTTTCACTGTAAAGCACATACCAGTTAAATGAGAGCCAAAACACCCCTATGAGGGGATAAGGTTACCCTGTCCTAGTTTTGTCAGGAGCTAGGGTTTCACTATGCACAACAAGCGGTTTCATACAATCCTGCATTCGAGTAGGCAACCTGTCCAAGTTTGGAACAGTCTCTATGGCTTCCAATATGCAACTAGGTTGATTGGTCAAAAAAGGGTACCTCAGCAAGACCACCTAATATACCTCTCGCTCCTAACACCAAGAAGTGAAAGGAAGATCAAATGGTACAGCGGTAGTCCAGATCCAAGGCTTGTGTTCCCATCGTGGCAGAGACCGCAACCGGTCAGCCTTATGGCATGCTTTTCCAAGCGAGCCTCCGGCAAACTGCTCAGGAATAGGAGATGGCAAACACTGTAACTTAGGCGCACCAATGCAAATGCAATGAAAAGAAACACATAAGTGTAAATAAAACAACATATCATGAGTTCAAGTCAAATTCTCTAAATCCCCAGCAGAGTCACCAGAAACTGTAGCTCGACTTTTTCCGAACCCCCTTTCAAAGAGCTCGAATTGGTCCTACAGTTCGAACTCCACCTGTCACGGTTCTGAATCTAGTTTCATAAGTGCAATGTGAAACTGATAAACACCAAAGAATCCAATCCGGCAAATCATTTTGGAAAATCGATTTTGAATCAAATAATGCCAAAACTGGACTACTTTGCCAGATTACAGAGTCGCCACCTAAATATTTTATTTTTGGAAAATTTAGGAAACCCTAACTCGTGCCAAAGACCACGTGTCCATCATCACCAAAGTTACCTTGGCTCGGGAACTTGGGTACGAGAAGGGAAGGTCCTGAAAAGAGCAGCCCCACTCGCCCGATCAAAGATCGGCCTCTACTATCATGATATGTTGTTTTATAAACCTCATGTGTTCTTATTCTGATTATTAGCTAACTTTACTATGTAACGCACACAAGCAAGTATGGACTAAGTCGCAAGAATTGGAACAACTCAACTCATGTTTGTTTTTGAAAATAGTTTGAATTTGCCACCCTCAAGTGGGCTAAAGCGCGGATTTGCCATCGAACATGACGGGCTTAAAAAAACATGATTTGCCACTTCGCAAAGTGGGCTTAAAACATACATTCATCGAATTGTTCCAATTCAAACAGCAAAACCTTCATCCACAGGCATTCATGCAGTTTAGCAAATAAGCACATAGCCTCATGGCAAGCATGCTATCATGGCAACATGGCAATCGCACTCATGCAAGCATACTAAAGCATAAAACTCACCGAGTACTCCAAGCCAAAACAAAAGCTAGTTAGAAATAATGCATGATCCTAACTATGTTAAATGACTAATGCAACACATGCAATAATGCGATTAATAGGCTCGGCTACTAATATGGCATATGATACAATTTGATAACATGCTTTGAAACACGTATTCAAAGAAGTATTGAAACATGGCGAATATAATGCAACACTTTAGTGTACTTTTCTCAAATGTAACATGTGACATTTAAACATGACCGGTATGATGTGATACTTCTAAAAAAACTAAAAATTTCTTAGTGTATTTTTCCTAAATGTGAAGATAGGGTGGGTATGATGTGAAACTTCTAAAAAATTAAAAACTCTTTAGTGTACTTTTTCTAAATATAACATGTGGTACTCCAACGTAGCGAATATATATGATGTGACACTCTAAAAAAAATAAAAACTATGATGTGATACTCCAAAAAAAATTAGAAACTCCTTAACATACTTTTCCCAAATGTGACGACGTGGCGGGTATGATGTGACACTCCAAAAAAAATTAAAAATTTCTTAGTATAATTTTTCCAAATGTGACACTCCAATGTGACTTCGTTGATAAAAATGTAATAATGACACTTTTGGTAATAAAAATATTGCATCTCTAAAAAATAATTTTGACTCTAAAATCTTAATTTGTTTTAATGATTACATGTGACATGGGAAATTCAAAGTACATAAATATTGAAACAATTTAATAATTAAAAATATATTTAGGACATTAGAACATAAAATTTTGAAGATGAAGAATCCCATGCCAAAAGTTTTCTATTTTCCATAGTGATCCCCAATCATCCTCTCAAACAAAGAAAGGATTACTAGGTTAGGGACCTACCTTTTAAGGTCTTGTTAAAGATGTGATCAATCTTCTGAATTTTTGTAGTGATCCCAATTTTTGACCCAACTCTAGTGATATCTTGGACTCAGGTTTAAAGCTTTCATATTGTTGTTTACCTCTTTCTCCCCTTGTATCTCTTGGAAATTAGCCTTCGAGATGTTGTGGTTGTGTTTGGGCAGGTTGGTTGCTTGTTTTTCAAACTTTGTGTTGCCTAGAATTTTGGTCCTCCGCTTGAGCGGCACTTCTTGTGCTCGAGCAGGTTTTGCAAACACTCAGTACTTTTGCAGGTACGTAAAAGTACTAGGAGAGTGATTTTTATGCTCGAGCGACCGTTCTTGTGCTTGAGCGTTGGTCTGTTGTTTGCAAAACTGCTGGATGTGTGTTTTATACGCTCGAGCGTCACTTCTTGCACTCGAGCGGTGAGTGTCTTGTCAATTGTGTCTTGGCTCTCGAGCGGCCTTTCTTACGCTCGGGCGGAACAACTTATTGTGTCTTACGCTCGAGTGTCAACTCTTCCGCTCGAGCGGACTGTGCGTATATTAGATCACGAAAATAATTTTTGACAACACTTTTTCAGATGTTTTCTCCCTAAAACCTAAAGTTGAGACCCTCTCCCTCTAAATCACTTTCTCTCTCTCGACATTTTCACCTCGTTTTAGTGATTTCTTCACCCTAATCCCTTTGATAAAAATGTACACCATCTCAAGATCTCCATTTTGATACGAATAGAGTTGGATTTCGGCATCTTTGAAATTTCACTCTTGCTTGGCTCGTCTTCTATCTTTAAGGTAGGGTTTTCTGCACTTTTTTATGGTTTTAGCTTAGTTATTTGTCATTGTGTAACAATGGTGGGATTTGGGAGTAGTTTGAACAAACCTAGGGTTTGGGGTGAAATAAAAAGAGGGGGTGAATGTGAAATAAGTGGATATGGAGTTTGAATATGAGGTTATATTGTGTCAAAATTGTTGATTTTGGTACTTGGGTTGATATTTGGAAAAGGGAGAGTTTTTCCCTAATTGGATTAAAATGTTATTTTGTGTAAATAATTGAAATTTATGATGGTAATGTGAAATTGAATGCCTATTGATGTAAATGGTGGAGTTGGACTTGTGTTGTCTCTCACCCATGGAAATTTGAATAATGTATCTGTTGAGAAAATTTTATATTTGTTTAGAAATATCTATATTGGGCTATCGGTAGAGGATAGGTATGATTGTTGTAGAAATTGCATGAGGATTAGGTAAATTGGAACTAATCTATTGTTGGTTGTCATTGAATATGACTATGATTTATATACATTCCATATGTATGATTGTTTGGGAGGAGATATGGGATGGACTCCATTGAAATTAAGTTAGCCGGAGTGTCCAGGGTGAAAGTCCTGAAATCTTGTGTATACACTGATGCCGATCCCGCGGACGAAATTTTCATAAAATAGCAGATTTTTAGTCTTTGTGTGGTAGTGTATTGAATTGAAAAACCACTGAACTGTAGTCTCAGTTGGGTTAATGAAAATAATGAAATTGACTCATGAATTGAGAATACTGAACGAACTTGAAATGAATTGAAATAAAATGAATTGAGATAAGAGCCTTGACATCTTTCGGTTAAATAAAATGTGGAGATTTTGTCACCGATATTGTATATACACATTGTGCTTACATCTTTGTTAAATCTCATATACTATGCTAGATTATTTCTACTGGGCTTTGGTTCACCCTATTTGTAGGTGCTGGTGACCTACCTCCGCTAGGGCAATAGCTTGGAGGGACTTTGGGAGCAAGAGCTTTTTTTTTATTTCGTTATATTCTTTGTATAGCCAAGGGCTTAAATTGTATTGAGCTAGGCTCATTTTTCTATAACCAAGTAATGGCTTGGAAAGATGTAAGGTAGGGCATATGACTGTTTGTTTAGTTTCAATTCCTTTATCACTACAACACATGCTGTAGATTCAAGATGAACATTTGTGAATGTATAATGCATGTGTTAATTTTTGTAAACGAACTCTGATGAATGAAAGTACTTTATATCTGTTATCCTTCTACTTATGAATCAGATTTATTGTATTATTTTGGGGGCATTACAACTTGGTATCAAAGCGTACCGGGTTTGAATACTTTGGGTATGTGGGAAGTGGTTAGTGCCATAATTGGTTGTCTCGCTTAGTGGAGACGTTAGTATGTATTGTATGCTTATGTGATAACATGCTTATATGATTATATAGGTATAGGATTTAATTCCTAAGATACTGATTAGGCCTACGAGTTTCTAGAAGTCCTATTAGAAAAGCACTTGATCACTGCTATTTTTAATTAGAACTCTAACAATGTCGCGGGACGATCATTATTTATAAAGGAAATTCGTACGTGTTTATGTGATTATGTGCTTATGTGGAGTGATTTACTGTTTTCCATCGCATTAGGACGTGAGTGAGTTAGCTTCGACACATTTGTAAATGTGTTAATACCTTTTGTTACCTTTATTAGGATTTCAGGATGTAGACGTACTGGTGGTAGGTGTGGTAGACCTAGAAGGCATGAGATGCCTCTACCGGATAATATTCCGGCACAGGAAGAAGGGGTTGGTCAGGCCAATGTGGCCGAGCCGGTTGGTCAACAGGCCTTGGATGCCTTGGCCCACGAAATGGCCGGAGCCTTGCGGGAATCTATGGACATTCTTAGGGCTGAGAATCAAGTCCAGGCCCAAGTCGCTGAGGCAGGGCCATTTTTTCTGAAGATGGAGTTTTTTCAGTTGAATCCAGATGAGTTTTTGGGTGATCCCAAGGAGCCACTACAGGCAAATGAGTGGTTAGAGCAAATGGTGAAGACATTTGAGGTACTCGACATCGAAGACGGGGGTTTGAGAGTGACCTTGGCATCCTTTCAACTGAGGTGAGACGTGGGTCAATTGTGGAAGTATGCGTGAGGGCGCATTGGAGGGACTTGGGAGGCCTTTGTCGATGCCTTCCAGGACAAGTTTTTGCCTCTCATTGTTGGGAAGAAGTTTAGAGACCAGTTTTCTAAGTTGGTACAGCTGAACACACCGGTGGCAGAGTTTAAGGCCACATTCACTAGTTTGTTGAGGTTTGCACCGGAACTCGTGGCGACTGAGGATCACTATTGCCTGGAGTTCAAGAAGCGGTTGAAGACCGGGCTCATGTTTAGAGTGGACAGATCCATGATTAGGGATTATGGGCGCCTTATGGAGGCTGCAACCCATCTTGAGAATATTATGCAGGCAGATGAGAAGAGGATGAGGGGGTCTATGAGGAGTCAAGACAGTCAAAGAGACAATGAGAGACAGAGGGGTTCTAACCCTCAGTTGTCCCAGGGAGCTCAGTCGAGGTCCACTTTTCCAGTGCCGAGTTCGGGTTCTAGAAGGGGTGGTCAAGGAGGCATCACTTGTTTCAAATGTGGTCAGTTGGGTCACAAGTCTCCAGCTTACCAGCAAAGAGGAGGAGGGCAACGAGCAGCCTCGTCTTCGGCTCGTTCTTAGGGCCAAAGTCAGGAGAGAGGCCAACCGCTCACTTGTTATCAATATAGGCAAGCAGAACACACGAAAAGGTTTTGCCCACAGTTGGGTGGCACATCTGGCGCGTCTGGTTCAAGACATACACAGAATCATCAGCTAGCACAGTCAACACTGGCCTTGAGGGCCAATCAGGGAGCCTTTTCGGCTCAGTCAATGCATCAGGCATATGCTCCGAGGGGTGAGCAGATTGAGTAGAGACCTACGGGGTGTGTGTATGCTATTACAGCGCCAAATCTTGTGCCTGCTCCTTCAGTAGTGAGAGGTACCTTCTTGTTTTGCAATTCAGTTGCTAATGTGTTAGTTGATATGGGTGCATCCCATTCTTTTATTTCGTCTACATTTGCATCAGTGTTGGGGTTGGAGTTGGCACAGTTAGCATCTCCTATTTGTGTAGAGTCACCTATTGGTGGTGAGGTTATCTTGAAATAGGAATGTCAGGGTTGTGACATCGAGGTTGCTGGTTGCCAATTACCTTTTTCCTTTGTATTACTTGATATGTCTAGTTTTGATGTCACTTTGGGTATGGACTAGTTATCGTCATACCAGGCCATTATAGATTGCTACCGTCAGAGGGTTACTGTATGTACCTTGAGCGGTGATTGCTTTTATTTCTTGGGGGACCGGGTGGATAGAGTCTTATCACCAGTATATAATCCGCGTGGGCGGAGTGAACTTAGTTGTCTTCTTGCTAGCTTCCTGGGTAGTGAATGTGATGAAGTTCGAGTAGAGTTGCCAAGGGTAGTTTGTGAATACCTTGATGTCTTTGTCGAGGATCTTACTAGTTTACCACCTCGCCGAGAGATTGAGTTCTCTATTGATTTAATGCCTGGCACAGCACCGATTTCTATGGAACCGTATTGGTTTGCACCTACTGAGTTGAGTGAGTTGAAGATTCAACTCCAGAAATTGCTAGATAAGGGTTTCATCCGCCCGAGTACTTCACCTTGGGGAGCACCGGCTCTTTGTGCTAGAAAGAAAGATGGAGTGTTCTGACTTTGTATAGATTACCGGAAGTTGAATAGGGTAACTGTTAAGAACAAGTACTCAATGCCTCGTATAAATGATATGTTTGACCAGTTGAAGGGGTCTTTTTGCTTCTTTAAGATAGACCTCAGATCGAGTTATCACCATTTGAGGGTAGGGGAGGATCCCGAAGACGGCATTTCGTACGCGGCATGGCCATTGTGAGTTTCTAGTGATGCCTTTTGGGCTGACCAATGCACCGGCTGTATTTATGGATTTGATGAACCGGATATTCTGGGAGCTTCTAGACCATTTTGTGGTCGTCCTCGTGGACGATATTTTGATTTACTCACCCTCTGATGAGGAGCACGAGGGACATTTGCGAGTAGTACTTGAATTACTTAGAGCCCACAAGCTGTATGCTAAGTTCAGAAAGTGTGAGTTCTGGTTGAAAGAGGTTAAGTTCCTAGGCCATGTGGTGTCTAGGGAAGGGGTGACTGTAGATTCATCCAAAATAGTGGCAGTGCAAGATTGGGCACAACCTAAGAATGCTTTTGAGATCCGTAGTTTCTTGGGGTTGGCCGAGTATTATCGGAGAGTTATGAAGGATTTCTCTAGATTGGCTTCACCATTAACTAGACTGACGAGGAAGTGAGTTAAATTTGTGTGGAATGAGACATGTGAGAAGTCATTTCAAGAACTTAAGGTTAAACTTACCACTGCTCCAGTCTTGATTATTCCAGAGAGAGGTTTGGGCTATTCAGTATATTGTGATGCCTTGTGGGAAGGTTTGGGTTGTGTTTTGATACAAGAGGGAAAGGTAGTGGCCTATGACTCACGGCAGTTGAAAACACAAGAGGGGAACTACCCTACTCATGACCTAGAGTTAGCGGCGGTGATTTTGCCTCGAAAATTTGGAGACACTATTTGTATGGTGAGAATTTTGAGGTGTTTTCCGATCATAAGAGTTTGAAATATTTGTTTACACAGAAGGATATGAATTTGAGGCAAAGGAAGTGGATGGAGTTCATAGAGGATTATGATTTTGAGTTGCATTATCACCCGAGGAAGGCCAACATTGTAGCCAACGCCTTGAGTAGAAAATCTGTTAGCAATGTGGCTAGTATTGCTATCCAGGAGTGGGAGATGTTAGGCACTCTTGGGGAGTTTGACTTGTAGCTTGGCGAGTCCGTTGAATCTGCGGCTTTGTTTGCGGTAGTTGCCCAACCTACACTTTGTGAACCGAGTGATGGAGGCACAGAGGGCTGATCTTGAGGTAGAAACCCTCTGGGAGAAGATCTCTAGTGGGAAAGTGGAGAGGGGTTTGAATGTGTATCCCGACCAAAGTGTGAGACACCGACTCCGAGAGTTTCACCATTCACACCTTGCAGTGCATCTGCCAGGTACAAAGATGTATCATGACTTGAGTCGTCAGTTCTGGTGGAGAGGTATGAAAATGGATGTGGCCGTGTTTGTGTCGAAGTGCCTTACTTGTCAACAAGTGAAGGCTGATCATCAGAGGCCAGCTGGTTTCTTGCAACCATTGCCTGTAGTCGAGTGGAAGTGAGAGCATATCACGATGGATTTTGTTGTGGGCCTTCCGAGGACTCAACAGGGTAATGATGCTATTTGGGTAGTAGCTGACCGATTGACCAAGTCTGCACACTTCATACCTATACGCGTGAGTGATTCTGCAGACTATCTTGCCGACCTGTATATCAAGGACGTAGTGAGGTTGCACGGGTTCCTTGTGACGATTGTTTCGGATAAAGATCTACGTTTCACAGCTCGATTGTGGCAGAGCTTGCAAAGTGCCTTGGGCACTAGATTGACCTTTAGTACAGCGTATCATCCTTAGACTGATGGGCAGTCCGAGCATACTATTCAGATCCTTGAGGATATGCTTCGAGGTTGTATCCTTGACTTCAAGGAATCGTGGGAGAAGCACTTTCCCTTAGTAGAGTTTGCCTATAACAAAAGCTTCTAATCGAGTATTGGCATGGCACCATTTAAGGCCTTGTATGGTCAACCGTGTAGATCTCCAATGTGTTAGGTCGAGGTAGGTGATGCACCTTTGTTGGGTTCGAAGTTGGTTCGGGAAACGACGGGAAGGTGGCACTTATCCGTAAGAGGTTGGTTACGGCTCAGAGTCGTTAGAAAAGTTATGCTGACAGTAGGAGGAGACCCTTGTCCTTTGAGGTGGGAGATCATGTGTTCTTGAAAATATCACCTATGTGAGGTTTGATGAGATTTGGGAAGAGTAAGAAGTTGTCCCCTCGATTTATTGGGCCTTTTTGCTTACCGTTTGGCGTTGCTGCCATAACTTTCTGGGATTCATGACGTGTTTCATATTAGCATGCTTTGGAAGTATGAGCCGGATCCATCGCACGTGTTGGATTGGACCGACTTAGAGTTAGACGAGGATGCCTCATATGAGGAGAGACTGGTGAGAGTCTTGGACACTCGAGACCAAGTCTTGCGAGGTAAGACGATTCCCTTGGTTAAGGTTTTGTAGAAACATCACGGGGTTGAGGAAGCAACTTGGAAGAGTGAATTGGAAGTCCGAGAGAAATATCCGGACTTATTTGTTGGTGTTTGAACATATATTGAGAATTTGATTATGTTAATGAAATGTAAAAGCATTGTATTTGTTTAAAGATGAGAACATTGTATATGTTGTTTAAGTTTTGGAAATGTGAATTTATCATGAACATTGAATATGTTTTGGAAATATGGAATATAATTTTGAAATTGGTTAAAACTAAATGTATATTGGAAATGTATGTTGAGATGTATATTGAGGCTTGTTCATCATGTGATGGGATTGAGTGACCGGTGGATGGGTCATGGTGTTGAAAATTGATTTGTAATCATTGTGGGAATTTGTTTAAAAACATGGTTTTGAAATGTGATTTGCAATTTTGAGTACGAAATTCTTTAAGGGGGGCAGGTTATAGCGATCCTAGTTTTTGACCCGACTCTTATGATATCCCGGACTCTGGTTTAATGCTTTCATATTGTTGTTTACCTCTTTCTTCCCTTGTATCTCTTTGAAATTGGCCTTTGGGTTGTTGTGGTTGTGTTTGGGTAGGTTGGTCGCTTGTTTTTCAAGCCTTGTGTTGCCCAGAATTTTGGTCCTCCGCTCGAGCAGCACTTCTTGCGCTCAAACAGGCTTTACAAACACTCAGTACTTTTGCAAATCTACAAAAGTACTAGGAGAGATTTCTACGCTCGAGCGTTGGTTTGTTGTCTGCAAAACTACTGGATATGTGTTTTATACGCTTGAGCGTCATTTCTTGCGTTGAAGCGGTGAATGTCTTGTCGATTGTGTCTTGGCGCTCAAGTAGCCTTTCTTGCGCTCGAGCGGAACAACTTATTGTGTCTGACACTCAAGCGTCAACTGTTCCGCTTGAGTGGACTGTGCGTACATCAGATCACGAAAATGACTTTTCACAACACTTTTTCAGATCTTTTCTCCCTAAAACCTAAAGTTAAGACCCCCTCTCTCTCTCTCTCTACATTTTCACCTAGTTTTAGTGATTTCTTCACCCTAATCCCTTTGATAAAAAGGTAGACCATCTCAAGATCTCCATTTTGATATGAATAGAGTTGGATTTCGGTATCTTTGAAATTTCACTCTTGCTTGGCTCGTCTTCTCTTTTTGACGTAGGGTTT
Source organism: Camellia japonica (assembly GCA_030407325.1). Classification (NCBI taxonomy): domain Eukaryota; kingdom Viridiplantae; phylum Streptophyta; class Magnoliopsida; order Ericales; family Theaceae; genus Camellia; species Camellia japonica. The sequence goes on from JAPPVO010000002.1 coordinate 91,346,970, forward strand.
TCTGCACTTTCATATGGTTTTAGCTTAGTTATTTGTCATTGTGTAACAATGGTGGGATTTGGGAGTAGTTTGAACAAACCTAGGGTTTGGGGTGAAATAAAAAGAGGGGGTGAATGTGAAATAAGTGGATACAGAGTTTGAATATGAGGTTATATTGTGTTAAAATTGTTGATTTTGGTACTTGGGTTGATATTTGGAAAAGGGAGAGTTTTGCCCTAGTTGGATTAAAATGTTATTTTGTGTAAATAATTGAAATTTATGATGGTAATGTGAAATTGGATCACTATTGATGTAAATGGTGGAGTTGGACATGTGTTGTCTCTCATCCATGGAAATTTGAATAATGTATCTGTTGAAAAAATTGTATTTCTGTTTAGAAATATCTATGTTGGGCTATCGGTGGAGGATAGTTATGATTGTTGTAGAAATTGTATGAGGATTAGATAAATTAGAACTAATCTATTATGCGTTATCATTGAATATGAGTATGATTTATGTACATTGTATATGTATGATTGTTTGGGAGGAGAAAGGAGATGTACTCCATTGTTTGGGAGGAGATATGGGATGGACTCCACTGAAATTAAGTTGGCCGGAGTGTCCATGGTGAAAGTCCCGAAATCTTGTGTATACATAAATGTCGATCCCGCGGACGAAATTTCCTTGAAATGGCAGATTTGAAGTGTTTGTGTGGTAGTGTATTGAATTGAAAAACCACTGAACTGTAGTCTCAGTTGGGTTATTGAAAATGATGAAATTGACTTATGAATTGAGAGTACTAAATGAACTTGAAATGAATTGAAATAAAATGAATTGAGATAGGAGCCTTGATTTTTTTCGATTAAATAAAATGTTGAGATTTTGTCACCGGTATTGTATATACACATTGTACTTATATCTTTGTTAAATCTCATACACTGTGCTAGATTATTTTTACTGGGCTTTGGCTCACCCTATTTGGGAAAAACCATTTTCAGGTGCTAGTGACCTATCTCTGCCAGGGCAATAGCTTGGAGGGACTTTGGGAGCAAGAGCTTTTTTTTTCTTTTTGTTATATTCTTTGTATAGCCAAGGGCTTAAATTGTATTGAGCTAGGCTTATTTTTGTGTAACCAAGTAATGGCTTGGAAAGATGTAAGCCAGTAGGGCATATGACTGTTTGTTTAGTTTCAATTCCTTTATCACTACAACACATGTTGTAGATTCAGGATGAACATTTGTGAATGTATAATGCATGTGTTAATTTTTGTAAACGAACTCTAATGAATGAAAGTACTTTATGTCTATTATCCTTCTACTTATGAATCGGATTTATTGTATTATTTTGAAGGCATTACAATTTTGTAATCATCAGCACATTTTATTGTTGTTGCATTTCTGGTGTACTCTTTTTTTTTTTTTTTTTGTCTGTCAATGTTTGTTTGGTCCTTGGTGCTTGCATATTTTATGAAAAATTATATGGTGGTCCAGGGGCACTACGTGGTTATGTTCTTGACCAACTATAATTCACTTAATCACCTAATACAAAATGTTGAGTCACACCTTCTCTACCAATCACAACTCACATAGGACACTAAGTGGTCATGTCCTTTGCCTAGGACTACCAAATAACTTCTCCAACTTTATTAAGATAAGATCATTTAGCCATGATGCTGAGTGCACCTCGACATGCCTATTTGTTGTCAAATCGGGATACAAATAGTGTATCATTTTGTTATTTTTTTGAATCGTGTATAGTATTGTATCGTATATCTAAAGATACTTTAATAGTTTTAGAAATAGGTAAAAAATAAATCTAGTTATAAAAAAAACAAATATCTTATGAAAATAAAACACTAAACAATGTATAATCTTGGCAAATGTAAAAGCAAAGTTTTTTAAATTAAATATGTACATGCATCAATACATATTATCTTCAAAAGGCATAAATTAATAACACAAGATTCTTAATACCATACAATAGATCTACTACTATTGTAAAAGTGTGAAAAGCATATCATGTTTTCTACTTTTTTTTAAATGCCAGTTTTACTTTATCAAATCTATTATATTTTCTAAAAGTCATGAAAACTCCTATATAAACTATCTCTTTATTTTCGAAGTTGACTCAAAAACCATATATTTGCTTCTAAGAGTCTTATATAAATATAAATAAATCGTCTTCCTTCTTATAAAAATAAAAATAAAAATTCGTCTCCCAATTTTGTACATAGATGATGACTAAAGAACAAAAAATAATTACTCTTTTTTTATTTCTTGTGTCTAGTTCTATGCTGATATACATAATATTTAAAATTGTCTATCATGGATCAAATCACTGTGAATAATTTTAATTGAATCTTAAAGTTGTATACATTCATTCAAATCTAGACAAAGGAAAGCGCATGCATTTTTAAAACAGAAATTTGTGCTACATTTACAAATTTTGCAGATTATTTTCATTAGAACCACTTTTGTTGGTTTTTTTTTTAAATCATTTTTTTTTCAGTTTTTTATTTTCATATTTTCTCAGTTTTAGTGATTAAAGATAATGGAACTTTTTTATATTTTATATTTAAATTATACTTTTACATAAAAATCTAATATCTAATCATTGAAATAGAATTAAAAAGGAAAATACTGGTAAAAAAATTTATAAATTCAAACATGTACTTTTTTTTATTATATATATATATTTTGTTATTATTATTATTATTTAATATTAATAATTCTTTACAAAAAGAATACAAAACAAATTATTTTCTAAGTGTATTTAGATTAAGTGAATCTAAATCTAAAAGTAAAATAAAAAAATAAAAAAGTATTAAATTAAGTGAATCTAAAAATAAAATAAAAATGTTATTTAAAAAAAAAAAAACTGTGTCAAAGACAAAAAAATATGAAAACCAAAAATTTCAAAACAATAGTTTGAAAAAACAAATCAAACCAAACACTATAAACTTCTCTTTTTTAAAAATTTTCTATACTAGTCTCTAATTTTGCACAAGTTATTCACAAATTCCTTTCAATTTTTATGTGAATTTAATAATCTAATTAAAAAATAGTAAATACACACAAAAATGTAACACTAAGCATTTACATTATGACCAACTATTTAATTATAAATAATTAACTTCTCATTGTTACTTGCATTATGTTGTTGCAAAAGATTTCTCATATTACTTTTGTGATATCTTATATAAGTCAATGTCTACATATACAAATATATATATAAAAAAATATAAATGTAAATTTATATATGTTATTGTATTCATACATTGTCAATTTGTAATGTTATATTACTATCGGATACTTTAATTTTCTAACATGTATCGCTTTAGTAATATAGTTATATTTGTTAGGAAAAAATTGCGAAATTGTATATTGTAATTCTATCAACTTATGTTCAATACATATATACATACATGTCATACAAATAAGTATCCACAACAAACGCTTTCAATAACAAACCAAGACTTTGCAAAACACCTCCATCACAACAATAATTGTACTTTTTTCCCCTCACAGAAAAAATACATTATTGAGAGAAAATAGATTTTGAAACTCATAAAATGATATTGTCTCAAACTCTTACTCATCAAAATATTTTTATTACAATGAGTTGTAATGGTGAGCAATAAGAAAAATAAGAAGATGGTGAAACAAAAATTATAAAAGATCTATTGCAACATGTTCTCCAAGCAAAGTTAAACGAGCTAAAGTAGGAATTATCCTATCCGTTGTGAAGTCCAATAAAAACAATGTATCTCATGCACACATTTTAGTCAAATTACAATGAAAAAATCAAATGATACACAAACATTATCGCAGCAACTCAATGATGCAGAAAGTAAGTACATCAAATAAAAAGTTTCGATCAATTTTTGTTATATGCTGATTACTTACACATACCATAATACATTATGTAACTTGACAGTTTCATGAAAGTGACTTTGCAAATACTTATAAACATTGATCTATAAATATCGTGAAAACAATTATGAAATTCTTATATCGATCAAAATATTAAGTTATAATATCATTATATTTTCTTAAAAAAAAATATTCCACATTTTCTACATAAATGAAAATATACTAATGACTAATGTTATATTTTTCATTATGCAAGATATTTGTGGTATAGGAAATGAGACTCAACAACTCTTGATATATAAAAATATATTACATATTGATATTAATGCATCCTTACACTAATAGTATGCAAATAATATGTAATAGTGGGTTCAATGAATTTGTATTATGAGATGAATTATTAAACAAAATTATATAATTGTGCAATTAATTTCTTCCTTTCAATTATATTACAGGTACGGATTATGGAAATTGAAGAGAGAAGTTGATAGAAAAAGATTTGTGTAATACTATATATTTAAAGGACCTGCTTATTATTTATTGTTTAAGATAAGATTGTGATCTCAACAATCTAGCTATAAATTAATGTTTATGTTTATAAAATTTGTCATTTATCATTTAAATTCTTCAATCGAATATATATTCATTTCTTGTTTAGTTGTATTTTGGATACAGATCAATTATACATATATAAATCTCTATACTTTGTGTATATATATCATATGCTAATTTAAGAGACACGCATAATTACAGTATCAACAGTTGACGAAAAATCACGTGCCACGTGCAACTCACGTGCCCAACCACTAGTATGTCAAAAAGATCGAAAAATAAACTAAAAAATACCATTCTCATCTAAAAAATAGCTTTTTTATTTTAATAAGTTAATAATTTGTTTTGACAATATTAATTTACATAAAATAATTTGAATATATATATTTTTTTGTGTGTAAATTTGGTAAAGAAATTTAAGTATTTATGTAACATACATATCGTATTATGTATCTCATATCATATATCACATCATGTATTATATATGTATCATAATCTTTTTGTTTAATTTATTTTGGCAAATTCCATTCCATAAAATTGGTTCAGTTTATGTTGGATTTGTTTATTTCATTTCTCTCTCTTAGTTGCTTTTGTTTTTTATTGTGCATATGCTTTATCTACTTAGGGTTATAAACTTGATTGTTGCAAATTTATTTGGTGGCTCAAAGATGGATTGGCATGAGGAAGTATAAGCATGAGGAAAAGATTACTAAAGTTTGTTGTCTTGTTTTTGTTTGTCAAAATTAGACTTAGAGTTTTTGTAATTGATTTGTTGCCTTTCTTTGGAAGTCAAGCAAGTGTGATTTGCAGCCAAAAAGGGTGGTTGTTTGCCAGCGAAAATGTAACGCCCCGAAATACTTTAACATGAACTACTCACATTAATTAACATTCACTAAACCATGATAATTGAGTTTTATACAAAAGTTTCACATGCGGATATACATTCAATGATAAAAATACACATGAATCTATAGCATGTGAAGCACCTTGTCTCAAAACAATAAAATGCCCTTAAGGGCTTACATCTTCCAAGGCAATGGCCCAGTTACACAAAATGGTCTCTCGAACCCATACACGTTTAGCCCTTGGCATACAAAGATTTACAACAAAAATAAGAGAGCTATTTACTCTTCACAAAATATCTACGCCCTTAATTCGGCAGGATCACCACATCTTTACCTACACCAAATCTCGTAGGGGTGAGCATAAAGCCTAGTAAAGAATTCTTACAAAGTATATACAGTTATGCAAACTCTCAATAAAATGCAAATGCGAATGCCATGCCATGCTCTTTTTAGGAAATTTTATTTCATGCTCTACTTAGAGATTCCCATTTTTTTTTTTTTATCAAAACTTATAATCTCAACACATTTCAAACTTCCAATTTTAAATCAATAGGGGCGATAAATACGACACTGGTAATCCCTAAGCTGGTATCTGCAAGTAGACTCTACGAGTACTACCAAACTATCATTTTTACCGGTATTAACCGGAAGGCTCGACACCTATCCGCGTGGTTTTCTGGTCCTTCACCAAGGACACTCAGGCCAACTTATCAAGTTCAACTACACCCCCTATCCGAACTTACCACGTATTTACCCCATAAGACATTTCCATAGTTCTCATTTCAGCATAAATCTTTCTAAAAGTAAACGTCTTTCCAAGTCATTTCAAGGTATGCATTGGTGATGATAAATCAAATGAGGACATGATGCATTATTTAATTTTTTACAACATTTCTCTATTTCGAACATCTCTACAACAATATCAATTAATTACGTTCCCCTTTACTTCTCTTCAAAGCTATTTCACAAATACCCATGTGCCATCAATTTATAGTAACAATAAACCCTCACCATGTACAAATCACTACAAGTTAGCCTCTTCAAGGCAATATGCGATGTTTTCAACATAATCCCCAAGATTTCACAACCTTCACATTTCATGGTACATAATCATTCACCACTTTCCAACTACACATGTTCAAGCATTTAACAATATGATACAATAACATCTTATGCCTCATACATTTAAATAGGTTTCCATTTTTATCAAACATGCTATGAGATTTACTCTCATCCATTCTCTTGACACAAAATGATAAAGGATTTCATAGGCATTTCCTTGTTTTCGAAAATCCCCAAATTCTAGGGTTTTTCTTCAAGACAAAACACTTCTCATTTCCTTGGTAAAACCTAACTAAAATCACATCTTCTTTGGTTTTATAAATGAATAACCATCTAATAGTAACAAAGATGGAGTTTTGGAAGCCCACATTTAAAACTCCCTATCATTTGAATCAAAATGTAAAATTTATACAAAACTTCAAGAAAACCTTTAAATCATCAACAATGTAGCAAAACATGTATATATAACTCAAGAATGTCCCTACCTCAAGGTCTTGATGATGGAGAAGAGGAAACCCTAACTTTAATGGAGGATTCTTCAACACTCACTATACCAAGAGGAGCCCTAGTTTAATCTTCAAGATTAGGGGAAGATGATGATGATCTTGACTCAAGATTTGCAAGGATCAAAGTATTTTGGTGTTTGAGGGGGTTTTCTAGAGAGAAGGATGAGGAAAATAGGGTTTAGAGTGGGAGAGGAATGTCAAAAATGAGATACACCTTCGGACCAAAAAGGAAAAAAAAATAGAGTTTCGGATGCCCAGATGTCCTGCACGTGCGGAGCCTCATTCCCGCACGTGCGGCTCCCAACCCTGCACATGCGGCCCTCCCGCACGCACACTGCTCTGCACCTGCAATTAAAGCAGAATGCAACTCTCCCAAATAGAACCCTCCCGCACGTGCAGCCTCACTCCCCGCACGTGCGGCTCCCCGCGCCGCACGTGCAGCCTTGGGCCCCACATGTGCGGCCCTGGCCCAGTAACCCAGAATCCTTTGGTTTGGTCCCCGAGCACTCCGGACTCAACCGCACGCCCTCCGGAACAAGTGAAATTCATCACCGAGGAAAACAAGAACAAGGACTTAAATTTTGAGAGAAATTTTTGAACGTTTCAAGTCCAAATAGAAATAAAAGAAGGACGAAGAGAAGAAGAAAGGAAAGAGGAGAAAAGAAAGACTCGGTCGTCACAGAAAACATAGAGTAGACTGTAAAAGAACAATGAAGATTTTCATGATCAAAAGTCTAAAATAGCAGCTAAGCCAGCATGCTTGTTCGCGGTCGTGAACTTCATAACCGCACTCGCGATTGGGCAAATCCAAACTCCCAGAAGTTTTGTTTGCAACCCTAAAATAGAGGTCGCGCCCACGACCAATGTGTGTGCACCCGCGATGGACTGTTTCTCCCAAGCCTTTTTAAAGTAAGCCTAGCTGAAATGTTTGGTATCTCCTGGATAATTTTCTAAGTGCTCTCTTCGAAACTCTTCTGAATATTTCCTATCTTGCGAGAGAACATTTTTATGAGTGATTTACATTTTTGTAGAGAGATTTTAAGAAAATTATTTTTGTAAGAGAGAAATTATTTTTGAGAGTGAACTTTGTAGTAAGGTTTATTTGTAATGCTCTCAACTATTTGATGATTCATTAATCCATAGGAGCTTCAAGATCATCATCAAGCTTTGTAAGTTCGTCACACTTTTCCAAAAGTGAACCTTCTCGATGGATTCCAAGATTGTAGGCTTCGGCAGATTCCGAAGTCATTGGCATCGTGTGATTTGACAAACCTTCTTGGTGGATTCCAAAATTGTAGATTTTAGTGGATTCTGAAATCATTGGCGTCGTGGCGATTTGACAACCGTGGTGGATATCTAGTGGAGAATGCGGAGGTATCTGTAAAATGAGCAAAGACGTGTGCCAGTGAGTGGACTTGTGTTGCCTGGATTGGCCTTTTGTAAGAGATCTCTTGTACTACCTTTCTTGAATAGTAGATTATTCATCTGGCCGATGACCCATGCTTTTTTATCACAAGTTGGTGGATTCCAATTTTTGATTTTTTCACGTAAAAAATATCTGTGTCGTGGATTTATTTTTCTCTTACTCTCTATATATATATATATATTGATCATGATTGTATATTTTAATTTGGATTACCTAAATTGATAATCACGTTAACACAGGACGCATCTAGAATTTCTAAAAGATTTTTCTGCACAAATCTAGACTTTTCAATATATATTTAATTTGAGAATAATATGTATTGATGATAGTATTAATTTCCTTCTAAAATAAATTGAATCGTAAAATAAGTATTGTGAATCATAAGATATTGACAATACTAGTACCTAATCTATTTTATTTATGAACTGTGATGTCTCGAATTTTTGGCTTGAATAGTATTATGTAGTGAGGCAGTATGCATTTCTTTCAATGTTTCGTTTATTGTATCGGGTCATTAAGATTCCTTTTCTACTCCTACTTAATCTCTCTTGACTTTTCTAGGTTGAAAATTTTAAGTTTTGAGCATTGGAACTTGTTTTGGATTGCAAAAACCAAACTCGGGTTTTTGGGAAAAATCGCTCGTGCTGAATTGGGAGCCACCCAAGTGGATCTTTACAAAGTCTTCTGGGTTTCCTGGGCAGAAAACCACTCGAGCGGATTTTGGTGAATTTTCTGGGCAGCTCTCTGTATCAATCTGCCCATGAGGGAAAAATTTATGCTCGTGTGGAATGGGAATTCTGCTCGTGCGGAATTAAAACCGCTTGGGCTGATTTCGGTGCGTCTATCTCTATTTTTGTGCTCTTTTCCTCAAAAATGATGCCAAAACGTGATAAACACAGATTTTTCACTTCTCTCTATACTCATCTTTTCTTCTCCTTCTCTCTAAAAACACACCTAAATCCAACTTCTCTCTAAGATCTAGCTCAAATCTTCAAGAATTTGAGAGGGCTTTTTACACCAAATCGAAGAGGGCAACAAGGGCTTTGTGTATAACCGATTGGATCTTGTTTTTGTTAACTTTGAGTTCTAGGGTTTGCATCTGCTTCATCTCCCAAACTTGAGGTAGGGATAATCTTTGAGTAATATATATATATTTGCAAGCTTATACATGTTTTGAGTATTTCGTCATATTTTGAGTTATGATTTTTGGTTATTGAACCCTAGATGATGTTAGAAGTTGATTTCATCTATTTTTTCCCCAAAACTTTTGAGAATATGAGTAAGTTCTAAGGTGTGGGTATTGTTTTGGAAAAATCTTTTCAAAAATGGAACAAAAACCTTGTTTTGGTGGAAACCCTAGAATTTGAGGATTTTGAGAAAAAGTTGTGATATTGTGAAATTCATACTTGATAATTTGCCACTTGAGTAAATGATGGAGGAAATTCTATAGTTGTATCAAATAAAGAGATTTCATGAGAAAATGAGAAATTGTAGAACTGGAAAGCTTAAGCAATAGTTTATTGTTGTTATTGTGGAAAGACCAAATACTAAAAATGATGCTTAACATGTGGAGAATACATAAGTGTTAATATTGTTATATTGTCTCTTGAAAAAATATACTATGATGTTATATTGATAAGAGATATGGATTTTGATCACAATGGAGGATTGTGTGGATGAATTGAGAAATTGAGAAATTTCAAGGCATTGATATAGAAATATATTGCATTGGCACTCGAATTAATTATCATCATCTTTCGAATTGGCATTGTTGAGACGTTTAAATAGAACTTTATTATTGCATTGGACATTTGCATCGCCATTCCATTTTATCATTGATGCAATTGATTTTGAATCTTGCTTTGGAAAAGTATTGCTTTGAGAAAGGAAATTATTTTGTAAAACAAGATCATATTGATTTGTTTTTGGGGTAAATATGTTGGTAAGTCCGGATAGGGGTGTAGTTGGTATTACTTAAGTTGGCCTGAGTGTCACGACCCAAACCCGCCCCTATGGGTTTAGCACCGTAACCGGCCAGTAATCTTAGATTACCGAAGGCCTGCTTAACAGTAATACAATAATTCAGAGTTCAGGGGCTTGGCGGAAGCCAATACAGTAAATAAATAATGTCCAATGAGCTGTGACAGTCTGTATGCCAAACGATTTTTCATATAATTATACGAAACAGTACAGAACAGTATGCATATCATATACAACCAGTTAGAAACAGGGACTTAATCCCTGATAAATAGTACAGTGCAAAACGTTCCGTCTATACAGTGAACAAAACAGTACAGTAAGGGGGAAACCAAAACACCCCATAGCCTAAGCTTGACAGGCTCGGAACCTCGCAGTGAGGTACATTGGTTGGCTTGACAAAACTGGGACTCTACCCCGACGACTCTAGCTTTGATCCGGTGCCTGTACACCTACATATATATATGAGCAGTGAGCTAAAGTCCAGTGAATAACATAAAGCGTAAAGAGGTTTAGAATGAATGTCCTTACAGTACAGTAATGAAAATAGTTCATTTCAATCAGTGTAACAGTTGTTCAGTACAGTAAACAGTCATATGTGGTACATCCATTAGCATAACAGTAAACAGTAGGTCTTAAAAGACCGAACAGTAATGATGGCCATCAGTCAGTAAACAGTAGTGGTTCCACGAGGGAATCGACAGAGATCTCTGTAACAGTATCAGTAACAGTAGGTGCTAAGGATGCCACAGTACAGTTCAGAAATAAAGGACATGTATTCATTCAGTAATCAATATCAGTTCAGTAAACCGTTCAGTTCAGTATTCAAAAGATAATCATTTGAACATATCTTTACACAATTGTTACTCACAGAGTTCTGGGCTACAGGTAGGCTAGAGCGTCTCCTCGGAATGCCAATCCTATACAGTTAACAAATTGAACGCACACTAAGTTGCACAGTTGGGAAAGATAATTACTTAATCCCTAATTTGCCTCGGTGTGGTTCTACACCTATATCCTCTTTAAGATGCCTTAAATATGCCCTAGGAATGCCTAGGATGGGAAGAGGATGTAAAGATGCACTTTTGAACACTTTACAAAATTTGCTGAAAACAGGGGTCTCGCTCGAGCGAGGCTTTCTTCGCTCGAGCAGACATGCAGACAAAGGAGCTTTGCTCGAGCGTGGATTCCGTCGCTCGAGCGGACTGCGTGCTACAGTAAAAATGCTGGATGCTCAGATTTTACGCTCGATGCTCGCTCGAGCGTGAGACACAGCTCTTCGCTCGAGCGTAGGTCCCTTCGCTCGAGCGTACGCCTGTGCGCACCAAGATGCTGAGAGCTTGCAATTTACGCTCGAGCCACCATTCCCTCGCTCGAGCGTAGCTCAGAAGAAACGATGGTCGCTCGAGCGTAGAATCCTTCGCTCGAGCGTAGAAGCCAAATTCTGGAATTTCCATATTTGCCTTCCAAGCTCAAACCAAGCATTCCAAAGCTCAAAACTCGACCTCTTGGGCCCAAATTCTGGAAAACACATCCAAACTCAATATACAACAAGTTTCAAAACTCAATTTGTGAATTTAAAGCCCAAGGGTGAATCAATTACATCCAAATTTCAAACCCATTTTCATGAACATGAAGAACATGCAAACATGCATGTATTCAAACCATTTCAAAACTTCAAAACATGCTCTAATGAGCTCATTCCTTTCAACAGACTTAAGCTTAAATATGAACATGCATGTGACAATTTTGCCATGAAATCAACTCAAAACTCATTAATACACACATGCATGCATGAAATGAACTACAATACAACATTACAAGCCATAAATTGGCTCTAGACTTCAACTTAGCTCTAAATCATGCAAGAATCAACATAAATGCACCATCAAGGAGATGGATTTCTACCTTAAGTCTTGAATTAGAAGTGTAGGAGCTCAAATATGCAATCTATGCTTCAAATCCTTCAATTTCCAAGCAATTCTCAAGAAGAAACTCAATCTCTCTCTCTCTAACTCTCTTGGTCGGCTAGAGCTCACAAATGGACTGAGGAAATGTTGTTTGAGTGTAATAAAATAATCCCACAAGTGTTTGGATAAAGCCCACTCATAATGGCAAAGGTGTAAATAAGGCAACTTATGTGATTTAGCTTATTTTAATCCGATTTAATCGTACCAAACCACATTTTAATTAAATACACCATAAAATCACATAAATTCTACTAATCATGGAACATCAATCAATTTTGGATTCGGTCGCCGATAAGGCCTTCAATTAACAGTCTAAACATAGAAATTGAACAGATAATCATACAGTCAAACAGTTAGAATTTCAATTCAAACAGATACAGGCAATTAAACAGATACAGTTAATCAATTCAGTTTCGGATTTCAATCTGTCAGGTCAGTGAATCAGTCAGTTCATTTATTTTCCATAATCGGTATTAACTTAGCAGTAATCGGCATTAATCCGTTATCAGTAACGAGGGTTATTACAGTCTCCCTTCCTTATAAAGAGTTTAGTCCTCTAAACTCGAATTACCTTCATTCTGGAAGAAAACAGGATTCAGTGGGAACAAATTAGGCTATCTTTTAACCATGTCATCTTCCCTTTCCCACGTGGCATACACACCACCATGGTTTTGCCAGTCAACTTTCACTAACGGGATCTCTTTGTTTCTCAGTTTCTTGATCCGTCGATTTACAATCTGTATGGGCCGTTCCTCGTAAGTGTAGTCATCACTCAACACTATCCGAGTAGGCTAAATCACATGGAATGGATCCCGAAGATAATCTCTCAACATAGAGATGTGGAAGACGTTGTGCATATGCTCCATTTCAGGAGGAAGCACAACTTGATACGCCACCGGATTGATTTTCTCAATAACCTCATACGGCCCGACATATCTCGGCGCTAACTTGCCTTTGACTCCAAAACGAGTCTGGCCTTTCATTGGTGTCACTTTCACAAACACGTGATCACCTACTTCATATACTCGGTCTCGTCTTCTAACATCTGCATAACTTTTCTGTCGGCTCTGTGCAGTTTTCAGTCCCTGTTGTATCAGTTTCACCTTTTCAGTCGTTTCATACACAATCTCGAGCCCAAGCAAAGGCCCATCTCCAACTTCTGCCCAGCAAATCGGAGATCTACATTTTCTGCCATACAAAGCCTCAAAAGGCGCCATACCAATACTTGAATGGTAACTGTTGTTGTAGGCGAACTCAGCCAATGGCAAATGACTTTCCCAGTTTCCCTGAAAATCAAGGACACACATTCTCAATAAATCCTCCAGAGTCTGGATGGTCCTTTCTGACTGTCCATCTGTCTGAGGATGATAGGCACTACTCAGCCTCAATTCAGTTCCCAATGCAGTCTGTAGGCTTTGCCAAAACCTCGATGTAAACTTCGAATCCCTGTCAGAAACAATGGATACAGGCACTCCATGCAGTCTAACAATTTCATCAATATAAATCACAGCCAACTTGTCGGCATTATAAATTGTCTTGACAGGTAAGAAGTGAGCAGATTTGGTCAGTCTATCAACAATAACCCAAATTGAATCCATACCTTTACTAGAGCGAGGCAATCCGACGATAAAATCCATCGTGATATGCTCTCATTTCCACTCCGGTATGGGTAAGGGTTGCAGTAAGCCTGCGGGTCGCTGATGTTCCGCTTTGACTTGTTGGCAATGAAGACATTTTGACACAAAGTCGGAAATTTCTTTCTTCATTCCCGACCACCAAAAGTTTTGTTTCAGATCTTGGTACATTTTCGTATTCCCCGGATGAATAGAAAATTTTGAGTTGTGGCCCTCTTGCAGAACTCTTCTTTTCAGTTCAGTATCATTCGGTACACATAGTCTTTCTTGAAATTTCAGTACATTGCTTTCAAATTTGAACCTCGGTCTCGGTTTAGATTCTCTTTCTTCGATGATCTTCCTCAAGAAGTCATCCTGTTGCCGTTTCTCTTTAATTTCCTCAATCAATGCCGGTTGAGCAGAGATAGCAGCTATTGTTCCACCATGTTCTCTCAAAACAACTTCAATTTCAGATTTTTCAAGGTCAGAAAGCAACTCTTTCTGTCCAGTGAGCAAACAAGCTAAATTTGCAATCGATTTCTGGCTCAGTGCATCGGCAACGGTGTTGGCTTTTCCCGGATGGTACAGAATCTGTAGGTCATAATCCTTGATCAGTTCTAGCCATCTCCGTTGTCTCATGTTCAGTTCTTTCTGGGTGAAGAAGTATTTCAGACTCTTGTAGTCGGTATAAACTTCACATGTTGCCCCATACAGGTAGTGACGCCAGATTTTCAGTGCAAACACTACTGCAGCCAGTTCCAGATCATGGGTTGGGTAGTTCTTTTCATGTGGTCTCAGTTGTCGGGAATCATAAGCAATAACTCTCCCATTCTGCATTAAAACACATCCCAAACCCTTATGAGAAGCATCACTATATACAGTGTAACCATCCGTACCTGAAGGTAAGGTAAGAACAGGTGCAGTCACAAGTCGAGTTTTCAACTCTTGAAATGCTGATTCCCTCTGGTCAGTCCAGTCAAATGATGTCCCCTTCTGTGTCAGTTGAGTCAATGGTAAGGCAATTTTGGAGAAATCTTTGACAAATCTTCTGTAATATCCAGCCAATCCCAAAAAGCTTCGGACTTCTGTCACATTTGTTGGTCTAGGCCAGTTCACTACAGCTTCAATTTTCTGCGGATCAACAGAAATTCCATCTTTGCTAACAACATGCCCTAAAAACATAACATGATCAAGCCAAAACTCACATTTAGACAGTTTAGCATACAGTTTCTGTTCTCTTAGGGTCTGCAGGGCAAGTCTCAGATGATGTTCATGTTGTTCTATACTTTTGGAGTAAATCAATATGTCATCAATAAATACCACAATAAAGTCATCAAGGTACGGTTTAAAGATTCTATTCATGAGGTCCATAAATGATGCAGGTGCATTGGTAACTCCAAAAAGCATAACTAAAAATTCATAATGTCCATACCTCGTTCTAAAAGCAGTTTTATCAATGTCTTCTAGTCTAACTTTCAGTTGGTGATATCCAGATCTAAGATCGATCTTGGAAAACACTTGGGCACCCTGTAACTGATCAAACAAATCATCAATACGCGGTAATGGATATTTGTTTTTCACGGTTACCTTGTTCAGTTCATGGTAGTCAATGCACAGTCTCAGTGAGCCGTCTTTCTTCTTCACAAACCAAATCGGTGCACCCCACGGTGAAGTACTAGGCCTGATAAACTTCTTGTCTAGCAGTTCTTGCAATTGCACTTTCAATTCTTTCAATTCAGTTGGAGCCATTCTGTAAGGAGCTTTCGATACAGGCTGTGTTCCCGGAATCACATCAACGGTGAATTCAATATCCCTGTCGATCAAATCCCCTGGCAGATCATCTGGAAAAACATCTGGGAATTCTCTGACTATAGGAATACAGTTCACATCAGTTTTAACATTATCATCAGTAGCTACAGTCAGTACAGAACACAGATATCCTTTACACCCCTTTCTAATCAATTTAATGGCTTTCACAGAAGAAATCAAAAACGGAGGAGGTACTACTCCAACCCCATTAAACACGAATTCGGGTAAACCAGGTGGACGGAAAACAACTTGTTTTGTCACACAGTCAATGGTGGCATGATATTTTTGTAACCAGTCCATCCCCAATATTACATCAAAATGATCAATGTTTAATGGCAGTAAATCAATAAACAGATGCATATCCCCAACAATAATTTCACAAGCAGGATACATATGAGCACATGTCATGGATCCTCCTACAGGTGATGATACAGCTAGCAGGTAGTTCATAGGTTCTAAGGGTCTATTCAGTTTCCGTGAAAAAGCATGCGACACATAAGAATGTGTAGACCCCGAATCAATCAGTACATATGTATTTTGAGCACAAATAGAGAGGATACCTGACATAACGGTTTCAGTATTTTGCACGTCTCCCGGTACTAGGGCAAACACTGGCCCTACCTCATCGGCTCTTTCCCGGTAGCTTTGGGGTTAGGCTTTGGTGCTACAGTTGATGTTGCGGCGCTGCCTGCAGCTTTACTATTGCCCGGAGCAGTGGAAGGGCAATCTTTCACCATGTGGCCCACCTTGCCACACCTGTAACAAGCACCAGAGATTTTATAACAAACTCCTTTATGGTTCTTACCGCATTCAGAACAGGGCGGAAAGGGACGGTTTCCTTGACTAGAAGTAGTCGTTGACCCTGTATTTTGCTTTTTGTTCAGTTGATTATGCTTGCCTTTCTTGAATTTGAAATTATGTCTTTTACCGCGCCATTCAGACACCGGTATTTCAGATTGTTTCACAGCTTCGATGTTTGACTCGGCCATCAAAGCTCGGTCAAGAACACCTACATAAGTCGGTAGCTTTAAAACACTAATCATGTCCAGTATTGCAACATTCAGGCCGCCTTCAAATTTTCTGGCCTTCTTATAGTCAGTGTCCACCATATGTGGAGCATACCTAGCAAGCTCGGTAAACTTTGTCTCATATTCAGCAACGGACATTGTGCCCTGTCTCAGTTGTTCAAATTCAGTTACTTTCCTGTCCCTGACACACTGGGGGAAATACTTTTCGAAGAAGGACTCCTTAAACTGAGCCCAAGTCATTACATTGTTGGTGTCACGGACCAGCATCCACCACCTTCTGGCCTCTTCTTGCAAAGTGAAGGTAGCTAATAGTACTTTATTCGCTTCCGAACACGGAAACACTTCAAATAGCTTTTCAGTCTCAAGAACCCATGCTTCAGCTTTTAACGGTTCAAGGCCTCCCTGAAAGGATGGAGGTTTCATTTTGCTGAACTTCTGGGTGAGAGCAATTATGTCCCCATCATTCACATTCACATTCGGTTCCGGCTGTACCGGAGGAGGAGGTGGGGGCTGTTGATTCTATTGTTGCTCAAGTCTAGCAGTTATCAGTTCCATCATTCTTTCCATTCTTGCCATTCTTGCCTCAGTGGATGAGGACTCAGATTCATTTGCATTATCCATTTCACTATAAACAGTTATGGCAAGTATAAACATAAACAGTTGCATACTTAAACAGTTTAACACATTAGCACTTATTCAGTCATATCATAACCACACACTTTTCATGCTCATGTAATGCCCTAATCGCTTTTCTAGGACACTCTATAGCTCATTTGGACACGTGTGTGCGGTATAACTCGTGGTTAAGTATCGCTCTGATACCACACTGTCACGACCCAAACCCGCCCCTATGGGTTTAGCACCGTAACTGGCCAGTAATCCTAGATTACCGAAGGCCTGCTTAACAGTAATACAATAATTCAGAGTTCAGGGGCTTGGCGGAAGCCAATACAGTAAATAAACAATGTCCAATGAGCTGTGACAGTCTATATGCCAAACGATTTTTCATATAATTATACGAAACAGTACAGAACAGTATGCATATCATATACAACCAGTCAGAAACAGGGACTTAATCCCTGATAAACAGTACAGTGCAAAACGTTCCATCTATACAGTGAACAAAACAGTACAGTAAGGGGGAAACCAAAACACCCCATAGCCTAAGCTTGACAGGCTCGGAACCTCGCAATGAGGCACATTGGTTGGCTTGACAAAACTGGGACTCTACCCCGACGCCTCTAGCTTTGATCCGGTGCCTGTACACCTACATATATATATGAGCAGTGAGCTAAAGTCCAGTGAATAACATAAAGCGTAAAGAGGTTTAGAATGAATGTCCTTACAGTACAGTAATGAAAATAGTTCATTTCAATCAGTGTAACAGTTGTTCAGTACAGTAAACAGTCATATGTGGTACATCCATTAGCATAACAGTAAACAGTAGGTCTTAAAAGACCGAACAGTAATGATGGCCATCAGTCAGTAAACAGTAGTGGTTCCACGAGGGAACCGACAGAGATCTCTGTAACAGTATCAGTAACAGTAGGTGCTAAGGATGCCACAGTACAGTTCAGAAATAAAGGACATGTATTCATTCAGTAATCAATATCAGTTCAGTAAACCGTTCAGTTCAGTATTCAAAAGATAATCATTTGAACATATCTTTACACAATTGTTACTCACAGAGTTCTGGGCTACAGGTAGGCTAGAGCGTCTCCTCGGAATGTCAATCCTATACAGTTAACAGATTGAACGCACACTAAGTTGCACAGTTGGGAAAGATAATTACTTAATCCCTAATTTGCCTCGGTGTGGTTCTACACCTATATCCTCTTTAAGATGCCTTAAATATGCCCTAGGAATGCCTAGGATGGGAAGAGGATGTAAAGATGCACTTTTGAACACTTTACAAAATTTGCTGAAAACAGGGGTCTCGCTCGAGCGAGGCTTTCTTCGCTCGAGCGGACATGTAGACAAAGGAGCTTTGCTCGAGCGTGGATTCCGTCGCTCGAGCGGACTGCGTGCTACAGTAAAAATGCTGGATGCTCAGATTTTACGCTCGATGCTCGCTCGAGCGTGAGACACAGCTCTTCGCTCGAGCGTAGGTCCCTTCGCTCGAGCGTACGCCTGCGCGCACCAAGATGCTGAGAGCTTGCAATTTACGCTCGAGCCACCATTCCCTCGCTCGAGCGTAGCTCAGAAGAAACGATGGTTGCTCGAGCGTAGAATCCTTTGCTTGAGCGTAGAAGCCAAATTATGGAATTTCCAGATTTGCCTTCCAAGCTCAAACCAAGCATTCCAAAGCTCAAAACTCGACCTCTTGGGCCCAAATTCTGGAAAACACATCCAAACTCAATATACAACAAGTTTCAAAACTCAATTTGTGAATTTAAAGCCCAAGGGTGAATCAATTACATCCAAATTTCAAACCCATTTTCATGAACATGAAGAACATGCAAACATGCTTGTATTCAGACCATTTCAAAACTTCAAAACATGCTCTAATGAGCTCATTCCTTTCAACAGACTTAAGCTTAAATATGAACATACATGTGACAATTTTGCCATGAAATCAACTCAAAACTCATTAATACACACATGCATGCATGAAATGAACTACAATACAACATTACAAGCCATTAGTTGGCTCTAGACTTCAACTTAGCTCTAAATCATGCAAGAATCAACATAAATGCACCATCAAGGACATGGATTTCTACCTTAAGTCTTGAATTAGAAGTGTAGGAGCTCAAATATGCAATCTATGCTTCAAATCCTTCAATTTCCAAGCAATTCTCAAGAAGAAACTCAATCTCTCTCTCTCTCTAACTCTCTTGGTCGGCTAGAGCTCACAAATGGACTAAGGGAATGTTGTTTGAGTGTAATAAAATAATCCCACAAGTGTTTGGATAAAGCCCACTCATAATGGCAAAGGTGTAAATAAGGCAACTTATGTGATTTAGCTTATTTTAATCCGATTTAATCGTACCAAATCACATTTTAATTAAATACACCATAAAATCACATAAATTCTACTAATCATGGAACATCAATCAATTTTGGATTCGGCCGCCGATAAGGCCTTCAATTAACAGTCTAAACATAGAAATTGAACAGATAATCATACAGTCAAACAGTTAGAATTTCAATTCAAACAGATACAGGCAATTAAACAGATACAGTTAATCAATTCAGTTTCAAATTTCAATCGGTCAGTTCAGTGAATCAGTCAGTTCATTTACTTTCCATAATCGGTATTAACTTAGCAGTAACCGGCATTAATCCGTGATCAGTAACGAGGGTTATTATATTGAGTGTTCATGGTGAAAGACCGAAAACAAGCGCAAAGGAGATACCACGTGCCTTCCGGTTAGCTACCGATAAAGTGGGGATTGGTAGTGCTTGTTATGCCTACTTGCAGATACTAACTTAGGGATTACATGAGTCGTATTTACTGTCCCTTTGAACTACATTGAAATTATTGAATTGTTAAATTCTCAAGATTGTATTGTGCACAAAAGTTTCAAAAGATAGAGATATATATTTTTGACCATGGCATGACATATCCATTCATTCCATGAAATTGTATAAAATGTATATACTTTGTGAAGATTTTTCTACTACGCTTTGTGCTCACCCTATGGGATTTTGTGCAGGAAAGGATGCGATGCGTGGAATATGTTTTGATAGCACAGTGTAGACGTCCCCGAACGCCCCGGGAGGGTTAAGTCCCGTTCCGTTCATATTGGGGTCACTACAGTTCAAGGACTCAAATGTCACGGTTCTTAATCTTGAACCAAAGAGTCCAAATCCGGCAAATCGATTTTGAAAACAGATTTTTTTTTTGAAAGAAGTGCCAAACATGGACTGCTTTGCCAGATACAGAGTCGCCACCTAAATGTTTTTTTTTATGGGAAATTTAGGAAACCCTGACTCGGTGCCAAAGGCCACGTGTCCGTCATCACCAAAGTTGCCTCGGCTCGGGAACTTGGGTACCATTGGGGAAGGTCACTTCGTGAGCACCCCCGCTTGCCCAGTCAAAGACCGGCCTCTACTAACCATGATATCTGATTTTGAAAACCTTGTGCGTTCTTAAACCGGTTATTAGCCTAGTTTTACTATGTGATGCGCACAGCATACAAGTATAGACTGGGTCGCCTGAATTGGAACAAAACATTTTATGTTTGTTTTCTGAAAGATGGTTTGCTACCCGCAGGTAGGCTTAAAATGCAGATTTTGCCACCCTCAGGTGGGCTTAAAACACTTGATGAATTGTTCCAATCCAAATAACCCAACCTCCACCCACAGGCATTTAGGCAGTTATATCACATAAGCATATAGCCTCATAGTAAGCATGCTATTCATGGCAACACTCACACGCATGCAAGGATGCTAAAGCATAAAAACTCACCGACTACTCCGAGCCAAAACAGAAGCCCATTAGAAATCCATGCATGATCCTAGATGCACAGAATTGCCTAATGCAACACATGCAAAGATGCAAACTATAGCAGGCTCGGCTATTCTAAACATGGCATGTGGAATGCTACAACTAACACGTATTCAATTTGGAATTGAAACACAAATGCAGTTTGTATGATGCGCCGAGCCCGGTGCGTGCAAAACAGATGAATGATGCAAACATGCTGTCATACTGTATGCTAATTGAAATATGCCTTAATCTAACCATCATAAGCAGGTAAATAAAAGGGAAGAAAGAAGTGGGGTTGGAAGACATACATCACACTCACGCACACTTATTACAATTATGCCCTCGCGCAGAGGGTCCGAATGAATATACAGTCCCGAATGAAAGAATAGTACAGTCCAAAGAATACAGTCCAAGTAATGTACAAATTCCTAATTAATTAACAAATTAACTAAGAAAACTGTAAAACTGGCATGCAAGCCAGGGACTGCCTTGACTCTTCTCCGGGTGATGAATGATGCATGTTCGGGTTGCCTTTGTGCAGAAATCCATGACGATGCCCCAATTAGCCTCTGTTTGCACCTGTTCTTGAAATGCGTGCCAAGCTCCGAAAAGTTGCTGATTCTTCATTTTGCTGCAACAGAGAGCAAGAAAGGGGCATGGCAATGTATTTTCACAAATGTATGCATGCCTCGATCCTCGTGCCACCAATCACGCATATCAATGCATGATGGCCGAGGAGTCGAATTGCACAACTCGATATGGAATGAATGCACATGAAAGCTACAACAAAACCTAACTCCATCATGGATAATCCGGAGTGTCGGTGACTGGGGAATTGAGACACGTTCCGTCATTCGGAGTACGAAACGTACCTCGTTTCCCATGCCCGGGCTAACTCCTATCCCGAACACAATGCAATATGCATGACATGCATGAAATGCAACTAAGATACAACCTAACATGCACAATGTTATGAAATGACACACACGATGCACGAGGTAACATGGCATACACAATGCACTAATATACAACCTAGCATACACAATGCTATGAAATGGAATGGCATATGCAATGCAATAATGGGCTTACACCAACATGAGAGAGCCTCAGCCACACTCACATAGGAGGCCATCAGATGAAAACAAGACAACTCGAAATGCGTGCACGCAAACCGAGGACCGACCCTCAGGCACCGAAATGCCACTCTAATGAGACATGGCAAAGACATGGAATATGATATGCAAACATGCAAAAATCAGTAGCAAAATGAGGGGCAAAACAGCCCCGAAACAAGGCGAAATGACACCCAATGCATGGAATCTCTCCCGAAATGCAAAACTAGGTACATGAAATGGCTTACAGCTATACAAAGCATGCATAATTGGTACATGGAATGAAAATACAGAAGCAAGGCAGCCCCAAAATAATCATTTTTACAGTTCAAAGCATGGCCAAACAGTAAGCACAAGTGGGACTAAATTAGCATACAAAAATGGCTCTGCAAGGGAGGCAATGAAGCAAGTGGTAGATGCAAAGCCCAAACAGAAAAAGACCCTTCTACAACACTGAAGAGGGACCAAAAATATGAATACTTACAGTTTATGGAAGCCCCCAAAACAGTATACAAACACACTCAAAATGTCATGCAAGATGAGGCTCAAAAGAGGCTATAACACAAAGTATACAACATATTCATCAAACAGCCAAAGACTCTTAATTAAACATGACAAGGAGGTCAAAATATGGCCACTTTCAGTTCTGATCAAGGTCGAAAAACAGAAGCTTAATAAGCTAATAAATCATGCAAAAATGGGGACCAAAGAGGGGTACAATGGCAAGTGATACATGGAGGTCCCCAACAGTATTTATCCCTTCTTAAATGTTGAAGAAGGGCTCAAAATAAGCCTATCTACAGTTTATGACATGCTCCAAAACAGATCACACATAGGCTAAAAATATCATGCAAAATAATGGCATTCAAGAGGATAATGAAGCAAGTGCCAAAAAGAAGCTTCAAACTGCAATGAGCCCTTAATGAAACATGGAATATAGCTCAAAAAAATGACATTTTCAGTTTTGGTCGGAGCTCAAAACAGCAAGAAAATAGGGCTAAGCAATGGTACAAAATAAGGCCAAAAGAGAGGGGAAATGAACTTACCCTTGAAGACTACTCCTTGGCTGCCTTTTGAACTGAGAAATGGTGCCTCCAAGCCTCTGAGAAGAGCTCCAAGCTGCTGGAAATGGAGTGGTGGTGGTGGTGCTAGGTGGTGATATGAAAAAGGGGTAGAACTTGGGAATTTTTGAAGGAAATGAGAGAGATGGAGGGAGATATGCATGCAAGAGCTCAAAGCAATTTTTTTGTAACCGTCCCACCAGGTTTTTGCAGCTGGTTATGTAGACAAAGAGGGGGAGAAAAGGAGGGAAAAAGAGGGGGGAAAACAAGCCAAGTTTCCCCCCAAAAGTTGTCCCCCCCGGATACAGGTTTTGGGGGGAAAACAAATATACAGCTGTAATGTACTCACTGAGAGGAGCAAGGCCGGCCAAGTATTGAAGCTACAGGTGGCCGGCCGGCCAGGGGTAAAAAATGCCAAGGTGAATTAATGGCCGGCCACCACAAATTGGTGTCCTCCCAGATGCCCTCAACACAGCCCTGTGGTTCAAAATTGGAGGAAGTGAAACAGGAGAGAGAACAAGCCATTTTTCAAAGGGGTTCAAAAGGGGCCAATGGAATTAATGGCCGACCATGTGATATTTGTGTCCTCCCAGGTGTGTACAACACAAATATGTGGTTTGGAGCTGAAGAAAGTGGCCTTAGGGTGGTCAACATTGGCTTCCGAGTGAGAGAAACGGGCGTCGAAGGGCGAAAATGGGATATAACTGGTTGCTGGAACAATTACTGGCCTCCCAACCTTCTACGGCCTTCCTGGTGATGAAACAGAGGTCCCTACCAAAAATGAACGAAAACCGATGCAAAATGAAGGTTCGGGGGCTGAAACACGAAGTCCGAGGCCCCGAAAACCGACTGTTAAGTACCGGGAGTGGTATTCGACCACGAAGTGGGTCTCTCAGACCACAGTGTCCCTCAAAAGGGAGTAAATAAGATGCATGCCAAAAACCGGAGCAAACGGAGGTAGTTAGGCGGTCCCGAACCGAGGCACACGGCCTGACGGCTCCGAAAACCGGGAATCGGGCTCCGAAATGGGAAAACTGGCCTACGACCACGAAAAGTAGCCCACGGCCACTGAGAGATGATCTACGAGACCTCTCCCTCCCTTTGGGAAGAGAAACAGAGAAAACTGAGTCTGGTTCGCAAACCGAGGCAAGGCACAGAAGAGGGTTCGGAAATCCGGAGGCAAGGCTCACGGCCGAGACTCTGAGACTTCTGAACGAGCACAATATGCAACATCACCGAGCGCTCAATCGGTGACGTCTGAGTCTTAAGGTTGGTCAAAAATAGGGTGTCTAGACACAGGGCTCTTTTCTTTGTTGTAATTATTTTTAACAGGCCAAGGGCTTTATATGTAATGGTTCGAAAGCCATTTTTGTGTAACCGGGCTTAAGCCTAGGAATTTGTAGCCCTTGAGGGCATTAATTTGTACTAGACTTCCTTGCTACGTGCTATAGATTCATATTTTAGGAATGTTGAATACATAACCACATGTGGGACATTCTTTTGTAAAATCTCAAGAGTTTAATGAATATCCATGTTAGGGAGTGATAGTAATGCGTATGTTGAGATCTTATGTTCTATATATATATATACATATGTGTATGTGTTAAGCATTGGAGAAGTTGATTGGAAATAAGATGATGTAAATAGAAATTGATAAATCCTTTATTATGTTAACTTTTGGGGTGTGACACAAACTCTCTAAAAGAGATGTGTATTTGTCACAAATCAACTAAGTAATTGCTTGCACAGTTGCACTTTCTTATTCATGTTGGTCCAGTTACTCTGTGCACTCTTTATTTGGGTGTACGTGATAGGAATATTTCTTATCTATAGTAGGATGACTCTGATCTAATTTAGACTTTAATTATTTAATTGTCTAATATTTGTTACCTGATGAACCGGTAAACATTAAAGATCAAAACTTTATTACTCTTTTAAACCAACACAATGTATGTCGATCGATTATACAATCAATTAAATAATAACACAATAAACCCATCCATTGAATAATTGATCGGAAATCATGAACTATAACTCAACATCCATTCGATTGCCCAATCAATTGTAATTACATCTGGTCACATAATTCATTGCATAATCGATTTTTCAAGGAGTACAAAACTTATGATTTGTTGGTAAAAGTTATAATTTGTTTTGCAGAACACAATCCAAAATATTATGATTTCAATGTTGAAAGTTACAACTCGTATCAATAAACATTATGATTATATTATGATTTGTTGTGGTGACCCACAATCCAAAATGTTGTTATTGTTAGGATAATTTGTGGTATAAATTACATTTCTTACAAGTAGAATTTATTTTCAGGCTTAGGTTCCCTCCAATATCAAAAATAATAATAATAATAATAATAATGTTTGTTAGGAGTGATTGTGGTATTTTTATGGCTGTTAGTTATTTTTGTTATGACAAGTGGTTCATATGTTACTAGTTTTGTAATGACAAATTGGTGTATGTTAAGACAATGTTATGACACTTTGTGTTTTTTGTTATAATATCTAAAAAAAATTATTGCTCCTTGTGATTATATTATATTTTAATATTTTAACTTGTAAATGACCGGTTTAAGAAGTCATAGAATTTGCATAATGTGTTCATTCCATTCTGTCATTTTAATTGTATGGATTTTGCTCTTTCTAGAAATTAAATAGAAATTAATAGCAAAATCATCTACTCAAAATAGAATCGACCATTTTAAATTAGATGCCAAAATCCTCAATCACTTTGAAGAGAGTTAATAAACTGCTTTGTTTAATTTCAGTTCAATTTCTAGAAATATTTATCAATTTGATGATTCAATATGAAAATTCAAATGAAAGAATTAACAAAACTAAATGTATAAGGTCTAAATTGATATAAGAGACAAACTACAAAGACATTGTTATTAATAAATTCTGAGTGTGTAATCTTTCATCACCTTTTCAAGCCATTGCAACTTATGTATTGATTATTTGGAAGACAATTGCTCGATATATTTGTTATTGGCAATATTACATGTAATGCCCCAACTTTTATTACGTGGATAATATTAACATATCCTTTAATCAATCCCTTTCAATAATGTTGAACATACAAAAGCATTAAAGAATGAATAATTTACAATGTTCCCTCTTGTAGACATACAATGAATTACAAGGCACGCCCATAGGCTAACATCACCCAAATACAAATAAATGAAAATAAACAAAAGAATTAACCCTTTTTTAGAACATATTGGCGTTCCGCCTACAATTATAAGGCCCCATGGCCAACAACTAAAAGACTTC
Organism: Camellia japonica; assembly: GCA_030407325.1. Classification (NCBI taxonomy): domain Eukaryota; kingdom Viridiplantae; phylum Streptophyta; class Magnoliopsida; order Ericales; family Theaceae; genus Camellia; species Camellia japonica. Next base: position 91,373,504 of record JAPPVO010000002.1, read on the forward strand.
AAGTCTTGTCCAAGTCTTCTCTTCATAGTTGAAAAATGATTAGCAATGTGGGATGAACATAAAGGTCCAGTAGAGATCTCAATGATCCCAAGCAATAGCAACATATAGATAGTTATGATCATGAATGCTCCACGTATATACATATATAGGTAATGTGATATTTCATATTTCAAAATATACTCACATATGTACATTTTTCCAAAAGATCATCTTTAATAGGACAAGAAAACAACCACTTCTTATCATTCTATTCTTTCCATTTTAGTTCCAAGAAAACTCACAATAACTTTTGTTTTTCAAACACAAGTTCATACATTTAAAATAGATTCACGTACTTGCCAACTATTTCCATTATGAATCTCAATCACTAATTACCTTACCACAGTCTCATAATTTAATTAGACAATTAACCCACGATGTATATCAAGACACTACAACTACAAGGACCACTATTAGGTTGTATGGCCTTAAGCACTAGAGTAGATGCACCACCCACAACAATATATATATACATGCAACAATAGACATGTGAACATGCATTACATATTTTACTAATTACAAGCACGGAAAGCCAACGATACACCCTTTTTCATCACAACACAAGTATGAAAGTAAACTACACAAAACTATCATATAACGGAACTTGGTTTCGTCAAGCCATAACCACCAAAACACACTTTACCGGGCTCGAACCAAAAAAGAATGGAACCTGTCTCAAAGAGTCACACTTTACCAATCCTCGAGCCAGAGAAGAGAGGAACGTGTTCACACTTTACTGAGTGCAAACCAAAGGGAAGAGGAATTGATCCAAAGCGCTACACTTTACCAAGCACAAATCCGAAAGGGAGTAGAACCTTTATCAATGCGCTTCTTCATTCAACTCAACAATTGGCACATTATTTCAAATTTCACAATTTATTCAACAACGTCAATACCATCCTCTACCAATGGCCAAGGACACAACCCCTAGAACAATAAGGACCAATTCTCACACTTGACTTCACAATTCCCATTCATCAATAATTATGACATGAGTCAGTTCCGTAAGTTCAATTTTGCCCCATTGGTTTAGATTTTATCAATATTCATACATTGCGTAACTTCTATCATTTAAGTACTAATTGATTCAAGTCCAAAATATTCCAGTTTTGGCTCAACAAGTAGTAATTTCATCATGACTACTGTTAGTCACTTATTTAATTATTTATTTATTCTTTTTTTTAAAAGCCACCAATTTTCATTTCCCATTTTCAAAAAGTATATGAATTCCTTATAAATTTCAAAATTTATTTTCCCCTTTCTCCAAATTTCCAATACCCACAACAAATCATCAATTTTCTCTTTATTAGTTATCAAAAACCCATACAAATTAATCCCATCACTCTAATACACACAACATTTACCAACACCCCCTCTTATTTCTTTAAAATCCCGATTTCACAATAATTGTTACAACTCATCAATTATGAACTATCCACACGGTTCAAATAATATCAAATTATCAATTTTCATCTCTTTCTCATAACCATTAAATAAATAATTTGGACTTTTTACTCTAAATCATTTAAACATGTTCGTCAAGCATACGATCTCATAAATTCACAGCAAAACACAAGATTTAACTCCAAATCATGAAACCCTAACCCCTCATCACATGCTTTTCAAAAAACATCCAACTACTCAAGTTTTTAATGCAATAAAAACTACAACATGTCTATTTATAACAAAGTATTGAAAAAGAGCAAAGAAATCCATGGCTCAAATAGAGAAGATGAGGAAGTCCAAAAATCAACTTTATCAGAAATCAAAATCCATAGGTCAAAACGTAACCCCCAAAATGCTCGTCATTTTAGTATATGGAACTAATACCAAAATCTTTATGGATCTTGCTAGATCAAGAGAACAAATGAGGATGAGTGTATGTGATGACCGGTTTCATTTTTGCGTCACTTCACTTTTTGTTTTCATTGGGTTTGCGAAGTCCGGAAGCCTTTCTCAAAAAATTTCTCCTTCTTGTTTATTCAGTGTCGATTCTTCACTTGTTCCAAAGAGTGTGGGGTCAGGTCCAAAGTCCCCGGGGATTGAACCAGAAATTTCTGGGCTGCTAGGCAAGCACCGCACGTGCAGGGCCCTAGGCCGCACGTGCGGGGGGCGAGGTCGCACATGCGGGGAGAGGTGAGGTTCTGAGGGTTGCACACTGCCTAAATGGCAGGTGCAGGCTGAGGGGCGGTAGGACCATCGCACGTGTCGGGGTGAGGGCGGCACGTGCGAGGAGGGCGCTCCGCACGTGCGGGGATGAGCACCGCACGTGCGGTACCCTGGGCAGTTCGAATCTCTGTTTTTTTCTCTCTTTTTGGCCATGTGCGTATCACATTTTAGGCATTTCCCTCTCACTCTAAACTTTATTTTTCTTCGCCTTCTCTCTAGAAAGCCTCCTCAAACACTAAAACTCTTTGATTTTGCAATCCCTTGGATCTAGATTCATCATCATCATCATCTCTTCCTCTCAAGCTTTGGAGATCAAAAGCTAGAGCTTCACTTGGTGTGGTGGAAATCAAAGCTCTCTCTCATCCTTGATCATAGGGTTTCACTAATATCTTCATCAAGCTTGAGGTAGGGTTTTCCTTTGAGTTATATATATATATATGTCTATGTAAGTTTTTGGGTTGATTTTTGTGAGCCTTTCCTTGTTATTTCAAAAATGGATGTGTGACTCAAGAAATTGATGATTTGATAGAATAGACTCTATCTTGTATCTTTTTAAAGACTTTCTTGAAATTTTGGACAAAATGGGTTGAGATTGTGGTGTATGATGAGATTTTATAAAAGAGATGAACAATATTAGGGTTTTTGTGAAAACCTAGAAAATTGGGGCTTTTTTTTTTAAACATGGGAAAGTTCATGGAATAATTTTTTTTTTTCTTGTGTTAAAATGAGTAAATGAGTGTGGAGTTCACAATTTGGTAAGAAAAATGGTAATCGTATTGATATAAGAGAGTGGAGGACTTACTTTCAAATTATTGTTAAATACATGAAAATGTTTAATTTGCGAGATGATAATTGTTGACACCCATGGATCATGGGAATTGAAATCTTGGAAGTTGTTGTTGGAAAATTTCATATGGTCTTGAAATAACTAGAATGCTAAGAAATTGCATGATGAGAAGTTGTTGTGTATTGATGGCATATGGTTATTTTGCGAAATAACATTGAAGAAAGAAAATGGGAAATGTATTTGCTTCGATATTGTTGTCAAGATACTTGAAATTGGAGAAATACCACGAGTAAAGGAAGATGATTGCATTACATTCACATGTAGTAAATTATTTTGCATTGTAAATTTTGATTGGAAATATTACTTCAAGTGAAAGTTATATTGTGAATAAGAGTTTTGGAATTGTGTATGGGGTAAATACATTGGTCAGTCCAGTTAGGAGGTGTAGATGAATTGATAAGTTGGCCTGAGTGTCCGGGGTGAAAGACTGAAAACACGCATGGAGGAGGTACCACTTCGCTTCTGGTTAGCAACCGGTAAAGTGGGGTTATTGGTAGTGCTTGTTGAGCCTACTTGTAGACACCAACCTAGGGATTACCTGAGTCATATTTACCGCGCTTATGATTAAAATTGGAAGTTTGGAAATTGATGAGATTGCAAAATGTTATTGAAAACATGGTGATTTTTCAAGAAAAACATGGCATGTGATTATTTTTGAAGTGGCATTGCATGGCATTTGCATTTTCATTTAATATTGGATATCTTACATAAATGTACATACTTTGTTAAGGATTTCTCTACTGGGCTTTATGCTCACCCCTATGGAATTTGGTGCAGGTAAAGATGTGGTGGTCCCGCCGAGTTGAAGGCATGGATATATTTTGAGAAAAGTAGATTGCTTTTTAATTTTGTTATAAAATTTTGTAAGCCAAGGGCTAAACATGTATGTGTCCGAGAGACCATTTTGTGAAACCGAGCTATTGCCTTGGAAGATGTAAGCCCTTAAGGGCATTTTAATTACTTGGGACTAGATGCTTCACATGCTATAGATTCATGTGTTTTTCACACCATTGAATGTGTAACCGCATGTGAAACTTTTGTATAAGCTTGGTTATTAATCATGTAAAGATGGAAGGATTATTGTCATTGTTTAGTGAATGTTAGTTGATGTGGTTAGTTTATGTTGAATTATTTCAGGGCGTTACAACTTGGTATCAGAGCTACCAGGTTTGAATACATGGGGCTCGCGGGAAGTGGTTGTTTTACCACAATGGGTTCATTTCGCATTATTAGGAAATGCTTAGCTTTTCATGATTACGTGATAGCATGCTTATGTGACTATATGGGTATGGGATTGAACTTTTGGGATGTTATTTGCGCCTATTAGATTTCTTGAGGTCTTATTAGAAGCGTACTTGATCAATACTCGTTCTACTAAGAATTCTTGGCTTTTCATGGGACGAATCTCATCACTAAAAGATAATTCGTACGTATTTATGTGACTAAGTGCTTATGTGGAGTGAATTGAATTGTTTGTGTGGTAGAATATAGGTGATTGGTGTTGTTTAATGTGTGAGGCAAGTTGCGAGCACATTTGGAATTATGTGCTAAATTATCTATCTTGTTCCTTAATTAGGATATCAAGAAGGGTTCAAGGTCGTGGTGGTAGAGGCGGAAGACGTGGTAGGGGCTGCCGGGGTGTGCATGGGGTACCGGTTCATGAGGTTCCGGTGCAAAAAGAGGGTTAGACCAAGCTAACATTGCCAAGCAAGTGAGCAAGCGGAAGTACCGGGGCAAGCAGGTCAAGCTGCAATGGGGGCCCTAGCCCAAGAAATGGCGGGGGCATTGAGGGAATCCATGAACATACTTAGGGCAGAGACCCAAGCTAGAGAGAACGCCATGAAGACAAAGGCGAGCTTCCTTATGAGGGAGTTTTTGCGGGCCAAGCCGGATGAATTCCATGGTGGCCCCGAGCCAAAGAAAGCTGATGAATGGCTCGAACAGACAATGAAGACATTCGAGATGCTTCACATAGAAGACAGTGAGCTTAGAGTGACTCTTGCGAGTTACTACCTCAAAAGGGACGAGGGCCAATGATGGAAGTATGCCAAGGGCCGAATAAAACCGGCATGAGAGGCATTTGTGGTGGCCTTCCAAGACAAGTACCTACCTCCCACTGCTAGGGAGAGGTTAAGGCAGGAGTTCCAAGGCCTTAAACAACTTAACATGTCCGTGGCTAAGTTCGAAGCGGCCTTCTCTAGTTTGTCCCGGTTTGCACCGAAGTTGGTAGTGACAGAAGAGCGCCATTGCATTGAGTCCAAGAAGAAGTTGAGAACTAAGATCTTGTTCAAGGTTGCCGGGAACATGATTCAGAATTATGACCGTCATGTGAAGGCGGCCGCACATGTGGAGATTACCGTGGAGGTTGAGAATGAGAGACTTCGGAATTCGATGTCTAGGGGCCAAGGGTCACAAAGGGACCATAGGCCCAACAAGAAGAGCAGAAACACCTTTTCATCCCATTCCCAGCCACAGTAGTCTAGATCTACCTTTCCCTTGCCTAGTGCGAGCTCGGGAAAGAGTGCGCCAAGTGGGTTTTCTTACTTCAAGTGTGGCCAATCGGGTCATAAGGCCTTTGCTTGTCCACAGAAGGGAGGAGGACAGCAGATGTTGCCACCACCACCATCTAACCGATCTCAGAGTTAGTCTCAGAGTAAAGGGCAGGGGCCTACCTGCTATCAGTTCGATCAGTTAGGGCATATGAAGAGAGCTTGCACTCAGTTGGGAGGTTCATCTGGCGCATCAGGGTCGAGGTAGACTCAGAGCCACCAGTACGCTCACTCAGCTCAGGCTTCATGAGTTCATCAGGGAGCCGCTTCGGCTCAATCAGTACAGCAAGCCTATGCTCCGAGGGATGAGCAGGTTGATCAGAGGCTACAGGGGCGTGTGTATGTAGTCACCACGTCAGAGCAGTTACCAGGATCCTCAGTTGTGAGAGGTATTTTTATTGTGTGTAATTCTTTGGCCAGTGTGTTAATATAAATGGGTGCATCTCATTCATTCATATCTGCTGCATTCGCATCTGTATTGGGGTTAGAGGTGGCACAATTAGCGTTTCCACTCAGTGTAGAGTCACCAATTAGGGGTACAGTTGATTTAGATCAGGGATGTCGTGGTTATGAGATAGAGGTTGCCAGGCGTAGACTCCCATTTGCTTTTGTGTTGCTAGACATGTCAAGTTTTGATGTCATTCTAGGTATGGATTGGTTGTCTTCGTATCAGGTAGTGATTGATTGTTTTCGTTAGAGGGTCACAGTGTGCACCTTGAGTGGTGATTGTTTTTACTTTCTGGGGGACAGGGTTGATCAGGTCTTATCGCCAATATTTGATCCTCGTAGTAGGGACGAGCTTAGTGATCTTCTTGTTACTCTCTTGGATAGTGAGAGTGACGGGACTTGTGTTGTGTTGCCAAGGGTAGTTTGTGAATACCCGGACGTGTTTCTCGAAGATCTTACTAGTTTGCCATCCCACCGGGAGATCGAGTTCACCATTGACTTAGTGCCTGGAACGGCACCAATTTCCATGGCACTGTATAGGTTTGTACCCGCGGAGTTGCATGAGTTGAAGATTTAACTCCAAGAGCTTTTAGACAAGGGCTTCATTCGCCCTAGTACGTCACCTTAGGGAGCACCGACTCTCTTTGCAAAGAAGAAGGATGGGTCGTTGCGGTTGTGTATCGATTACCGCAACTTGAACCGAGTTACCGTTAAGAACAAATACCCTTTACCCAGAATACATGACTTGTTTGATCAACTTAGAGGGTCTTGTTGCTTCTCCAAAATAGACTTGAGGTCAGGGTATCATCAATTGAGAGTTCGGGAGGAAGACATTCAGAAAATGGCCTTTCGTATGCGTTATGGCCACTATGAGTTCCTTGTAATGCCATTTGGGTTGACAAATGCGCTGGCTTTCTTTATGGATTTGATGAACCAAATTTTTAGGGAGTATTTGGATCATTTTGTGATTGTCTTTGTGGACGACATCCTAATTTATTCAACTTCCGAGGAAGAACACGAGGCTCACTTGAGGGTAGTGCTTGAATTGCTTAGGAAACATCAATTGTATGCCAAATTTGAGTAGTGTGAGTTTTGGCTCACCGAGGTGAAGTTTCTGGGTCATGTAGTGTCAAGAGAGGGAGTAACTGTAGATTCCTCAAAGATAGATTCGGTACAAGATTGGGAGCAACCTAAAAATGTTTTTGAGATCCAGAGTTTCTTGGCATTGGCAGGGTACTATTGGCGTTTTGTGAGGGACTTCTCTAGATTAGCCGCGCCTTTGACTAGGTTGACTAGAAAGGGGGTTAAGTTTGTATGGAGTGAAGCTTGTGAAAAGTCTTTCTAAGAGCTTAAAACTAGATTGACCATGGCACCAATGTTGATCATTCCGGAGAGGGATTTGGGTTACACCGTTTATTGTGATGCGTCTCGAGATGGGCTTGGTTGTGTTTTGATGCTAGGGGGAAAGGTTGTAGCTTACGGTTCACGACAATTGAAGACTCATGAAAAGAATTATCCTACCCACGATTTAGAGTTAGCCACAGTGGTGTTTGCCTTGAAAATTTGGAGGCATTATTTGTATAGTGAGAAGTTTGAGGTTTTCTCCGATCATAAGAACTTGAAGTATTTGTTTTCCTATAAAGATTTGAATTTACGTCAACGGAGGTGGATGGAATTTTTGAAAGATTATGACTTTGAATTACACTATCATCCAGGGAAGGCAAATGTTGTGGCCGACGCCTTAAGTCGGAAATCCATGAGTAGTTTGGCGAGTGTGGCTGTGATGGCCAGGTGTATCACTAGTTTCTCTTTCCCTTGTTTAACCTTAGATTCACTCTAATAGAGTGTCAGGTAATTTGGAGCCTCGTTGAGTGTTTGGGGTTTTTGTTGTTCGGAGGGTTTATCTCAATGTAATTCATATTCTCGTTCTTAATCGGAGTGAAGTTTCTTTCTTCCGGGAAGTGCGAGGTTAGGTCCGAAGCACCCAGGAAGCGAGTCAGAAAAATTTTGGGCTGCTGGGCCAAGGCCGCACGTGTGGGGCCCTAGGCCGCACGTACGGGGTGGGGGCCTCACGTACGGAAGGCCAAGCCGCACGTGCGGGAAGAGGGGATTTCAGTGAGTGGCATTCTGCTTAAAAGGCAAGTGCGGATTGAGGTGCAGCAGGGTCACTACACGTACGGGAAGGGCACTCCGCACATGCGGGGATAGGCACCGCACCTGCGGCAATCTGGGCAATTCGGGGCTCTGTTTTCTTCTCTTTTTGGTCCGAATGTATACCACATTTTGCACATTCCTCTCTCACTCTAAACCCTATTTTTCTCCCCCTTCTCTCTAGAAAACTTCCTCAAGCATTAAAACTCTTTGATTCTTGCAATCTTTGGGCCAAGATCATCATCATCTTCCTCTAAATCTTGAAGCTCAAGAACTAGGCTCCTCTTGGTGTGGTGTTAAGTGAAGGATCATCCATCAAAACTAGGGTTTCTCTTCTCCATCTTCTCAAAGACTTTGAGGTAGGGATTTTTGAGTTATATATACTAGTTTTGCTATTGTGATGATGATTTAAGAGTTTTCTTCTAGTTTTGATGATTTCAACTTTGTGATTTCAAAAATGTAGAGATTTTCTGAGTGGAGACAAGTTACGAGCATATTTGGGATGATGTGCTAAATCGTTCACTTTCATTCTAAATTAGGATGTCGGGAAGGATTCGAACACGAGGTGGTAGGGGTGGAAGGCGAGGTCGCGGTCACCGAGGTGTACGTGAGATACCGGTCCATGAGGTCCCGGTACAAGAAGAGGGTCTAGGCCAAGCTGACATGGCCGAGCAAGTAGGGCAAGCAGAGGCGCTGGGGCAAGCCAGCCAAGCCGCAATGGGGGCTCTAGCCCGGAGATGGAGGGGGCATTGAGAGAGTCAATGAACATCTTGAGGGCGGAGACTCAAGCTAGGGAGAATGTTGCATAAACAAAGGCGAGCTTCCTCACGAGGGAGTTCTTGCGGGCCAAGCCGAATGAATTCCATGGCGGCCCCGAGCCAAAGAAAGTGGATGAATGGCTAGAACAAATAGTGAAGACTTTTGAAATGCTTCATATAGAGGATAGTGAGTTGAGGGTGACTCTTGCGAGTTACTACCTCAAAGGGGATGCTGGGCAATGGTGGAAGTACGCCAAAGGTCGAATAGCACCAACATGGGAGGCATTTGTGGTAGCTTTCCAAGACAAGTACCTATCTCCCACTGCTAGGGAGAGGTTGAGGCAGGAGTTCAAGGACCTTAAGCAACTAAACATGTTAGTGGCCGAGTTCGAGGCGGCCTTTTCTAGTTTGTCCCGGTTTGCACCGGAATTAGTAGCAACGGAGGAAAACCGTTGCATTAAGTTCGAGCAGAGGTTGAGGACGAAGATTTTGTTCAAGGTTGCCGGGAACATGATCCGAAATTATGATCGCCTTGTGGAGACAGCCGCACATGTGGAAATTATTGTGGAGGTCGAGGAGGAGAGACTTCGGAATTCGAGGTCTAGGGGCCAGGGGTCACAGGGGGACTTTAGGCCCAACAAGAAGAGTAAGAGCACTTTTTCATCCCAGTCCCAGCCGCAGCAGTGTAGATCCACTTTCCCCTTGCCTAGTGCGAGCCCGGGAAAGAGTGCACCGTGTGGCTTTTCTTGCTTCAAGTGTGGCCAACCGGGTCACAAGGCCTTTGCTTGTCTACAGAAGGGAGGAGGACAACAGATGTTGCCATCACCACCACCTAACCGATCTCAAAGTCAGTCTTAGAGTAGTGGTCAGGGGCTTACTTGCTTTCAGTGTGGTCAGTCAGGGCATATGAAGAGAGCTTGCCCTCAGTTGGGAGGCGCGTCTAGCGCTTCAAGGTCCAGGCAAACATAGAGCCACCAGCAGGCTCACTCAGCTCAGGCTTCACGAGTTCATTAGGGAGCCGCTTTGGCTTATTCAGTACAGCAGGCCTATACTCCGAGGGATGGGCAGGTTGAGCAGAGGCCATAGGGGGGCGTGTATGCAATTACCGTGCCAGAGCAGTTGCCAGGATCCTCGGTAGTGAGAGGTATTTTTATTGTGTGTAATTCTTTGGCCAGCGTGTTGATAGATAAGGGTACGTCATATTCATTCATATCTGCTACATTCGCATCTGCATTGGGGCTAGAGATGACTCAGTTAGCGTCTCCACTCAAAGTAGAGTCTCCAGTTTGGGGTATAGTTGACCTGGATCGAGGTTGTCATGGTTGCGAGATAGAGGTTGCCGGGCATAGACTCCCGTTTGGTTTTGTGTTGCTAAACATGTCGAGTTTTGACATCATCCTAGGCATGGATTGGTTGTCTTCGTATCGGGCAGTGATAGATTGTTTTCATCGGAAGGTCACCGTGTGCACCTCTGGTGGTGATTGTTTTTATTTTCTGGAAGACCGGGTTGATAGGGTCTTGTCACCGGTATTTGATCCTCGTAGTAGGAATGAGCTTAGTGGTCTTCTTGCTACTCTTCTGGATAATGAGAGTGGCGGAACTCGAGTTGAGTTACCAAGGGTAGTGTGTGAATACCCGGACGTGTTTCTCGAGGACCTTACTAGTTTGCCACCCCACCGGGAGATTGAGTTCACTACCGACTTAGTGCCTAGAACGGCACCAATTTCTATTGTGTCGTATAGATTTGCACCCACGAAGTTGCATGAGTTGAAGATTCAACTCCAAGAGCTTCTAGACAAGGGCTTCATTCACCCTAGTACGTCACCTTGGGGAGCGTCGGCCCTCTTTGCAAAGAAGAAGGATGGGTCATTGCGATTGTGTATCGACTACCGTAAATTGAACCGAGTTACCGTTAAGAACAGATACCCTTTACCTAGAATAGATGACTTGTTTGATCAACTTAGAGGGTCTTGTTGCTTTTCGAAGATAGATTTGAGGTCGAGGTACCATCAGTTGAGAGTCCGGGAAGAGGACATCCAGAAAACAGCCTTTCGTACATGTTATGGCCACTATGAGTTCCTTGTAATGCCATTTGGGTTGACTAATGCATCGGTTTCTTTCATGGATTTGATGAATCAAATATTTAGAGAGTACCTGGATCGTTTTGTGGTCGTCTTTGTGGACGACATCCTAATCTATTCGACTTCCGAGGAGGAACATGAGACTCACTTGAGGATAGTGCTTGACTTGCTTAGGGAGCATCAGTTGTATGCCAAATTTGAGAAGTGTGAATTTTGGATCACCGAAGTGAAGTTTTTGGGCCATGTTGTGTCAAGAGAGGGAGTAACTGTAGATTCTTGGAAGATAGATTCTATACAAGATTGGGAGCAACCTAAGAACGTTTTTGAGATCTGGAGTTTCTTGGGATTGGCGGGGTACTATCGACGTTTTGTAAGAGATTTCTCTAGACTAGCCGCGCCTTTGACTAGATTGACTAGAAAGGAGGTTAAGTTTGTGTGGAGTGAGGCTTGTGAGAAGTCTTTCCAAGAGCTTAAAGCTAGATTGACTACGGCACCGGTGTTGATCTTTCCAGAGAGGGGCTTGGGTTACACCGTTTATTGTGATGCGTCTCGAGATGGGCATGGTTGTGTGTTAATGCAGGAAGGGAAGGTTGTAGCATATGGTTCGTGACAATTGAAAATCCATGAGAAGAATTACCCTACCCACGACTTGGAGTTAACCGCAGTAGTGTTTGCCCTGAAGATTTTGAGGCATTATTTGTATGGTGAGAGGTTCGAGGTTTTCTCCGATCACAAGAGCTTGAAGTATTTGTTTTCCTAGAAAGATTTGAATTTGTGTCAATGGAGGTGGATGGAATTTTTAGAAGACTATGATTTTGAGTTACACTGTCACCCGAGGAAGGCCAATGTAGTGGCCAATGCCTTAAGTTGAAAAACCGTGAGTAGTTTGGCGAGTATAACCATTCGGGAGTGGCTTATGTTGGGTGAAGTCGGCAAGTTTAAATTGCATTTGGATGAGTCCGAAGGGAGTGCAACATTGTTTACCTTGAGTGCTCAACCTACCTTGATTAGCAGAGTTGTAGAGGCACAACAAGGGGACCGCGAAGTAGAGTTAATTCGTGATAGAATCTCCACTGGGAAGGAAGAGAAGGGTTTGAACATCCACACGGATCAGAGTGTACGTTACCTAGATCGCCTGTTTGTGCCTGAATCATGTAGGAAGGAAGTGCTTCGGGAGTTCCATCACTCACGCCTTGCGGTACATCCGGGAGGCACCAAAATCTATCGAGACCTTAGCCGTCAGTTTTGGTAGGGGAGGGTATGAAGCGGGATGTCGCATCCTTCGTGTCAAAGTGCCTTACTTATCAGCAAGTCAAGGCCGAGCACCAGAGACCAGCGGGTTTGTTACAACCCTTACCTATAGCTGAGTGGAAATGGGAACACATGACCATGGATTTCGTAGTTGGGCTTCCTAGAACGCAGCGGGGCAATGATGCCATTTGGGTAATTATTAATAGGTTGACTAAGTCCACACATTTCATTCCAATGCATACTAGCGACTCAGTTGAGCACTTGGCAGAATTGTATGTTAGAGAGATAGTTCGACTTCATGGGGTTCCGGTAACCATCGTGTCGGATAGAGATCCACGTTTCACCGCCCGGTTATAGCAGAGTCTTCAAGAGGCATTGGGAACCAAACTGACTTTTAGCATTGCTTATCACCCTTAAACCGATGGGCAGTCAGAGCGCTCCATTCAAATTTTGGAAAATATGCTTAGAGCTTGTGTCCTAGATTTCAAGGGGTCTTGGGAGAGGCACTTACCATTGATTGAATTTGCCTACAACAATAGTTATCAGGCTAGCATTGAGATGGCACCATTTGAGGCCTTGTATGGCCGACCTTGTAGGTCACCAGTCTGTTGGGCCGAGGTGGGGGATGCACCGTTGCTGGGCCCGGAGATCATTAGAGAGACAACCAAGAAAGTTGCTCTCATTCAGAAGAGGTTAGCCACGACTTAAAGCCGACAGAAAAGTTATGCCGATAGGAGGAGACGACCCTTATCTTTCGAAGTGGGTGACCATGTGTTTCTTAAGATCTCACCTAGGCAGGGTTTGATGAGGTTTGGCAAGAGTGGGAAGTTTTCTCCGTGGTTCATTGGGCCTTTCGAGATATTGGAGAGAATCGGGGAAGTGGCATACCGTTTAGCTTTATTTCATGTGTCAATGCTTAGGAAGTACGAACTCGACCCTTCCCATGTGTTAGATTGGGTTGATTTGGAGGTAGATAAAGATGCCTCTTACGAGGAGCGACCGATTCAAATCTTAGATACCCGAGAACAAGTGCTACAAGGTAAAACCATACCATTAGTGAAGGTGTTATGGAGACACCACGGGATTGAAAAAGCGACTTGGGAACGGAAGTGGAAGTCCGCTCCAAGTATCCGGATTTATTTGAGCATGTTTAGTTGTTTTGTTTAAAAATTTGTAATGTTCCCTAGTGTTGAAGGGAGAAAGTGTTGAGATGTTGATCACATGTTGTTGTATGTGTTATTGATTTGGGCATGATGTTATGGAAGGATAATATTTTGTTGTAGAGGTTTCATTTCATTTCTAGTTCGAACGATTGTGTTTGATGAAATGATGAGGGAGAAAGCAGTAAATGTTGATTAATATAAATGTTGTAACTTGATAACGTTGTTAAAAATGGTTGTGTTGCTAGAATACTCTTGTTTGGTGAGTTTGTTTAATTTTGGGAAATCTGTTCAAATTTTGGGGGCAAAATTTCCTATGGTGGGGAGGTTGTGATGACCGGGTGTATCACTAGTTTCGCTTTCCCTTGTTTAACCTTGGATTCACTCTAATAGAGTGTCGGGTAATTTGGAGCCTCGTTGAGTGCTTAGGGCTTTTGTTGTCCGGAGGGTTTATCTCGATGTAATTCCTATTCTCGTTCTTAATCGGACTGAAGTTTTTTTCTTTCGGGAAGTGCAGGGTCAGGTCCAGAGCACCCGGGAAGCGAGCTAGAAAAATTCTGGGCTGCTGGGCCAAGGCCGCACGTGCGGAAGGCCAAGCTACACGTGCAGGAAAAGGGGATTTCAGTGAGTGGCATTCTGCTTAAAATGCAAGTGCAGACTGAGGTGCAGTAGGGTCACCGCACGTGCGAAGGTAAGCGCCACGCGCGCGGGAAGGGCGCTCTGCACGTGCAGGGATGGGCGCCGCACGTACGGCAATATGGGCAATTCGGGGCTCTATTTTCTTCTCTTTTTGGTCCGAATGTATACCACATTTTGCACATTCCTCTCTCACTCTAAACCCTATTTTTCTCCCCTTTCTCTCTAGAAAACTTCCTCAAGCATTAAAACTCTTTGATTCTTGCAATCTTTGGGCCAAGATCATCATCATCTTCCTTTAAATCTTGAAGCTCAAGAACTAGGGCTCCTCTTGGTGTGGTGTTAAGTGAAGGATCATCCATCAAAACTAGGGTTTCTCTTCTCCATCTTGTCAAAGACTTTTAGGTAGGGATTCTTGAGTTATATGTACTAGTTTTGCTATTGTGATGATGATTTAAGAGTTTTCTTTTAGTTTTGATGATTTCAACTTTGTGATTTCAAAAATGTAGAGATTTTCTTCAAAAGAGGGTTTTTCTTTAAACTTTCAAAATTTGGGCAATGTTTGAGGGTTCCATCTTGTTGATCTAAGAAAAATGTTTTGATGAGGGTTTTCACCAAGAAATGAGAGGTGGTTGTCTTGAAGAAAAACCCTAGAATTGGGGGATTTTGGGAAAACATAAAAATACTTATGAAATCCTTTACTATTTTGTGTCATGAAGATGAATGAGATGTTATTATAACCTATTTGTTAAATTACTTGAACATGTGTTGTTGGAAAATGATGAATGATTATGTACCATGAAATGTTAAAATTGTAAACCATGGGAATTATGTTGAGAACATCTTGTTTTGCCTCGAAGAGGCTAACTTATTGTGGTTTGTGCATGGTGAGAGTTGTTGTTGTTGTTGCTATAAATGGATGGCACAAGGGCATCTTGTGAATTAGTTTTGGAAAGAAGAAATGAGAAATGGGATTGATTGTCATTGTTGTGATGATATTTTGAAAATAGAGAAATACTATGAAATAGTAATTATTGCATCATGTTTTCAATTGGTTTATTATCATTATTGTAAATCCCGGCATGAGTTGGAAAAACGTTTACATTGAGAAAGATTACATCGTAATGAGAACTATGGAAATGTGGTACGGGGTAAATACGTGGTAAGTCCGGAT
The DNA here is from genome assembly GCA_030407325.1 of Camellia japonica. NCBI lineage: Eukaryota > Viridiplantae > Streptophyta > Magnoliopsida > Ericales > Theaceae > Camellia > Camellia japonica. The sequence continues at coordinate 91,388,766 of JAPPVO010000002.1, forward strand.
AAAGGGTGTAGTTGTACTTGATAAGTTGGCCTGAGTGTCCATGGTGAAAGACCAGAAAACCGCACGGATAGGTGTCGAGCCTTCCGGTTAATATCGGTAAAAATGACAGTTTGGTAGTACTCGTAGAGTCTACTTGCAGACACCAGCCTGGGGATTACCAGTGTCGTATTTACAGCCCCTATTGATTAAAATTGGAAGTTTGTTTGAATGTGTTGAGATTGCTAACTTTTATTGAAATGGAAATTTTAAAAGAGCATGAAATGGAAATTTTCTTTAAGAGAGCATGACATAGCATGAACATTATTTTTCATTGAGAATTGCATAACTGTATATAATTTGTGAGAATTCTCTACTGGGCTTTATGCTCACCCCTATGGGACTTTGGTGCAGGTAAAGACATGGTGATCCCGCCAGTTGAGGGCGCGGATAATTGTAAAGAGTACATAGCTCTTATTTTTGTTGTGATCTTTTTGTAAGCCAAGGGCTAATGTGTTTGGGTCCGAGAGACCATTTTGTGTAACCGGGCTATTGCCTTGGAAGATGTAAGCTCTTAAGGGCATTTTATTGTTTTGAGATTTGATGCTTCACATGCTATAGATTCATGTATTCCCTTACGATGTGAATGTATACCGCATGTGAAACTTTCATATTAAACCTATTTATTATATATGTGAAGATGGAAGGATTCTTGTCATTGTGTAATGAATGTCTATTAAATTTGGGAGGTTCATGTTGAATCATTTTCGGGGCGTTACAGTGGCCATTCGGGAGTGGGTTGTGTTAGGTGAAGCCGGCAAGTTTGAATTGCAATTGGGTGAGTCCAAAGAGGGTGCAACATTGTTTACCTTGAGTGCTCAACCTATCTTGATTAGCAAAGTTGTAGAGGCACAACAAGGAGACCGTGAAGTAGAGTTAATTCATGATAGAATCTCCAACGAGAAGGAAGAGAGGGGTTTGAACATTCACTCGGATCAGAGTGTACGTTACCTAGACCGCTTGTTTTTACCTGAATCTTGTAGAGAGGAAGTAAAGTTCCATCACTCACGCCTTGCGGTACACCCGAGAGGCACAAAAATGTATCGTGACCTTAGCCGTCAGTTTTGGTGGAGGGGTATGAAGCAGGATGTCGCATCTTTTGTGTCGAAGTGCCTTACTTGTCAACAAGTGAAGGTGGAACATCAAAGACCAGCGAGTTTGTTACAACCCTTACCAATAGCCGAGTGGAAATGGGAGCATATTACCATAGACTTTGTGGTTGGGCTTCCTAGAACACAGCGGGGCAATGATGCCATTTGGGTAATTGTTGATAAGTTGACTAAGTCCACACATTTCATTCCAATGTGTACTAGCGACTCAGTTGAGCACTTGGCAGAGTTGTACGTTAGAGAGATAGTTCGACTTCATAGGGTTCCAGTAACCATTGTGTCGGATAGGGATCCTCGTTTTACCGCCCGGTTGTGGCAAAGCCTTCAAGAGGCATTGGGAACTAAGTTAACTTTTAGCACCGCTTACCACCCTCAAACCGATGGGCAGTCGGAACGCAACATTCAAATTTTGGAGGACATGCTTAGAGCTTGCATCCTAGATTTCAAGGGGTCTTAGGAGAGGCATTTACCATTGATTGAATTCACCTACAACAATACTTACCAAGCTAGCATCGAGATGGCACCGTTTGAGGCCTTGTATGGCCGACCTTGTAGATCACCAGTTTGTTGGGCCGAGGTAGGGGATGCACCGTTGTTGGGTCCGAAAATTGTTAGGGAGACAATCGAGAAAGTTTCTCTCATTCGGAAGAGATTAGCTACGGCCCAAAGCTGATAGAAAAGTTATGCCGATAAGAGGAGATGACCTTTATCTTTCGAAGTATGTGACCATGTTTTCCTTAAGATCTCACCTAGGCAGGGTTTAATGAGTTTTGACAAGAGTGGAAAGCTGTCTCCAAGGTATATTTGGCCTTTCGAGATATTGGAGAGGATTGAGGAAGTGGCATACCGGTTAGCTTTACCGCCACAACTTTCAGGAGTTCACAATGTGTTTCATGTGTCCATGCTTAGGAAGTACGAACCCGACCCTTCTCATGTGCTAGATTGGGTTGATTTGGAGGTAGACGAGGATGCCTCTTACGAAGAGCAACCGGTCCAGATATTAGATACTCGGGAGTAAGTGTTATAGGGTAAAACTATACCATTAGTAAAGGTGTTGTGGAGGCACCACAGGGTTGAAGAGGCAACATGGGAAAGGGAGGCGAAAGTCTGCTCCAAGTATTTGGATTTATTTGGAAATGCTTAGTTTATTTTGGTTTGTAATGTTCCCTAATGTTGAAGGGAAAGAGTGTTAAATTGTTGATCACATGTTGTTGTGTATATTGTTAATCTAAGCATGGTATTATGAAGAAAAGATATTTCACTGTTAATGTTTTATTTCTTATGTCTAGTATAAATGATTGTTGTTTTGATGAAATGATAATGAGAAGAATGGTAAATGTTGGTTGAACATTGATGTCGCGACTTGATAATGTTGTTAAAATAATCATAGTTGCTAAAGCACTTTTGTTTGGGGAGTCGTTTAAATTTCAGGGATGAAATTTCCTATGGTGGGGAAGTTGTGATGACCGGTTTCATTTTTGCGTCACTTCACTTTTTTGTTTTCATTGGGTTTGCGATGTCCCGAAGCCTTTCTCAAATAATTTCTCGTTCTTGTTTATTCAGTGTCGATTCTTCACTTGTTCCGGAGAGTGCGGTGTCAGCTCCGGAGTGCCCAAGGATCGAACCAGAAATTTCTGGGCCGCTGGGCAAGGGCCGCACGTGCGGGGCCCTAGGCCGCACGTGCGGCGGATGAGGCCGCACGTGCTGGAGAGGTGAGGTTCTGAGGGTTGCACACTGCCTAAAAGGCAAGTGCAGACTGAGGTGCGGCAGGACCACCGCACGTGCGAGGGTGAGGGGCGCACGTGCGGGGAGGGTGCTCCGCACGTGCGGGGATGGGTGCCGCACGTGCGGTAATCTGGGCAGTCCGAATCTCTGTTTTTTTATCTCTTTTTGGCCGTGTGTGTATCACATTTTAGGCATTTCCCTCTTACTCTAAACCTTATTTTTCTCCTCCTTCTCTCTAGAAAACCTCCTCAAACACTAAAACTCTTTGATTTTGCAATCCCTTGGATCTAGATTCGTCATCATCATCATCTCTCCCTCTCAAGCCTCTCATCCTTGATCCTAGGGTTTCACTAATATCTTCATCAAGCTTGAGGTAGGGTTTTCCTTTGAGTTATATATATATATGTCTATGTAAGTTTTTGGGTTGATTTTTGTGAGCCTTTCCTTGCTATTTCAAAAATGGATGTGTGACTCAAGAAATTGATGATTTGATATAATAGACTCTATCTGGTATCTTTTTAAAGACTTTCTTGAAATTTTGGACAAAATGGGTTGAGATTGTGGTGTATGATGAGATTTTATAAAAGAGATGAACAATGTTAGGATTTTTGCGAAAACCTAGAAAATTGGGGTTTTTTTTTTTTTTTTTGGAAACATGGGAAAGTTCATGGAATAATATTTTTTTTTTTTTTTTGTTAAAATGAGTAAATGAGTGTGGAGTTCACAATTTGGTAAGAAAAATGGTAATCATCTTGATATAAGAGAGTGGAGGACTTACTTTCAAATTATTGTTAAATACATGAAAATGTTTAATTTGCGAGATGATAATTGTTGACCCCCATGGATCATGGGAATTGAAATCTTGGAAGTTGATGTTCGAAAATTTCATATAGTCTTGAAATAACTAGAATGCTAAGAAATTGCATGATAAGAAGTTGTTGTGTATTGATGGCATATGGTTATTTTGCAAAATAATATTGAAGAAAGAAAATGGGAAATGTATTTGCTTCGATATTGTTGTCAAGATACTTGAAATTGGAGAAATACCACGAGCAAAGGAAGATGATTGCATTACATTCACATGTAGTAAATTATTTTGCATTGTGAATTTTGATTGAAAATATTACTTCAAGTAAAAGTTATATTTTGAATAAGAGTTTTGGAATTGTATATGGGGTAAATACGTTGGTAAGTCCAGTTAGGAGGTGTAGATGAATTGATAAGTTGGCCTGAGTGTCCGGGGTGAAAGACCAAAAATACACACGGAGGAGGTACCACTTCCCTTCCGGTTAGCAACCGGTAAATTGGGGTTATTGGTAGTGCTTGTTAAGCCTACTTGCAGACACCAACCTAGGGATTACCTGAGTCGTATTTACCTCCCCTTATGATTAAAATTGGAAGTTTGCAAATTGATGAGATTGCAAAATGTTATTGAAAACATGGTGATTTTTCAAGAAAAGCATGGCATGTGATTATTTTTGAAGTGGCATTGCATGGTATTTGCATTTTCATTTAATATTGGATATCTTACATAAATGTATATACTTTGTTAAGGATTTCTTTACTGTGCTTTATGCTCACCCCTATGGGATTTGGTGCAGGTAAAGATGTGGTGGTCCCGCCGAGTTAAGGACGTGGATATATTTTGATAAGAGTAGATTGCTCTTTAATTTTGTTGTAAATTTTTGTAAGCCAAGGGTTAAACATGTATGGGTCCAAGAGACCATTTTGTGAAACCGGACTATTGCCTTGAAAGATGTAAGCCCTTAAGGGCATTTTAATTACTTGGGACTAGATGCTTCACATGCTATAGATTCATGTGTTTTTCACACCATTGAATGTGTAACCGCATGTGAAACTTTTGTATAAGCTTGGTTATTAATCATGTAAAGATGGAAAGATTATTGTCATTGTTTAGTGTTGATGTGGTGAGTTTATGTTGAATTATTTCGGGGCGTTACAGCGTTGGCTTTTAGAAAGACATGAGAGAAATGAGAAAATAAAAGTTTAGAGAGAGAGAGAGAGAGAGAGAGAGAAGAAAAAGTGATGAAAATAGGGGTGTGGGCTCAAATTTGAGAGAGAATGGCCCAAAATTCAAAGTAAAAAACACGTCTGGCCGCATGTACAGATGCCCACTCCGCACGTGCGGATCCTCCCAGTCACCAACTCAGGTTTGCTCCTTTGATGTCGTACGTGTAGAGCCTCACACTGCACATACGGGCTTACCAGTTCTAATCCAATCTTCCCGAGCAGACTCCGCACCTCCAATTTTCATCCTTACACCCAAAATTAAAAATTTTTAAAACACAGCAAAGTTTAAGAACAGATAGACAAGGTCAAAAAGAAACTTCAACATTGCAATACACTACTTGAGGCTCCAGAGATCAAAACGACAAATTCAAAAAGTAACCATCAAATCTGATCCAAGACTTGGGACATCACATTATATTTAAGGCAGCAACCAAGTTGGAAGAGGAGTTCTCTACAGATAAGATTTGGGCAGCTCTTAAAGATTGTGATGGTTGTAAAGCCCCTGGTCCTGACGGCTTTTAATCTTGAATGCATTAAAAAGTGTTGGCCTGTTATGAAGAGTGAGATTATACCAATGATTCAAGAATTTCACACAAATGCTAAATTGTCAAATGGAATCAACAGCTCCTTCATTGTGCTTATTCCAAAGAAGGATAATCCCTTAGGATTGGGTGATTATAGGCCTATTAGTTTGGTTAGCTCCATATACAAGATTTTGGCCAAGATTTTGTCTAGAAGAATGAAGGAGGTGCTTCCAGCTGTGATTAATGAGGTGCAGTCAGCATTTGTCAGTGGTAGGTACATTCTAGTTGGAGTGATGATTTCTAATGAAGTTGTAGATGGGTGGCACAAAGCTAAGAAGAAGGGTATTATCTTGAAATTGGATTTTGAGAAAGCTTATGACTCATTAAATTGGGTCCTTTTGCTGTCAATGTTGGGGAATCTTGGTTTTGGAACAAGGTGGATTAGGTGGATAAAGACTTGCATCACATCAGCGAAGGTGTCTATATTGGTCAATGGTGCTCCCACTGAAGAGTTCGTTCCTCAGAAGGGGCTAAGGCAAGAAGACCCATTATCTCTTTTTTTATTCTTAGTGGCTGCCGAAGGTCTAAACCTTTTATTGTCTAGGGCCTTAGAGAAAGGCTTGATTAAGGGTGCTTCAGTAGGCTCTGAACAGTTGGGCATCTCACACCTTCAATTTGCAGACGACACTATCATTTTTTGTGAAGGTGAGTTGGAGGAAGTTATGAATATAAAGAGGGTTCTGAGGTGCTTTGAGGTGGTATCTGGACTGAGGATCAATTATCATACGAGTGTTGTTTGTGGAGTAGGCATTCAAGAGGAACAAACTAAGGTTTTTGTTGAAGCGTTGAATTGTCTTTCCAAGAAGTTGCCCTTTAATTTCTTAGGCTTACCCTTAGGAGCCAATCCTAGGAGAAGGAGCACTTGGTCTCCAGTTGTGGATAAGATCCAAAAGAAGCTCTCTTCTTGGAAGAACAAATTTATGTCTTTTGCTGGTAGATTGACTCTTATCAAATCTGCTCTATCCAATCTTCCAACCTATTTTCTTTCTTTTTTCAAGATGCCTAAAGGGGTTGTCAAAACTATATCTAAACTGCAAGCCAATTTTCTGTGGAGAGGGTCTGATTCCAGTAGGAAGGTGCATCTAGTCAAATGGAGGGAGGTCACCAATAGTAAGAACCAAGGTGGATTGGGTGTAAGGGACTTAGGTGAAGTTAATGTCTGTCTGCTTTTAAAGTGGTGGTGGAAGTATAGCTATGAGGACAAAGCCTTGTGGAAGTCTGTGGTATGCTCCAGGTATGGCAGAATTGGAGGGGGTTGGACTCCTTTAATGAATCATCCAGCAGAGGTCTCAATTGTTTGGAAGGATATCTCACAACTGACTGCGGCTAACCAGCACCTAGGTGAATTCTTTAGTGATCAGGTCAAGATTAGAGTTGGCAATGGGACGAGAATAAAGTTTTGGATCGATGCCTAGTTAGTTAACAGAAGTCTCAGGGAGGAGTTCCCCAGATTGTTTAGTTTATCCATCGAGAAGGAGGATTCTGTGCAATAGATGAAGGCAAAATCTAGGGCCTCTGGAGGGTGGCAACTTCAATTTAGAAGAAATTTACTAGCCTGGGAGGAAGAGGAATTGCAGAGGTTATTAGGTTTGCTGGCATCATCCCCTTGCCTCAGATACGGTTTAGAAGATTATTGTACCTAGTTAACAGAGAGATCTGGGAGGTTCACAGTAGCCTCTGTGTGGAGGTGGTGGGTTGCAAATAGAAGGCCCGGTCTGGTAGTCCCAATAGGGGGTTTGGGTTAGTTTAGCCCCTCCAAAAATGCAATTTATCTACTAGTTGGCTTGGCGAGGCAGGCTTAAAACAGCTTCCTTCCTCCAAAGAATAGGGGCTTTTGCTGAAAGTGCTAATACTCTGTGTATTTTCTGCCAAGCTGAGGTGGAAACGATCGATCATGTGTTTCTGCTCTGCCCTCTGGTATGGAAGTTCTGGTCTCATTTGGTAGACTGGTGGGAGCTGGTCTGGGCTATTCCAGGTTCAGTAGCAAGGCTGCTACATTGGTGGTCTGCTGGTAAATTTAGGTTCAAGTCTTGGGAGCTTAAAATCTGGCAGATTATCCCCTCTTTTGTATTTTGGTCTGTGTGGAAGTTAAGGAATGAGTGTTTGTTCAAGGGAACCCATCCTGATTTTCAAGTTTTTTGTGAGAAGGTTAAATTGCAGATAGCCTTATGGACCAAGTGGCACTTGAATGTGGACTACTCAATTCATGATATTGTATCCAATTTGCACCAAATCAGGTGGAGTGCTGGTTGATAGAAGCTGTTGTGTTGGTTTTTTGGTGTTTCTTATGCTGCTGTCTGGCTGATTAATGGTGTGTAGTTGCTGCTGCTTTAATAAGGGGTGTTGAGGGGTGGTGATGAGGGGTGGATTCCCCAACTGCTATGCTTGGCTATATTTGCTGATCTGATTTTGGCTATTTCTACAGATTCTGTTTTGATCTGTTCTGCTTGGCTAAACTGCTATGCTCTGCTAATATTGTCTGGTGTGCGTTTGGGTACTCCTGCAGAGCAGATTCAGAAGGTTGTGTTAGGTAGTTTTGTTATTGGTTGCAAGGGGTGATTCTTTCTGGTGTTAGCAGCTTTGTGTTTTCTAGTGTTTGTTAGTTTTGTTTTTCTTTTTGCTCTGTATGTTGGTTACTCACCAACTTAGAGCTTTGAGTTGGTGCTAGCAGATGATTTGGTGTGCATTATGTGCCAACCTAGTTGGGATCTTGGTGTTTCACTGTGATGCCTTTTGCACTCTCCTCTTTATTGATGTATGTTTCCATACTCTATATGTTTCTCCATCAATAAAGCTTTCTTTTGCTGATCAACAAGATATTATAATTTTATATAAATACAAAACTTAAAAGTTGATAATACATAAGTGAATATAGTGGGCCAATTTTAATACCCTTATGATATTTTATTTTAATAGTTTAAATTGCATAGTGTCAAGTAGGTGCCACGTAAAAAAAAAATAAAAAAAAATACTACTTTGGGTAAATTACAACTACCTCTCTTGAGACAATTACATTGGCCTCCCCTCATATTTTTTTTTGAAATTACACTGACCTCCCTTGTGACTAACGACATTAATTGAAGGTTTAGTTCAGTAATTTTAACATTAGAGATATTTTTGTTGATAACCATTAAATTTTTGGTTATACCTTATGTAGGGTTTGGTTATGACTATTTTTTTTAGTTATGAAAAAAAAAAAAAAGAAGTCATAATATTTGTGGTAATTAATGCCACAAATGTTATAATTTATATATGGTACACATAAAATAGTGTGTATTCTAGAATAACTTATTGTTATGACAAAAGTGATGATGAAATCAATTAAAAAATTAATTATATATATATAAGAGAAATTATTTGATAGTTTATAATCAATACTTGATATCATATAGTTCAGTTGTCGTCAAAAAAATAAGATTAAATTGATGAGTCTCACTATCTAAATTAATAAAAAAAAAAAATCAAATTGGAACACTACATGTATTTATTTGAACAAAACAAAATAATATTTCTAAATACTAACATGATTTGACAATATATATATATATATATATATATGTGCATATAATTTATTGCATTACATACATACAAGTTCTTGTGTTTCTCATTTGACTTGAATAATTCATACTAATTTGTTTACCTAAAAAAATGATTAATTGATTGTGCTAATCTAACAACTAGTCACTGACTTACTTTTTAGCTTCCCTCAAATCAGATATTGCCTTTGTGGTAGGTCCTCCTTGTCATGACCCAAACCCGCCCCCATGGGTTAAGGACATAACCGGCTAATAATCACAAGATTACCTACGGCCTTAAACCGAATCAGATATAATTTAACAGAGTTAAGGGGGCCAAACGGAAGCAATTTCAAACTTTTGTCCATAGAGCTATGCTTACTTGGCACGTCATAACATTTCACAAACATATATTAATAACTCATATCAAGGAAAGTTAACATATAAGCTTTACATAACAGGATCATTCAAGTCACGGTCAGCCAATCAAAACTATATACAACCGTAATCCAAAGTTCTCGCCAACATGACAAAATATAACAAAATAGCAAAAGGGCAAAAACTAGTCTCGTTCGTGAGACGTATGGGCTGACTCTGCAAAACCTTGACTGTTTCACACAAACTTCACTGAGGCTGGGTTTGGACCTCCCTTGGCTCACCTACATACAATGAATGAGCGTGAGCGAAAGCCCAGTGAATAATATCAAATAAAGAAGGTACGCAAATGAGATTCACATATATCAAACGGCCTTGGGCCATGTAGAATTATATTTAGTGCATTATTTTAGTACATTAGGCGACTCAAGCCCGAACATATCAAACGGCCTCTAGCCCACTTCGTTCTTGTCAAACGGACTTCGGCCCATTCATTCGTATCAAACGGCCTTTGGCCCAATCATTCATTCATTCATGTCAAACGGCCTTCAACCCATTCATTCGTGTCAGACGGCCTTTGGCCCATTCATTCATGTCATATGGCCTTTGGCCCATTCATTCATGTCAGACGGCCTTTGGCCCATTCATCCGTGTCAGACGGCCTTTGGCCCATTCATTCATGTCATAGCAAACATTTGTCCACAATTCAAATTAACAAACTTATAAGACTTATGGGGAAATGAGCAATTGGACAAATAACATACTTTAAAATATCTTTACTAAGATATTACTCACAGTGTTCTGCCGGTGGATTCACCCTTGAGCTCGACCCTACACATTACATAACACATATGGGTCACAAACGATTCAATCCGTTCTTAATTCATACATCCCTCTTAGGCTTCTTTCTTATCCTTTTAACTCATTTATAATGTTCAATGCATGCCTAAGAGTGGTTAGAAGTGAAAGAGAGCGGAAAATGAAACACAGAATACTTTTACAAAATTTCAGAAACAGGATTCCCTGCTCGAGCGTGGCTTTTGCTGCTCGAACGGACCCCTATGGTCTGCAGAAATACTTGTTACCTCATTTTTACGCTCGACTGTGAATTCGGACGCTCGAGCTGAAAGTCACTCTACATAGCTCCCCGCTCGAGCGAACATCAATGTCTGCAAAAATATTCTGGGAGCTCGTATTTCACGCTCGAGCGGCCATTACCCCGCTCGAGCGGACGTGCCGGATTCTGGAAATTCCAGAACTATTCTTGAAGCTCAAACTCGACCTCCAAAGGTCCAATTTATGTACAAAACATTCAAATATGTAGGTACACTCCCAAAACACACATTTAAAGATGACTTGCAACCATAGCTCAAAATTCCATGGGTTTAACAACTTTCAAACCATACATTTTATAAATATACAAATCATGTTTGTAATTAGTATGAACAAGCTTCAAAGCTTGGAATTAAGCTCCAATATGTGGAAATTCTTGCATGCATGTAACAAACAACCTTCAACACAACATGATCAACATGTTTTACATCTAAACATGCAAAATTATGGTCAATCCTTACATGCATGCATCCATTGATCTCAAATTTATCAAGCTTAGCTTAATTCATGTATCTAACTTTTTATACAACTCAAATTACACTTTTTGATCACAATCTAACTTTGATTCCACAGAATTACAAACTCAAAGTTATGAATTCACATTCAATTACTCACCTAGGAGCCCCAATCACCCAAATTTTAACTAGATCATTGAGTTTAGCCTCCAATCTTCAAGCTTTGAGTTCACAAAAATTGGACCTTTGAAGCTTTAACTAGATCATTACAAACTCAAAGTTATGAATTCTCTAGAGCCATCTCTCCCTCTCTCTCTAGAGCACATTTTAGATTTTGAGTTCACAAAAATGAGGGACTTAAGTGTATATTGGCCTATTTATAGGCTTGCTTAATCATATTGATTAAGTTTAAGTAATGGCACTTTAATTAATCATTCTGAATCTAATTATTTTGATCCGAATCAATTTTTAATTAAATTTCACCGTAGGCTCTAAAAATTACGCTAATCACATTGGCGTAGTCAATTTCGATTTTAGTGGCCAATAGGGCCTTCAATTTAAATTCTAGAGCAGCGATTCAAACAGATTTTCCTACAGTGAACAGATAGAAATTCAAAACCACATATATTCATATAAATGGCACTCAAAATCATATCAAACACATAATCATATTCATAATAAAGATCAATTAGCATAATACATAACAGGGTTATCACTTTCCTAGTCTTCATGCATTATTAAGTCCAATTGCAGTCAATGCTATTTTGCATCTTAAGAAGTTCTGGTTGAATTTGGTGAAGCTCTGGTGCATGTCTTGCTATTAGCTCTGTTCTGGTGCATGTCTTGGTGATGATTTGCTTGGCCTGATCGGTTTTGCTCTGATCTGGTGCTTGTCTTGGTGATGATCTGCTTGGCCTGATCTGTCTTGCTCTAATCTGATCTACCTTGCTCAATTTTGATCTGTTTTGCTCTGATCTGATCTGCTTTGCTCAGCTCTTGGTGCTGTTCTTTATCTAATCTGATCTGTTTGTTGGTTTCTCACCAACTGGAGCTTGGAGCTTGGAGCTTGTGCTAGCTCCAAGCTCCTCTTTATTGATGTTTTCCCCATACTTTGTATGCTCTCATCAATAAAGATCTCTCTTGCCGTTCAAAAAAAAAACAACTAGTCATTGACTTTTGCCAAAAAAAAAAAAAAAAAAAAAAAACCTTTAGTCAAACTAATGATCAACTAATGGCAAGGAAGAATTTGAAATCAAAAGTAAACCTTAACGGAGGTCAATGTAATTTCAGGAAAAGAAGGATAGGCCAATGTAATTCTCAGAAATCTTAAAGAGGGTGAGTGTAATTTATCCTTTTATTTTTCTCTCATTGAGTATTAAATAATAAATATTTGTTTTCTTTCTTTTTCTTTTTTGGAATATGGGAAGGGGAACTAAATCCACAAGTTCTTTTTTTATTGTTATTTATAATTGGGTATCTGGAGTCATGTAGTTAACGACCGGACAAATCTACAATGACCTATTGAGATGACTCAAACTCGAAAATAATCATGTATAGTTATACAGATGATTTTTTAAATTTCATGAAGTGTTTTTTTTTTAATTGAGTTCTTTAAAAGCATCATTTGACCTTGAAAAACAGTTAAAGAATTCATAATTTATATTTCATTAAATTGTAGGTATATATATATATATATATATATTACGAAATATAATAATAATCACTACAGGAAATTCGCTTTTTAGCTGCGTTTCTAAAACGGCGCGAAAAGCCTGAAAAACGCCGTAATATCTTATAGCGACGTTTAATATTTTCGTTGCGGATACTGTCACGCCCCAAACCTGCCCCTAGAAGTTTGGGCATGACCTGTTCAGAAACAGACATGTAACCTAGTATACAACCTACGGGGCCTTATCGGAAGCGTAAAAATACGAACATAACATAGATATAACATACCCCATTGAGCTATTTCTAATATGCCAGGATCTCGCACATCACATACATCATCAAAGATGGTCAAGGTTTAAAAGGAAATCTCTGAATATCGGTCACATACACATGCATTAACAGTCCCAGCCCTATGATTGGGCGTACACCAAAAAAAAAAAAAACATAAAAGTTATGTACATTAACCTAAGATGGACACTTGAGTAGCAAGGCAACATGTTAAAAACTTCACAAAATGGATGGCCTTGCATAGTGCCTGGACACGTAAAGGTTGTCAAAAGAGAGCGGCGTCAAGGCTAAGACTGACCTCCGGATTGATGACCTACAGAAACAGACATAATAGAGAGTGAGCTAGGCTCAGTGAATAGTAATACATAATAAATGATGTTTAACTTGAAACATGAAATACATCAATACATAATAAGATGCAGAGTTCACACGGTGAGTCTAATTCTGTGTTAAGTACATAATGGCCTTAGGTCCAATCCTGCAACGTAAACATGTGGCTATAAGCCCTTGAAACGTGATGGCACGAGGCCCTTGAAACATGCTTGGAACTTATGGCACTAGGCCCTTGAAACGTGTGGCACGAGGCCCTTGAAACGTGTGGCATTAAGCCCTTGAAACATATGGCATTACGCCCTTGAAACTTGTGGCATTACGCCCTTGAAACTTGCTTTTCTTTACATACTTTAAACATTAACATAGTTGCCTAACATTTACATAACATAACATAGTTGTCTTACATGCCTCGAAACATTGACATAATTGCATAACATTTACATAATATAGTTGCCTTACATGTCTCGAAACGTTAACATAAGTGCATAACATTCACATAGGTACTACTACTCACAGGGTTGAGATGACGCGTTACTTCCTCCCTGAGTGTGTCCTGCACACATTAAAACTTGCACATTAGTTCCCTTCTCTTTCTTAAGTCATTCCCGGAGTCAATACACTTTGCATGAATGTACAACTTTCTTAAAATCATCAGAAAAATATTCTAAAAATACCAGCGAGTCAGGCATGCAAAACGAAGCGAACCATGTTTCCAGCCCGGGCCGCACGTGCGGCCGGACCCTCCGCTCGAGCGGCCATGCACCGCACGTGCAGTCATACCCCTCCGCTCGAGCGGCCGTAGACAGTAGCCATATCCAGGTTTTTCTTCTTTCTCCGCTTGAGCGCCCAAGGCCTCCGCTCGAGCAGCCATGGCCCTGTTTTGGGGCAGCTCGGTTTCAACTCACAATTACACATCACCACTTCATTTTACATGCAATTCACTATGAAATTCGTGCAATATATGGACCCAACTTCACTATAACATGAATTACCATTTGAATATCACAAAGTAACATGATTCAAAGCTTGATCAAGTCACTATTTTTTCCAAATTCCATCCTTTAACTTAAGTTATTTATGTTCATAAATCATAACACATGGTACATGGCATAAAACCAAGGATTGAAGTATAAATTTCACCATAGCATGTACTAGAACTTGAGCATCATAAAATACACATGAGAAGAAGCTTATTCAAGTTACAAACCTTCTAAATTCCATCTTTAATTCAAGTTCCTCAAGTTTATTAAAACATCACACATTATATAAATATATTTTCATGAGCTTAACATGAGAAACAAAGATTGAGGCATAATTTCATGTCAAAACAACCAATTGATGAGTATCCTCTTCAAGCAAACATAAATCATGAACAATTCTCCATAACCCTAAATCACCAAACATAAATCATAAACAAGCCCTTCTTCACAATTAAAAGGAGAAGTTTCATGTACAATAATTTTTAATATACCTTATGCTTGAAAAATTCAATGATTCTCCTAATTTGATCCCAATTCTCTTCCTTGTTGTACCTTGTCTTTGTTCTCTTTTTCTCTTCTTTTCAAACCCTTATTCTCTCCAAAAGATGCTTCACGTTTTTTTATCAAAGCTCAAGAGAACTTAAGTATATATATTCATAAATAATATATAGGACAAAATTTAATCGTTTAATCATTTCAAAATTGAAATTTCGTAAACATGCTTAATATTACTTAAAAATTATGCTGATCACAAATATATTATCAATTTCAGATAATTAAGCCGTTAAGGCTTCCAATTTCTAATTCAAACGTGTTAATGGTAACAGATAGTTTCCTTATGCGACAGATAGGCATTCATAAACATGGATTTCACTTTCTCAACCGTAATTTTTCATGGAATTTTACAGCAAGCGTTTAAAAGTACCAATCAAGGACTGAGAATATATCAGAAATCATGTGCGAGGGTCGGGTTATTACACTCTCCCCCCCTTATTTAAGTTTGGTCCTCCAAACTTGTTTTACCTTAGGATTGGAACAGGTGTGGGTATTGGTGTTGCATGTCCTCTTCTTTTTCCCAAGTTGCGTCGGTTCCATAATGTTCTTGCCACTCAACTTTTACCATTGGAATCTCACAGTTTCGTAACTGTTTTACTTGTCGGTCCAAAATGCTGATTGGTCTTTCCTCATAAATTAGTTTGTCATCCAACTCAATTTGGTGGTAATCAATGACGTGTGACGGATCCGGAAGGTATCCTCGAAGCATAGAGACATGAAACACGTTATGCACTTGACTCATGTTTGGCGGAAGGGCAACCTGGTAAGCTACCGGACCCACTCTTTCCAAAATCTGGAAGGGACCAACATAACGGGGTGTTAACTTACCCCTTTTTCCGAATCTTGGGTGTCCTTTCATCGAAGTGACTTTCACAAAAACATAACTATCAACTTCAAATTCCAAATCTCTCCGTCAGTTGTCCGCATAACTCTTCTATCTACTTTGAGCAGTTTTCAATCTTTCCCGAATAATTTGAACTTTCTCAGTTGTCAACTGAACAATTTCAGGCCCTAGCAAGGATTTATCTCCAACTTCAGCCCAACACACGGGAGAACGACATGGTCTTCCATACAAAGCTTCATAGGGTGCCATGTCTATACTCGAGTGGTAGCTATTATTGTACGCAAATTCTATCAACGGTAGATGGGTTTCCCAACTTTCTTGAAAATCTAGCACACACATTCGGAGCATATCCTCCAGAGTCTGTATCGTTCTCTCGTATTGACCGTCAGTCTGAGGGTGGAAAGTCGTGCTAAACTTTAATTCTGTACCCATTGCTTCTTGTAAACTCTGCCAAAATCTAGAACCAAACTTAGGATCCCTATCTGACACAATTGAGACCGGAACACCATGAAGCCTCACAATTTCATTCACATAAAGTACCGCCAGTTTATCTGCATTATACTGAGTCTTCACTGGTAGGAAGTGAGCGGACTTAGTTAATCGGTCTATAATGACCCATATAGAATTCATGCCCCGGGGAGTCCGGGGTAACCCCACAACAAAATCCATGGTCAAATGCTCCCATTTCCACTCCGGGATGGGAAGGGGTTGCAACAACCCTGCTGGTCGCTGATGCTCTGCTTTTACTTGCTGGCATTGCAAACATTTAGAGACGAACTCTGCGATCTCCTTCTTCATACTTGGCCACC
This sequence comes from Camellia japonica, assembly GCA_030407325.1. NCBI lineage: Eukaryota > Viridiplantae > Streptophyta > Magnoliopsida > Ericales > Theaceae > Camellia > Camellia japonica. Next base: position 91,405,186 of record JAPPVO010000002.1, read on the forward strand.
AAAAACTCTGCTTCAAATCTCGGTACATTTTGGTACTCCCTGGATGCATTGAGAACCTTGAGGTATGTGCGTCTTCCATCAGTTTTTGCTTAAGGCTTAACACATTGGGGACACATATTCGGTTTTGAAATTTGAGCACTGAATTTACTACACTGAATCCTGGTTTTGGTTTTGTTTCTAACTCATCATGTATCTTCTTTAGAGCTTCATCTTCCATTTGGTGTACTTTAATTTCTTCAAGCAAGGTTGGTTGAGCCATCATTGCCGCCATTAAAGCTTCCTGTCCATGTAGCACAAAGTCTAATTCCATCTTACCCAATTCAATTGACAATTCCTTTTGCCCTGTAACCAAACTTGCCAAAGTTCCTATACTTTTCCGACTGAGCGCATCTGCAACTGTGTTGGCTTTACCAGGATGGTAATGAATCTGCAAATCATAATCCTTAAGAAGTTCCAACCACCGTCGCTGCCGCATATTCAACTCTTTTTGAGTGAAAAGGTACTTAAGACTCTTGTGGTCAGTATATACTTCGCAGGTAGTGCCATACAAATAGTGTCTCCATATCTTCAAAGCAAAAACTACTACTGCCAGCTCAAGATCATGCGTGGGATAATTCTTCTCGTGGGGTTTCAACTGCCGAGAAGCATAAGCGATGACTCGTCCCTTTTGCATAAGTACACATCCCAGCCCTTTGTGTAAAGCATCACTGTAGATTACAAATCCTTCTGTACTGGATGGCAAGGCCAAAACTGGTGCTGTTGTCAACTTTGTCTTCAATTCCTGGAAAGCAGATTCCCGCTCCTCTGACCATTCAAATGCAACTCCCTTTCGAGTCAGTTGTGTAAGTGGCACAGTAATTTTGGAAAAATCTTGAACAAATCTCCTGTAATAGCCAGCTAACCCCATAAAACTACGCACCTCAGTCACATTAGTAGGAGTTGGCCAATTTACAATTGCCTCAATTTTGTGTGGGTCAACAGAAACTCCTTCCTTTGTGATGATATGCCCCAGAAATGCCACCTCTAGTAGCCAGAATTCACATTTCTTCAACTTTGCATACAATTTCTTTTCCCGGAGGGTTTGAAGGATCAAACGAAGATGATTCTCGTGAGCTTCTGCATTCTTCGAATAGATGAGAATATCGTCAATAAAGACCACCACGAATTCATCCAAATAGGCTTGAAAACACGGTTCATCAAATCCATAAAAGCTACTGGCACGTTAGTGACTCCAAAGGGCATAACCAAAAATTCATAATGACCATACCGGGTTCGAAAAGCTATTTTCTCAACATCCTCCGCCTTGACTTTTAGTTGATGGTATCCAGACCGTAGATCGATCTGGGAAAAGACTTGTGCCCCCTGAAGCTGATCAAAAAGGTCATCGATTCTTGGCAATGGATACTTGTTCTTGATTGTGACTTTATTAAGTTCCCTGTAATCGATACAAAGCCGGAGTGTTCCATCCTTCTTCTTTACAAACAGAACTGGCGCACCGCACGGAGACACACTCGGACGGATGAATCCCTTGTCCAATAAATCTTGCAACTGCATTTTCAATTCCTTCATCTCAACTGGCGACATTCTATACGGAGTCTTCGAAATGGGTTGAGTTCCCGGTGCTACGTCAATGGTAAACTCAATTTCACGGTCTATCAACTGCCCTAGCAATTCCTCAAGAAAGACATCCGGAAATTCACAAACAACTGGAATTCTGTCGGTACTCCCATTCACCACTTGCCCCTCTAAAACACTGCATAAATATCCCTGACACCCTTTCTGAATTAATTTACAAGCCTTTGCCGCAGAAATCAAGTAAGGTGGAGAAGTCACTTCCTGCCCCTGAACCATAGACTCTGACTGACCCGGAGGGTGGAAGCTAATTGTTTAGTCAAACAATCTATAGTTGCACCATATTCACCCAACCAATCCATCCCAGAATAATATCAAAATAGGTGATGTCAAGAGGTAACAAATTGGCATATACCCGGATATCCCCAAGTTCAAGTTCACAACCAAAGTAAACAGAAGTACAAAGCATAGAGTCTCCCATAGGTGAAGACACACATAACATATAAGACAGTGTTTCCTCAGTTTTATCTAAGTTTTGTGCAAATAATTTTGACACGAAGGAATGAGTAGAGCCAGAGTCAAATAAGACAGAAGCAGAATGACCGTGAACCATAAATGTACCTGACACCACTGTTGATGCATCCTGTACATCTCCTGGAACCAATGCAAACACTCTGCCTTGTCTCGCTGTGTCTTTACTGTTGTTAGGTTTGACCGGTGCCTTGGTGTTAGTAGTTGGTGTAGACCCCGCTGAACTAGTAGCAGCCCTGTTGCCATTTCGTTGATTCCTCTGAGGGCAATCCTTTATCAAATGACCTGTTTTGCCACACTGATAACAGGCTCCAGACTTCCATTGGCATATCCCACGATGCCTCTTTCCACATTCCGAACAAACAGGAATCGTACCCTGATTAGGGGCAGAAATATTTGAAGTCCCTGAGTTTTGTTTCTTGTTTGGTGGCGTAGTCACTCCCTTTGACCATTGATTATTTTGCCTCTTTCCTTTCCACTCGGAAATCCGGTTCTGAGCAGCAAGGTTTCCCTCAGCTATAACAGCCCTCTCCAGCACATCTACATAGGTAGGCAACTTTAACATATTGACTCGGTCCAGGATAGCACCCCGTAAGCCCCCTTCAAATTTTTGTGCCTTCTTATAGTCCGTGTCCACCATATGCGGTGCAAACCGGGCTAGCTCTGCAAATTGGGCCTCATATTCAGCAACAGTTTTGTTCCCTTATCTGAGAGTTTCGAATTCAGTCACCTTTTTATCCCGCATGCTTTGAGGAAAGTATTTATCATTAAACAACTCCAGAAATGTGTCCCATGTTAGCCCTGGATGGATTGTTCTCGTAAGCATCCACCACCTCCGTGCCTCGTCCTCAAGAGTGAAGGCAGCCAGTTGCACCTTTTGTGCTTCGGTGCAAGGAAAGACTTCGAATAACTTCTCTATGCCCAACACCCAGGCCTCAGCTTTCATCGGTTCTATTCCTCCTTTGAAGGATGGTGGTTTCATCTTTTTAAACTCCTTAGTGAGAGTGATAGTTCGGTCTTCAGCATGGAACTCTGGTACTACCGGTGGAGGTGGCGGTTGTTCTTGTGGTTGTTGCTGCTGTTGTGGCTGTTGCTGTTGTTGCCGTAAGGTCTCCACCATTTCCATAATCATTCTCTCCATCCTGTCCAACCGTGCGACAGTAGCATCTTCCTGCTCCTCTGTCCTTGTTCTCACCATGATCTACACAACAATCAATTATATACAGTAGACATAGCTCAAAATTGTTAGCATTATCAGAGTACTCTTAATGTTGCCATCAAACTTGTCTTATACTTTTAGGATGTCATGCATGATGCTTAAAGCTTTTCTAGACACCCTACAGCTCAATGGGTCCGTGTGTGAGATAGCAACTCGTGCTCTGATACCACTTGTCACGCCCCAAACCTACCCCTAGAAGTTTGGGCATGACCTGTTCAGAAACAGACATGTAACCTGGTATACAACCTACGGGGCCTTATCGGAAGCGTAAAAATATGAACATAACATAGATATAACATACCCCATTGAGCTATTTCTAATATGCCAGGATCTCGCACATCACATACATCATCAAAGATGGTCAAGGTTTAAAAGGAAATCTCTGAATATCGGTCACATACACATGCATTAACAGTCCCAGCCCTATGATTGGGCGTACACCAAAAAAAAAAAAAACATAAAAGTTATGTACATTAACCTAAGATGGACACTTGAGTAGCAAGGCAACATGTTAAAAACTTCACAAAATGGATGGCCTTGCATAGTGCCTGGACACGTAAAGGTTGTCAAAAGAGAGCGGCGTCAAGGCTAAGACTGACCTCCGGATTGATGACCTACAGAAACAGACATAATAGAGAGTGAGCTAGGCTCAGTGAATAGTAATACATAATAAATGATGTTTAACTTGAAACATGAAATACATCAATACATAATAAGATGCAGAGTTCACACGGTGAGTCTAATTCTGTGTTAAGTACATAATGGCCTTAGGCCCAATCCTGCAACGTAAACATGTGGCTATAAGCCCTTGAAACGTGATGGCACGAGGCCCTTGAAACATGCTTGGAACTTATGGCACTAGGCCCTTGAAACGTGTGGCACGAGGCCCTTGAAACGTGTGGCATTAAGCCCTTGAAACATATGGCATTACGCCCTTGAAACTTGTGGCATTACGCCCTTGAAACTTGCTTTTCTTTACATACTTTAAACATTAACATAGTTGCCTAACATTTACATAACATAACATAGTTGTCTTACATGCCTCGAAACATTGACATAATTGCATAACATTTACATAATATAGTTGCCTTACATGTCTCGAAATGTTAACATAAGTGCATAACATTCACATAGGTACTACTACTCACAGGGTTGAGATGACGCGTTACTTCCTCCCTGAGTGTGTCCTGCACACATTAAAACTTGCACATTAGTTCCCTTCTCTTTCTTAAGTCATTCCCGGAGTCATTACACTTTGCATGAATGTACAACTATCTTAAAATCATCAGAAAAATATTCTAAAAATACCAGCGAGTCAGGCATGCAAAACGAAGCGAACCATGTTTCCAGCCCGGGCCGCACATGCGGCCGGACCCTCCGCTCGAGCGGCTGCACCGCACGTGCAGTCATACCCCTCCGCTCGAGCGGCCGTAGACAGTAGCCATCTCCAGGTTTTTCTTCTTTCTCCGCTCGAGCGCCCAAGGCCTCCGCTCGAGCGGCCATGGCCCTGTTTTGGGGCAGCTCGGTTTCAACTCACAATTACACATCACCACTTCATTTTACATGCAATTCACTATGAAATTCATGCAATATATGGACCCAACTTCACTATAACATGAATTACCATTTGAATATCACAAAGTAACATGATTCAAAGCTTGATCAAGTCACTATTTTTTCCAAATTCCATCCTTTAACTTAAGTTATTTATGTTCATAAATCATAACACATGGTACATGGCATAAAACCAAGGATTGAAGTATAAATTTCACCATAGCATGTACTAGAACTTGAGCATCATAAAATACACATGAGAAGAAGCTTATTCAAGTTACAAACCTTCTAAATTCCATCTTTAATTCAAGTTCCTCAAGTTTATTAAAACATCACACATTATATAAATATATTTTCATGAGCTTAACATGAGAAACAAAGATTGAGGCATAATTTCATGTCAAAACAACCAATTCAAATCAAACCAGTCAATCTGCACATCCCCTTGATCTTGTTTGTCGAAGAACTGCAAGTTGTCTAAGTCCTCCTCAAGTTCCATCAAATCATCCAAACCTTGGCTCGGGCCATCTTCGCTAACCACATTGACCTTCACTACAGTTGGCAATACCACTTCTGGCTTGGCTTGATCAATCAGCACAATATAACAGCTTGGATCAAGCACCCCCTCAGACAAGTCCTCAAAGCACTCAGGCAACAAACTCGTACTCTCCTTTTAGATCGACCTCCCTTGTACTGCAACTGACAACACCACAAGCTTAGGTTGAAGTGCAGACATGTCAATCATGCACAAACTTGTGCTTACAGGAATGAACACCATCGGTCTGGGTAGGTGGGAAGAGGTAATATATACGTTGGGGTCATAGGGGATGGCCAGTGTATGGATTAGGTTTAGGTTGTGAGGTGGGGGAACTTGATTATGGGCCGGGAGAGGGTTGGTATTTACATATTTTTTTTTTGGGTGGTGCAATCACCTTATTGTCAATGAGGTCTTGAATCTTATGATGCAGCCTAAAGCATTGGTCGGTGTCGTAACCATGCTGCTGGTGAAATGCGTAGTATTTGGCTGGGTTGTGTTTAGGTGGGAGATAATCCGGTAGTGGGCGAGGCTCTAATGGCTTGAGGTGCCCCTTTTTTATCAACACCTTCATGGCTTGAGATAAAGTCATGTAGAGTGGGTTAAAGGTCCTCTAAGATCGGGTAGGGTTGTTTGAAGTTTGTGGTGCTGTATTGGCAAAGGGATTGGTGGTCTTGGTTATGGTGGTGACAACACTTACATCAGACAGCCGCGCAGCTATGCTACCACTGGTGGTTGCATTGGAACTGCACACAAAAGGCCTTTTGGCCTGCTCTTTCTCATCAGTTATCAGCCCTTGTTTCATGGCGTCTTCAATCTGAACTCCCATCTCATGGAGCTCGATGAATGTGAACAGAGGTAGGATGATCATTTTCTACAGCAATTTCCCGTGCAGATTGCGGACTAGCATCCTTATATGATCTTTCTCGGAAGGTCGTGTGGTCATCATTGAAGCTTTGGCTCTCCACCTCGTCCTAAATTCTGAGAAGCCCTCATTCGGCTCCTAGCACATTGCCTCGAGATCACGAGTTGTGACCTCGATTTGTGTGTTGTAGGAGTACTGTGCAACAAAGGCCTCAACTATTTCCTCCCAACTCTGCTTCACAGAATCCTATAGCTTCGCATACCAAATAACGGCTATACCAGACATGGTACGGCCAAAGAGTGAGAGCTTCTGTAATCTAGTCAGGCCCATCGGCCACAGAATGTCTGAAAACAACTGAAGATGAACCATGGGGTCTCCGGAGTCATCGAATCTATCGATGTACAGCATTTTGAATCGATCTGGCAACGTCGCTGCAGAGTCAGTATACCCATCTTCTATATCGTGGATGGAGTTAACACCCTGTACACTTTTGAATAGCTTCTCCAGCTTGTTGACCTTAAGTACAGTTAGGTCAACTTCAAAGTCAAATGGAGCCTCAGTTTGATACACAGGTGTTTTGGAGGCTTGTGGTGGGATCGGCTCTGCCAAATTGCCCTAATTCTCAACATGGGCAGTGGCTATAGGTGCTGGGATACCTGTAGAAGGTGCATGAGATGCAGAAGCTACTGCCGACTGTGGTTGTGGTTATTGTTGTTGTAGCCTATTTATTACCTCAGCCTGACGTGTCGTCACCTCGGCCTATCGAGCAACATCTTACTGTAACAAGCCCGCGGGGGACCTCGCTACAGTTCGGACTCCCCTTTTTGTGTTGTCGCGGTTCTTAATCTGAACCAAAGAGTCAAATTCTGGCAAATCGTTTTGAGAAAAACAGATTTTGAAAGAAGTGTCAAACATGGACTGCTTTACCAGATACAGAGTCGCCACCTAAATATTTTATTTTGGGAAATTTAGGAAACCCTGACTCGGTGCCAAAGGCCACGTGTCCGTCATCACTAAAGTTGCCTCGGCTCGGGAACTTGGGTGCGATTGGGGAAGGTCAGCTATGAGCACCCCCTCTCGCCCGATCCGAAGATCGGCCTCTACTAACCGTGATATCCAATTTTGAAAACGTTATGTGTTCTTATTCCGGTTATTAGTCTAGAATTACTATGTTATGCGCACAGCAAACAAGTATAGACCAAATTGCCTAAATTGGAACAAAACACTACATGTTTGTTTTGAAAATGGTTTGCTACTCGCAAGTAGGCTAAAATGCAGGTTTTGCCACCCTCAAGTGGGCTTTAAAACTCACAGTTTTTAATGCATTATCCCAATTTAAGCAATTCGACCTCCATCCACAGGCATTCAAGCAGTTATATCACATAAGCAGCTAGCCTCATGGTAATCATGCTATTATGGCAACACTCACACGCATGCGGTATGCTAAAGCATAACAGCTAACCTAGTACTCCAAGCCAAAACAGAAACCAGTTAGCAATCAAATGCATGATCCTAGTTCATGTTAAGTGGCTAATGCAACACAGGCAAAGATGCAATCTAGACAGGCTCGGCTATCCTAAACATGGCATGTGAAATCCACAGGTAGCATGTATTCAATTTGGAATTGAAAATACAATGCAGTTAGTATGATGCGCCGAGCCCGGTGCATGTAAACGAATGTATGGATGCACGCATGCTATCATACTGTTATGCTAATTTAAATATGCCCTAATCTACCATCATAAACAGGTAAATAAAAGGGAGAAAGAAGTGGAGGTTGGAAGACATACACACCACTCACACACACTTATTACAAATGTGCCCTCACACGGAGGGACCAAAAGAATATACAGTCCGAATAATGAATCAACTATCCTAGCTAATTAATTATTACACAACTTCTAATAAATTAACAAATTAAATGCATAATTAAAATGGCCACAGCCCCGCCTCGGGATGCGCAAATGATGCATGTTTGACTCGTCTCACCCGGAAACTCGCTGCCATAGCATTGTTGCCTTTGTTTACACTGCTCTGCTTCTCTGAGGACTGCCAAAGTCCAAGGGCATGCTCTCTGGATGTTGGGAAATACCACCGGCTGAGAGGGATGACCACCGGCCTTGAAGGATGACCACCGGCCACAGATGAAGTTATCGGCCGTTGATGGATTGCCGGTCGACACTGTATTTAGCCGACCAGCCAAAGCTTCCTACAGAACCCTTGAAGACCAAGCCTTGGCTGCCTCTTGGACTGAAAAATGGTGCCTCCTAGCCTTTGAGAAGAGCTCCAAGCTGCTGGAAATGGAAGTGGTAGTGTGGTGCTAGGTGGTGGTGTAGAAAAGGACCAAGAGTAATGGACTTTTGAGCTTTGGAGAAGAGAGCTATGGAGGATTGAGGGTGTATCTATCAGATATATATATATATATATATCTGGTTTTTTGCTCCAACCCACACAAAGGAAGAGGATGGATCTCTTATATAGACCAAGGAAGAGCCAAGCTTCTAAGGCAAGCTTACTAAAAGGGCTCAAGGATTATTCAAGAAGCCAAGCAAAGGGACCAAGGCTTCTTGAGGAAGCTAAGCAAAGGGCTCAAGCTTCCTCAAGAAGCTTGAGCAAAGGGGTCAACCTTCTAGAAGAGGTTTGGGGCCAAAAAGGGTGGAAAGGTGCAAAATAGCCACACATGTGTATGGGGGGTCGGGTCTATGCATCCCAGCTGGCACAGCTGGCATGCACAATACCTGGAAGGTGCAAAAAGGTCAAACCGGCCAGAAAAGGAGGTCGCCAGCCAAAATAAATGGCCGGTCGGCACAATATATTGCCGGTCGGCCAAATAGATTGCCGATAGGCGATTCCAAGGTCACAAAATGGCTGGTGGGTGTCCAAATTGAAGCCCCGGAAGTTAGCTTTCCAATGGCGCAAACCTTGCATTAAAATTCCTCCTGTGCAAAAAGTTATGCCCTTTTTGGTGAAGCCGCGCAGATTCGATCCAACCGGGACGATACCCAACTTCAACCAATCATATCTCCCCCACCCGGACTTGGCTCTAGGAGATTCTTGAATGAGAAATGAAGCCCCGGAAGTCTTCTTTCCAACGGTGGTGGCCTCATAGCTCAACTCCAAGTGTATAGACAGATAAGCTTGATTTAGCGAGGACTGCTCGTCCCTCTCTTGGCGATCCTTGCCGAACTTCTTCTCCAACCTGTTTTCTCCCCTCTTCTCCTCTTTTCTTCAACTTCAAACCCCTAAGTAAGGTGTTTTGAAAGATTTTTCAAAGATTTCCTCTCTCTTTCATTCATTTCCACTTTGTCCTTGCTTGGTTTACCGAAAAGCGCATCATTTGACAAAAATGTGAGCCTCGGAACATTGTAGAAACTTTATTTCAAAAATGTTTTGAAAGAGGGGGTTTTAAGGTCTAAAAACCATCCAAAATAATTTTGGTCCAAAATGGGGTGTGAAGTTGAGATTTGTCTCTCTCTTTGCAGAAGAAACTGAACCTTTGCCCTGCACACCTTTCATCACCGAGTAAACCATCAGTCGCGCCCAAGTCTTAAGGGCGGTCAAAAATGGGGTGTCTACAGTTGCCCCTCTTTGACAGAACTCGGAAGTCATAACAATGACGTGAGTGAATGTCAAAGCCCAGAGACGACCCATTTTTGACAAGACTGAAGACTTAGACAAACAGGCAATATAATCAAAGAGATGTGCCCGCAGGCAAGGGCAAAATGCAACTGACAATGCAAGAAGCCGAACATAACTTATGATCATGCAAAGAAAGCTGTAACGAAGCATAACAATGCAACAGTTTTAAGCAAGAAAAAACCAAACTACATTACAATGCAGAAATGATGTAAGAGAATTATTGCAATTCTCACTGCGAATACAGTGTGCATGTGTGATAGATACACAAAGCGAACGTGTGTGATTGATACACCAAACGAGCATGTGTGATTGATACACAAAGTGAGTGTGTGTGATTGATACACAAAGCGAGCGTGTGTGATTGATACACAAAGCACAAAGCGAGCGTGTGGGATTGATACACAAAGCAAGCGTGTGTGATTGATACACAAAGTGAGCATGTGATAGATACACAAAGTGAGCATGTGATAGATACACTACATGAAGCAAAATGTGATAGATACAGTAGCTGAGTGCGTGATAGATACAGTAAGCGAGTGTGGTGACCACAGTATGATAGATACACAAAGGGTGAACACAAAGTGTGATAGATGCACTAAGTGAACAAAGTGTGATGAATACACAAAAGGCGAACACAGAGTGTGATAGATGCACTAAGTGAACAAGTGTGATGGATACACTAAAGGTGAACACAAAGTGTGATAGATGCACTTAGTGAACAAAGTATGATTGATATACTAAAGGTGAACACGAAGTGTGATAGATGCACTTAGTGAACAAGTATGATTGATATACTAAAGGTGAACACGAAGTGTGATAGATGCACTTAGTGAACAAGTATGAGTGATATACTAAAGGTGAACACGAAGTGTGATAGATGCACTTAGTGAACAAGTATGATGGATATACTAAAGATAATGAAGTGTGATGGATACACTAAAGTAAATGACGTGTGTGATGGATACACTAAAGTAAATGAAGTGTGTGATGGATACACAAAATGAGAATGTGTGTGATAGATACAGAAAAATGAATATGTGCGTGATAGATACACAAAATGAGAATGTGTGTGATAGATACACAAAAGTGAGAATGTGTGTGATAGATACACAAAATGAATGAAACGTAATTGATGTACTAAGTGAATGAAGTGTGATTGATACAGAAAATGAGAAGGTGTGTGATAGATACACAAGAGTGAGAATGTGTGTGATAGATACACAAAATGAATGAAACGTAATTGATGTACTAAGTAAATGAAGTGTGATTGATACACTAAATAAATGAGAGTGTAATAGATACACAAAGTGAATGAAGTGCGATTGATACACTACATAAATGAGAGTGTAATTGATACACTAAGTGAATGAAGTGTGATTGATACACTAAATGAATGAAATGTGATTGATACACTAAGTGAATGAAGTGTGATTGATACACTAAATGAATGAAGTGTGATTGATACACTAAGTGAATGAAGTGTGATTGATACACTAAATGAATGAAGTGTGATTGATACACTAAATGAATGATCTTAAACGGAACTATCTTTGAATAAACCGTACATACAATATCGTGCATGAATGAGGAAGAAACTTGATAGGTACAATGCATCACAATGCATGATGCTTAAGGAAAGCAATAAAAGGACAAAGCGGCACTTTAGAAAGCACCTCATTGGCAAGACTTCAAGAGGTACATCCGGAATACAATCTCGGAATTTGCAGAAGTTGAAACAAACTCAGATGCTCCAAATTTTCCCTCTTTTCTTTTGCTTTGCAGTCTGGAACCAATATAGCTTCAGATAGGTCCTGGTTTTGCTGTTCGCATGACCTGGGTTGAACCCTGCGGTTTTATGAAAGAACAAATCCTGTTTTGCACAAATGTGGAGAATGTCACAGCACTCTGAGCACAAAATGATTTTATTTCTGAATTTGAAATTGAGAGATGAGTTCTCGACCGGGTATTGAACCTACGACTGAACACGGCAAAACGACTCAACACGGAAATAAAAGGCACACAACCTAGACACGTCGAGTAATACTCGAGACGACTCAAAACAAGAATCGAGACAAACAAAAAGACACGACACTCAGACGTGCACAGGGAGCCTGTTTCACCGGGTATTGTTTCCCACCCTTTCTCACTTGTGATTCTCACATCACTCGGCACTCAATCTCTAGTTTTTTGAAAAAACCCTTTTCTCACTTTTCTCTCAACGCACATCTCTCTATTCTTCGAACTCTCATTTTTTTATCCCTCCCCTGGGTGGTTGATGGGTAGACAAGAAGTTGTGGGCTCTTGCCCCTAGCATTCTGCTAGATTCTCTTTCTTCTGCTCACAACAGTGAACTTCCCCCACAGAGGGGTTATGATGCGGCTGGATGTGCAGCAGGTCTGCGATTGGCATCGGTTAATGATGCTCTACTGGGGAGTTTGGGTATGATCAGATCTATCCAGATGATGGAGTGGAAGATCTTGATCCAGATGATGGAGTGGAATATCTTGCTCCATTCCAGTTCGTGCTTCGCACTTGACTTGATACCTTGCTGCTTGAAGGATGAGAGAGCTTTTAGCCCTTTTCTGTTAGCTTCCGTTGTGCCCTTTTTTGGCAGGTAGAGTGCCCTTCTTGGCAAGTATGGTGCCCTTTCTGGCGAATGCATTGACAACGGGGAAAAGACAGGAAGCCTGACTCAACTCTGCCCCTAGTTCATTATTTTGACCATTTTTTTATTTTTGGCTTTCTACTAAAACAATTTTGACCAAAATGAGAGTTAGATTAACACACTTGTTCGATTTTTGATTTGAAATCATGCAAGTCAGGCTATAAGCGCTGAAAATTTCCCTTTTTTGGGTCCAAGAAAGTGGTCTAGTTTTAGAAAAATGGAATAATTTTCGAGAGAATTAGTCAACCTGAGTAAAAATTCTCAAAAACTGTTTTTGCAAACGGCCACTGCTCAACGAGCACGGAACCTACTCTTGAGATGCACAACCTCGGACCCATAGCAATGGAAAATTGCCCCTTGTCTGGAGGACACTACATGGCATTGGAAAGTTGCCCCTTGTTTAAAGTGACACCGCGGCGTTTTGAATGGCAACGGAAAGTTGCCCCTTGTTTGGATAGCATCGCAGCGTATTTGTAGTCAGTCCTCAGAGCGACGAACACAACCAGACTCTCGGATACAGAGAAGGCAAAGATGATCAAAACCATCACATGGACACAATTGATTTGGAAGTGTTTGTGGCTGGACTTCAGAATGAAGTTGCCTACGTATCCCAAAGATGGGAATCAAGCCTTACGTAGTTCGGGGTTAAGGTACACTCGGGTATTTAACCTCTCCTTTTGCGCTCTAACTTTTGCCAAGGCGCCCGATGCGGGTTTTCGACCTTGCGAGCTTCTTTTTTTTTTTCTTTTTCTTTTTCTTCTCTTTTCTTTTTCTTTTTTTTTTTTTGCTTTCTTTTTCTTTTTTTTCTTTTCTTTTCTTTTTCTTTTTTTTGCTTTTCTTCTCTTTTGTATATATTTTTCCTTGCTCTAACTTTTGCCTGGGTCGCCTTCCGGGTTTTCGGCCCAGCGAGCCTCTCAAAGGGTAAAAGTGTAGCTTTGTCCATGTTGAATGGTTTGAGATCCCGAAGTCATCTGAATCCAGGAGAAAGGCTGTTGTTCGCTGACAATGCAGGAGTCTATCCAATGGGGGGACTGAATTTGCCCCTAGTGTTGTGAATAGGAACTTGGTGACTCCTCTTTGACTCTTCGAGCGCATCTGACATTTTTGCCCCTAGTTTGGGCGGCTTATGTTCTAGCTTCACAAGCTTCTTCTGATGACACTGATCTTCTTGATCTGACTTTCTTGCCTCTAACTCATGGGCTGCTTTGAATCTGGCCACACAGGCCTCACATTGTGGTTGAATGTTGAACATTCTGAATGCAAGTTCAAGGTTTGAAAGCTAGGGGGGTGGAGTCTCGAGGCTGAGAGCGATCCTAGGCTGCACAATCTCAAGAGCGATTCCACACAAGTCTTCGCAAGACCGCGCAAAACATTTTTTGAAAGTTTTTAAGAAAGCGACAAATCGCTCGCGCTGAAGACAGTGTAGAACCAATCTGGATCAAAGCTAGGGTCCTTCTCAGTACTCACACTAACAAGCATGATTTCATTCATTAAGGGCTTAGCACGCCTATCTTTCTCTCAGTTTGATCAAAGTTTTGCAAATCCTGAGGAATTCCTCCCTCTTTGTTTTCACCGCAGTGTTCAAAAAGTTTTGAAAAACTCAGGTTATTACAATGACTTCAAGGCACAGAAAAGACAGAGTTCTTAGTCAAATACTATCATTTCATTCAGAACATCCGGCATAACTGGCACAAGGCAGAAGCAAACGCGAGAGCGTGAAAATCACTGTTGTTTCATTCAAATATGTTGGCACAACTGGCTCCCTGGCGAAACAGACTCAAAAGAAAGCAAAAAGACAAATTTAAAACAAAATGGTGATGCCCGAGGTAACACCCCCGGAATCACCCGACCTTTGTACAACAGGACTGACTCGATACAACAAGACAGACCCCTAATCAAAAAGACTGACTCAAGACAAAGAGACAGACTCAAAACAAAACTACAGAATTGACTCAACACCCGAGTCAAAAACTACAAAATTAGCATTCGCAAATGCTCAAAACAGTGTGTGCCATTCCCACGTCTGAAGTAAACTGAGTGCCGCCCGCAGGTGGTTCATTCCCCTCGATCATATCGCATTATCCCCCACATTCATCGATCCAGTGCCGATAGACCTTGTGAGACTGGTGCGGCGATGACGTTGTTGTCAAACAAATCTTGTACATCATGGCGCAGACGAAAGCAGCTATCGGTCTCATGACCGGTTTGTTGATGGTACGCACAGTACTTAGTCTGGTCATGCTTTGGAGGGAGAGGATCAGGTAGAGGCCGTTGTTCCAATGGTTTCAGATGTCCTTTCCGGATTAAGACCTATAGAGCCTTTGACAAAGGCATATAAAGTGTGGTGAAAACCCTCTTGACTCGAGGTGGATATTTGGTTTTCTGTGAGCTACTTCCGGACGCACCGGTGAATGGGGTAGCTTTTTTTGATGTGGTGGTGGTGACCATGCCCACTTCAGAAGATCTTGCAGCTGCATCACCACTAGTGGTCGCATTCGAACTGCGGGTAAACACCCTCCCGGGCTGCTCCTTTTCCTAGTCAATAAGGCCCTGCTTTATAGCGTCCTCGATTTGTACCCCAATCTTATGGAGGTCTGCAAAGGTGGGTAAGGGGAGGACGATCATCTTCTGCATCAGCCTGGGTTGGAGATTGCGCACAATCATCCGTATCTGGTCCTTGTCGACCGGCCTGGTGGTCATCGAAGAAGCTTTGGCCCTCCAACGGGTTACAAAGTCAGAGAAGCCCTCTTTCGGCTCTTGCCTGGTCGTCTCGAGATCACGGGTCGTGATCTCAATCTGGGTATTGTATGAATATTGTAGGACGAAGGCCTCGGCCATCTCCTCCCAACTTCGTTTCACTGAATCCTCCAATTTGGCGTACCAGATGGCCGCAATACCCGACAGGGTCTTGCCAAAAAGGGAGAGCTTCTGTAATCTTGTCAAGCCCATCGGGCGCAGAACATCTGAAAACAAACTCAGGTGGACCATGGGATCTCCCGACCCGTCAAAACGATCGATGTGAGGCATCTTGAACCTGTCCGGCAGTGTCACAGCTGCGTCGGTGTACCCGTCCTCAATGTCTGGGATAGCCTTGACTCCTTGGGATTTCTTGAACAGCTTTTCAAGCTTGTTCAACTTCAACACTGTAGGGTCCACCTCGCACTCAAAAGGTGAATCTGGCAAGTTGATTGGTGTTTTAGATAACTTGGGTAGGATCTGGAGTAGAATCGGGGGCGGAGGTGGCCCTGTGGGAATGTCTGTATCTTCCTGGACATTAGCCGTCTCCCCGAGTGTTGGGACTCCTGGTGGGGGAGGCGTTGGGTGCGAAGCTGATGCCCTGGCTTGCTACTGTAGTTGGGTAATTAGCTCTGCCTGTTGGGCCATGATCACAGCCTGCTATTCGGCAAATTCTGCTTGACGGGCAGCGTCCTGCTGCATAAGTTTCATACTTTCTTGGAGTTAACGCATCATCTCTTCCATCCCTGCCATATTCTGCTGACCCGGCTGAATGACTGGTATATCTATCCTTGTGATAAAAACTGAGACCTCGGCCTGATTGTCCACTGATAGGGTAGATAAGGGTCACTGATCTGGTAACTGCTGAACCGGTGATCTGTGCCTGACTGGCCCTTTTTTTACTCTGCCTCTAGCAAAGGAACACTGATTGCCCTTGAGCTGAATCTCTGACCTAACAAAGTCTATCAGCACTAGTCCAATGTACCCGGGGGATATCGGAGCCTTCTGAAGCTATGATTCCAGGACTACCTAGCAAAAGGGAAAACAGACAGCATCTCAGCCCAATTTCACTGGAATGGATATGAGCAAAGCTGAACGACTGTATTCTATTACTGATCACTGTTCCCCGAAATCACTGCCCCAAATCTGAATCTGATACCCGCAGATATAACTGATTCTCAAAGTACTGATACTGGTGCCCGCAGGCCGGATACCCGGACTCGCAAACTGGTATATGCATTCCCTGTAGAGATACACTCTAAAAGCACATAGCAAGTAAATGAGAGCCAATACACCCCTATGTTGGGGTAGGGTTTCCCTGTCCTATTTTGTCAGGAGCTAGGGTTTCACTACGCACGCAGCGGTTTCAAACAACCTAACAGCGGGTAAGCAACCTGTCCTAGTTTGGAATGGTCACTATGGATTCCGAATATGTACTAGGTCAAATGGTCAAAAAGGGTGCCCCGGTAAAACCGGGGTTTGTGTTCCCATGCTGTCAGAGCCCATAACCGGTCAGCCTTATGGTCATGCCTTGACAAGACAAGCCTCCGGCAAACCGTTCAGGAATGGCAGATGGCAAACACGGTGTCCTAGGCGCACCAATGCACATGCAATGCAAAGAGACACATAAATGAACTCAAAACAGGATATCACGAGTTCGAGTCAAGCTCTCCAAAATCCCCAGCAGAGTCGCCAGAAACTGTAACAAGCCCGCGGGGGACCTCGCTACAGTTCGGACTCCCCTTTTTGTGTTGTCGCGGTTCTTAATCTGAACCAAAGAGTCCAATTCTGGAAAATCGTTTTGAGAAAAACAGATTTTGAAAGAAGTGCCAAACATGGACTGCTTTGCCAGATACAGAGTCACTACCTAAATATTTTATTTTGGGAAATTTAGGAAACCCTAACTCGGTGCCAAAGGCCACGTGTCCGTCATCACCAAAGTTGCCTCAGCTCGGGAACTTGGGTACGATTGGGGAAGATCAGCTATGAGCACCCCCTCTCGCCCGATCCGAAGATCGGCCTCTACTAACCGTGATATCCAATTTTGAAAACGTTATGTGTTCTTATTCCGGTTATTAGCCTAGAATTACTATGTTATGCGCACAGCAAACAAGTATAGACCAAATTGCCTAAATTGGAACAAAACACTACATGTTTGTTTTGAAAATGGTTTGCTACTTGCAAGTAGGCTAAAATGCAGGTTTTGCCACCCTCAAGTGGGCTTTAAAACTCACAGTTTTTAATGCATTATCCCAATTTAAGCAATTCGACCTCCATCCACAGGCATTCAAGCAGTTATATCACATAAGCAGCTAGCCTCATGGTAATCATGCTATTATGGCAACACTCACACGCATGCGGTATGCTAAAGCATAACAGCTCACCTAGTACTCCAAGCCAAAACAGAAACCAGTTAGCAATCAAATGCATGATCCTAGTTCATGTTAAGTGGCTAATGCAACACAGGCAAAGATGCAATCTAGACAGGCTCAGCTATCCTAAACATGGCATGTGAAATACACAGGTAGCATGTATTCAATTTGGAATTGAAAATACAATGCAGTTAGTATGATGCGCCGAGCCCGGTGCATATAAACGAATGTATGGATGCACGCATGCTATCATACTGTTATGCTAATTTAAATATGCCCTAATCTACCATCATAAGCAGGTAAATAAAAGGGAGAAAGAAGTGGAGGTTGGAAGACATACACACCACTCACACACACTTATTACAAATGTGCCCTCACACGGAGGGACCAAAAGAATATACAATCCGAATAATGAATCAACTATCCTAGCTAATTAATTATTACACAACTTCTAATAAATTAACAAATTAAATGCATAATTAAAATGGCCACAGCCCCGCCTCGGGATGCGCGAATGATGCATGTTTGACTCGTCTCACCCGGAAACTCGCTGCCATAGCATTGTTGCCTCTGTTTACACTGCTCTGCTTCTCTGAGGACTGCCAAAGTCCAAGGGCATGCTCTCTGGATGTTGGGAAATACCACCGGCTGAGAGGGATGGCCACCGGCCTCGAAGGATGACCACCGGCCACAGATGAAGTTATCGGCCGGTGATGGATTGCCGGTCGGCACTGTATTTAGCCGACCGGCCAAAGCTTCCTGCAGAACCCTTGAAGACCAAGCCTTGGCTGCCTCTTGGACTGAAAAATGGTGCCTCCTAGCCTTTGAGAAGAGCTCCAAGCTGCTGGAAATGGAAGTGGTAGTGTGGTGCTAGGTGGTGGTGTAGAAAAGGACCAAGAGTAATGGACTTTTGAGCTTTGGAGAAGAGAGCTATGGAGGATTGAGGGTGTATCTATCAGATATATATATATATATATATATATCTGGTTTTTTGCTCCAACCCACACAAAGGAAGAGGATGGATCTCTTATATAGACCAAGGAAGAGCCAAGCTTCTAAGGCAAGCTTACTAAAAGGGCTCAAGGATTATTCAAGAAGCCAAGCAAAGGGACCAAGGCTTCTTGAGGAAGCTAAGCAAAGGGCTCAAGCTTCCTCAAGAAGCTTGAGCAAAGGGGTCAACCTTCTAGAATAGGTTTGGGGCCAAAAAGGGTGGAAAGGTGCAAAATAGCCACACATGTGTATGGGGGGTCGGGTCTGTGCATCCCAGCTGGTACAGCTGGCATGCACAATGCCTGGAAGGTGCAAAAAGGTCAAACCGGCCAGAAAAGGAGGTCGCTGGCCAAAATAAATGGCCGGTCGGCACAATATATTGCCGGTCGGCCAAATAGATTGCCGATAGGCGATTCCAAGGTCACAAAATGGCCAGTGGGTGTCCAAATTGAAGCCCCGGAAGTTAGCTTTCCAATGGCGCAAACCTTGCATTAAAATTCCTCCTGTGCACAAAGTTATGCCCTTTTTGGTGAAGCCGCGCAGATTCGATCCAACCGGGACGATACCCAACTTCAACCAATCATATCTCCCCCACCCGGACTTGGCTCTAGGAGATTCTTGAATGAGAAATGAAGCCCCGGAAGTCTTCTTTCCAATGGTGGTGGCCTCATAGCTCAACTCCAAGTGTATAGACAGATAAGCTTGATTTAGCGAGGACTGCTCGTCCCTATCTTGGCGATCCTTGCCGAACTTCTTCTTCAACCTGTTTTCTCCCCTCTTCTCCTCTTTTCTTCAACTTCAAACCCCTAAGTAAGGTGTTTTGAAAGATTTTTCAAATATTTCCTCTCTCTTTCATTCATTTCCACTTTGTCCTTGCTCGGTTTACCGAAAAGCGCATCATTTGACAAAAATGTGAGCCTCGGAACATTGTAGAAACTTTATTTCAAAAATGTTTTGAAAGAGGGGGTTTTAAGGTCTAAAAACCATCCAAAATAATTTTGGTCCAAAATGGGGTGTGAAGTTGAGATTTGTCTCTCTCTTTGCCGAAGAAACTGAACCTTTGCCCTGCACACCTTTCATCACCGAATAAACCATCAGTCGCGCCCAAGTCTTAAGGGCGGTCAAAAATGGGGTGTCTACACTTACTGTAGGGTTTCAACTGTTTGCTGGAGATGGTGAATCAAGTCCTCCATATTGACTGGGTGATATTGTGCCATTAGAATGGGCGAATAATCTCGTACTGGATTGGATGTAAAAGACTATGCCTAACTAGATGCAGGTGAAGTGAGGGGTGACTGCTGTAGAAATTGGACCGGCGAACTCTGCCTGACTCCCCTCCGTCTGGTGACCGATGGGAGCGAAGTAAAAACAGGCTGTCCCTAACAAGATCTCCGGTTTTACAAAGCCTCCTGACACAGGTCCAGAGCGCTTAGGGGATATCCGAACTTTCTGAAGCTATAGTGTTATACTACCTAGCAAAAAGAAAGCAGTAATCAGAAACTGCACAACACCTCAGCTCAGATGTTAACAACACACAGATGTAATCAAAGCTGTAGGACTGCACTCAATACTGAATTTCTACCCCCAAAACTGATACCCAACTTGCAACTAATACGCACGTTCCTGTACAGTTTCACTGTAAAGCACATACCAGTTAAGTGAGAACCAAAACACCCCTATGAGGGGGTAAGGTTACCCTGTCCTAGTTTTGTCAGGAGCTAGGGTTCACTATTCAAACAATGTGGTTTCACGCAATCCTGTATTCGGGTTAGCATCATGTCCTAGTTTGGAATAGTCTTTACGGCTTTCGATATGCAACTAGGCCAAATGGTCAAAAAGGATACCTTAGCAAGACTACCTAATATACATCTCGAACCTAACACCGAGAAGTGAAAAGAGGATCAAACAGTACAACGATAGTCCAGATCCAAGGATTCTGTTCCCATCATGGCAGAGCCCGTAACCGGTCAGCCTTTTGCCAAGTTTTTAGGCAAGCCTTGGCAAACTGTCCAAGAATAGCAGATGGCAAATACAGTGACTTAAACGCACCAATGCAAATGCAATGCAAAGAAACATATAACTGTAAATAAAATTTCACATCGTGAATTTCAAGTCAAGTTCTCTAATTCCCTAGCAGAGTCGCCAGAAACTATAGCTCGACTTTTTCGTGCCCCCTTTCGGAAGGCGAAATAATCCCTACAATGTCGGACTCCTGCGGTTCTGAATCTAATTCCACAAGTGCAATGTGAAATAGATACACACCAAAGAGTCCCAATCCAGCAAATCTTTTGGAAAATCGATTTTGAATGAAAAATGCCAAAAATGGACTACTTTGCCAGATACAGAGTCGCTACCTAAATATTTTGAAAAATCTAGGAAACCCATGACTCGTGCCAAAGGCCACATGTCTGTCATCACCAAGATTGTCTCGGCTTGGAAACTTAGGTACGAGAGGGGAAGGTCATGAATGAATTTGAGCACCCCCGTAGCTCGGCTTTTTGCACCCCCTTTTTGAAAGGCGAATAAACCATACAGTTCAAACTCCCGTAGTTCTGAATCTAATCTCACAAGTGCAATGTGAAATTGATAAATACCAAAGAGTCCAAATCCGACAAATCATTTGGAAAATTGATTTTGAATCAAAAATGCCAAAATTGGACTATTTTGCCAGATACAAAGTCGTCACCTAAATATTTTATTTTGGAGAAATTTAGGAAACCCATGACTCGTGCCAAAGGCCACGTGTCCGTCATCACCAAGATTGTCTCGGCTCGGGAACATAGGTACGAGAGAGGAAGGTCATGAATTGAGCACCCCCGCTCGCCTGATCAAAGATCGGCCTCTACTAATCATGATATGACTTTTATTAACATTATATGCTCTTGTTCTGGTTTATTAGGCTAGCATGTACTGTGTGATGCACACACACACAAGTATAGACTAGTTTCCTCAAATTGGAACAATTCAATTTCATATTTGTTTTTCGAAAAGGGTTTGATTTTGCCACTTAACAAAGTGGGCTTAAAGTTTGTGAATTTGCCACTCGACAAAGTGGGCTTAAACGTACATTCATTGAATCATTTCAATTCAAGCAACAAGCCTTCATTCACAGGCACTCAAACAGTTTAACAAGTAAGCACTTAGCCTCATGGCAAGCATGCTAGTCATGGCAATCTCTAACACTTATGCAAGTATGCTAAAGCACTAAAAACTCACCTAGTACTCCAAGCCAAAATAAACAAAAGAGTTAGAAAAATATGCATGATACCTAACTATATAAGATGGCTAATGCAACGCATGCAATAATGCAACTAAAATAGGCTCGGCTACTTAACATGTTATTTGCAACAATTTCATAGCATGCATTTAAACACATATTCAACGAGGTAATAAATGACAATGCAAGTTTGAATGATGAACCGAGCCTCGGTGCATGCAAGACAAACAAATGGATGCAAACATGCGATATGCTAATTGAAACGTGATGCCCCTAATCTAACCATTAAAAGAGGATAAATAAAAAGGAGAAAGACGTGTGGTTGGAAAACATGCACATTATTACAACATTGATGCTCTCGTGCAGGAGGGTCCGAATAAATAAACTAGCTAAGCTAAACTACTTAACTAATTATTACAAACCGAATAAAATAAACTAGCTATCTAAGCTAAGTAATTATTACAACAATTAAATAATTAATTATGCTAACCTAATTAATTAAATAACAATAATGAACTAATTTAATTAACTACTTTAAGCTAATTAAATAAGTATAATACGAAGCTAATTAGCTAACTACATTAACTAATTAATTACAAAGTAACTAAGTAAACTAGCTAACTTAATTAATTACAACACAAATTAACAATGGCTAACTAATTAATAATTAAACTAATTAATTAGTCCCAGGAACGTGGGAGGCCCAATGCATGCTCGGTTTCCACCTGAAGAATGTCCACTGTTTGCTGCTGTATGCCTCTGTTGCATAACACTTACACGGTTTTTCCTCTTCCAGATCAACTCTGCTCTGCTTCACAAACATTTTGCTCAAAATTCACTGGTGGTCGGCAGGCTAGAAGTGAGGGGTTGCTAGCCAACACTAGGGGGTTGCCAGCCATTAGAGGTGGCTTGCCGGCCACTGTTGAGGGGTTGCCGGCCATTGAAGCCAAGTCCTTCCTTACTGCAGCAGAGGACAAATAGAGCAAAAAAGAGAGGGTATCTCACAGGTTTTTTATACTGTGTATCCCTCTTTATAATGAAAACAAGCTCAAATGAGTGATACACTTGGTTCAAAGACCATCAATCAAGCAATTTCATTGCATGATGGCTAAAGAACCAAGGTGTACAAGTTTAATCAATGCACAAACAAGACCCACAACCTTCACCCTATCATGCATGATCAAGGGTAATGGAGACCTACGAAACTTGGCACATTTCATCACTTTGAGTATGAAATGCCCTAATTTTCTATGTGTTCAATTAACGTCTTATTGAACACACCGAAACACAATCAAATTCTTATCTCTGCACAATTTTAGATTCAACTTTTAGTTACTCATTTTAATTACCCTTCCATTCTTTAACCAATTAAGTTCATTGCTGAGTTAAGTCCTCTAAAAGAGAAGGAAGTGTCAAACAAGGGGTAGTCTACGGCAAGAGAGAGGTGTCATGCCGTTGATAATGAACCCCTAAAAAAGGATTAAACCATTAAGCATGGATCTCAATCTCAAGCTTAAACAATCCTAAGGTTGAAACAACCCTCAAAGCAAACAAAGAGTCAAGAAATGAAGGAGGTTGCAGAGATTATGCTTGCTGAAATTAAGTGAGAAAAGCACTAAAACATGCAGTCAACTCAAACAAGTGGTGTCTAAAGGCCTAAAACACCAAGCTTGTGAGGACACTTACACTACAAGCATGAAATACAAGACTCAAATGATTTAACCAACCCAAAACAGAGTTAAAACAGTCCAAATTAGAGCCTAAAACATGCTGAAATTAAGTTACAAATGGCTAGAAAGATAAGCTTACACATAGAGCTATCTAGGCTAGCAAACAAGACACAAGGAGGGGAGGCTAACCCCTCCAAATTTAGTCTTCAAAACATGATTTTCACCACTAAAAATACTCTGAAATTCAGTATTTAAAATCCCAAAAAAGGATGGTTTGAAAGTGGGAAACAAAGGTAGAAAGACCTTACAAACAAGGAATAAAGAAGGGTGAGCCACCTCCTACCCTTAAATGGCCTAAAACCACCAATTTCAACCCACCAAAACAGGGTTTTATACCTCCCAAAAATAGTACAAAAATGTGTTGGAATAAAGACAAAAGTAGCTAAAACAATAAGTTAAAACATGGAGCAATTTAAGTTCGTAAACAAGCCAAAGGAGGGGTGACTAACCCCTCCATTTTTGGGACTTCAAAACCACTTTTTTAGCCTCTAAAAACCTCTGAAAATCAGTGGTAAAAAGCTCAAAAAAAGTTGATGAAAGAATGGGAAACACAAGGGAAAAAGCTTAGAGAACAAGGTTCAAAGAAGGGTGGTTAACCCCTCCACCTTTGGTAGCTTTAAACCACAAGTTTCAGCCCATAAAATAGTTGAAAAATAGTTCAAAATCAGCAAGAAAAGATAGAAAATAATTTGTGCAAAGGTGCTCAAAATTATACCTCTTGAAGAGGAATAACACTTTTGTTCACAAACCAACAAGTTCTCACTCTCAAGGGTTGAAATTTGGACTCAATAATCTCAATAAGGAGAGCTCCAATATTGGTTTAGAAAGTGTAGAGAGAGGGTGTATAGGTTGCAAGATAGAGATAGAGAGAGAATTCCAAGTTTTGGAACTTTTGAAAATTTTTGGAACCTTAAACCACAAGGGAAGGCCTGGTATATATAGAAAAACAGCCCCTCAGGTCGAAAATATTAAGCCTGGAACAACTGGAGCTTTTGGGGGACAGCTGGCACAAAATATCTAGGTTTTTCACCAATGGCCGGCAGGCCAGAAGTGTGGCCTACCATCCACGAATGGTGGCCTGCCGTCCACCAGTGATGGTCTGCCAGCCACAAAAAATCTGCTTCCAGGCCCGACTTCAAACGGGCATATCTCCTTCATTCGGACTTGGTTTTAGGTCATTCTTGAGTCTAAATCGAAGCCCCGGAAGTCTACTTTGCAATGGAGGTAACCTCACATCTAAATTCTAAGTATGAAAAGAGATATGCCTATTTTAGTGAAGGTTGCTCAATTCTCTCTTAACCGGATTGATGCCCAACTTCAAACGGTCATACCTCCCTTATCCGGACTCAGATTTAGAAGATTCTTGAGTCTAAAATGAAGCCCCGGAAGTCCACTTTCTGATGGTGGTGGCCTCACGACTAAAGTCCAAGTGTACAAAAGGATAGGCCTAATTTAGTGAAGGTTGCCTAGTTTTTTCTTCACGGTCCCATGCTCAACCATTTCCCCAACTAGTTTTCTTCTCTCTCCTCCAATTTTCTTCAACTCCAAACCTCTAAATAAGAGGTTTAAAAAAATATTTCTCAAAGAGTTCACATCTCTTCTATTTATTTCCACTTTGTCCTTGCTCGGTTTACCAAAAAGTGTAATTTTTTAAATGAAATGCGAGTCTCGGAACATCATAGAAACATTTTCAAAAATATTTTAAAAGAGAGGGTTTTAAGGTCTAAAATAGTTTTGGTCCAAAATGGGGTGTAAGGTTGGGATTTAGAAGCTCTTCTTGCTGAAGAAATTGAGCGATTGTACAACATAACTTTCATCATCGAGTGATCAACCAGTGGCACCCAAGTCTTAAGGGCAGTCAAAAATGGGGTGTCTACACCCCTACTCGCCCGATCAAAGATCGGCCTCTACTAATCATGATATGAATCTTATGTACATTATATGCTCTTGTTTCGATTTATTAGGCTAGCATTACTATGTGATGTGCACACAGACAAGTATAGACTAATTTTGCAAGAATTGGAACACTTGATTCATGTTTGTTTTTGAAAATTGTTTCGCAATATCTATTACTTGAAAAAGTGATCACATATGAACATTTACTCAAATTATTCCAATTCAAGCAATAAGCCTTCATCCACAGGCATTCAAGAAATTTTAGCTTTTAAGCAATTAGCCTCATGGCAAGCATGCTAAACATGGCAACAATCACACACATGCTATATGCTAAAGCGAGTAAAGGCTCACCTAGTACTCTAAGCCAAAAAGATAATAAAGTTAGAAAGATGCATGATCCTAACTCATGCAATCTGACTAATGCAACACATGCGATATGCAATCAATAGGCTCGGCTACTAATATGGCAAATGAAGCAATTAAATAGCATGCGGTCTAAGCACGTATTCAAAAAAATATTAAACTAATAATGCAGTTAGAATGATGAACCAAGCCTCGGTGCATACAATACAAGTGGATGCAAACATGGAGTATGCTAAACAAAACGTGATGTTCCTAAACTAACTATCATAAGCTAGTAAATAAAAAGGAGAAAGACGTGGGGTTGGAAGACATACACGTTATTACATTGCACTTTCACGAAGGAGCGTCCAAATGAACTAAGCTAATTAACTAAAGCTAAGCTAAACTAATTATGCTAACTATTACAAAACAAAATGAATAAACGAGCTAAGCTACTTAACTAATTATTATAACACCATATGAATTAACTAACTCTTCTAGTGAATTAATGATTATAACATCATAACTAGCTAACTACTTTAACTAATTAAATAATTACAATACAAGTGCAATTATAAGAAGTAAGTAAGCTAAAAAATTAAGTACTAAGCTAACTACTCCGCCTCGAGAAGCGAGGTATGTTCATGCGCATGCTCGGTTTCCACCCGAAAAGGCCATTGTTTTGCTTCCGAAGAGCCTCTGTTGCACATAGAACATATACACTGTTGTCCACTTCTAGAATAACTCTGCTTTGGCTCACAAACACACTGCTAAATTTTGCATCAATGGCCAGCCGGCCAGTGATGAGGGTTGCCGGCCAGTGATGAGGGTTGCCAGCCACCAGTGATAGCCGGTCGGCCATCAATGATGGCCTGCCGGCCATGGAAAGTGGTATGCCGGCCACTGCTGCCCAGTTCATCTTGTTGTAATAGAGAACAAACAGAGTATGCACATGGTATTTTCAAGGGTTTGTTTGCACAACTCACCTCTCCTTTTCATGAACAAATCAAAAGAGTAGTGAACTTGGTCCACAAACCATCAGCTTAAGCAATTTCATTGCATGATGGCTCAAAAACCAAAGTGTGCAATTTCAATAAATGCAACAAAATGGGACTCTTAAAACCACCTCCCTATCATGGAAGATCAAGGGAAGTAGTGACCTTGAAAACTTGAGTCATTTCATCACTAATGAGTATGAAATGCCTCAAGCTTCCATGCGTTCAATTAACGTCCGATTGAACACAACACTTTTTATTATCTTGCACCATTTTAGTCCCAAGTTTTAGTTACTTCATTTTAATTACCTTTCAATTCTTTAATCAATTGAGTCCAATGGTGAGTTTAAGTCCTCTAAGTGGAAAGAGGGCTCAAACCAAAAGTTGTTTTAAGCATGAAAGAGACATCATACCATTGGTAATGAACCCCAAAGGGATTAAACCATTAAGCATGACACCTCAATCTCATGCTTTAAACAAACAAGTTGTTTGAACCATTTTCAAAGTAAAACAAAAGCCAAGGAAGGAGGGAGGTTGTAGAGATGATTAAGAGTAATCACAAGTATGGAAAGCCATAAATAAATGCAATCAACTCAAAGAAGAAGGTGCTTAAAGCCTAGAACACCAAATTCATGAGGACAATTACACTACAAGCATGCAAAACAAAGCCCAAATGCAACTATCAACCAAAAATAGTTCTAAAACAGTCTAAAATAAGTCCTAAAACATGCTGAAATTAAGACCAAAAAAAAAAAGGCTAGATTAATAAGCTAAAGCATAGCACAAGCTAGGCTAGTAAGCAAGACACAAGGAGGGAAGGCTACACCCTCCAAATTTGGTCTTCAAAACATGATTTTGGCCACTGTAAAATCTCTGAAAATCAATGTTTAAAAGCTCAAAAATAGATAGTACAAGGGTGGGAAACACAAGGGACAAGGCCTTCAAAACAAGGTGCAAAGAAGGGTGAACCATCACTCAACCTTTAATGGCCTTAGAACCCAAGTTTCAGCCCAAAAATATAAAGTTTTTCAGCCCAAAAATAGTTGGAAAATTGCAAGAAAAAGAGTAGACAAAGCAAGCAAATAGGCAAAACATTATACCTTTGAAGAGGAAAACCAAATCCAAGTAACAAAATCAAGCAAACACACCCTCTAGAGCTCCAACAAGGCTCAAGAATACCTCAGCTCAAAGAGGAAGAGGTTTAGTTAAGAGTGTATAGGCAAAGGTTGAAGATTTGTAAGCAAAAGAGTAGGAATTTGCTAGAGAGAAAGAGAAATGTAGAGAGAGAGAAAATTTTGCTCTAAAATTTTTCTAACCTTAAAACATGAGAGGGAGGCCTCCTATATATAGAAAATATGAATTCTCCTCAAGAACATCCAGCCCTACACATGGAGGCAGATGCATGCATTTGTGCAAACAGCTGGCACAGCTGTCATAAAATATCTGCAAAAGACACTGGTGGCCGGCAGCCCAAAAAAGGTGGCCGGCAGCCCACTAAAAGTTGCAGGCTTGAAGAACCAAGGCTTGGTCCAAGAATGAGGTAACAAAAGTGTAGGGTTTGAAAGGCTCAAAGTTATGGAATTCCACTGTGGACTTCGAGCACTTAATGAGCAAATAAACTCATCATCGGGTGTGCGTGCGATGGCATCCAAGTCGTAAGGGCCATCAAAAATGGGGTGTCTACAGCTGCTACATGGCCACAACTTCTTCTGGACTCTGTGTCGTCACGGGTTTGCTAAGTTAGCAATCGGGGAAATGGATGGGTGTAAGCTGAGAGCTGACTGACAAGGATTTCGACCCGGTTATATTTGATGGATTTGAACTGGATTGGTCTAGACGAGTTTTACTGGATTGGGCTTTTTTAGAGTGGGATTTTTTCTGGGATTGGATAGACTGTGATGGGTTAAGGCAGGTACTGCTCCTTTTCTAGCTCAGACAAACCTAGCATTAAAAACAAATGCTCCATCAGATCGAGATACCGGATATGCTGGTTAAAATAGTGTAAGATACAATTCTTGGCCCTGGCTCTGGTTCGGGTTCCGATATTTTTCACTATATCAAACACAAACCCCTGGATTTTGACCTAAATTCTGATTCTGATATGACCCTCAAGTTTGAAAGGAATCGCCTCAATATTAAGACTCACCGAGGATTGCATCATACATTCCCAAAGAGTTCACATTTTTCACAAAAGCATTCAAAGCACCCCTATGAGAGGTTTAGGGTTTCCCTGTTCTAGCTTTGGAGTGATCTATAATTTTACTACTCAAACAAGCGGTATCACATCATCCTGCATGTGGGAGAGTATCATGTCCTGAGTTGGAGCAGTCTCTACGGTTTTTCGATATGCAACTAGGCCGAATGGTCAGAAGGGTACCTCAACAAGACTACCTAATATGCCTCTCACACCTAACATCGAGAAGTGAAAGGAGGATCAAACAGTACAGCGGGTAGTCCAAGTCCAAGGCTTGTATTCCCAACATGGCAGAGCTCGCAACTGGTCAGTCTTTTGGCAAGCTTTTAGGCAAGCCTCCGGTAAACCGTCCAGGAATAGTAGATGGCAAACACAATGACTTAGACGCACCAATGCAAATGCAAAAAAACATATAAGTGTAGATAAACTTTCACATCATGAAGTTCAAGTTAAGTTCTTTAATTTTCCCAGCAAAGTCGCCAGAAACTGTAGCTCGACTTTTCGTGCTCCCTCTCGGAAAACGAATAAGCCCTATAGTATCGGACTCTCACAGTTCTAAATCTAATCTCACAAGTGCAATGTGAAATAGATAAACACCAAAGAGTCCAAATCCGGCAAATCTTTTGGAAAATTGATTTTGAATCAAATTGCAAAAAATGGACTGCTTTGCTAGATACAGAGTCGCTACCTAAATATTTTTTTGGAAAATTTAGGAAACCCATGACTCATGCCAAAGGTCACGTGTAACAACCCCGACCTCTGATTAACGTTAATTCATGGTTAAATAAGTCTAATCAGTAATTAAGGTGAAATTCTGAATACATTCCATGTGTGTGTTGCATGATTGTACTTATATCTGTTTATCGTAGAAATATATGTTTCTGTTTCTGTTTCGTTTTGAGAATTGAAGGCCTTATTGGCATTTGATTATGAAATTGACTTGATTTATGTGTTATTTGGGATTTTTAGAATTTTATGATATGTTTAATTAAAATTCAATTCGGAACAATTAAATTAGAATAATTAGTGTCCGATTAATTAGCTTAATCAATAACTTAATTAAGCCTATATAAGGCTCATGTGAACTCATTAGTTCACTATACACTCTCATATCACCCCACTTTAGAGAGAGAAAAACATGAGAGAGTGAGAGAAGGAAGGAATTTGGAATCAAAGCTAGGAAAAGGGAGAGTTGCTAAGAATTGAAGGCATTGAACTTGGAAACTCAAGAATTAAGCCTCTAGCACACATCTTGGGAAGCCTAGCTAAGAATTCAACCCTTGAATTGTACAATTATGATGTCTAGGACATGAACTCCAAAGAATTAAGTAGGTTGATACAAGAATTGAGTTAGAATTAAAGAGAAATGAACCATATCATGCATGCATGCTCATTTCATCATAATTTGAAGTTGTTTTCAAAGAATTCCCTCTTGCATGTCCTCATTTTGGCCTTGGTCTAAGAATTCAACATATTTTTAAGTTAGACACCTCATTGGATCAT
Organism: Camellia japonica; assembly: GCA_030407325.1. Lineage (NCBI taxonomy): Eukaryota > Viridiplantae > Streptophyta > Magnoliopsida > Ericales > Theaceae > Camellia > Camellia japonica. The sequence continues at coordinate 91,435,741 of JAPPVO010000002.1, forward strand.
GTTTTGAAAGCTTGGAACGTGCACCTTTTGCATGCATGATAGATATTGTTATGTTTTCAAAGATTTGGGTTTTGTCTTGAACAATTGGCAAGCTTCTAGGCCTTGATCTTGTGAAATGATTTTGAATTCACCATGGTTTCACCATTTACAATTGCTTCCTATTGTTTCCTTAAGTTTTTAGCCCAAAAGACCTTGTTTTACAACTTTGAATTTGAGTTTTGAGTTGAGAAGAGCAACATGGAAATCCCAAAATTTTTCTTTCCGCTCGAGCGTCAAAACCTACGCTCGAGCGACCACTCTGTGATCTTACACTTCCGCTCGAGTGACCTGCAGTCCACTCGAGCGACAAGAGTTGCACTCGAGCGAGGACCCGAGTCTCACGCTCGAGCGACCGTCGAGCGTCCATCGAGCGTAAAAATCACATAACTAGTACTTTTTCAAAGTTTGAAGACTGCTTGAGCGAGGGAATCTGCTCTCGAGTGGCTCCTCACATGTTTGTATATCCGCTCGAGCGAAGGAAGCTGCGCTTGAGTGTGACCCCTGTTTTTAGCAAGTTTTGATAAAGGTTCCAAAATGCATTTTGGCATCCACATTGAGTCCTAGGCATGCCTAGGCCATAATTAAGACCCAATAAGAGGTTAAGACTTAGAAGCACACTAAGAATGAGACGAAAAGAGTTAAGCACCAGCCGAATGTGTGTTTCATTATTCCTTTCTACTATATGTGTAGGTCACGCGCCATAAGTTATCTGATTTGTCTGTTCTGCAAGTGGAGCCATCTGTGAGTAATAACTCTGTAAAGTTATGTTTAACTTTAATTATTTTCTAATGTTATGAAATGATTAGTTTTCTTAAATGCGATGTTTTGTATGAATGAATGATTGTCCAAATTTCTTAAATGTATTCGTGGCATCCTTAGCACAAGACCCTTGCCTGTGGGTAATAATACCGTGGTTTTTAAGGCCCTTGCCCAGGGGTAATAATACCGTGGTTCAAGCAAGTTATAAGTTCTCGATACCGGAGGTTCCTTAAAGGAACTAACAAGCATGTTAACACTAATGGATGTACCATGTATGATTAAGCATGAACTCTGATTTCTGTATGTAGTTTGAACAAGAACATGATTATAAATCTATATCTGATATGAACTCTAATTTCTGAATCTGTCGTGGACATCATTTATTAAAACTCTTTACTCTGTTATTATTCATTGGGCCCCCACTCACTATTTATTTTATGTACGTAGGTGAGCAAGTGCGTGACCAGGCCTAAGCTGCTGCCTGGAGTGTTAAGTCAGCCAACCACTGTGCCTCCTGGGAGGTTCCCTTTTTGAAGAAGTCAAGTTTTATGAACTTGACAAAGCTGTTTTGTTGTTTGTCTTTGCTTATCTGTATTTAGGGATAAGTTTCCTTTTGATTACATCTGTGCATATGGGTGATGTAAGACTAATGTATCTACGACGTCACATATATTCATATAAGTTAGTTTTGGAAATTTCCGTCTCATATACATTATCACAGCTCCATAGACAATGTGTATTTCTATAATTGCTTCTGCAGTCTCTTATCATGTGTCTTTTTGTTAAGAGGCCTTTGGTAATCCAAGGATTACTGGCCGGTTATGACACTAAACCTATAGGGGCAAGTTTAGGTCGTGACACCACGTGTCCGTCATCACCAAGATTGTCTCGGCTAGGAAACTTAGGTACTAGAGGGGAAGGTCATGAATTGAGCACCCCCGTTGATCAAAGTCCAGCCTCTACTAATCATGATATGAATCTTATGTACATTATATGCTCTTGTTTCGATTTATTAGGCTAGCATTACTATGTGATGCGCACACACACAAGTATAGACTAACTTGCAAGAATTGGAACATTTCGATTCAGTTTTTTTTTTTTTTAAATCATTTTGAATATGTACCACTTGAAAAAGTGATCGCATATAAACATTACTCAAATTATTCCAATTCAAGCAACTAGCCTTCATCCACAGGCATTCAAGCAATTTATTATTTAAAACAATTAGCCTCATGGCAAACATGCTAAATATGGCAACAGTCACATTTATGCAATTATGCTAAAGCGAGTAAAGGCTCACCTAGTACTCCAAGCCAAAAGAGAAATAAGTTAGAAAAATGCATGATTCCTAACTATGCAATATGACTAATGCAACGTATGCAATATGCAACTAATAGACTCGGCTACTAATATGGCATATGAATCAATTTGATAACATGCGATCTAAGCACGTATTCAAAGAAGTATTTAAACTAACAATGCAAGTTAGAATGATGTACTGAGCCTCGGTGCATGAAATACAAGTGGATGCAAACATGAAGTATGCTAAACGAAACATGATGCTTTAATCTAACCATTATAAGCTAGTAAATAAAAGGAAGAAATACGTGGGGTTGGAAGACATACACATTATTACAACATTATGCCCTCACACAGGAGAGTTCGAATAAACTAACTGGCTAACTAGCTAAGCTAACCTAATAAATTAATTATTACAAAATGAAATGAATAAATAGCTAAATTACTTAACTAATTATTATAAACCGAAATAATTAACTATTCTAGCTAATTAAAATAATTACAACACGAGACAAATTAGCTATTCTAACTAGTTAAGTGCAAAGCCACTATTTAAAGCACAACACTAGTATATACAACACGGTTCTCGAAGATCGATGGAAGGCTCATGCATGAATGCGATTTCCTCCCAAAAAAGCTATTATTTCTGCTGTTGAATGCCTCTGTTGCACAGTAGATCACATGCACTGGTTTTCATCTCCAAACCAACTTTGTTTTGCCGGGGGAGTACACTGCTGGATTTTGCACTGGTGGTCGGCAGAGAGCCTGCCGTCCACTGATGATGGCCTGCCGGCCACCAATAGGAGCCTGCTGACCACCGATGACAGAACCTCCTTGCTGCAACAGAGAGAAAATAGAGTAGATACAGTGTATTCTCAAGGGTTTGTTTGCATAGGTTACCCCTCCTTATCATGAACAGATCAAATGAGTAGTCAGCTTGGTTCACAAACCATCAATGGAAGCAATTTCATTGCATAATGGCCTATGAACCAAAGTGTGTAAGCTCAATAAATGCAACAAAATAAGACTATCAAAACCACATCCCTATCATGAAAGATCAAGGGAAGTAGCTGACAATGAATCTTGAACTGTTTTCATCACTAATGAGTATGAAATGACTCAAGACTCAAGGGTTCAATTAACGTCCGATTGAACCCAAACAAGTTATTATCTTGCACATTTTTTTTAGCCTTAATTTTATTACTCTATTTTAGATTACTATTCATTATTTAGTCACTTGAGTCCAAAACAAGAAGTTAAGTCCTCTAATGGAAAGAGGGCTCAAACCAAGAGTTGTTTTGGGCATGAAAGAGACATCATACCATTGATAATGAACCCCCCAAATTGATTAAACCATTAAGCATGACATCTCAATCTCATGCTTAAACAATCAAGTAGTTTGAAATCACTTTCAAAGCAAAACAAAAGCCAAGAAAGGAAGGAGGTTGTAGGAGTGATTAAGAGTGATCACAAGTATGGAAAGCTATAAATAAATGCAATCAATTCAAATAAGATGGTGTCTAATGCCTAAAACACCAAACTCATGTGGACAATTACACTACAAGCATGCAATACAAAGCTCAAATGCAACAAACACTTAAAGATAGTCCTAAAATAGTCTAAAAACAGTCCTAAAACATGCTGGAATTAAGACCAAAATAGCTAGATTAATTTGCTAAAATATGAAGCATGCTAGACCAGTAAGCAAAACACAAGGAGGGGAGGCTAACCCCTCCAATTTTTGACTTCAAACCATGATTTTAGCCATTGAAATAACTCGGAAAATCAGTGTTTAAAAGCTCAAAAAAAGGTGACAACAAGGTGCGAAACACAAGGGTAAAGGCCTTAGAAGCTAGGTAGAAGGAATAGTGAGCTACCCCTCCACCCTTATTGGCCCTAAACCACAAGTTTCAGCCCAAAATTTCAGAGTTTAGACAGTCCAAAAGCAGCCCAAAAACAGTACGAAAATGTGCTGGAATGAAGACAAAAGTAGCTAAAATAATAAGCTAAAACATGGAGCAATTTAAGCTAATAAACAAACCAAAGGAGGGGTGGCTAACCCCTCCATTTTTGGGACTTCAAAACCACTTTTTTAGCCTCTGAAAATCTCTAAAAATCAGTGGTAAGAAGATCAAAAAAATTTGATGAAAGAATAGGAAACACAAGTGTAAAGGCTTAGGAAACAAGGTGTAAAGAAGGGTGGTTAACCCCTCTACCTTTAATAGCCTTAAACCACAAGCTTCAGCCCATAAAAATAGTTGAAAAATAGTTCAAAATTAGCAAGAAAAGATAGAAAAGAAATAGTGCAAAGGTGCTCAAAATTATACATTTTGAAGAGGAATAACATTTTTGTTCACAAACCAACAAGTTCTCACTCTCAAGGGCTGAAATTTGGACTCAATAATCTCAACAAGGAGAGCTCCAATATTGGTTTAGGAAGTGTAGAGAGAGGGCGTATACGTTGCAAGATAGAGATAGAGAGAGAATTTCAAGTTTTGGTCCTTAAGGATTTTTTTGTAACCTTAAATTATGAAGGAAGGCCCCATATATATAGAAAAATAGCCCCTCAGGTCGAAAATATCAAGCCTGGAACAGCTGGCCAAAAATATTTGAATTTTCACCAGTGGCTGTAACAACGTCTGCGGGGGACCTCGCGCTACAGTTCGGACTCCCTTTTGTTTTGCTGCGGTTCTTAATCTGAACCAAAGAGTCCAACTCTGGCAAATCGTTTGAGAAAACAGATTTTTGAAAAGTAATGCCAAACATGGACTGCTTTGCCAGATACAGAGTCGCCACCTAAATATTTTAAAATGGGAAATTTAGGAAACCCTGACTCGGTGCCGAAGGCCACGTGTCCGTCATCACCAAAGTGGTCTTGGCTCGGGAGCTTGGGTACGATCGGGGAAGGTCAGCTATGAGCACCCCCTTTCGCCCGGTCCGAAAACCGGCCTCTACTAACCGTGATATCCGATTTTGAAAACATTATGCGTTCTTATCCCAATTATTAGCCTAGAATTACTATATTATGCGCACAGCAAAACAAGTATAGACTAGATTGCCTAATTTGGAAATAAGCATTGCATATCCGTTTTCTTTGAAAATGCTTTGGAATTTGCTACTCGCAAGTAGGCTAAAATACGGATTTCAATGAGTTATTCCAACTCAAGCAATCCAACCTCCACCCACAGGCATTCAAACAGTTTATCTCATGTAAGCACTTAGCCGCATGGTAAGCATACTGTCATGGCAACATTCACACGCATGCGAGATGCTAAAGCGTAAAAACTTACATCGTACTCCGTGCCAAAACAGTAAACTAGTTAGCAAAAATGCATGCCCTAGTTCATGTCAAGTGGTTAATGCAACACACACAGAGATGCAGTTTAGAGCAGGCTCGGCTATCCTAGACATGGCATATGGAATGCACTTCATTCGATGCACGTATTCAATTTGGAATTGAAAATATAATGCAGTTTGTATGATGTACCGAGCCCGGTGCATGTAAACAAATGTATGGATGCACGCATGCATAGCATAAGGTATGCTAAAATAAACGTGCCCTAATACTAACCATTAAGAGCAGGTAAATAAAAGGGAAGAAAGAAGTGGGGGTTGGAAGACATATACACACCCACCCACACTTATTACAATTATGCCCTCGCTCAGAGGGACCAAAAGAATAATACAGATTAATTAGCTACGCAAACTAATTAAATATTACAAATTAATTAAATTAACAAATAAATTAATTAATCTAATTAAAGCAGTAAACCGCCTAGGGAGGAGGGCCGGATGCAACGCATGCTCGGGACTTGCTCGGAATTGCACTGCCATGTCTAGCCTGCCTCTGTTTTCCCTGCTCTGCCTTTCTGAAAACTGCCAAAGTCTCAGAACTACTTCTCAAGGCACTGGGGGATACCACCGGCTGAGGAGAAACACCACCGGCTGAAGTATGTGGCCACCGGCACAAAATTCATCCATCGGCCATCAATAGGCTGCCGGTCGGCACTAAATACTGCCGGCCGGCACTGAATGTCTGCAGAACCTGCAACTCACAGCAGCAGAGGGCAAAAACTTGCATGGCAATGTAATTCCAACAATGTGTGCACCAATCATGCCCCTTATCATATTTGTGACTCAAAGGGGCATGTGCCTCGATTCTCGGGCCACCAATCACGCATTTCCATGCATGATGGCCCACAGAACCAAGTATGCAACTTTTATCTCAAATGCATGCAAACCAAACAAACATAAAAGGGTGCCAAACCTCTATCATGCTCATCTCAAGAGGCCAAGCATGTGCATTGATGTAATGCAATCCTAAACATGTTAGCTAGCATGCAACATGGACAATGTAATGTAAGGATGTTAATATGCAAACACACCTACAAGACAAACATGTAAACCAAACAATGGGGTGGACTTAAACATGACTTAGGCCATTCCAAATAGGCCCAAAATCAGTAGTCAAAATGCCCAAAAAAATGGAGGCTAAACACACATGCACACATACACATGTTATGGTCCAAGCCTTAAGCATTAAACAAGCAACATTCAAGGACGCTTGAAAAGAGATTTCATGGACAATTAGCATGCAACATGAGCCCTAAAATCATGCTATAAAATGATGCCAAATCATGTTAAACAAGACAAGCAAATGCATGCAAAAGGGGCCAAGTATTCAAAGCAAGCCAAAGGAGTATTGAACTACATTTGACGAGACTAAACATGGCAAGACTTAAGCAACTAAAAACAGATTTTTAGCACACCAAAACAAGCCCAAATGACCACTTAGATGGCATCTATATGGTTTAAATTAAAAGGCATGCACACATGCACTCCCAAGGAACATACAACATGAGCTCTTGAAACATCAAAGAGGCATGCAATGCAAACATATGAGCATGTTAAATGGACTGAAATAACATGGCAAATGGTCTCAAACCATTGAAATGATGCAAACAAGGCATGCTACACATTCATGCTCAAGGCTAGCAAGCCTAAAATGCAAAGAGGCTATACTAAGCATGCCAAGACCAACCCAAACACTTATGGACAGACCTAAAACATGTCAAGATAAGCACAAAATCTTCATGAATCTAAGCCTAAAGCATGCTCAAATTAGGGCTAACAACCTAAGGCATGTTAAGGCAATATAAGGCGTTACATGGCAACTATGCTAAGCATGCATAAGGGACCAAAACCAACTTAATACAAAGTTAAAACATGGCAATATAAGTATAAAATACAGCCATGGCATGCTCAACACACACTTGAAACATAGGCTCCCTTAAGAGGCCAAAACTTGTCCTTTTCAAGGACATCAAGGAGAGGGGGTGGCCCTCTCCTCCTTGGGACTTCAAGGCATCATCTTCACCACTGAAATCCCTCAAGATTTCAGTGGTGAAGAGACCCAAACACCAAAATCCCGGATCTCACCAAAATAGGCACAAAACAAGGGCCTTACAAGGCCTAAGGGTGGTCAAACTCTTCCAAACCACAAAACACTCTTAATAAACTATCAAGAGGACTAAAAAACAGAACTTTTTTGTATTAAACACCAAGCACAAAAACAGTTCAAAGATAGGTAAAAATGGAGTGCAAGAATGGGGAATATAAAGCAAGTTTCTCACCCTTGTTGACCTTCTTCACAAGTGTTGATGTTGTTGCTTCCTTGGGCTCAAATCCAGCCAAAAACTCTAAGAACAACCTCTTGGAACCTCAGTAGCCAAGGGAAGGTGAAACACTAGGTGTTGATGTGCAATAGTAAGACACAAACACCTAGTGTACAAACAAGAGAGCAAAAGAGAGATAGAATAGATACACAAGTTCTAACCTAGAACCAGAGCTTCTTCTCTGTCTTTTCTCTCTAAAAATGTGTAACTCCTCTAACCTTTTAGCCAAGAGAAGAGAGCCTTCTCTTATAGGCAACAAAGCTTACAAGCTAAGCAAAACAAAGGCTCATCCCTCCATACACGTGTATGGAGAGGAAACAAACACTATACAGCTGCTTCAAAATATCTCAAAAAGCAACTGCACAGTAGTCGGCAGGGCAAAATTGTTATTTTGACAAAATTGACTGCCGACTGGCACAAAAGAGTGCCAACCGGCACAATATAGTGCCGATGGCAACACCAACCAGCCGGTGGCCTCTAGCCACTGCCGGTGGTGTGTGGGGATACCTCACAAGGCATTCCCTGCCCCTCCAAGGCAAAGCACAAGTGTTTGGTGCAAAACCAGACACAAAACGGTCAAGTTCGGAGGTCCTGAGGCAAGGCGCGTAGCCGAGAACTCCGGGAACTCCAAACGAACACGAACATGGATAATCACCGAGTGTTCAAGCGGTGACGTCCAGGTCTTGAGGACGGTCAAAAATGGGGTGTCTACAGTGGCCGGTAGGCCAGAAGTGTGAATTGCTGGCCAAAAACAGTTTTGGTCAAAATAGGGTGTAAGGTTGAGATTTTGAAGCTCTTCTTGCTGAAGAAATTGAACGTTTGAACAGCGTAATTTTCATCATCGAGTGATCAACCTGAGGCATCCAAGTCTTATGGGCGGTCAAAAATGGGGTGTCTACAACTACAAATAGTGGAGTGTGATGAAAATGGAGACGCTGATGGCGTCGGAGGCGACTGCGAGCTTGACGGAGTAGAAGTCTATCGGAGGAGGCGAAGAGAGAGAGAGAGAGAGAGAAGAAGAAGAAGGTGACCGGTTTTGATTGTTTGACAATGTATATAATATATATAGAGAGGGTATTTTGGTCATTTAACTTGAACTTGTCCTTATGGACAAGTTAATTCAATGCCTAGACCTCTCACTAAACAAAATTCAAATTTGGATTTTTGGCTTAAGCACCCTTTATCTTTTTGTAGTTAAAAAAGTCACCAACGTCAAAAAAATCACTTGCCAAACGAGAGCTAAAAGTCGAGCTTCGGCTAACCTAATTCAACATTTGGCCCACTTAAAGTCATTTTCTTACATTATGTTTGGATTGAGTGATTTAGAGAGAAAAGAAAAGAAATGGAGAGATATATATTTCTCTTATTTGTTTGGATAACTTAAGTGGAGAGAAATGAGAAGAAATGGATATAAACAGAGAGAAACCCATTTCTCTTATAACCATCATTTTCAATCTTCCCAAAAGTAGAGAGATTGTGAGAGAAAAGAAACCAACATATTTTTATATTTTCATAATACCAATTTTGTCCCTGTAAAAATAAATGAAATAAAATGATTAACAAAATATAAAAATGTTATTTTAGAAATATAACATAAAATAGTTTCTTTTCTTTTCTCTTATGAAATCTAACCAAACAAGAAGGAAAGAAATCACAATCACAATCATTTCTTTTATTTTATTTCTTACTTATCCAAACAAGAAAAAGAGAAATTATAATCATTTCTTTTCTTTTCTTTTCTCTTATAACTTAAATAATCATTTCTTTTCTTCTCTCTCCTAAGTTCCAAACATAGTGTTAGTCCAGCCCTAATATTATAAAAGGCTAATCATAATTTGCCTCATACTTCTTCTGCCCCTTTATTGACAAAAAAAAAAAAAAAAAAAGCTTTACAAGCCCATTGGTATCAATTGCTAAGGATACCAAGGCTATGAAGGTCATTTTAATGTAATCATGAAATTGTTTATCAACTGATGTATTTATTTGTTGATGTCATCAAAGTTTTGTCAAAGTATTGTTATGCGACTATGACTTTTGTGTAATGCTTTTTATTTTATTAGTATTTGTAAATTAGCACAAATCGATGTTGGTGCAATCTATGATAGGGAAAAAGTTGCCTTATATAGGAGTACCTAATTTTGTAATATTTATGTTGGATTATAGGGCCAACAATTCACTTTGAACTCGAGATACCACTTGTACGGATAGGAATTGGGGATGTTAGGGCTATGCAGCAGCAACTGCTTCATGCCCAAAACGATATCGTTTTGGGTGCCAAGGTGATTTGAAAATTTAATTTGCAATATTGAGTTTTGAACCCTTGACCTCTCCAAAAGAGAGGCACAACACTAACCATTGTGCCACTTAGAATCCTTATTAATATTAAGGACATATATATTATTTATACCTTATAATTTTTATACAGTGTCCAATAACAAACTATGGGACAACAGTTCCGTTTTGAAATTTTTTTAGCAGTTTTGTTTTGGAATTTTTTTTTAAAAAAAAAGCTTAAAAATCAAAACTACACCATTTAAGATCTTACCATTTATTTTACTCTGATTTCTTTTTATAACCTCAAACAAACTCTCAATTATTAGTGTCTCAAAACCCTAAAAAGTTTGTTCTCATCAGCCAATCATTTATCTACCTTTGCCGGACACTTTTTATTACCTTCATTAGAGACTATCCATCACTTGCACCATACTATTTAGGTTTGTATGAATACAACACATTTTCTCTTTGAATGTTGGTAAGCCTCAAGAAAAAACATATAATTTTCTTCACTATTGTGATTGTGATTGGTTGGTTTTTTTTCCTTGCAGAATGTTACGAGTTTTTTTTTTTTTTTCTTTTCGTTAGAACTATTGCTTTGGTTATTAATACTAGATGCTAGATGTGTCTAGCTTTATTGTTGAGTCTTTACAATTTATTTATTATTATTTTTTACATTAATAAAGTGAACATTAAAATATATAAAAATATTAATATAAAATATTCTAAAAATTAATGAATGACTAGATTTAAGAACTTTTATTGTTTAACTTTTACTTCATATTTTCAAAACTAAGAACAATAATTTTACATCTATCATATTGTTATACCATATTATGTTTATTATTTTATTTGGCAACAATATATTGTTGTAATAATGAACTTTGTGGAATAAAAAAAGGTGAATCTTAATTCTTTCAATTGGTCAATTGGTTATTGGTCTTTGTCAATTTTTTCTCTGCCCTTGAATGTTAGGTTATTTTGATGTCAAAAACATTGTTTTTTTTAATCAGAAGGCATTACAGTTAGGCTAGGAAGCCCCAATCCTTTGGAAGGCCTTGTCCATTTTATAGTTTTTGCTGGACAATTGCTCTACTAAAAATTTTAATAGTAAAACTTGGGCATCTTATTAGATAAGTAGAACAAAAAATAATAAAAATTATAAACAAATACTAATATTTTATTTTACTTTTATACTTATTCTCAATTTTTTAGATTTGTTGGTGTTAGAATGGAGAATGGTGGACATGAGGGTTGTAGCAAAGATATGAGGGAGTTGACCAAAGATAAAACACCATGTCTTGCCATGGAATTTCATTCAGAGAAAGTCGCATATCAATTCTATAATGAATATGGAAGGATTATGGGGTTTGACATTAGAAGAGATTACCATAGCAAAAGTAGAAAAGATGGTGTTATGATTAATAGGAAGTTTGTTTGTTGTAATGAGGGAGAAAAAGAAAAAGATAAACGGTACATGATTGTAAATCATCCTAAACATGAGACAAGAACAAAGTGCAATGCATTTGTGTATGTATCTTTGGATCGAGACTTGTCGATGTGGATAGTGAAAAAGTTTGATGACAACCATAACCATCATTTGTATCTTTCTCAGGGCACACATTTGATACCATCTCAAAGAAAGTTATGTCAGGCTCCAACTTTGAATGCTGATATAGCTGATGACACTGGTATCTCTCTTAAAGCATCACATGATCTCATTACTGCCTTAGTAGGGGGAAAAGAAAATTTGGGATTCACGAGAGAGGACCAAAAAAGCTACTTACGTGGAAAAAGACAATGAAATTTGCAAAACGAGAAAGCTGAGAGTTTATTAAGATATTTTCAGCAACAAGTGGCTGAAAATCCATATTTTTACTGTGCAATTCAATTGGATGTGCATGAGATGATTAGTAAGGCCTAGGAAAGACTAATCAAATAATTTATCAAAATCTTAAGAGAGGTATTAGTAATTTTTCCCCGTATTTAATGTTTTTGTATGGTGTGCAACCTCTTCATTATGACATGATATGATTGAAATTATGACAACAACTATATGGAATTGTGAAAAAGTGGTTATGGAATACTCTTTCAATCCAAACAAACCCTTGTAGGATCTTCCCAGTTGTCACTTGAAATATAAATAAAACTCCGATTGGCAGTGCCAGAATTAGCACTACAACGGACAAGTTAATCTTTGTAGAAAGATTGGTATTTTATGATTTCTTGAGATTCAAGGTTCTTAACACATACCTGCTTCTCCAGCCTCTCTCCGCTTTCAGGGACGAACTTACACTAAGACAATATGGGGCCATGGCGCCCCAGCTTTGACAAGAAGTCTTTAATATATTATTACACTAACTAATATAATTTCTAATATATATCACATGACCCCTCCCTCGAAACTGTTTACCAAAAATAAGACCAATTCACTTCATTTGGCCCCTATCCTCATTTTATATACTTATATTACCCGTGTGCGTTAAACAGTTCGGACCCTCGATTTCTTTGATCTAGTTTCACAAGTGCAATGTGAAATATAGATGAGAGTCCAAATTTGGCAACTTTATAGAAAATCCATTTTATTACAAAATTATTGCCACAAATGGACTGCGTCATCAGATCTCAGAGTCGCCACCTAATATTTATTTTGGGAAAATTAGAAAACCCGTGACTCGTGCCAAGGCCACTGTTTGTCATAACCAAGGATGCTAGGCTCAGAACCTTAGGTATGAAGGGAGAAGGTCATTAATTGAGACCTCCGCTCACCCAATCAAAAGATCAACCTACTAATGAAGAGGAGCGTCAAACAAGAAGTTTGTTCATGGCATGAGAGAGATATAATGCCCTGGTAATGAACCTCTGAAAAAATTAAACCATTTATCATGGAAGGTCTTTTCCTTATGCTTAAAACAAAACTAAAAACAATATATATGAGAGTCTCAACTCATCACTTTCAATTAGGTTTCAATAATATATAATATAACAAGAAATCAAAGTAAAAGAGCAAAATAAGTAAGAAATGCAAGAAAATGAAATAAATTAAAAATTCACCTCTTCAAGAAATGATGAACTTCATGATTTCCAAACTTCCTTTTGATCTCCTCAAGTATATGAATTATGTTCTCAATCCTCAATTTGAAAGCTTGGAATTCTTGCTAGAATGATGGCTTGTAGGTGTATGTGGTAAAAAGTGATTATCTCTATTGTTTTTGTTCACTTTTACCAACACCCACCCTTCCACTTGATCAAAGCTACTGAAATTCAAGTATTTCAGAATTTTTGGAGGAGTTTTGGGTGTAGAAAAGGTGGAATTTCAGTTTGTATGGAAGGTATGGGGTGTATATGGAATATATGAATGTTTTTAGCTCAAAAACTCAACTTTTCACTCTTTTTTCTAGCTCAAATGTTCTCTCCTTTTTCTATTCTCTTGCTCCTCTAAAAAATTTGATGTATACATATAGTCTAAGCAAGTAGAGAAATGGTGGAAGACAAGATGGAAGACAAAAGGAAGATAATGGAGTTAATGGAGCACTAATGGAGCTAATGAGAGACAAAAGTGGAGCCTTATCTCTAATGGATCAAGCACTAGATAATGAAGGCTGAGTGTATATGCATTTGGTGATGAATATATTAGAAAATGGGTCAATGAGGTGTCCCAACCGAATTGAGAGGGTAATTTGTAAACAAGTTGGGCCGAGCTATGGAACCTATCTACGAGACCGAGCTACGGGACCTAACTACGAGACCGAGCTACAAGACCTAGCTACGGGGCCAAGCTATTGGACCTAGCTACAGGACCTAGTGGCGGTCAACGCTATGGCCGAGTTACCAAGCAGGGTAGTCAAACAGAGAGAAGAGCCGAAGTAACTTGGTTGACCGCAATGTTAGCCGAGGTAAAGATATCAGCCGAGGTAAAGGGGTCAGTCGAGGTAAAGATGTCGGCCGCGGTAAAAAGGGCTTAGCAAGTGGATCGCAAGTGTTAGCTCGGTCCAAGTGTAGTGACGGTCACCACGGTCGGAGTGAAGATGGTTAGTTCGGTCATAGTATTTTGAGCCGAGGTATGATGGCTTCTCATGGTGGACCTCGGTTTGGTTAGCACGGTCGTAGCGCGCCATAGTTACTTCGGTCCAGGTATGAAAAGGGATTGACAAGTGTTACCACGGTCCAAATATGATTATGGTCACCAGACGGAGTAAAGGTAGTTATCTCGGTCGTGGTATTCAGAACCAAGGTATTTGGGCTTCTTGTGGTGGACCTAGTTATAGATTAGCTCGGTCGGGGGTTTACTACGGTTAGCACGGGAGTAAGTAAACACCACAGTTGGAGTATGTCAAACCGAGGTACACGCAGTGAAAGTAAGAACCGAACTAGTGGTAGCTCGGTCTAGTCTACGGCTTTAGCATGGTCATGTTATTTCGGTCGTATTGACATCCAACCGTGGTAAAACCATCTCACTTGGTTTAAGCAGTGAGGGGGGTGTTGAAGGATAAGCGTTATCCTTCAGGAGTATGAATCCTAGGAGGACTCTACGCAAGGAGGAGTAATCCTAGAAGGACTCTACATGGAGGAGTAAGAGTCCTACCGGGATTGTGCTACGCGAAACCTATATAAGCTCACCAATATCACCTTTGGAGAGGTAATGCAACTTTGCTCCCTGAATTCATAGAGCTTTTGCCTTCTTGTCTAGCTTACTGACTTAGGCATCGGAGAGGTTTCCGGTACACACCCGCCGGCTAGCTCACGTGTGTATTTTCAGGTAGTTGAACGACGTCGTACGGAGGAGTGCAGACTTGGTCAACAGGATTATACGAGAAGGTGTATTTCTTTCCCGTACAATTGGCGCCGTCTGTGGGAAATCAAACAAGAACAACCTCTTGATCAAGCTTTTTCTCCCAAAAAATCAATGGCGAACAACGAAGAATTACCTCAGTCCGCCGTCGACGGACTAACTCCAGAAGGGGGTGTAAGGCGCGAAGGCCTACCCGTGGTCACTCCCATGGCAAACCTGGAACCACACAGACAAAATTCCAGGAGGGATGCAAGGGGACGAAGGCGGAATAACAGCCCTCATCCCTCTCGTTCGCAAAGCCCATAAAGACAAAGACGCAGAATTGATCCTCAAACTTTGGAAGATCGCGTCAGGAAACAAGACGAATTGATCCGTCGGATGGCAGCAGACATGGAATCTCTGAAACGTCAGGTAAAAGGAAAAGAAGTGGTGACAGGAGAGGGGCGCACGAACAAGACGCCCCCTCGCCACTCGGAAAGTCGTAGTAGGAATACTACACCCTCACAAGGGGAGAACAAGAGCCTCAGGACAGGCGACACGCAATCTAGATCTTCCAGAACTCGTCACTCCAGGTCTGAGAGGGCGAGGTCAGAAAGGTCACACACCGGAGGAAGCACATACTGGCCCTCGCATACGCACCAGACAAGGTCCAGGCAGACAGAGTTGCCCAGATCGTCCGACCTACGGACCGTGCTAGAAGAGAAAGCACGGTGGAAGGAGGACGCTAGAGCGCGCGATCCACACAGAGTTTCTGCCTTACAGCGATTGGCTCCTCGAACGCATGGAAGCGTCGAGGTTGGAATGCCAACACCGCGCCCGGCCTACGAACCAGCGGACAAGGCATTGGCGAGGCTGCAGACCTCACCATTCGTCCCAGCAATAGAGAACGCACCCCTACCGTCAGGCTTCCTACAGCCCAAATTCACAACATATGAGGGGAAGACGGACCCTTACTCACACTTAAGCCACTTTCGCCAGGTCATGGCTGTATACCGGCGGAATGAGACCTTGATGTGCATCCTATTCCCTTCAAGCCTTGGTGACTTAGGCTTGACTTGGTTTGAGAAGCTTCCAGAGGGCAGCATAGCCTCCTGGGCGCAACTGGCGGAGGCGTTTGTAACGCGATTCAGAACAAACACGAAAACCCCAGTGGAGATTGACCAGTTACTCTCCATCGACATGGGTGATAAGGAGACCTTGAGGTCATACAATAGTCGCTACTGGGAGACCTTCAACCAGATTGGGGACTGTCCCACCAATCTCGCCATCGCACAGTACAATAGAGGTCTTCCAGTCGGAAACAGGTTGAGGGACTCAATTACCATGACGCCACCCCTCACGATGGAAGCCTTGATGGAAAGAGTACACCAACATATTCGCGTGGAGGAAGATAGCGCCCGCGCTAAAACAATATCTGGCACAACCGCAATACCAGATAAAATGACCACGGCGAAGGTCAACACGGTAGAACGTCCAAGTAGAAACGGGCAAGGCAGGCGGGACAACGGAGAGGACCAAGGCAAAAGAAGGTTGAGAGTCCACACTGCCATGACCACGGTGTTCAAAAAACCAATCTACCGAATTCTCAGCGAGATACGCGATGAACCTTTCGTCCGATGGCCTGCTAAGCTGGGAGAAGCGCAAAAAGACTACGACGAGAAATCGCGGTGCACCTTCCATGATGAACAGGGGCACCGCACTGAAAATTGCACGCCATTAAAGCAGCATTTGGAAGAGTTAGTGGCAGCTGGGCACTTGGACCAATACATAAAAGGAAGAACTTGAGAGCAAGGAGCTGTTCGCAGATGTTAGCGAGGTAGCTGAACAGAAGGTAGTGGGAGACTTGGTACAGGAAAAGATAGATGTAAAGAACCCAGAGAAGGAAAGCTAGGGCCCAATTGGGATGGACCATACAAAGTGGTTGGTTTAGCTGAAAAGGGGCATATCACTTGGAAGATAGAGCCATCAAGGCTATCCCCAGACCATGGAACACTGCCAATCTCGAGCTATTTTTTCGATAGGGTACTTGTAATTTACATTTCCTCAATAAAACAAGTAGTTCCCTTTTCAGCATAGAATATTTTCTTCTGTAAAAGTTGTTTTGGTAAGCTAGAGGCATTGAAAGCAGAGTTGGATGGAAAAACCAACACTTACCTCCCTTTAGCCGAGGTAAGGACCTAGGCTAAAGGTGGTTGGCAGGTTTGACCAACAAAACTCTTTTGCACCCTTTAGGCCGAGGTAAGGACTTAGGCTAAAGGTGGTTGGCAGGTTTGACCAACAAAACTCTTTTGCACCCTTTAGCCGAGGTAAGGACCTAGGCTAAAGGTGGTTGGCAGGTTTGACCAACAAAAAACTTTTTTGCACCCTTTAGCCGAGGTAAGGACCTAGGCTAAAGGTGGTTGGCAGGTATGACCAACAAAAAACTTTTTTGCACCCTTTAAGCCGAGGTAAGGACCTAGGCTAAAGGAGGTTGGCAGGTATGACCAACAAAACTTTTTTGCACCCTTTAAACCCAGGTAAGGACCTAGGCTAAAGGTGGTTGGCAGGTTTGACCAACATTTTTTACTCTTCGGCCGAGATAAGGATTAAAAAGTGGTTGGCTGGAAAAACCAACACTTGGTACTCTTCAGCCGAGATAAGGATCAAGGCTGAAGAGTGGTTGGCAGGTATGACAAGATAGATTGCAAGGTTAATTCAAATAATTCAAATAATTTGATTGAAATAAGAACAAAAATTTTAGAGGGATATCAAAATTTTAAGTCTCCCTCTAATAAATTTGATTGGTCCCACTAGATTTTTTGAGTTTTTTTGAAAGAATTTTTTTTCTTATAAATAGATAGAGACTTTCACAATAATTTCAAACTTTTAATAAGATCCTTCACAAAAGGAGACATTTGAAAGAGAATTTCCAATTAAAATTTATATATATATATATATAAAATAAGAAAGAAAAGAAAAAAAGAATAACAACAAAGTTAGAAAATATAAATAGAAAAAAAGTTTAAAATTTTCAATTTCATTGACTTGGCGAACTGTTTCCCGTCGACTAGTTCGGCGGTTCTCACTAAATAGACCGGTTGTTGGCTTCGAACGGTTTAAAGGGTATGTCCGGACCGAAATCTCGACTGGTCAACTGTTCAACCAGTTGAACCGGCTGGTCCAATTTTCAAAACCATGCTTCGTAGTTCTAATTTTTTTATTTTTGAGTAAAAATTGATTCTTGTAATTTGAAATTGCATAACAAGACAAAGAGAATGAGCCAAATATATAACGTAGGATGACCTCTGTCTGAGAGCATCTCCAATGGTGTTGCCAAATGAGCTATCAAAACTATAATTTGGCAAGAGTGAAAAAAAGAGAATCTCCAATAGCTTGCTATTTCTCCTGCTAAATATAGCAAATGCCATTTCTATTGTCAAATTTGACAACAGAAATGGCATTTGCCAAACATGTCACATCATCAAAAATAACTGATTTTGGCTCTAAAGCTCAGTTTATCCACTCCCAGAAAGCATCCCAAAATGTTTGAAGTTTTTTTTTAAACGGAATTCACTAATATTTTTTTGTCAAACACAATTTCACCAATTCATCTGGTCCTTCAATTTTTTTTTTCTCAAAATAAATTTCACCAATTTCTGCATTTCTCAAACAAAAATTTCACAAATTTCAGAATGATCACTTAAGAATTTGTTTCACAAATTTCACAAATATTTAGAACAATCAGTCAATAAAAAATTTCAAAATTATTAGTCAACCCAAATTTCATAGATTTATATAAATTTCTGAAGCAATCTAGTTCGAATTTAGATTCTTGGTGGGGTGAATTATATTTAAATTTGTTTTTTTTCCAATTTTCAATTTTTTTTTTCATTTCTTATATTTGTCTAGTCGGGAATAATATAAATATATAATTTATTTTTTTTACAAACAGTTAAAAAAAGGTCACAAAAGACAAAAAAATAAACAAAAATAAAATCACTAAAAAGTTATATACAAACAACACCTACGAACTTGGAAGGAAAATTGGTTAAGAATTGCCAAAATAGCAAGTGACCATTGGAGCATTAATCAAAAGATTCATGAAAGATTCTCCACCGTTAGATTACACATACAAGAAAACACTACATACTAATCAAAAGATAAAAAATCTTCATGAAACATTTCATGATATTTTTTTTATGATCTCTAGTATTCATTACCAAATTATAATAATAATAATGATATTATAGGAATCACAATTGAAGATGCTCTGACATGCAAAAGTTTAGCATGAAAAATGCGTACAACCACGATTGAAA
This sequence comes from Camellia japonica, assembly GCA_030407325.1. Classification (NCBI taxonomy): domain Eukaryota; kingdom Viridiplantae; phylum Streptophyta; class Magnoliopsida; order Ericales; family Theaceae; genus Camellia; species Camellia japonica. The sequence goes on from JAPPVO010000002.1 coordinate 91,454,877, forward strand.
CATTATTTTAACTTTTGACAAAGAAAAGAACAAAAAAAAGAAAATTGTTATAAATTATCAAAATTATTTACAAGAATACATTTGTATTAATGTGAATCTTATTATATTTTATCGTGGAGTTTGATAATTATTTTTATATAATTTTTTTATGTCTTTAGTGAATTTTCTGTAAAAAAATTTACAGTTTTAAGTTCTGGTAAATTAAATGGACTTAAAAAGTAAAAAGAAAAAAAAATGTCCATTGAAGAAGAAATAAAATTTAGACTATTTTTTTTGTTTCTTTTTTAAAGATCTTTTCAGACTAGATAAACTTGAAGAATAAAAAATAAAAAAAAAAATACTAAAGACAAGCAAAATAAAAAAAAAATGACATTTTTCAACTGATATCAAACACCACCTAATTATAATGAATTTTACATATACATATATATGTAGCGTTTGTTTTGTGAAATTATATATAGTAACTAATATACTTTTTTGAAAAGAAAAAAAAACAAAAAGACTTTTGCTAAAATAATGACTTCCCCAGGTTGCTTTCCATATTTGCCCCGCAACAACCAACCCGTCTCCACATCTGTCCCTTAAATTTGGAACCATGATGTTTTCAAATAAATTGGCACGGTTTGGAAAGTGAATTTTTTTTTTTTTTTTTTGGTGGGGGGTTTAAAATATATAAGAATAAAAAAATTAACATGTTTGAAAAAAAAAAAATTTGATTAAAAAAAAATACAAACCGCAGAAATGAAGTTTTGACTTTTTTATATCAATTATAAATTTATGATTTTTTTAACATTTGTAGTAATTTTAATTTTTTTTGTTTTTCTTTTATCTAAAATAGTCCCTTACCAAAATAGTAGTTTACATGGTGGTAAATAAGTGTATTTTTTGACTTTTTATAAAAATATGTATAGAAAAGATGTATAAAAAAGTAAAGAGATAATGTAACTCAAAAAAGATAAAAAGTGTACTAATATAAGGGATGCCAAACAACTTGGAAAGAACTTTTTTATCTTATTTTTTAATTTTTTAGCTATTTTAGCCTAATCAAAAAAGTTTTGTTTGAGATGACCTTTTGATTTTTTTATAGTTTTGTGAGAGAAAAAAAATAAAATGATTATAGTTTCAATGTAACATTTTATCTTATTGACTTTTTAGCTTATGGAGGAGAATCCTTTCCAGTCCAGATTTAGGCCCCTTTCAATGATCCGAACGTTCATTTTGTCAAGAACTTTGTGTATTTTACTCACACAAAAATTAAATCAATTCGATAAATGTAACTTGTTCAGTTTATTGCATTTGTCACTAAAAAAAATATATGATTTATTTTTAAAAACATAAACTTTTTTGTTAAAAAACGTGATAAATCGAATAAGTTACAATTATCTGATCGACCTAATTTTTTATATAGATAAAATATACAAAGTTTCTAACAAAATAAATAGTTCAAATCATCAAAATATAATCCATGATAGATTTCACGAGCTCAAATAATGCCCTCTAATCCAAAATCTAGATTGGAGAGGAAATTTTCTTTCTTAATCTATTTTATCTTACAGTGAGTTAAATTAATTCCAATCTATTGCCAAAGGAAGGCCAATTAGCCATAATAGGCTCTGGACCGTGTGATTTGAATGCAATGATATCAGATGATGCTAGATCCATTGATCACACGGTTCATGGGCTAAGCTTATATTTTATTTAACTAATACTTAGTGGGACCCAATTGCTTAATTTTGTCACCAAAAATTAGCTCATTCACAACATCACAGTGAGATTCTAAATTTAATGCAGATGACATAACCCACCACCAGAGATGGCCATGGGTCCCACACCACCACCAATAAAAAAATATCGTTCTAATCGTTGTCAGCTGATATGACAATTTTACCCTTCAAGATATGTTAAAATTGCAAAATGCCACTTATTTTAGTCTTGTCGTCAAAGCGAATCCTTCACCGTTACAAATGAATAATGTTGCTCGTAAATAAGATCGAACTTGACTCGATAAACATTTATTTAAATTTGATTTATTAAATTTTAGATAAATTATAAATATATTTTTTAAGTTTGTTTAAAATATAAATTATCTCTCATAGTTTAGAAAATTACAAATATTTAATTGTCATAATTTTTTATTTAACAAAATTAATTAAAAAAATAAAATTTCTAACTATTTACTTATACAATAATAAAATTATCTAAATTATTAATTAAAATAAAATTTTAATATTATTAAAAATTATTAATTAATTTAATAATTTATTAATAAAATGATTTATTTGTTATGAAATTAAAAATCTTGGAAAATATAATATAATTTTTAGAATTACAGAGAGTAATTTATAATTTAAATAAATCTCAGAAAGTATGTTTATAATTTATCCAATTTATTATTGAATTCAAACTTAAAATTAAACTCATTAAAATTTTAATAAATAAACCTAAACATACTAAAATCCAATTTGACTCATTGTAGTCTTCGCGATGAACCCTTTAAACCAACTTTTCATTTCCTTATCGTACAGGCTTTATAATGTCAATGCAATTATTATGCTTGCATTTGAGGGAAAGAAAACAGGTTAATTATAGTAAGACCCCTCAATCATTATTAAATATTAGTTTATTTTTTTATTTATGAATATGTTTATATTGATCTTTTAGTTATAAAAATCTTATAAATATATATTTTTTATTGGAGATGATTTGGAGGGGTGAAGGTGATATTTTCTAATTAAAAAAATCAAAGTATAAGAATTCATAAAATAATATAGTTAATTATTGAGGGGATCTGATTTAATTAATTAAAAAAAAAAAAAACATATTCCTCCATTTTGCATCTTTGGTTCCACTTTTTCATTTTTCAAGAATAGAATCGTCACTAAAAAAAAATTAAGATTTTAGAGGCCAAAATTTAGGGATAAATTTATTTTTTAGGAACCAAATAATTTTGTTGCAAAAAGTGTTGTTATTATATTTTTAGCAATAACAATTGGACATTAGTGATGAATTATTATCCATTTGAGACCAAATTTTTTGTTTAAAAAAATGAACCATTTTCAGACCAAATAATTTTTTCTCTAAAAATCTATTTATTAGTGACATTTTTAAAATTTTGTTATTAAAAGACTTATTTTTGACTTTTCGGAACGACTTTTTATTGAGTATCCTCATGACTTGGTCCCTAAATGTCTTTTGTAACAAAATTTTCACTTTTACATACCAAAATATTTAGTCTCTAAAACTCTTATATGTTATAGTGTGTGATTCATGAATTTTTGAATATTATTACCATGATGGTATCTAATTAGTATTATTATTTTATTTTTTATTTTTGTCATTTGATATTAAAATAATATGATATGAACAATTTAAATAAAAATAAAATTTAAGATTTGTAACGTGTATTCACATTACAAATTTGTGATGAGAAGGATTTAGTTAGTGACCTATGCATTCACATGTAGAGATATCGCCACATACAATTTGTACACCCGAAAAAACCTTAAGCAAGTAATATATATTAGATGTTGTTTATATCAAAATTGGCAAGGAAAAATTGGAGGCCACTACGTGGCATTTTTTTAGGGTGAACTTTACTTTATTCCCTCGTGATTTGGGCTGTGTGTGGTTTACTCTTTTAACATTAGAAAATAATCATATAATTCTCAATTGATTTATAGATCAAAGTGTACACTAACTTCTGTTAACAGAAGTTGTAAATTTATCTAAACAAAACCCCTAATCTAATTATGTAAAACCCGAAACAAACAAGCATTATTCAAAGTAACATCAATGGTTAAAGTCATCCATACTTGTTTGGAAAAAAACCCTCCATTGAAGGCTACTATTTTCATAAATTAGTGAAATGAAGACGCTCCATTGATGCCTAAAATGTACTTAAATTAGTAAAATGTACCCACCTTCATTACACAACTTCCATAATCATACACTGTCTAATCACCTTTGCTACCCAAATTTTAAAACCAAATCAAAATCCAATTTTTAAGTGAAATCTATACAGTGAGTGTTGTCTTAATTTGGAGTGGAAAAATAGATTTCAAAGATTTATCTAATTCATATGCAGGTTTTGTCTTAATTTGGATGGGTAGAAACAAAATACTCTTAGGTCCCGTTTGTTTTCAGAGGTAGAATGAAGGGAATTAATAGTAAGGGGATTCATAGTGAGAAGATTAAGTAAAATTGTATTCAGTGTGTTCGGTTTGAGTTTTTCGGATTAAATTTTTTAAAAATTGAGTTTTTTGGTTTTTGTGTTTTTTTGTTTTTAGTGAATATTTTTAAAATTTTAAACATTTTTTTACTTTTTTAGATGTACCTTACTTAGATATATCTAAAAAGTAAAAAATTTGCGAAAAAATATTTTTAAAAAATAATAAATACATAAAAATACAAAAATGTACTGAATTCTCGTATTTTTTTTTATATTTTTGGTATTTAATGAATTTTTAAACGGTTCTTTCACAATTTTTTTTATTTTTTAGGTATATTTATGTTAGGTATGTCTAAAAAGTAAAAAAAATTGCTTAAAATATTTTAAAAAATTCAATAAAAACAAAAAAAACACGGAAAACAAGAAAGTAGAATTTTTTGAAAAGTGTTTTTGAAAAAGTGTAACCAAGCAAAGTGATTTTGTTTTTATGATAGTTGTTAGTGTAGGGATTGTTAAATTATTTTTATATAAAATAATAAAAAAAATAAAAAAATACAAAAACATTAAGTATGTTTGGTAACGTTTACGTTTTCAATTTATATTTACAAAAATTTTATAAACTGGTTTTTGTTTATTTTTTGTTTATTTTTAGAAAAACATAAACTACAAACGCGTTTGATAATTGACAAAATGTTTAAAAAATTTTAAAAATATAAAAAAGAGTGAGAAATGGCAAGTGACGGCAAGTGGTAACGGAAGACGGTGGTGGAAAGTGGTGACAATGGGTGGTGGGTAGTTGGTGGTGATGGGTGGTGGCGGGTGGGTGGTGGTGGTGGGTGGGTGGGTGGGTGACGGTGGCGGGTGGTGGGTGGTAGCGAGTGGGTGGTGGTGGTGGTGGGGGTGGTGGTGGGTGGGTAGTGGTGGTGGGTGGGTAGTGGTGGCGGGTGGTGGTGGTGGTGGATGGGTGACGGTGGCGGGTGGTAGGTGGTAGCGAGTGGGTGGTGGTGGTGGCGGGTGGTGTGGTGGTGGCAGGTGGGTGGCGGATGGCGGGTGGTGGTGGGTGGTTGGCGGGTGGGTGGTGGGTCGTGATGGTGGGTGGGTGGGTGACGGTGGCGGGTGTGGTAGGTGGTGGTGGATGGGTGATGGGTGGTGATGGTGGTGGGTGGATGACGGTGGCAGGTGGTGGTGGTAGCGAGTGGGTAGTGGTGGTGGTGGCGGTGGTGGCGGGTGGTAGCAGGTGGGTGGCGGATGGCGCGTGGTGGTGGGTAGTGGCGGGTGGGTGGTGGTGGCGGATAAGTAACAGGTGGGGTGGTGGGTGTGGGTGGGTGACGGTGGCGGGTGGCGGGTGGCAGGGTGGGTGTGTGATGGCAGGTGGTGGGTGGCGGTGACAAGTGGTAGGTGGTAACGAGTGGGTGGTGGTGGTGGCGGGTGGGGTGGTGGCGGGTGGGTGGTGAGTGGTGATGGTGGGTAGGTGACGGTGGCGGGTGGTGGTGACAGGTGGGTGGCGGATGACGGGTGGTGGTGGTGGTGGCGGAGGGGTGATGGGTGGTGATGGTGGGGGGGGGTGACGGTGGCAGGTAGTGGGTGGTAGCGAGTGGGTGGTGGTGTGGTGGGGCGGTGGCGGTGGCGGGTGGTGAGTGGTGGTGGCAGATGGGTAGCGAGTGGTGGTGGTGGGTGGGTGACGGTGGCGGGTGGTAGGTGGTAGCGAGTTGGTAGTGGTGGTGGTGGTGGTGGCGAGTGGGTGGCGGGTGGTGGTGGCAGGTGGGTGGTGAGTGGTGGTGGGAGGTGGGGGTGGTGGGGGGTGGGTGTGGCGGAAGACGATGGTGGTGGAAAATGGTGGCGGGGGTGGTGGCTAGTGTTGCGTGGTAAAGAAAAAAATTTGAAAACTCAAAACGGAAACACATTTTTTGGCCAAATTTATAAACTTGAGACCACTGATTATATAAATCAAAAATTTTATCAAACAAGTTTTTATTTGATTTTTTAAAATTTTTATAAATATAAACAGAAAACTGAAAACGTAAGTGTTACCAAACGGCACCTAAACATTAATATTTTTTTTAAAAAATGCCCAACATGTAAAAATTTTAAAAAAATTAAATAAAAAATAAAAAATTTCTAGAAAAAAATAAAACAAATAAAATAATAATTTTTACTTAACAAAAAATACAAAATATTAAACATTAATGTTAAAAAAAAAATTCCCAACATGTAAAAAATAAAATAAAAAATAAAAAATTTCTAGTCCGGCGGACTATTTTTCTAATATCAAGTCTTGGAGGTCTATCCGAATCCCCTCCCCAAGGGGATTCATAATCCAGAGCTCACTATCAATCTCCTCCTCATCTCTCAAAACAAAAACAATATTAATACATCTCACCTCGCTACCAATCTTAATCCCCTCATCTAACTCTCTAAACAAATGGGCCTTAGCAATTTGATAAATCAAGCAATCCCTTGCAAGATGCCATCAATTGAACAATGTTTCTATGGCCTCTTGGATTTTGTTTCAGGATCAACCCATTGAGGTGTGTGGTATGTGTTAGTCAATTGAGGTGTGGATGTAGATTTGGCGATATAAAAAGAAGGGAAGAGGAATTTATGGGGTGTTAAAGTGGGTTGGAGTAAGGGAATAGAAGGAGAAATAGTAGAAAGAGAACAAGGAAGAAGAATGACATGTTTTTGTAAATTTAAAGATGTGTAAGTAGTATTTTGATCTTAAAAAATAGTTTACTCTTTTTTTGGGCGTGTGAACGTCACAACTAGTTAACTTAGATGGAAAAGTGGACGATACACTTTGATCCATAAATCACGTACGGGTTATGTGATCATTTTCAAACGTTAGGGAGGTAAACCGCACATAACTCAAATCACAAGAGGGTAAAGTAAAGTTTACCTTTTTTTTTTTTTTTTTATAACGTAAAAGGAAGAATGAGGCCTAAGTTATTACGAATAAAAATTGAAGTTATTAGTGTAAAGACTATTACATGAATTCAAGTTCAAGAAGGACAGTTGGCATTATCAATTCTGACAAAATAGGAAGTACTTACAATCTGGCCTTTATTTCAATAGAACCGGTTGGGAGCTCGAATCTGAGCTCCCCCGAATGCCCCGAATTCCTTTTTTTTTTTTTTCTTTTTTTTTTTTTCAGCAGAAGAAGGAAGAAGACGGAGAAGGGAGGAGGAAGGAGGAGGAGGAGGAAGGGGAGGGAAGGACTGGAGGGGGCCCTAAAAATGGAGGAAGAAGACGGGGGAAGAAGAAGACGGAGGAAGAAGACGAGCAGAGGCGGAGGCAACGAGCAGAGGCGGCGATCGGCGACGGAGGCGGAGGCGCGGCGATCGGCGATCGGCGACGCGATCGGCGATCTGCTTCCCCTCTCTCTCTTTCTCTCCCTCTCCCTCTCTTTCTCTGTTTCTCTTTCTCTCCCTCTCCTCTTCCTCACTTCGTCTGAAATGGAGGAAGAAAAAAAAAAAAAAATTGTGAAACGATGTCGTTTTACAAATTAGGGGCATTCGGGGCCAAAAATTTCGAGGCACAAAACATTTTTCTTATTTCAAAGGTAATTATTCAGGTGTCGTTTGGGAGTGGCTTGGTTTTTTATTTTTTTGACTTTTTTAGCTATTTTAGCTTGGACTAAAAAGTTTGGTTTGGGAATAGCTTTTTGGCTGTTTGGCTTTTTTGACTTTTTTTGTGAGAGAAGAGTGTAATGATTATGGTTGGATATGATGTTTTGTTTGCTGTGACTAAAATAGCTTATTTTGTCTTTTGTGACTAAAATAGTCAAAAAAGCTTCCAAATCTTCTTTCCAAAATCTCAGAATATAGATCTGTGGTATTTTATAGTATTATGATTGGTAGAGAAGGTAAGTAGGCAGGGTATTATGTTGGATAATTAGAAAACATAAGAGGGCATATTGAATGATAATTAATTAAAGAGTACAAATACGTGACACTTTGGAAATATTTAATAATTTCCCTTATTTAAAACAGTAACTAGTAGGTACCTATAAACGTATAGAGAGGATCTAACCATGATGCATACCATAAGTCAAGATTATTGGATATTTTGGTGATTATTCCCATTGTCCCGGGCCTCGGCTAACATAACTTCTATATTGGTGGAACAACTCCTAAAAGCATGGAAAGAAACATATGACGAGATTTGAAGGCCATACAAGAACATTGATGGTTTATTCCAAGTTGTGGAAGATTGTTCATGGTAGAAAAACACAAAAAATGTGGGACATGGGGTTGATAGTAGCAAGAGAGCATGGGATGCATGGTTGATAGTGGTAAACACCCCAAGAGGCTTTTAAGGAATACGTACATTATTTTTTAGAAAGTGGGTGGTTGTTCATAGATGAAATCTATTAGAAAATGTAGCTCATTGTTATAGAAACGGGGTGCAATATGAGACGTGTGGTTGCATCTTATCAGGCATGCAAGAATAGATTCGAAATAAATAAACTATATGCTACAACAAGTATAAAAAGAAGAATTGAAGGCTTGGTAAAAGATCCATCACCATGAATATGAATTCTACATTCTAGTATGTTATTTTGCCCAATACATTTATTCTTAGCTTACCTTCAGTAGCTTAGTTTCCTTAATTTAACCATAGTTATGTAATTTCTATCACATTCCATATCTTTAATTTTATTTTATTTTTTTCTATAATAGTAAAATTTACTTCGTTTGTTTCGTTCATCCATCTCCATCAATTGAAAAAATTATGACATTCTCTTCATTGAGGTAAAAAAAAATAGTGATTTTCCGTTTAACCATGCACAATTCGCTTGATTAGAACAAAATTGAGCTCATCACTCTCAACCAAATTTGGATCACACTTGATCTTGGTGTAACGTCCTGAAATAATTACAATAATCCATCCACAATATCTATTTACGACAAAAATAATAAGAGAAGTATCTTCCATTAAGTCCAATGTGATTTACAAAAGAGAAAAATATGTGATATACATTCATAATCACTACAAGAATTAACACTTTTGGCAACAAAAAAATTGGTCGCTAAAAGTCAATTTTTAGTCGGCAAAAGTTATCCGCGACCAATTTTTTTGGTCGCTAGTTTGGTCGCCAATTGAGGTCGTCAAAAGTAATTCGCGACCAAAATTTTGCTTGGTCAGGAAAACTTGAATTTGCCGACTAAATTTTTGGTCGCTAAATGTTTATTTACTGCGACTAATCCATTTTGTCGCTAAAACACTTTGGTCGCGAAAAGTCGCCTTTTGCCGACCAAATATCTTAGTCGCCAATTGTCACATTCCACGACTAAGAAATTTGGTCGCCAATTTTCACATTCAACGACCAAAATTTTTTGTCGCCAATTGTGACATTTCGCGACCATATACTATGGTCGCCAATTGTGACATTCTGCGACCAAAATTAGTTTGGTCGCCAATTGTGACATTTCGCAACCAAAAATTTTGGTCGCCAATTGTGACATTCTGCGACCAAAATTAGTTTGGTCGCCAAATGTGACATTTCACGACCAAAATTTTTGGTCGCCAATTGTCACATTTTGCGACCAAAATTAGTTTGGTCGCCAATTGTGACATTCTGCGACCAAAATAATTAGTCACCAATTGTCACATTCCACGACCAAACATGTTTGTCGCCAAAAGAAAATGTTTGCGCAACTAAAACTTTAGTCGGCAATAGACCTATTCGCGACCAAAAGGTTTGGTTGCCAAAATTTTTAATTTTGACGACTAATTATTTAGTCGCCAAATGTGCTTGGTGATACACCGACTACTTTATTTAGTTGCCAAAAGTATAACTTATCTTTCCCGACTAATCCATTGGTCGCCAAAACTATAAAAACAAAACTAAATTTTGGTCGCCAACATCCAACAAAATAAACCTGTAATTTATCATAATCCATCCAATTTATTCAATATAATCTGTAAAAAGAAGAAATCATTCAAACCAACAAATAAATTGAATCATCAACATTCAACAAAATACATATATCAACCATTTCTGAACCTGTTTAATTAAAGTCAGCAACTATTATAAGTGTACATCCACAAATAATTCGAAACTACATATTTCATCTAGCATAAAAATTTAAAACATAACAAGTACTTGTTATTATGTTTTAAATTTTTATCCATGTACATCAACCCAAAAATATCACTAGTAGTCTACCAAATATTTTCTATACACACCCATCCAAAAATATAACTAGTAGTGTATCCAAAAATATAACTACTAGTCTACCCTATACATCTATACAAAAATATATAATCCTTCCAAAAATGCAAAAAGTGCCAATTTGTCCTGTACAATTTAGCTTTGTGCACGAGTTCATCCATCTGTACCAAATAAAAAGAGAAATTATGTCAGTTAAAATTTGACAAATAATGAAAAATGTCCATGAAAAGCAAAGGTCACATTAGCAAATTAAATGACTACCATTATCAAATTGTAAATAAAGCAATAGCATTCTTATGTCTATAGAATAAATTGGATCAGCCACCATTCCAGATCCAATATAGTGCCATACAGCAGAAACCAAACACGACAACTGAAATTGATCCATATTGTCAATAACTCCTATCTTCCTCAATGAACCTTTCATGTGAATTAAATTAAACTCCTATTTTGGCAACCTATATATCTAGATTGATAAATAATGAATGAATGGATGATGAACAGGTTTCATTACATGGCAATATCGGAGCAGATGCAAAGGGAGATGCCAATGCCGGAAGATCGGATAAGGGGTTGTGGCACTTAACTACCCAGAGGCTGTTCGATTGATTAACCCAACCAATTCACTCCTCAAAGGGGAGGTAGGTAGGCTACTTGTAAAACGGAACTTTTTATACCTAGAAAAAAGTTAAGTTTGTGACTATTGGGTAGTTTTATTTCTAATCGTTTTTATTTAGAGATAAGTATTAGAAAAAGCAAATACTAATATATTACTTTATATTTATCATGCATGTATTGATCAGTGATATAAAAAAATGTTTAAAACAAAAAATAATATATAGCAGCTCTCTAATAAATTTGGTACACCGATGATTAATAGTTTGTATTAATTCTTGACTATTCATAGAATTCCTACCATCAATGATGATCTTTATAGAATTCCTACCATCAATTCTTGACTATTCATAGAATTCCTGCCATCAATGACTATTCATAGAATTCCTAGAGCACAGCACTATTCATACTAATATATTACTTTATATTTACCAGACAGATGATGATGGCAAACAGATCAGAAAAAAGCAAGACAGATCTGGAGCACAGCACCAGAATTGATCTGCTACATACCACCACAAGCATCACAGATTTGGAGCAGACCACCACAGATGTGGAGCACAGCACCAGAATTGATCTGCTGCATACCACCACAAGCATCACAGATCTGGAGTAGACCACCACAGATGTGGAGCACACCACCAGAATTGATCTGCTGCATACCACCACAAACATCACAGATCTGGAGCAGACCACCACAGATCTGGAGCACACCACCAGAATTGATCTGGAGCACACCACCACAAGCATCCAGACAGATCTGATGCAGACCACCAGAATTGCTCCAGATCAGTCCACCTTCATGACTGATGCAATACTTCACCATGCAAACCACCAAAGGAAGAGAAAAGAAGGAAAAAAAAGAAATAGAGAGGAGCTAATTCAGAGTAGTTTTGGACCCCAAACGCCCCGGTTTTGCCTACTTTGTCACACTTTTATGTCCTACATAACTAATAATGCGTCCTATCGAAGCGTTGCTTGCTTTCACAAGTTTGTTTGATCTAGGCCGAGGTGACCGCTACGATCTCGGGTTGTTTCCAGGCTGTTTCCAACTTTTTGCCCCAACCGGCTCGTTTTTGCCTTCTCTATCACATTTTGGTTTCCATGGAACAGTCAAAAATTCTTGTTTAACTATTCATCCTTCGATCAGTGGAACATTACAATGTTTGAAGTTTCTATACTAGTCAACATAAACTAAACTGTAAATTCCATCTTTCAAATATTGAACTAAAATTAGTTTAAAGACATTCATGTCTCTATGATATTCTCATCAAATGTTTATTTGCCTTTACTTTGAACATAAATATAATCAAATATGGTTTAACACACTTACCAATTACCATGACTATCTATTGTCGAGAATTTGGTGGATTGCGATTTTCCAAAACTTGCGCCAACATGCTCTGAAGTCCAAAAAGCTGTCGCTGCATCTCCTCACGTTGTCTTGTATTCTCTGCCTCTTTCATTTGTTGCTCCTCTTCTTTTTTTTGTTGCTCCTCACGGTTGCTCTGCTGCTCCGCACGCATTATCTCCAACTCGGATGTAAGCCTTTTCAATTGCTCGTCACGTGCTTGTGATGCAGCAGAGAACCCAGTATCAGAAGAAGAAGGCTTTGGTCCAACCCCAAATCCTCTCAAGTATCCCTTCTTCTTACCAAGAACCACTATTGATATATCCTCTTGCCTCATCGGCGTTCCAGCCTCGATAGACTCATCCCGCACCCTTGTCATTTGCTCCTATAATTGTAAAATATAAATATTGTTAGTATAAGACAAACACAAAAGTTGCATGTATAAGTGTCCAAATGATTGGAATACTTGCATGTAAATCACCGCATATAGGATCAATCCACTGTTTTGTCTTCTTGTGTTGATGAGTGCCCTTGTAGAAATTACAGAGATCTGGCAACAATCCACCATTTTCCTTCACCTGTCATATGCCAAACACCAACAAGAACACGCCTTCATTAATATGGTAACATATTAAATAAGTATGGACAAAGTTAATAAAATCAACGAAATACATCTCACCGCAATACTCATCGCTGCCGGAAAAGATCGCGACCCACTTGTGTGATTGTAGGGTAGCTTGCTCCTATTATTTTTGCCGGCGTCGTAGCGACGCTACAAAAATCCACAATGTACGGGTTTATTACATATATAGTTTTTTTGGCTCATGGTTACATACAAAAATCCACATTGTAAAGGCTTGTGACATATATAGTTAAACAATGATAACAGTAATAAGAAGCCTTGTGAAGGTGGTCAAATACTTTGCATTTATAGGTAAATAATTTGATCCGTCATTCTATATGATTTCACAGAGCTTGTTAATAATACATTATTATTATATAACTAAATCATAACATACCTTGTTTGCAGGATCTAACCATACTTCGTCAATCAAATACTTCCAATCATCTAATCTGATTCCTTTGTATGGATGATCATAGGGATTAGTTCCCGCATCCACAAGCTTCTCCCATTTCTTCTTCATTCTGCACTTCCAATCTTTATGTAACACGTTACACTTCTTTTCCACAACTTGCTGGGATAGTGCATTGTCCTCATAATTATCCCCTATTTCAAATTTATCCTATAATTATCAATGCAAACCAAATAAGAAACTTGCAATTATGTAATGTGAACGCTGAAAATATTTAGTTACAGTGACATTTAATTACAGCGACGTGCAAAATTTAATGAAAAAGAACATCACATCATAAAAGAAAGAACACATTTAATAAATAGCCTGTCATGTAAATTGACTATTATGGGTGAAGCAATGGCAATGGCAATGGCAAACACATTCCTAAGGATCAAGCAATGGCAACAATCACCCCTTGCACTATTAATTCATCCACAACAGCAAAACAAGACCGAACCAACTCAATTCAGCAAGAAACCCCTCTGCTGCAGTCCCCCAAAACAATATAGCAGCAGGCATTTCAAAACTCCCCTGTGACACAAATCAGGCAACAGAACAGCAGTAAGCAACATTTCTAACTCTATGCAGCAGTAGGCCACAACATCAGAACTGGGATCCTCATGAAGAACCAAAACAGAGTGACCTAATTCAGAGCAGCAGCCCTGAGTTTGATGACCTCACACAGCTCCACCAGATCTGGTTGTGTGCCATTAAAGATGCTGCCATACCTCTGTTTCCAAATAAACCATAACGCAGCCACAGGAATAGTTTTCCAGCTTACCCTTTTATGTTTTTCCAATTATAACAAAAAACATCTATATACCTTTCTTTTGTTTTTTTAACCCTCTTTTGTTTTCTTAAACCTCTGGATGGTCTGCTCTGCTTCTCTTCTCATTGTTTTAAATTATAGTTACCAGGAAATCCTCAGCAGTTCTTGTTAATGAAATTAGATTTTTTTGACAATCTTGTTAATTAATGAGACTTTTTTGACAATCTAAAATATCCAAGAAGTTTGTTGACATAACCAACCTTGTATAAATCTAAGGCAGTACCCTCAGATCACAAGCTTTTATAGGCATCATCTCTTGAGAGGTCATTCCTAAGCACTGGATTGAGAGCCTTGTGCTTACATACTGGTGCTCCATTGCTCCTCACTTCTCTCTCTGTTGGGCCACTCTGTCTCCCACCCAAACATTCCCCTTTGTCCCTGGTAATCGTGAGTCTCCAATGAACCCCTGACCTCCTGCCAGTACTTCCTGTCCTACACTCTCCTTGGCCCCAGTTTGCAGCCTAGCCTCTATTAGTTTGCCGCATGTGATTGTAAATTCAATAAACATCTTGACGTCAACCATTCTTTTGATGAAGATCCTTGTCAAGATCAATAATATTTCATTTTTTGTTTCGTATTTCAATATTGATACTCAACGAAAAGAGGTGAATTACAAAAATGTGAAAACTCCTCAAAATAATTGCAACTTTCATGGAGGTACATGTGAATGTGTTTGATGCAAGTGAAAGTTATGGAACGGGATAAAACCCTCACTTGCACCCACATTTACTTCCATAAAATTGCTATTCTTTTGAGTTGTTTCCACTGTTTTTACAATTCCTTGCAAAATATATGCAATTTTAGATTCTTTCAAGGTGCATCCAGCTACAGGATTCAGAGTTGGCTTTAAGGGAAGGATCTTTGTGCCTTCAAATTCAAATTTTTAATTTGGGTGCAATCCTTTAAATTGATTTGGCAATCCACCCAAAATCCAATATATTTATGTTGGTTATGAAGAGGAATGAGTTTTAATCACAATTCTCAAAACTAAAATTGGAGCACGAGTTCAAAAGGTCCATGACAGCTATCATCCAAGAAAGGTTATCAAGTGCACATATGAAACATTGAAATTCATAAGCTAAAATGATCATAAATGCTTAATAAAGTCTTGTCAGAACCATAAGCAATGGTTTGAGACTAGGACAACAAAGGATTAGGAAATAGGATGTTAAAGGAATTTTCAAATCTTTGGTTAAACAAACTGTAGATTTCCACAATTTTCTTTATTTATTTTTTAAATTAAAAATAAAAGGGATGAGTAGTTTTATAGAAGGCAATTCAGCAAGGCACTACCAAAGCAGCGTTAACAAGAAAGTAAGTGAACCGAGTTTAGAATTAGAAAGCCAAAAATATGAATGCTTCTGGACAGACATTTTTGCCATGTCACAGAAAAGTGGACCGAGTTTAGAATTAGAAAGCCAAAAATATGAAGCACATAAATAAACACCATCACTAACATGTAAAAAGTGTTTCGTTTCAGAATACAGACCAAAACACCTGTAATAAAATCTATTAAAAGAACCTACTATTCTCACATAGTGTTCCCAAAGAAAAAAGAAAAGGCAGAGGTTAACTACAAACTACTCCCACCCTAATATCCAATACATGAGCATTAAAACTTCTTAATGCTAATGAATCAGGTACTTTTGCATCTCACTTGTATTATGTAGTAAAAAATGTAACAGGATATTTTTCTGATTCATCAACTATTACAGAAAAAAACCTCAGCAACCTTGGAGAAATAATTAATGAGACTTTTTTGTCAATCTAGTTATGTGACTCAAATACTTTTACAAGGTGGTCAAATACTTTTTTGAGGTGTCTCACTCATGCAAAAAAGCAAAGCACTGATGCATAGCTCTTTACCTTTTTTATCCCATTATTAAAACTAGAGGAGAGGAGATGCCAATTGTTGTACTTCCATCTCTAAATCTAGAGGAGATGCAGTAGAAAACATTGTAGAGACAATTGACACCTTTTAGAAAGCTACAAACTTTTGCTAATGTAACAATTATTTTCCAAGTTAATTTTCCTACTCAATAACTAAAGACATATTCTTGATCTTGTTCAGTCTTCAATCAACAGCTTGGTAATAGTTTTAGTGGATCTCAGATCACAATCTTCGTACAATTCTTCATAAGAAATCAAATATGTCTTCACAATGAAAGGGTAAAAATCTGCATCATTTCAATGACAACAAATTTAGACTCTTTTTGTATAGATGGATTTCAAATGAAGGAAATTTAAGGTCAAATTTTACAAAAGTGGGTGAGAGTTTGTTACTATAGTTTTATTGGGAATCTGAAAGGGAACAAAGAAAAGTATTTACATTACTATCTGAAAGGGAACAAAAGTATTTACAAAAGTATAGTTTTATTGGGAATCTGAAAGGGAACAAAAAATATAAAAAAGAAGAAACCATCTTCTAATTGAAACCCTTGAGGTGGTGTGTTTACATCAAATAATCTACATTACTATCATAACCCCATAGTCTCAAAGATTCACCCTATAGTCTCAAAGATGCACCAAGGTCATCGAGAAATGTAAGAGAATCTAAGAGAATCTATTTTCTCTTCAATTTCAAAATTTATCAGCAATGAAAAGGATATAGGAAGTTATGAAATATACATAAAGAAAGAGAAATACAAAATAAATAAATAACAAGAAATCCAGACAATAAATTCTTGTGGTAGGGAACGAAGATTCAACCAGACACTAAAGATTCAAACTTTATTTTCTCAGTTTTCCTCAGTTCACTCAAAAGCTTAAAAAGCAACGAAAAATACATTATCAGATTTAAAATCTAAACTCTCTGCTTCTATTTTCCTAAACCTTCTCAGCAACCAAACAGACATATGCCAAAATACACATTTTTAAAGCTCACCTGCACTTAGCAACAATGGCGGCCAATCCAAATAATGGAAATCAAAGAGAAAACGTGAGACACAGAGATATAAACAGAGATTTCCTATTATAAGTTGAAAAAAATACGTAGATGAATCAGAAATGGAGAAGACGAAACAGAAATGGCGAAGACGGACGGAGGCGCAGACGGTGGAGAGGCGACGACGGCGGACGGCAAGGTCGATGGTAAGGTGAGGTGATTGGCGCAACTGAGCTTTGATCGAAATCGACTGAGGTGTGTGAAAGAGGCGCGTATTTCTGATTTAGATGTGTTTGAATTAGTAAATTATCCCCTACCAACCTGTTGGTCGGCTAATGGTTGTGTGCGAAATTAGATACCAAAACGACGTCGTTTTGGTATCAGCGACCAAACTATATTGGTCGCTGAAAGATCATACAGCCCCAGCCCAGATTTTATTCTGCCGCCCAGATTTTTGCCGACAAAAAATGTAATTTGGTCGCAAAAAATTACTTATTTGCAACAAAAAAAATTTGGTCGGTAATATTAAAAAGTTTCAGCAACTAAATTTTAATCTGGTCGACAAATGTAATTTTTTTGCCACCAAAATTTTTTTCGTCGGCAAAAGTGGTCGCAAAATGTGTAAATTCTTGTAGTGAATGCCTAGTCCTGAATCCATAGCACATGTTGCAAGCTAAAAAGAAAGAATGGAAGGTAAACAACAAGAATGCCCTAAGGGCTTACAGCTTTCTAAGGCAATGCTTGGTTACAACAAAAGTGGATTTAAGTCCAATATAGTTTTAAGCCCTTAGCTTGTACACAAATAAATATAACAAATAAACAAAAAAAGCTCTCGCTCCAAGTCCTCCCATGCTATTGCCTTGGTGGAGGCATATCATCAGCACCTAAAATGTTTTTCCCACATAGGGTGAGCCAAAGCCCAGTAGAAATAATCCAACACAATATATAAATCTTAACAAAGTTATAAGGTAAATGCATATGCAATGCCCGTGCCAAAATATTTTTATATCTCTTTTCAAAACTATGCAATGCCAAGTTAATATCTTGATTCACAAATCATTTCTATAACAATAGAAAATAGGGCAGTGAATTACACTCTGGGAATTTCAAAACAAATACAACCTTTCCAGGAAATTTCGTCTGAAAGACACCGTAAACCGTAAACCATAAACTGGGACCCATGTAAACGTATGCTATACAAGCACTACTATTTCCATTTCAAGAAAATTTTATCCGCGGGATCGGCACCCATGTCTACGCGTGGTTTTCGGGACTTTCACTCTGGACACTTAGGCTAACTTAGTTCAACAATACAATTCATGTTTTCCAGATTCGCTATTTTCTCAAAACGATAAACATTTTCAATGTATAAATGTGAAATAATGCTCAATGTAAATGAATGAGAAAATAGTTTCAATTCTCCTAATTCACATGCAATATTTACAACAATCATAGCTATCCCCACCGATAACCTAAAACAGATATTTCTAAACAGATAATCTATATTCCATAAAGATAAACTTTTCAAATTTTAATAGGTGATTGATAATACATATCTAACTCCACCATCCATATCAATATCCATCCGGTTTCACATTCCTAACATCAATTCCATTTATTTATACAAAATAAATATTTCAGATGTTTAAGGCAAAATCACATTTTTTCCAAAACATAATCTCAATAATTTCATTACAATTTAATCTCATCTCCACTTCTATAACCATTTTCGATACATCTATTTAAAAAACCATCTTTTGATTTTAAACCAAAACCCTAGATTTGTCCAAAATCCTCCAAAATCAAGAGATTGTTTCATAAAGACAAATAGCTAAGTTAAAAATCATAAAAGAGTGTAGAGAATCCCTACTTCAAAGCTAGAAGATGAGATAAACACGAATGAAACTTGGATGAGGCCGAAACCCAACTCTATTCGGATGAAAACGAAGGTCTAGGTGAGCTCTACCTTGCTAACAAAGGAAGTAGGGTGTAGAGATCAATGGATCTAGGTGATTTCGAAGAGAGAATGTGAGTTTTAGAGAGAGAGAGAGGGTCTCAGCTTAGGGTTTTAAAATGTTTTAGAGAGAGAGAGAGAGGGTGAAAAAGTGATGTAAAATAGTCTGTTTACAAACTGATATACGCACAGTTCGCTCGAGCGCAAGATTTGTCACTCGAGTGACCAAACACAATAAGATGTTCTGCTCGAGCGTAAGAAGCTTAGCTCGAGCATAGTATACACACTCTCAGTAGTTTTACAAACAAAGGTCGTAGCTTGAGCGAAGAATACAAACTCTCAGTAGTTTTACAGACTTGCAAAAGTACTGGAGGCTCACAAAGAATGCTGAAGCGCAAGAAGCCTCGCTTGAGCGAATGAACAAAAATCTGAGCAACAAAAGTTGAAAAAACAAGCTATCAACCTATTCCAAACTCAACCAACACAACCCAATAGCCAAACTCAACCAACACAACCCAATAGCCAAACTCAATGAGGGAAAAGAGGAATAACACATAAACAACAATACAAAACAATGAAATCCAAATCCAGAATATCAAATAGGTCGGGTCTTAAACCAGAATCGTTATACTTGGTGTCATGACCCAAACCCGCCCCTATAGGCTCAACGTTGTAACCGGCCAGTAATCCTTGGATTACCAAAAGCCTATTAACATAATAATATATAATTAGGGGCTACAGAAGCAAATACATAAAATATACATAGTCCATTGAGCTGTGAAGACATACATGGGACAGATAATCTTAAACTTTCATAAACTTACGAGTGATGTCAAAAGATACAATATTTACACGTCACTTCATATACATATAAACAGGAAAAAAAAACTTGTTCGTGGAGCAAAAGAAACAAAGTCTTATACATTCATAACAACACAGCCACTAAACTTGATTTAATCCGAGACCTCATCGGGAGGCACAAAGGTTGGCTGACAAAAACTGGAATGCCAGGTCTTCAACTCTGAGCCTGGTTACGTGCTTCATCACCTACATACATAATATAAATAGTAAGCGGGAGCCTAGTGGATAATAATAAAGTAAAAGGTTAAATGAATGATGTCCCATAACTAATTTAGATATTAGAGTTCATATCGAAACAAATTCACATCGAATTCTTGTTCAGAGCATATACAGAAACCAGAGTTCATGCTTAATTTTACATGGCTTATCCGTTAGCGCTATAAATCACATACAAAGCATCAAAGGTCATACTTGTTAGTTCCATAAAGGAACCTCCGGCCGGATACGGAAAACTTATCAGTTCCTTAAAGGAACCTCCGGACTGGGAACGGATAACTTGTCAGTTCCATAAAGGAACCTCCAGCCGGGTGCAGATAACTTATCAGTTCCATAAAGAAACCTTCGGACTGGGAACGAATAACTTGCTAGTTCCATAAAGGAACCTCCAGCCGAGTGTAGATAACTTGTCAATTCCATAGAGGAACCTCCGGACCGGGAACAGATAACATACTTGTGTCACAAATACTTACCAAAAATTGGATAATCATTCATAGTACAGAACATAACATTTCATAAAACAGATCTTATTTCATATACAAAAAATAATTTAATTTGAACATAGATTTACTAAGTTATTACTCACAGATAACAGATGGCTCCAAGTAAATGGACAGAGTAGGCAATTCAGATATCTTGTGACGAGTGACCTACACAAATACAGAATAAATATGTACTAAATTACACACTCGGAATCATTAACTTAGTTCTTTCTTGTCTTGGTGTGTTTCTACTCCTCTATCCTCATTATGGTGTTTTAAACTTGGCCTAGGAATGCCTAGGATGGAATGAGGATGCAAAAATGCACTTGAAAATACTTCACAAAAATTGCTGAAAACAGGGTCCTCGCTCAAGCGTAACTTCCTAGGCTTGAGCAGACATGGAAAACGTGAGTGGTCTCTCGAGTGCAAGATTTGTCGCTCGAACGGTCTGTAAACTTTTACAAAAGTACTGGTTGCTTGATTTTTCCGCTCGATGCTCGCTCGAGCGTGAGAGACATGTCCTCGCTCAAGCGTAACTTTTGTTGCTTGAGTGGTCTGCAAATCATAAGAACTTCTTGGAGCATGCATTTCATGCTTGAGCGGACTTGTGGTTGCTCGAGCGGAAGTGCACGCACTCAGAGTGGTCGCTCGAGCGTGGATTATTCCGCTCGAGCGGAAGTGCAAGATCTGGAATTTCCAGATTCCACTCCTAAGCTCAAAACTCGAATCTAACTCATCAAAACACAACTCTTGGCCCTAAACTTGAGAAAACAAGTTTAAACTTTGAAAACATTATGAATCGAAGATCTTTTCACAAAATTAAGGCCCAAGAGTAAGTCAATTGGGTAAAATTAAACTTGAAACTTATAAAACAACACATAGACTTACATGCAAGTATTTTCTTGACTTCAAAGCTTCCAAAACATGATCAATTAAAGCAAATTGATGAAAAACATGATGAAGTTTCATAATTAAGTTGAGAACATGACATGTATGGAGAATTTACT
This sequence comes from Camellia japonica, assembly GCA_030407325.1. NCBI lineage: Eukaryota > Viridiplantae > Streptophyta > Magnoliopsida > Ericales > Theaceae > Camellia > Camellia japonica. Next base: position 91,476,495 of record JAPPVO010000002.1, read on the forward strand.
TGAAATCAACTTCAAAATTACCAAAAAAGGCACATGCAAGCTCTACCCTTCTTCTTTCCTACTTCTTTAGTTTATTTCATGCACTATTCTTTCATTCTCCTCTGAATTCACAACTTAAATGAGTTAATTACATAATTCAACGGTTGAATTCCTTACCTACAAGTCTTCATTCTTTGAGTTCTTGAGTGATTCTTCCCAATGGCTCATATTCTAGCTAAGTTCAAGACAATTCCTCTCAATTCTCTAGCAATCACCTAGTTGAGCTCAAGTCTTCTCTTTTCTCTCTCTCTCTCTCTCTCTCTCTCTCTCTCTCTCTCTCTCTCTCACACGTTTGATTAGTGTGTATAGGCTCAAGGATGTGTTGATATGAACAAAAGGATGAGTGGAGCATGTAGGGAGTCTTATATAGGCTCACTTAGTGATAACTAATTAAAACTAATCTAGTAGGCATTAATTAATCTAATTAATTTGTTCCGAATCGGATTTCAATTAAACCTACCATAAAATTTTAAAAATTCTAATTATCACATAAATCAAGTCAATTTCTGAATCGGATGTCGATAAGGCCTTCAATTGGTACACCGAAGTGAAAACATGAACAGATCTTTCTACGTTAAACAGATATAAACACATATAAGGCAACATATGATGCAAAATTTCACTTTAATTACTTATTAGGCATAATTAAGCATGGATTTACGTTAATCATGGGTTGGGGTTGTTACAATCTTCCCCCCTTAAAGAGTTTGGTCCTCCAAACTCGAGTTACTTTCATTCTGAAGAGCACCGGATTCAAAGGAAATAACTTAGGGTATCTTCTCATCATGTCTTCTTCTGTCTCCCAAGTTACATAAGTTTCTCCATGATTCTGCTAATCAACCTTCACTAACGGAATTTTCTTGTTTCTCAGTCTTTTGACTCAGCGATTCATAATTTGTATTGGTCTCTCCTCATATGTATAATCATCTTTTAGAAGTACATGGGTCAACTCAATCACATGTAGTGGATCCCTCAAATAATCCCGAAGCATAGAGATATGAAATACATTGTGCATATGTTCCATGACTGGTGGTAAAGCTACCTGTAGACGCGTCCGTGGGCTTCACTCTACAGTTCGGACTCCCTTTTGTGTTGCGGTTCTAAATCTTGAACCAAAGAGTCCAAATCCGGCAAATCGTTTTGAAGAAAAACAGATTTTTGAAAAGTAGTGCCAAACATGGACTGCTTTGCCAGATTACAGAGTCGCCACCTAAATATTTTTTTTATGGGGGAATTTAGGAAACCCTGACTCGGTGCCGAAGGCCACGTGTCCGTCATCACCAAATGTCTTGGCTCGGGAGCTTGGGTACGATTGGGAAAGGTCAGCTATGAGCACCCCTTTCGCCCGGTTCGAAGACCGGCCTCTACTAACCGTGATGTCCGATTTTGAAAACATTACATGCTCTTATACCGGTTATTAGCCTAGTTTTACTACGTTATGCGCACAGCAAAACAAGTATAGACTAGATTGCCTAATTCGGAAATAATCATTGCATATCCGTTTGTTTTGAAAGCGTTTCGGGTTTTGCTACTCGCAAGTAGGCTAAAATACGGATTTCAATGAGTTTTCCAACTCAAGCAACCCAACCTCCACCCACAGGCATTCAAACAGTTTATCTCATATAAGCATTTAGCTACATGGTAATCATGCTGTCATCTTAACATTCACACGCATGCGATATGCTAAAGCATAAATACTTACATCGTACTCCGTGCCAAAACAAAAACTAGTTAGCAAACATGCGTGCCCTAGTTCATGTTAAGATGACTAATGCATCGCAGGCAAGGGTGCAATCTAGATTAGGCTCGGCTAACCCTAAAATGGCATGTGAAATGCAATCATTCGATGCACGTATTCAATTTGGAAATTGAGAGTACGATGCAGTTTGTATGATGTACCGAGCCTGGTGCATGTTTAGACAAATGCATGGATGCACGCATGCATTGCATAAGGTATGCTAAAATAGACGTGCCCTAATCTACCATCATAAGCAGGTAAATAAAAGAAAGAAAGAAGTGGGGGTTGGAAGACATACAAACCACTCACCCACACTTATTACAATTATGCCCTCGCTCGGAGGGACCAAAAGAATATACAGATTAATTAACTACGCAAGCTAATTAAAATATTACAGTCCAACTAAATTAATCAAATAAATTAATTAATCTAATTAAAATAGTAAACCGCCCCGAGATGAGGGCCGGATGCAGCGCACGCTCGGGACTTGCTCGGAATCGCACTGCCATGCCTAGCTTGCCTCTGTTTTCCCTGCTTTGTTCCTCTGAAAACTGCCAAAGTCTCAGAACTACTCCTCAAGGCACTGGGGGATACCACCGGCTGAGGGGAAACACCATCGGCTGAAGTATGTGGTCACCGGCACAAGATTCATCCATCGGCCATCAATAGACTGCCGGTCGGCACTAAATACTGCCGGCCGGCACTGAATGTCTGCAGAACCTGTAACTCACAGCAGCAGAGGGCAGAAACTTGCATGGCAATGTAATTCCAACAATGTGTGCACCAATCATGCCCCTTTTCATATTTGTGACTCAAAGGGACATGTGCCTCGATTCTCGGGCCACCAATCACGCATTTCCATGCATGATGGCCCAAAGAACCAAATGTGCACTTTCAATCTCAAATGCATGCAAACCAAACAAACCAAAATCCCAATCCCTATCACCAAATCAAGGGACAAGGAATGCATGTTGATGCAATGCAACCTAATCATGTTAGCTATCATGCAATGTGAACAATGCAATATACTTATGCAAAGCATACAAGCAAACATGAGATAAACATGCAAGCAAGCAAACGACGGTCTTAAACATGACTTAGGCAACTCTAAATAGGCCTAAAATCAGTGGCCCAAGTGCCCAAAAATGAAGGCCAACACACATGCACACATACACATGTTATGGTCCAAGCCTTCAAGTACTAACCAAGCAACATTCAAGCATACTTGAAAAGAGATATCATGGGCAATTAGCATGCAACATGAGCCCTAAAATCATGCTATAAAATGATGCCAAATCATGTTAAACAAGGCAAGCAAATGCATGCAAAAGGGGCGCCAAGTATTCAAAGCAAGCCAAAGGGGTATTGAACTACACTTAACACAACCATACATGGCATGTATTAGGCAACCCAAAACAGAGTTTTAACACATAAAACTAAGTCCAAAAGACCACCTAGATGGCATCTATATGGTTTAAATTAAAAGTCATGCACACATGCACTCCCAAGGAACATACAACATGAGCTCTTGAAACATCAAAGAGGCATGCAATGCAAACATATGAGCATGTTAAATGGACTGAAATAACATGGCAAATGGTCTCAAACCATTGAAATGATGCAAACAAGGCATGCTACACATTCATGCTCAAGGCTAACAAGCCTAAAATGCAAAGAGGCTATACTAAGCATGCCAAGACCAACCCAAACACTTATGGACAGACCTAAAACATGTCAAGATAAGCACAAAATCTTCATGAATCTAAGCCTAAAGCATGCTCAAATTAGGGCTAACAACCTAAGGCATGTTAAAGCATTTACAAGGCATTACATGGCAACTATGCTAAGCATGCATAAGGGACCAAAACCAACTTAATACAAAGTTAAAACATGGCAATATAAGTACAAAATACAGCCATGGCATGCTCAACACACACTTGAAACAAAGGCTCTCTTAAGAGGCCAAAACTTGTCCTTTTCAAGGGCAACAAGGAGAGGGGGTGGCCCTCTCCTTCTTGGGACTTCAAGGCATCATCTTCACCACTAAAATCCCTCAAGATTTCAGTGGTGAAGAGACCCCAACACCAAAATCCCGGAGCTCTCACAAAATAGCACAAAAATGAGGCCTTTTAAGGCCTAAGAGGGGCTAAACTTCCCCAAAGTAAAAAGCACCCTTAATAAACTATCAAGAGGACTAAAAAACAGAACTTTTTTGTATTAAACACCAAGCACAAAAACAGTTCAAAGATAGGTAAAACAGGAATGCAAGAATGGGGGAAATAAAGCAAGTTTCTCACCCTTGTTGACCTTCTTCACCAAAGATGATGTTGTTGCTTCCTTAAGCTCTAATCCAACCAAAAACACCAAGAACAACCTCTTGGAACCTCAGTAGCCAAGGAAAGGTGAAACACTAGGTGTTGATGTGCAATAGTGAGACACAAACACCTAGTGTACAAACAAGAGAGCAAAAGAGAGATAGAATAGATATAGAATTCAAACCCTAAAACCAGAGCTTCTTCTCTGTCTTTTTCTCTCTAAAATGTCTAACTCCTCTCACCTTTTAGCCAAGAGAAGAGAGCCTTCCCTTATAGGCAACAAAGCTTACAAGCTAAGCAAACCAAAGGCTCATCCCTCCATACACGTGTATGGAGGGGAAACAAATGCTATACAGCTGCTTCAAAATATCTCAAAAAGCAACTGCACAGTAGTCGGCAGGGCAAAATTGTCATTTTGACAAAATTGACTGCCGACCGGCACAAAAGGGTGCCGACCGGCACAATATAGTGCCGATGGCATCATCAACTAGCCGGTGGCCTCTAGCCACTGCCGGTGGTGTGTGGGGATGCCTCACAAGGCATTCCCTGCCCCTCCAAGGCAAAGCACAAGTGTTTGGTGCAAAACCAGACACAAAACGGTCAAGTTCGGAGGTCTTGAGGCAAGGCGCGTAGCCGAGAACTCCGGGAACTCCAAACGAACACGAATATGGATAATCACCGAGTGTTCAAGCGGTGACGTCCAAGTCTTGAGGACGGTCAAAAATGGGGTGTCTACACTACCCGATACGTCACTGAGTTAATCTTCTCAAGGATTTCATAGGGTCCAACATATCTTGGTGCCAAATTGCCTTTCACACCAAACCGCGTTTGTCCTTTCATTGGAGTCACTTTTATGAACACATGGTCCCTGACTTCATACTCCCAATCTCGCCTTCAGACATTTGCCTAATTCTTTTGGTGGCTTTGTGTGGTTTTCAATCTTTATTGAATCAATTTCACGTTTTCAGTGGTTTCTTGCACAAATTCCGGTCCCAACAAAGGTCTGTTACCTACTTCAGTCCAACAGATAGGAGAACGACATTTTCTTCCATACAGAGCTTCATAAAAAGCCATTCCAATACTTGAATGATAGCTGTTATTGTATACAACTAAAGAAAGGTAAGTCTCCCAATTCCCTTGGAAGTTCAACACACACATTCGCAACATATCTTCCAAAGTTTGAATGATTTGTTCAGATTGTCCATCTGTCTGTAGGTGATAAGCATTGTTTAGTTTCAATTCAATTCCCAAAGCTTGTTGCAAACTTTGCCAGAATCTTGAAATGAACTTGGGGTCTCTATCAGATACTATGGACACCGGAACTCCATGCAATTTCACAATCTTATTGACATACAAATTAGCCAATTTATCTGCATTATATAAGGATTTAACAAGCAGAAAATGGGCAGACTTAGTTAAACGATCAACAATGACTCAGATAGAATCCATGCCTTGAGAAAAGCGAGGTAGTTCAACAATAAAATCCATAGTAATAAGCTCCCACTTCCACTCGGTATTGGAAGCGACTGAAGTAATCCTGCGGGTCGTTGATGTTCGGCTTTAACTTGTTGGCAATACAAACATTGGGCCACAAAATCTACAATGCTCTTCTTCATTCCAGGCCACCAGAAATTCTGTTTCAAATCATGATACATCTTTGTGTTTCCCGGATACATGGAAAATTTGGAGTTGTGAACTTGAGTCATAATACGTTTCCTTAGACCAGAACAATCCGGCACACAAAGACGACTCTGAAATTTCAACACATTGTTTTCAAATACAAACCCGAGCCTTGGTTTCAAGTCAATTTCATTCACGATTTTTTTCAAGAACTCATCTTGCAGCTGTTTCTCTTTAATTTCTTTGATGATTGTAGGTTGGGCAGAGATAATAGCTAAGATTCCACCTTGTTCTCGCAATACAACTTCAATCTCATTCTTTTCCAAGTCACATAGCAATTCTTTCTGACCATTAAGCAAACATGTCAAATTTCCTATTGACTTACGGCTCAAGGCATCTGCCACAGTATTAGCTTTTCCCATATGATATAAAATCTGTAAATCATAGTCTTTGATCAATTCCAGCCATCTTCTCTGTCTCATGTTCAATTCTTTTTGGGTAAAGAAATATTTGAAACTTTTATGATCAATATACACCTCACAAGTTACTCCGTATAGATAGTGGTGCCAAATTTTCAACGCAAAGACCACAGCTGCTAGCTTAAGATCATGAGTCGGGTAATTCTTTTCATGGGGACGGAGTTGTCGAGAAGCATAAGTAATCACTTTACTATTTTGCATTAGTACACAACCCAAACCTTTATAGGATGCATCGCTATAAATCTGAAACCTATCAGCACCACTAAGTAAAGTTAAAATCAGTGCTATCACTAATCTGGTTTTCAACTCTTGAAAAGATGACTCACGTTGATCATTCCAATCAAATGGTACATTTTTCTGTGTCAATTGTGTCAATGGCATGGCGAGTTTTGAGAAATCTTTCACAAATCTTCTATAATAACCAGCAAGCCCTAGAAAACTTCTAACTTTTGGCACATTAGTTGGTCTTGGCTAGTTGACAATGGCTTCAATTTTCTGTGGGTCAAGAGAGATATCGTCCCTGGTAATTACATGTCCCAAAAATGCCACGTTGTCAAGCCAGAATTCACATTTGGACAATTTTGCATACAACTTTCTATCTCGTAAAATTTGTAAAGTAGTTCTCAGATGATTCTCATGTTCTTCCCTGCTTTTAGAATAGATTAGTATGTCATCAATGAATATACCAATAAATTCATCAAGAAATTGTTTGAACACCCTATTCATTAAATCCATGAACGCCGCAGGTGCATTAGTTACCTCAAATGGCATTACCAAAAATTCATAGTGTCCATATCTAGTTCTGAATGCAGTTTTCTCTATGTCTTCTACCTTGACCTTTAACTGGTGATACCCAGATCTAAGGTCAATTTTAGAAAACACTTAGGCTCCCTGGAGTTGGTCAAACAGGTCATATATTCGGGATAATGAATATTTGTTCTTCACAGTTACTTTATTCAACTCACGGTAGTCAATACATCGTCTCAAAGATCCGTCTTTCTTTTTAACAAACAACATTGGGGCTCTCCAAGGTGAGGTACTCAGACGAATGAATTTCTTGTCTAAGAATTCTTGGAGTTGAACTTTTAATTCTTTTAGTTCAGAAGTCGACATTCTATACAGGGTTTTAGAGATACATTGTGTTCCAAGTACTACATCAATGGCAAACTCAATTTCCCTATCAATTAGGTTTCCGGGTAGGTCATTAGGAAACATATCAGGAAATTCACAAACCACAGGAATAGTTTTCACGCTGGTACCATCCGAAGATACAATCATACACTGCACAAGTAACCCCGAAAACCTTTTCTCAACAATTTTCTGGCTTTCATAAATGAAATCAAGTATGGTGGAGGATCTACCCCATTCCCAGTGAAAATAAACTCAGGCATACCAGGTGGTTTAAACGTGACGGTTTTATTTACACAATCAATAGTGGCACAGTATTTCGACAACTAATCCATGCCCAATATACAATCAAAGTGGTCAATGTTCAAAGGTAGCAAATCCACATACAATGTCATATCACCAATCAAAACATCACATGTAGGATATACACAAGTGCACATCATAGAACTTCCCGACGGTGTAGACACAGATAGTATGCAATTCATAGGTTATAATGATCTAGCCAACTTCCGAGAAAAAGCATACGATACAAATGAATGTGTAGAACTAGAATCAATCAGTACATAGGCATTCTGTGCACATATAGAAATTATACCTGACACTACTGGCTCAGTATTCAGTACGTCCCCGGGTACTAGAGCAAACACTCTCCCTTGTCTTAGTGTTTCATTTCCGGTGTTAGTCCTGGCATTATTTCTTGCATTGGGCCTCGTTATAGGAGTAGATCTGGCTGAACTTGCTGTTGGATGATTTGTATTGTCAAACCTCATTGGACAGTCCTTAATTATGTGACCGGTTTTGCCGCATTGAAAACATGCACCCGATGCACAATGACACATGCCTTTATGTTTCCTTCCACATTCTAAACAGATTGGCATAGACCCACTACTTTGGCTTGAGCTGCTTGAAGCTCCAGTATTTTGCTTTTTGTTCACGAAGAAGGAATGGCCCTTCCGAAAATTAAACCCAGATCTTTTGCTTCTCCATTCTGTTGTTGGTGCCTTGGCTTGTTTCATTGCTATTATTGTGGCTCCTGCCATTATTGCTCTGTCTAAAACTTCCACATAGGTAGGTAATTTCAAGATGCCTACTCGGTCAAATACTTCCAGATCCAGCCCACCTTCAAATTTTCATGCTTTCTTGTAATCAGTATCTACCATATGTGGAGCAAATCGAGCCAATTCAGTAAACTTGGCCTCATACTCGGCCACTAACATCCTACATTGTTTAAGTTCTTGGAATTCAGAAACTTTTCAATCCCGAAGCACTTAGGAAAGTACTTATCATAAAAGATCTCATTGAAACGAGCCCATGTCATATTCCCATTACTACTTCGGATTAGCAACCACCATCTACAGGCTTCATCTTTCAGAGTGTAGGTGCCCAGAAGGACTTTCTGAATTTCAAAACAAGGGAATACTTCAAATAGTTTCTCTTTCAAGTAACCATGTTTCTACTTTTAATGGTTCAATGCCACCCAAAAAGGTCGGCGTTTCATTTTCAGGAACCTCTGAGTTAAATTTATGAGATCATTGTTGTCCGGCTTAAGTTGGACCGGCAATGGAGGTAAGGGTTGTTGCCTTTGTTGTTGTTGAGTCATTGCCTCAATTAAAGCTGCAAGCATTTGTTCCATGCGGCCCATTCGAGCCTCAGATGATTCAGTTGTTCCATCAGTTCTTGTATTTTCCATTTGCTATAGGTAAACAAAACATTATAAACATAGGCAAATAGTCCTTTACAACATTAAGATCATTTGTTTCCATATCATGTGATCATAATCAAATTTAAGTTTTCACTTTCAATAAACACACACTTACACATGCAGATGGAATGCTCCTACTTCTTACTAGGACATCATAAGCTCATATGGACTCATGTGTATAGTAGAACACGTGCTCTGATACCACTCTGTCACGACCCAAACCTGCCCCTATAGGCTTAACGTCGTAACCGACCAGTAATCCTTAGATTACCAAAGGGCTTTTAACATAATAATATATAATTAGGGGCTGCAGAAGCAAATACATAAAATATACATAGTCCATCGAGCTGTGAAGACATACATGGGACAGATAATCTTAAACTTTCATAAACTTACGAGTGACGTCAAAAGATACAGTATTTACACGTTACTTCATGTACATATAAACAAGAAAAAAAAACTTGTTCGTGGAACAAAAGAAACAAAGTCTTATACATTCATAACAACACAGCCACTAGACTTGACTTAATCCGGGACCTCCTCAGAAGGCACAAAGGTTGGCTGACAAAAACTGGAACGCCAGGTTCTCAACCCTGAGCCTGGTTACATGCCTGATCACCTACATACATAATATAAATAGTGAGCGGGAGCCTAGTGGATAATAACAAAGTAAAGGGTTGAATGAATGATGTCCATAACTAATTCAGAAATCAGAGTTCATATCGAAACAGATTCACATCAAATTCTTGTTCAGAGTTTATACAGAAACCAAAGTTCATGCTTAATTTTACATGGCTTATCCGTTAGCACTACAAATCACATACAAAGTATCAAAGGTTCTACTTATCAGTTCCATAGAGGAACCTCCGGCCAAGTACGGATAACTTGTCAGTTCCTTAAAAGAACCTCCGAACTGGAAACGGATAACTTGTCAGTTCCATAAAGGAACCTCCAGCCGGGTGCAGATAACTTGTCAGTTCCATAAAGGAACCTCCAACTAGGTGCAGATAACTTGTTAGTTCCATAAAGGAACCTTCGGACCGGGAATAGATAAAATACTTGTGTCACAAATACTTATCAAAAATTGGACAATCATTCATAGTACAGAACATAACATTTCATAAAACAGATCTTATTTCATATACAGAAAATAATTTAGCTTGAACATAGCTTTACTAAGTTATTACTCACAGATAACAGATGGCTCCAAGTAAACAGACAGAGTAGGCAATTCAATATCTTGTGGCGCGTGACCTACACAAATACAGAATAAATACGTACTAAATTACACACCCGAAATCATTAACTTAGTTCTTTCTTGTCTTGGTGTGTTTCTACTTCTCTATCCTCATTATGGTGTTTTAAACTTGGCCTACTGTCACGGACTGACTCTTTAGAGGCGCAGCGGATCAATTTTCACCCGTGTGGCGCTCAAACTCCACCAAGTTTAAGCCCACCATAGCTCATTGACAAATCGAGTGTTGATGGTCTCACCCATTTGAACATTAGGGCCCAATGCTTTGTCAAGCAAAACAACTTCACAAGGAAGCTCCGTCTTCACCCGGATGCCACAAGTAGGCCTGACGCCTCAAGTGCACCAAGCACGGCATAAGTCGCTTCATAGCGCCAAGCTTACCTCAAGCAAGGTGCTCGCCTAACTTAGGTTTATGTCACCAAGGTGCCTAGCCACACAACAATGTGTTAGCAAAGGCCCTCGACTTAGCCGACAAGCCAACGTAGCATGTTGGGTCTTTAATAGCATCTCGAAGTGTCGTAGGGTCAAGCATGCCTCAATAGATGCATATTGGATGGCCACTTGGTCATCCAAAGCCCACAAGCCACCGAGGGTCAATCTCTTGCCCACGGCGTAATCCTCGTGCCAACACGTGTGCTAGATTCCGCCTAAGACCATTGCGCACCTTAGCGTTGCACCAACGTGTAGCATGAGTAAGGCGACATCTCAATCCGTAGCTTGCTTGTAGCATAATGTAGTCCCTTAATGGATTTAGTCAATACGTAGCTTGATGCCTTCATTCGATAGCCCACATATGCAGTGTCGCCTTCCAACCGCTTAGCCTAACCCACGGGATCCCCTCGTGCAAGGTTGAACCCAAACCAAGCACTTGAGTTGGCACGCGAGGCCTTTAGTGGTGCCTCGATAGCCCACTCGGTCCAAAACGAGTCCCAAAGATACCATATTGCGTGGCATAATGGAAACAACATAGTGGACCTCCCATCGGGAGGACACGCGCAGTGCTTACATATTGCACCGTCCACGGGGCTCCCAAACCCACGTGGAGACTCTAGACACCCCTCTGGATGCCTAAAGCCCACCCTTGAGTTGCCCCAAGGTTGCTCACTTGAAGCCCAGTTTGGGCGGGGAGGTAGGTAGGTAGCACACCTTGCCCCCTTATATATGCTTGTTAAGCAATTTGCCCTCTGGCAGAGGAAACATCATACATGTCCGAGGAGTTATAATGATTTTCATAAATTCCACAAATTGAGAAAAATTATGAAATTTGGTTGGGAAAACACTTCCCCTAATACATCTTTCCAGTAAAAATTTCAACTCGAAACTCCTTCGTTTGGATGCCGAAACAACGCGCCAAAATTCTGCACTACAAGCTGCTGCTGCTGGCTGCTGGCAGCACTGGTTGCTACTGTTGGCAGCGCTGTTTGGCTGCTAATATGGGTTGCGGCCTTGTCTTTTGTTGGCTATTGGTGGCGTACATGCCTTGGGCTGCTTGGGGCCAATGTTAGGCCACGTTGGGGCACTTCCAACGGCCACTCTTGAGCACTCAAATGGCCACACCACCACGAGCGAAACGTCATGGAGTTAGCCTTGCAAGGCAACCCGTGACACTCTCCTCCACTTCAACCACCAACATCCTCGTTGATGTAGCACAAAGCTAATGCTGCAGTGCGTGTACCGGCTCCTCTGATGAGTCTAACACCTCTGTGTTGATGGCCTACCTTCAACGTCCAATTCTTTTAGCCAAGCTCCCCTCTAAAAATGGCCTCTACCAAAGCTCCTCTGAGCGTCTTTAACTCTGCCCTTTGCCAATGCTCTTGAAATGCCAAGCCCTCTTCTCAAATGGCCTCTGCCAATGCTTCTCCGAGCAAACTCAAGCTCCTCTGAGCTGACTCCTCTGGACGATGTTCCTCTAAAATGGCCTTTGCCAATGCTCCTCTGAGCTAACTCGCAGTGGGTCGTCGCATCGCGACTTCCTCCTCCACTCGAGTTGTCGACGCCCTCGTCGACTCAATGTAAATCATAAGTTGCACCTCAAAATGATTAAACAATGCCCTCTCTGGCAAGCACGAAGCCCTCTGGCTAATATCTTCAATACACTGAAGTATCTCTGTACTGTGCCCTCTGGCGAAATGAAAGCCCCTCTGGCTGTTGCTCATTAACAAGCTCATGCCTCTGAAGCCTTCTAGCTGATGCCCTCTGGCAAACTCAGTCTCTGAAGCCCTCTGGGTTGTTGCTCTCTAGCAAACTCAAACTCTGAAGCCCTCTTGGCTGTTGCTCTCTAGCAAACTCAAACTCTGAAGCCCTCTTGGCTGTTGCCCTCTGGCAAACTCAAACTTTAAAACACTTTAGCTGAAGCCCTCTGGCAAATTATAGACCTCTATCTAATGCATTCTTTGCAAACTCAAATTTTCTCATGCTCTCTAGCAAGATGAAGCCCTCTGGCTTAACTCAAACTCGTGCCCTCTGGCAATGCTCTTGTAGAATTGTAGCCCTCAGGCTGAATTGAAGCCCACCGACTTTGCTCAACTCGCTCTTTTTAACGAAGTGTAGCCCACCGGCTGAATAAGCTTTTATAACTCAAAGCTTTAATGCTGCTTTTAGAAATGTAGCCCTCTGGCTGAAATGAAGCCCACTGGCTTTGCTCAACTCGTGCCCTCTAGCAAAGTGTAGCCTACTAGTTGAATCTCATGCTCGTGCCCTCAGGCAAGCCCACTGTCTCAACTTATATCTTCTGGCTAGAATTTAACTCATGCTGCCCAGTACCTCGGCCACTACCTTCACCCGAGTCAGCTATCTCATCAAGCTCAAAGATTTCGCCTTTCAAAGGCTCATCACTCCTACCACCCACAAAGCTAGCCATTTCAACAATCATGCTCAAAACGGTGCGCTGATCCTGGCACCAAATTATGTCTTGACTTTACAATCCCGCTACACGGTTGTCCTCCAACAACGGTGATTTCATCCATCACCCCGCTCTCTAGCAAGCATGTACACTCGGTGCCTCTGCACACAGGAGTCAAGATCTCAAATTTTGTCTTGCAATTTTTTCGAACAAACCCTCTAACAGTCAACAACCATGCATCTGAAGATGCAAAACCACTGACAAGCACAAGTTGCAAATGCCACCACGAACGGTCGAAATATAGGCCCCCTGAAGCGAACCAGTGATAATGTCGTAGCACGTGCACGGCTGCCAACGAAAATCCGTCTCTAAGGCTCAATAGCTGAAGATCACATACCCACAATCTGATACAAGCATTCCACAAGTCCAAACTGCGATAGAAATCCCCATGTAGCTAACAAAGTAACACAATCATGCCAACCCTGCTGGTTAGGAAGCAACTCATCCACAAATGTAGCATACTCACGCCACAGTGTGCCCACAGTGTAGAAATGCTCACCAAGTCCACAAAGTGAGAGGGAAACACCAAGTTAGCAAGGAAACACTAGATGCCACAATGCTGCTCAATTCGTACCCTCAAGAATGGTTGCTGCGTTCAAGGCATCGCTGAAGAATAGCACAATAACCACGGATACCCCAAGACATCACCAATCAGCCCCCACGGTACAAACATGACCAGAAAACCAATTGCGGTCTTGTTTAGAGTCTAGGATGTCATACACGTCCCCCAGGATGAGTTTCATGCATAACTCCTTCAAACAGCGGCATCGGGGTCCACGGAAGAATGATTTCACAAGATAGCTGCATGTCCGCTCTAGATCGAGCTCACCCCAAATAAGTGATCTACCTCTGATACCAACTGTCATGGGCCGACTCCTTTAGAGGCGCAGCGGATCAATTTTTGCCCGTATGGCGCTCAAACTCCACCAAGTTTAAGCCCATCATAGCTCATTGACAAATCGAGTGTTGATGATCTCACCCGTTTGAACTCCACCAAGATTAGGGCCCAATGCTTTGTCAAGCAAAACAACTTCACAAGGAAGCTCCGTCTTCACCCGGATGCCACAAGTAGGCCTGACGCCTCAAGTGCACCAAGCACGGCATAAGTCGCTTCATAACACCAAGCTTACCTCAAGCAAGGTGCTCGCCCAACTTAGGTTTATGTCACCAAGGTGCCTAGCCACACAACAATGTGTTAGCGAAGGCCCTCGACTTAGCCGACAAGCCAACGTAGCATGTTGGGTCTTTAATAGCATCTCGAAGTGTCGTAGGGTCAAGCATGCCTTAATAGATGCATATTGGATGGCCACTTGGTCATCCAAAGCCCACAAGCCACCGAGGGTTAATCTCTTGCCCACGGCGCAATCCTCGTGCCAACACGTGTGCTAGATTCCGCCTAAGGCCATTGTGCACCTTAGCGTTGCACCAACGTGTAGCATGAGTAAGGCGACATTTCAATCCGTAGCTTGCTTGTAGCATAATGTAGTCCCTCAATGGATTTAGTCAATACATAGCTTGATGCCTTCATTCGATAGCCCACATATGCGGTGTCGCCTTCCAACCGCTTAGCTTAAGCCACGGGATCCCCTCATGCAAGGTTGAACCCAAACCAAGCACTTGAGTTGGCACGCGAGGCCTTTAGTGGTGCCTGATAGCCCATTCGGTCCAAAACGAGTCCCAAAGATACCATATTGCGTGGCATAATGGAAACAACGTAGTGGACCTCCCCTCGGGAGGACACGCGCAGTGCTTACATATTGCACTGTGCACGGGGCTCCCAAACCCACGTGGAGACTCTAAACACCCCTCTGGATGCCTAAAGCCCGCCCTTGAGTTGCCCCAAGGTTGCTCACTTGAAGCCCAGTTTGGGCGGAGAGGTAGGTAGGTAGCACACCTTGCCCCCTTATATATGCTTGTTAAGCAATTTGCCCTCTGGCAGGAGGAAACATCATACATGTCCGAGGAGTCATAATGATTTTTCATAAATTCCACAAATTGAGAAAAATTATGAAATTTGGTTGGGAAAACACTTCCCCTAATACCTCTTTCCAATAAAAATTTCAACTCGAAACTCCTTCGTTTGGATGCCGAAACAATGCACCAAAATTCTGCACTACAAGCTGCTGCTGCTGGCAGCGCTATTTGGCTGCTAATATGGGTTGCGGCTTTGTCTTTTGTTGGCTATTGGTGGCGTACATGCCTTGGGCTGCTTGGGGCCAATGTTAGGCCACGTTGGGGCACTTCCAACAGCCACTCTTGAGCACTCAAATGGCCACACCACCGCGAGCGAAATGTCACGGAGTTAGCCTTGCAAGGCAACCCGTGACACCTAGGAATGCCTAGGATGGAATGAGGATGCAAAAATGCATTTGAAAACACTTAACAAAACTTGCTGAAAACAAGGTCCTCGCTCGAGCGGACATGCAAAACGTGAGTGGTCACTCAAGCGCAAGATTTGTCGCTCAAGCAGTTTGTAAACTTTTACAAAAGTGTTGGTTGCTTGATTTTTTCGCTAGATGCTCGCTCGACGCTCGCTCAAGCATGAGAGACATGCCCTCGCTCGATAGCAACTTTTGTTGCTTGAGTAGTCTGTAAATCATAAGAACTTCCAGGAGCATGCATTTCACGCTCGAGCAGACTTGTGGTCGCTCGAGCGGAAGTGCACGTACTCAAAATGGTCGCTCGAGCGTGGATTATTCCACTCTAGTGGAAATGCAAAATATGAAATTTCCAGATTGCACTCCCAAGCTCAAAACTCGAATCTAACTCATCAAAACACAACTCTTGGCCCCAAAACTTAAGAAAACAAGTTTAAACTTTGAAAACATTAAGAATCAAAGATCTTTTCACAAAATTAAGGCCTAAGAGGAAGTCAATTAGGTAAAATTAAACTTGAAACTTATAAAAACAACACATGGACGTACATGCAAGTATTTTCTTGACTTCAAAGCTTCCAAAACATGATCAATTAAAGCAAATTAATGGACAACATGATGAAGTTTCATAATTAAGTTGAGAACATGACATGCATGGAGAATTTACTTGAAATCAACTTCAAAATTACCATAAAAGGCACATGCAAGCTTTACTCTTCTCCTTTCCTACTTCTTTAGTTTATTTCATGCACTAATCTTTCATTTTCCTCTGAATTCACAACTTAAATGAGTTAATTACATAATTCAACGGTTGAATTCCTTACCTACAAGTCTTCATTCTTTGAGTTCTTGAGTGATTCTTCCCAATGGCTCATATTCTAGCTAAGTTCAAGTCAATTCCTCTCAATTCTCTAGCAATCACCCTAGTTAAGCTCAAGTCTTCTCTTTTCTCTCTCTCTCTCTCTGTCTCTCTCTTTCTCTCACGTTTGGCTAGTGTGTATAGGCTCAAGGATGTGTTGATATGAACAAAAGAATGAGTGGAGCATGTAAGGAGTCTTATATAGGCTCACTTGGTGGTAACTAATTAAAACTAATCTAGTAGGCATTAATTAATCTAATTAATTCGTTTCAAATCGGATTTCAATTAAACCTACCATAAAATTCTAAAAATCTAATTATCATATAAATCAAGTCAATTTCTGAATCAGATGCCGATAAGGCCTTCAATTCGTAAACCAAAGCGAAAACCTAAACAGACCTTTCTATATTAAACAGATATAAACACACATAAGGCAATATATGATACAAAATTTCACTTTAATTACTTATTAGGCATAATTAAGCATGTATTTACATTAATCATGGGTCGGGATTGTTACACTTGGCATGCCCGTGCACCCTTATTAATATCAAGTAAACTGCTAGAGCTACGAAAATTAACTCACAGTATCTCTGATTAGGTGATGGATCATGGATGAATTAAAAGACAACTTGAGCAAACAAGAGACCTCTCAATCATTGAAACCAAGGTTTCATTAGTTTTAATCAGTCAAGAGAAATAGAGAGGTATATACCGCTAGAATTGACTTAAATTGTAATCACATCCAAGAGGTTGGGCAACTTTTAACATGTTTGAAACTCGATAAAAGGTCACTCAAACATAACAACATATATTTCCTCAGTACAGTTCAAACGACAATAGTTGTGAGGATTCTAACCAACAAGCTAAAATAAATCCTACCTCTTGAAGTGATAAGAAAACTGTAACAAGCCCGCGAGGGACCTCGCTACAGCTCGGACTCTTCCGTTTTTGTTTGGATGGTTCGGTTCTCAATCTGAACCAAAGAGTCCACCTCTGGCAAATCGTTTTGAAGAAAACAGATTTTGAAAAGAAGTGCCAAACATGGACTGCTTGCCAGATACAGAGTCGCCACCTAAATATTTTAAAATGGGAAATTTAGGAAACCCTGACTCGGTGCGAAGGCCACGTGTCCGTCATCACCAAATGTCTCGGCTCGGGAGCTTGGGTACGATCGGGGAAGGTCAGCTATGAGCACCCCCTTCGCCCGGTCCGAAGACCGGCCTCTACTAACCGTGATATCCGATTTTGAAAACATTACATGCTCTTATACCGGTTATTAGCCTAGAATTACTATGTTATGCGCACAGCAAACAAGTATAGATTAGATCGCCTAATTTGGAAATAAGCATTGCATATCCGTTTTGTTTGGAAAATAGTTTGAAATTGCTACTCGCGGGTAGGCTAAAACACGGATTTCAATGAGTATTCCCAACTCAAGTAATCCAACCTCCACCCACAGGCATTAAAACAGTTTATAACACATAAGCATTTAGCCGCATGGCAATCATACCGTCATGGCAAACATTCACATGCATGCGATATGCTAAAGCGCAAAAACTTACATCGTACTCCGTGCCAGAAACAATAACCCGGTTAGCAAACATGCATGACCTAGTTCATGTTAAGTGGCTAATGCGACACAAGCATAGATGCAATCTAGAGTAGGCTCGGCTAACCCTAACATGGCATATGAAGTGTGCGAATAGCACGTATTCAATTTGGAATTGAAAATTGCAATGCGGTTTGTATGATGTACCGAGCCCGGTGCATGTAAAGAAATGCATGAATGCACGCATGCATTGCATAAGGTATGCTAAAATAGACGTGCCCTAATCTACCATCATAAGCAGGTAAATAAAAGGGAAGAAAGAAGTGGGGGTTGGAAGACATACACACACTCACCCACACTTATTACACTTGCGCCCTCACTCGGAGGGACCAAAATAATAATACAGTCCAAAAATAAATGAATAAATATTACAAATTCTAATTACTGAATAAATAAATGTGAAATAAAAGGGGGCCACAGCCCCTCGCCTCGGGATGTGCGAATGATGCATGCTCGATGTCCGCCTTGCCCGGGAACCCGCACCATGCCTCTGTTCCCTCTGCTTTTGCTGCCTGCCTCTCTGGAAAATTGCCAGAGTCCTGGGACACCTTCCACATACCCTGAATATTACCACCGGCTGAAGGGTTGGACCATCGGCTGCAGGGTTTGGCCACCGGCTGCAATTGAGATTATCGGCACAAAAAGTGTGCCGGTCGGCACTAAATTCCTGCAGGAGACAGTTTTGACAGCAGCAGACAGCAACAGAGCATGGTATGGAATTTTGGGACAAATGTGTGCACGGACACACTCCCTATCATGCAATGGACTCAAGGAAGCATGGCCCTCGACCCCCGGGCCACCAATCACGCATTTCAATGCATGATGGCCCAAGAAGCCAAAGTGTGCAACTTCAATGTGGAATGAAATGCACATAAACAAACAAAGAGCTCAACCTCTATCATACTCAATTCAAGAGGTAAAGCATGCATGTCAAATGCAACCTAAGCATGCAATCTAACATGCAATATGAACATGCAAGTATATAAACATGCTAGGCACACAACCTAAGCAACACATACAAAGTAAGCATGCTACAACACATGAGGGAATGGACTTAAACTAGATTAGGCAACCTCAAACAAGCCTAAAACAGTGGCCATAAGATGAAAATGAGGCGCCTCGAAATGCGTGCACACTTGCACGCAAACCGAGGCGATGGCATATACAATGCAATATGGCTAAAATGGCATATACAATGCAACATGGACTTATACTAACATGAGAGAGCCTCGACCACACTCACATAAGAGGCCGTGAGATGAAAATGAAGTGCCTCGAAATGCGTGCACACGGGCACGCAAACCGAGGCAATGGCATAAAGGCATGAAATGGCATGGCAAACGATATGCAAACATGCTAATGGAATTTCAGTAGCTAAATGAGGGGCGAAACAGCCCCGAATCATGGCCAAAGTACATCCGATGCACGGAATAGTCCCGAAACATGAATTTTGGCACCCGAAATGGCCTATAGCTATGCCAAACGTGCAAGATATGAACATGAAGTATGAAGACAGCAGCTAGAAAGTCCCAAAACAAGCATTTTTCAGTTTATTACATGGCCACAAAAACACATACAAGTATGGGAAAAATCCTACACAAGGAAAGGGTCACAAGAAGGGCAAAGAGATAACCGATACATGGAGGCTCCAAACAAGTGAGGGCCCTTCTACAATGTTGTAGAGGGACCCAAAATATGGCTATTTAAAGCTGATGGCCGAGCCAAAATCAGTATACAAATAGGCTCAAAATGTCATGCAAAACAAGGGCAAAATGAGGCCACAACATGAGGTATAAAGGGTGCATCAAACAGTCAAAGACCCTTCATGAGACATGTAGAGGGGGGCAAAATAAGACACTTTTCAGGCCTGTTGAAGGCTCAAAAACAGAAGCATGGTAGGCTAAAAAGACATGCAAAAAAAGGGATCAAAGAGGGGTAATGAAGCAAGTCATACATGGGGGTCCCAAACAAGGTTGACCCCTTCTTCAATGTTGAAGAAGGGCTCAAAACAAGCCTCTTTACAGTTTATTACATGCTCAAAAACAGATTATACACAAGCCAAACATACTATGCAAGATTATGGCATAAAGAGGGCTAATGAAGGAAGTGCTAGCTACTGTCCTCAAACAGCAAGAGGTCCTCAATCAAACATGAAGAGGACCCAAAAATATGATGATTTGCAGTTTGGGTCGGAGCCCAAAAGTGCTTGAAAGCAAGGCTTAGATGTGAAGCAAGAAAATGCTAGAAAAGGGAAGAAGATGGCTTACCCTTGAAGACCAGCAAACCAGCGCCTCTTGGACCAAGTTTGGGTGCTCCTGAGCTCTGAAGAACAGCCCCAAGTCGCTGCAATGGAGTAAGGATGCTTTGTGCTATGAGTTGATGAAGAAATGGCCCAAGAACAAGGGTGTTTGGAGGCTTGGATGGGATAGATATAGAGAGAGATGGAGGGATATATGTATATATCAGAATGTATGTATATATCCTCTGGTTTTTTTGTTCAAATCCTCCAACCCCTTGCAATGGGAGAGAAGGGCTCTTTAAATAGGCAAAGGCAAAGGTTCTTGGCTTCTCCAAGAAGCCAAAATGAAAGGGGCAAAGGGTGCAAAGGGTTTGTGGCTTATTTGAGAAGCTTGGACAGCTGGTAGGCTTCTTGAAGAAGCCAAGACAAGGGGTCAAGGCTTCCTCAAGAAGCCTTGAGCAAAGGGTGCACCAAAAAGGGCCAAAAGATGGTTAAAGGGATAAGTGATAGCTTCGGGTCTCAAATGGCCTAGAGCCCTTCTTCAAAGTTGAAGAGGGGCTCAAAATAAGACACTTTGTAGTTTACGACCAAGTCCAATACAGCCCACAAGTACGCCTAAAATACCGTGCAAAAATAGGCCCAAAAAGAGGTAAAGAGGCAAGTGACAGATGGAGATGTCAAACAGTAAAAGGTCCTTAATAAAACATGAAAAGGACCTCAAAATATGACTATCTCAAGTTCGGGTCGAGGCCCAAAAATGCAAGATGAGGGTTCGGGAGCCGAAACACGCAGTTTGGGGCCCCGAAAGTGGGCTGTTAGGCACCGAGAGTGGTGCTCGACCACGAAGTTGGTCTCTTGGACCACAGTGTCCCTCGAAAGGGAGGAAATAAGATGCATGCCAAAAACCGGGGCAAACGGAGGTGGTTAGACGGTCCCGAACCGAGGCACACGGCCTGACGGCTCCGAAAACCGGGAACCGGGCTCCGAAATGGGCAAAATGGCCTACGACCACAAAACGTAGCCTACGGCCTCTGAGAGATGATCTACTAGACCTCTCCCTCCCTTTGGGAAGAGAAAACAGAGAAAACGGAGCCTGGTTCGCAAATCGAGGCAAAGCACAAAGAGTCCGGAGGCAAGGCTCGTAGCCGAGACTCCGAAACTTCTGAGCGAGCACAGCATGCAATATCACCAAGCGCTCAATCGGTGACGTCTGAGTCTTGAGGACGGTCAAAAATGGGGTGTCTACAAAACCCTAACGATGAACGATGGTGAAATCTAACTTTACTTGGATGGATATCAAGCACTTTAAACATCCATTCTTTTGCATTGTGAAAACCAAGCCCTTTTCTTAATGATAGACGTATACACAAAGAGAGAAATGAAATAGAGAAAACAAAGAAAAAGTTAGGAAGTGAAAGGTTAGCCCACTCTATATATAGGAACAACCAAAAAAGTACCATTAGGTCCTACAAATTTGACAAAATCATTACTTTTTGCACACTAAAGCTACACAAACTGCTTGAGCATACACTCTCCCAGATTCTAGTAAAAATACTTACATATATTTAAAAAAGAAAAAAAGTACTTGAAGGAAAGACACTCATAAAACTATCAATTTGGAGTTGATCAGTAAGACATGAAAACATAGAAGAACAAACGCATAAAAATCATAAATCACATGCATAAACAAAGAACACAAGATTTATGTGGTTCATTTCAAAAAAAGAATGGCTTCCCTCCAGTCTAATCACGGATTGAAGGGTACTGTTGGGCTTGTGAGGGCCCACCATGGGTCCCGTTTCGATAATCCGAACCATCAATGTGTAGAACTCGTCGAGTACTATATGCCTGTAAAAAATCATGTTGATCGGATATCGATAGCGATGTGATCAAATCAGCTATCGATATCCAATCAATGTGATTTTTTGCAAGCATATAGTACTCGATGAGTTCTACACATTGAACAGTTTGAATTATCAAAACGGGACCTGTGGTGGGCCCCTATGGGCCCTAAAATACCCTCCAAACCGATCACGGACTGGAGGGAAGCCATTCCCATTTCAAAACTAGGGTTATGTCCATAATGCTGCAATTTCACTATGATTAAAATGGTTATAGTCATAATACAAAGAATTTCCCTCCATTCCCTCCTGTGATAACCCAACTCGTACTATGCTTAATTATGCATAAGATTATGTGTTTGATATGAATTTGCAAGTTTAAGTATGTGAATTATGTGAATTTGGAATAATATCTGTTGAATGTAGGAATATCTGTTGCAATTACAACTTTGAACTGAAATTGAAAGCCTTAGAGACGCGATAAACCAAAACTGACTTTATATCTGTGATTAGCATGATTTTTAGAGCCTATGATGAAATTTTATAAAATTAAGATTCGTAATGTTTAATTAGCCTAATTTATATGTGCATTTCTAGCTTTTGAGTTCTTTATTTGGTAAGAGGCTTGCCAGAGAGTAAAGAGAGAAGAAGAGGAAAAGCTAGGGTTTTGGAAGAGATTCAAAGGGAAATTGAAGGATTTGAGTTAAGATATGTGAATTCAACTATAATCTTTGTAGTTACTTCATCTTTTGCATGAAATTAAGAAGAAATTGAAGATTTAAAATCTAAATGAGTTAGGGTTTTGAGGTTGTGTGGTTCTTTAAACCAAACTTAAGAAATTGGGCTTTGATCTTCATGATTTTTGTTTGATTTAAGTTTAATCTTGTGATTCATTCATGAAATGAGTTCTAGGGTTTGTAAATAATAAGATTTTGTGTGAGAATCATCCATGCATAAAGTGTATCTACATTATCTTGGTCATATATTATGAAATCTTGAATTTATGAAAAGATGAGAATTTGATTTTGAACTCTAAGCAAGATTGATGTGTTTGAATTGTGATTACACTTGTATAAGGTTAGTATTTCATGTTTTAGAGGAAGATTACTTGAGATATTGACTTGGAATTGGGTTTGAAAACTCACACTTTGAGTCATTTTTGGATTGTCTGATTTTGGCCAGACCGCACGAGCGACCATGGGCTCCGCACAAGCGGAACATGAAGACAAACCGAGGTTTTCATTCTGCTCTTTGGGTGCTAGAGTGGCCAGTGTTTCCGCTCGAGCGGATTTGGGCCTTACGAGCGGCACATGTACAGAACTCCTGTTTCAATCCAACTTAAAAAAGGCATATCTCCTTCATCTGAACTCCATTTTAAGCAATTCTTGAGCCTAAATTCAAGCCCTAGAAGTCTAGTTTCTAATGGTGTAGTCTCACATCCAAATTCTAAGTATACAAATAGATACTCTCAAATTAGTGAAGGCTATTTATTTTCTTTTAACCTTTTGATGCCATTTCCTACCCTAACTTAGTTTCCTTTCGCTTCTTGCTATTTCTTTAAACCTTAAATATGTAAACATGATATTTTCAATGAAAAACATATGAAATTTTTGTAGGAAACATTAATTTAATTCATGAACATTTCGGACTGTTTAAAGTACATCTTTGGCACATGCTTTATACGTGATTCACATGTAGAGAAGATTAGTATTAAACACTTGAAAGAAATTAAAGAATGGGGAACAATTGAACGGATATGTAACAAATAAATCGATAGATTAAATTGAAGGCAATGTGTTTTGAAATGTCATGCTTGGTTATGTTTCTATAGGCTGAGTCATTAAGGAGTATCATTCGATCAAGCACTGTGAGTAATTTCTTAGTAACAGTATTTTCATATGAAATACTTTGGAATTGTGAAACTTATTCTTTGTATAAATTATGTGCCTTGACGAGTGTTTCCGAACTCTTTATATTATGATCTACTTGGGCTCGAGGCCATTTTGATATATGATTGGGCTCGAGGCCGTTTTGATATATGATTGGGCCCGAGGCCATTTTGATATATGATTGGGCCTGAGGCCGTTTTGATATATGATTGGGTCCAAAGCCGTTTTGATATATGTGGGGCTGAGGCCATTTTGATATATGTGGGGCCGAGGCCGTTTCGATATATGATTGGGCCTGAGGCCGTTTTGATATATGACTGGGCCCGAGGCCGTTTTGTTATATGTTTGGGCCCAAGGCCGTTTTGTTATATGTTGGGCCTAAGGCCGTTTTATTATATGTTAGGCCTAAGGCCGTTTTATGAATATAATTATGGATAATGTTGTGAAGGATGTAATTGTGGAAGAGTATTGTGTTAACATAATATGCTTTCTTTTAAATCCAGATTATTCACTTGATTCTCTTTACTTTATTATTATTCATTGAGCTTTGCTCATCCTATATTATATATGCACATATAGGTGATCAGCAGGATAGAGCCCAAGCTTAGAGTTAGCTTTAGGAGCCATTTTGCGAACCTGTTGAGTCATGCCTCCAAGATGGAGCTTTTGCCTTTGACTCACATCATGCTTTGACCTTTGTTAGATTTTGCTATAATGGTCTTCAGATATGTAAACTATATGTATGAATTTTCCTATGGTGCATAAGTTTTTGCATGGTCATTTAAATATGTGGATGTGCTAAGTTGTAAGTCGTATAATTTTGATCATTTTGGCACAGCTCAATGGACTTCTTCATTTGTGTTATGCTTCCGCTTATAGCCCCATTATTATAATTATTCTGTATGTTTGTTTGAGGCCGAAGGTAATCAAGTGATTACTGGCCGGTTATGGTCTAAACCTCTAGGGGCGGGTTTGGGTCGTGACACCTCCCTTCTCAACTACTTAGAAATCAGCATGACTAGTTAAAAGTGAAAAAATATAAAAAATACCAGTACTCCAACTATTGAGTGATTAGTGTCTAGTAATTATCAAAATCATTTTACAATATTCATCATTGGATAGGAAAGTCATCTAAAAGATGTTTTACCAAGTAAATATTCATAAAATTGAATCAACAAATTCCTTTTTACTTTTATTGTGCCTTTCTAGAAAGTGTTGGTAATAAATTATTTGTGTAGGTTAAACTAGTTTTCATCATATAGTAATTTTTTTTTTTTCTTTTTCTTGCAATTCCTTTAGTAAAGTGTCATATTCATTAAAATTGATTATTCTATAAATAATTAAAGCATTACACGTGGCAGGGCAAGATTTCTTATTGAGACAGGGTAAACACATGTGGAATAGGGTAAGGAAAATTGTCATCCTTAATCTTTGATTTGTCGTTTTGCACACCAAAAATAAAGAACTAAACTACGCCCAAATTCCTTAGAATAATGGAAAGTCTAGATATTGATCCACAAGGACAATTAAACTAATTTAATTGCTAGGTTCCTAAATTAATTTTGATAAAAATGTTGATGGACCATATGACTAAATGAGAATTAAATTGAAATTAAGAAAATGAATTGACAATTAAAAGTAAGGGTTAAGATACTGATTTTGGAAAAATCCTAGGGCAATAAATTCACCACTAGTTACAAAAATAAGGTTTAAAATTGGAAGTCGATTGTGCTATGGTTCGAAACACCTAATACTTCACAACTAGAAGCTCGAAGTATTGTTCAAGAAGATTATTGCATTCAACGTATAGGCATGAATCACTAGCAACACGACTTGTCTCTTATAGCATGGTTCGTCTCACACTTTGAATACGAAAGAAAAGATAACAATTGTATGAAAAATATTCAACAATCACAGAAATAAGAAAATTTAAAGAGAATGAAACAAAAATTTATTGGAAAACTTCTTAAACACCATACAACTTGTTCAAACCATTACAACAATCAAAAACCTAAGAAAGCCCTATTTACTTGGCTAGGATTTCATCAAAACCCTAGAAAGTGAAGAACTAACCACTCATGGAGGAGTGGGAAGAGATAGAGGAAGCAACCACCATGGAAGACAGCCTTGAAAACTCCAAACTCCTTTCTTCCAAACCCTACCCTCTCATTTGCTTTAGAAAATTAGAGAACCCTTTTTCAAGTTTTTCTTTTTCCTTTTATACTTCCAGCCTTCAAAACAGGTTTAGAATGACACATACTCAAATCGAGATATAGCCACACGTGAGGGAAAAGCCCTTTGCACATGCGGTTTTTTTAGAATGCACGGGCTTCAAGAGGATAGGCCACACTTGCAGGAATGACCCTCCACACATACGGGGTTGACCTTTTTTCTTTTTTCTTTTTTTTTTCAGCTAAAACTTCACGTTTTTGCTTATTTTGTGCTTCAACCGCATCCAACCTAATCGACATTAAACATTAGTAAAATACACAACTTGAATCAAGAATAGGGTTAAGAACTCTCAATTATCAGCCTCAATGATATATAATTCGGCCTCAATCAATCATATTTTCCATTTGGGGCTTGGTTTTTTGAGAATGGAATTCTCTACCTAATTTGTCTCCATGTGCTATAGACCCTTGCTCTAACCCAAAGTTCCACCTTGGATGAACAACATTTTATTGTGGATTCATAAACTAAACTTGATATGGTTCAATGGAGAAAGTCCATTTGCTACACAAGTTGCATCACTGCATTCATTTAATTGAGTTGATAAAGCAACAATAATGAAGTTTGACTTTGTGCAACAAGCGACACAAAGTGATTTTTTCTTTGTCTAGGTAGCTTCACTTTCGAATTGTTAATAGGGGTGTATAATAATCTAAATCACTCAATGTACCCAACTTGAATTGTCTGATCTAAGCCTAGTATAGATGATTTCGCCCATTCTTTCAGTCGACTGCAATTGATTTCTTGGAATTTCTTCAAGTTTTGTGGTGGATATTGAATTTCATTGATGGCAACCCGTTCAACCCGACCCTTGCAAGAATATATATAGCATTGGAATTTATACGTGTTTTGTAGCTGACTAAGTAAGTCAAGTAATTAACCTTTTATTTTCTCTAGGCAAGTTATAATTTCACAGGCTTATCACCACCCTAGCCCACAAGTCCCATATCAACTCTTATTTTTTCAAGACAAACTCTTCCCCTTCTCAATTCATTTCACTCGTCTCTTTTTCTCTATTTCTCTCGCTCTCTCTCTCTCTCTAACTAACTAACCCTATTATCGTCTTCTTCCTCTCTCTATCATCTCTTTTTTTTTCCTCTCATCTCTCATTCTCTCTCTCTCTCTCTCTCTCTCTGTTAATGCTCTTATCTTATTCTCTTTATCTTTCTCCCTTTGTTTGAACCCTTTTCTTTATCTCTTAGATCTATTGAAATCCTTGTGGGTTGTGGCAAAAAGCATTGATTGACAAAGATAATGACAATTGATTTATAAAGGCTTATACATAGCAGTGGTATATGGTGGCACTGTGCCATGGTGGCGAAGGTGTGAGTGATGGTGGCGTGAATCTCTTTTTTTAATTTTTTTTTTTTTTCTGTAATCTATATCTTAGATCTAGTTCATGTGAGATTTGTGTTTGAATTGAAATTCTATTAAAAGATATTTTGCAGAGATCAAAACTTTTCAATTAATTCCAGATTGAATTACAATTATAGAGATGAAGGTATTTATATACTACACAAACTAACTCTGGTTCAAGTTAACTAATTCATAACAAACTAACTAACTCTAGTTTACTCTGTAACTGCCTAACGGTCTAACTGATGCAATGATGTAGCCACAGCAGTTGCAGGTGCTGATGAAGATGAAGCTGTCGACTGATCATGCTGGCTGGAGCTGGAGCTGGAGCTGGAGCTATACTGTAATGTAGCTGAAGAAGCTTTAGCTGAAGCTTGATCATGGCTAGACTCTTTATCATGCCCCCTCAAGCTGAGAGGGAGGAAAGATCCCAGAAGCTTGTTTTGAAGATACAAAAACCGAGGAGAGGGAAGAGGCTTGGTGAACAAATCAGCAAGCTGATCCATAGAAGAAACATGATGAATAAGAAGCTTCTTGGCTGCAACTCTTTCTCGAACATAATGATAATCAACTTCAATATGTTTAGATCTGGCATGAAACACAAGATTGCTGGATAAGGAAATTGCAGACAGATTATCACACCAAAGGATGGGAGCTAGAACTGCAATATGAAGATCAGATAGCAGCATGCCAAGCCAGCTCAATTCAGCAACAGTTTGAGCAAGAGCTCTATACTCAGCTTCAGTGGAAGATCTAGACACGGTAGGTTGCTTCTTGGTTGACCAAGAAATCAAATTAGGACCTAAAAACACACAATAACCAGTGGTTGATCTTCGGTCAAGGGAACAACCTGCCCAATCTGAGTTAGAAAATGCATACAAGGTAAGAGGACCAGCTGTAAAATGGAGACCTTGATGAAGAGTACCTTTAAGATATCTGAGAATTCTTTTAACCAAAGCAAAATGGCTGGTAAGAGGAGTTTGAAGAAATTGGCATGCATGATTAACCGCAAAGGCTAAGTCAGGACGAGTAATAGTAAGATATTGTAAGGCACCAACAAGACTACGATAGAGAGAAGGCTGAGAAAAGGGTAAATCTACGAAATCAGTAGAAGATTTGAGAGGCAAAGGGGAAGGAGAAGATTTGCAATTTGTCATACCAGCTTAACCAAAATTTCAGTAGCATACTTTCTTTGAGATAAAAAATATCCTGAAGAAGAAGTAGTAACAGAGATTCCCAAAAAATAATTGATCAGCCCCAATTCCTTCATAGAGAAGGTAGAATGCATCTGAGTAATGAGAGTATAAATATAGGAAGAATCACTGCCTGTAAGTAAAATGTCATCTACATAGATTAAAAGGACAGTGATAGAGTGAGGAGTTTTTTTAACAAACAGAGATGAATCACAATGACTGGCCTTAAAACCATGAGTAAGAAGAAAGCAAGAAAAAGTAGAGAACCAGGCCCTAGGTGCTTGCTTGAGGCCATACAAGGCTTTATTTAGTTTGCAAACTAAGGAAGGATTATGTGGATCAATAAAACCAATAGGTTGATGCATGTACACTTCCTCCACTAAAATACCATGAAGAAATGCATTAGAAATGTCCAGCTGTTTGATAGACCACTAAAAATGAAGAGCCAAACAGAGGAGAATTCTGATAGTAGGTTGTTTTGATACGGGACTAAATGTTTCAAAGTAATCAATGCCCTCAGTTTGGAGAAACCCTTTTGCAACCAATCGGGCTTTATGCTGAGCAATAGTCCCATCATAATTTTTCTTAAGGCGAAAAACCCATTTACAATCGATAGCCTTTTTGGTTGGAAGAAGATGGACCAAAGTCCAAGTACCCTGTTTGATCAAGGCAGTGTATTCCTCCTTCATGGCAGCAGTCCAAGCACTAGATTGAAAGGCCTCTTGATAGGATTGAGGTTCAGTAGGATCAGAAGAAGTGAGAAAACACTGATGCAGGGATTTAGACCTAGTGATCATGAGATGAATGTTAGGAGGAGAATTAGAGTGCATAGAATGAGAGGAAGGAATAGGAGGTAAAAGAACAGATAAGAAGATATGGGAATTTGAGGCTCAAAAGGAGGCTTGGAGATAGAAGAAGAAGGAAGCAAACTAGCAGACTGAGACAAAGCAACAGCAGACTGAGGCAAACCAGCAGCAGCAGACTGAAGTGAAACAGAAGGCAGACTGCCAAGAGGAGCAGCAGTTGCTGGAACAGATAAATTTACAGAAGGGACAGACTGATGGACAATCTGTGGAACAGAGGACTGATGACCAGGCTGTTTGGTGTGAATAGAATCAAATTGACCAAAAACAATTAGAATTTGTGACTGTGGTGAAATTTGGGACTGTGGTGAAATTTGTGATTGTGGTGACTGAGCTGAAACAGGAAAAACTGTAGGGGACTGTGGTGAAATTTGTGACTGTGGTGACTGAGCTGAAGCAGGAAAAACTGCAGGGGAAGGCACAATAAAGACTGATCAGACCAGAAAAATGAGCTCAGCTGGGACAAAGAAGGAGAGACAGACTTAACTGATGGAGAAGAAGCAAAAGGAAAGACATCTTCATCAAAAACAACATGTCTGGAAACATGAATTTGTCCAGTAGCAGGATCAAGACACCTATAGCCCTTGGTAGATGGAATGTAACCAAGAAACACACAAGGCACAGACCTAGGTTGAAGTTTATGGGAAACATAAGGTTTAAGCCATGGATAACATCTACAACCAAAATTTCTGAGTAATGTATAATAGGAGCATGGTGGTACAACATTTCAAAAGGAGCAAGAAAATTGATCTTACAGTAGGAAGTCTATTAATGAGAAAAATAGATGTGGCAAGAGCATCAAACCAATAAGCAAGAGGCAATGAAGTGTGGTGCATAAGAGCAATGGTGGTCTCTATGAGATGTCTATGTTTTCTCTCTGCTACTCCATTTTGAGCAGGTGTGTGAGGACAACTTAACTGATGTTGGATGTCATGACTCTTTAAGAAAGCATGAAACTTGGTGCTAAGATATTCACCACCATTGTCACTTCTTAACACTTGTAACTGAGTAGAGAATTGTGTTTCAACAAATGCTTTAAATTCCAAAAACTTATGAAAAACTTCACGTTAATAATGGAGAGGAAACAACCATGTAAACTTGCTATAGTCATCAATGAACAACACATAATATTTGTATGAAGAAACAGATACAGTAAATGGCCCCCATACATCAGAGTGAATAAGAGCCAATGGCTTATTAACTGTAGAATTAGACAAGCTAAAAGGGAGTCTATGACTTTTGGAAACACAACAATGTGAGCACATTTTATTATCAATAACAGATAAAACATTTACAAATGAAGAAGGTAACAAATGATGTATAACAATGTGCTGAAGTTTCCTTGAAGAAGGATAGCCTAATCTAAAATGCCAATGAGAAGAATTAACAGTGGACTGAAAACAAGCTGGTGATGCAGATGCAGAAGATGGAGCAGCACTAGGAAGATGATAGAGACCATGGGAATGAAAGCCTTTATATAGCACCTTCTTGGTACTCTTGTCTTGTATAATGAACATATCTTTGTCAAAAGTAATAGTGCAATGATTATCATAAATAAGCTAATGGACAGAAATTAAGTTGGAAGAAATGGAAGGTACATGAAGCATGTTTGAGAGATAAAAAGGAAATGATGGAGTAGGGAGAAGACCTTGACCAGTGTGGTGAATAGGTAAGACAGTTCCATCACCAACAGTGACCTGATCATGTCCATGATATGGTTGATAAGAAGAGAGATTGTTCAAGTCATTTGTGATATGACTAGTGGCTGCAGAATCTAAAAACCAGTTGGTAGTGTTGGGAGAACTGTCACCAGGAGAACTAGTAGTAGACTGATTTGTATTGGTAATATAGGCTTGATGAGTTTGAGGCCTTGAAGAGTGAAAAGAAGATGTGTCCAATCTGTACCAACACTCTAATGCTGAGTGATTTGGTTTCCCATAGATCTGGCAAATCACTTGAGAAGAATGAGGATTAGATGCAGCAGAGTGTGCAACAGAACTTGATGGATAGGACTGATATCCTGTGTGACCTTAGCCTGAAGTAGAAGATCTGCCTCTACCTCGAAAAGTAGCATTGCTAGAACTAGAATTTCCTTTAAAGAACCTGCTACCAGTTCTTCCTCCTCCTCGACCTCTGTAAGAACCACCTCTAAAGCCACCTCTAGAAGAAGTGCTTGAAACATGATAAGCAAAAGGTAGTTCTGAAGCATGAGCTTGCTTAGATGCAGATTCAACATGAATTGATTCAGAATTTAATAGGGAACATAGCTCTCCAATGGAAATGGTTTCAACTCTAGTTCTGATTGCTGTTTTGAATGCAATATATTCATCAGGCAATCCATTAAGAATTAGGAGAACCAGATCCTCATCGTCAACAGGTGATGCAGCTAAAGCCAATTGGTCAACAATGGACTTGATTTGAGTCAAATAGGTATCCATTGTGTGGCCTTTTTTCACAATTTGACTAAGTTTATTCTTCAACTGATGAATATGTGATCGTGACAAAGATGTGAAACGTTTGAGAAGAACACTCCACACTTCATGACTTGTGGAACAATGTAACACAGAGGTGAAGATAGATGGTGAGAGAGTTGCACTTAAGCAACTGAGAATATGAGAGTCAATCAGCATCCAATTAGTATAGTCTGGATTCAGAATCTCATGATTGTGTTCATCAATGATAGTGGATAATGGACATACCTGTGTGCCATCAACAAAACTGAGAAGCTGTGTAGCTTTCAGAATATTGTGAACTTGATTCTTCCAGATAATAAAGTTTGTGGCATCAAGTTTGACAGTTACGAAGGCATTCAGATTTGTAATGAGTAGTGCAAGATTTGGAGGTATGGAAGATGAAGTAAATGTTGCAGCAGAAGAGGACAGATTCAGAGATGGCATGGAAGACGCCATTGATGAATCCTCAAGAACCAATGCTCGTAAGAGGTGATAGCTCTGATACCATAAAAGATATTTTGCAGAGATCAAAACTTTTCAATTAATTCCAGATTGAATTACAATTACAGAGATGAAGGTATTTATATACTACACAAACTAACTCTGGTTCAAGCTAACTAATTCATAACAAACTAACTAACTCTAGTTTACTCTGTAACTGCCTAACTACTCTGTAACTACCTAACTGTCTAACTGATGCAATGATGTAGCCACAGCAGTTGCAAGTGCTGATGAAGATGAAGCTGTCGACTGATCATGCTGGCTGGAGCTGGAGCTGTATTTTAATGTAGCTGAAGAAGCTTTAGCTGAAGGTTGATCATGGCTAGACTCTTTATCATCTATAAATGCATGTGAGTTAAGTTTTATGTATCTCTCTAGTTTTAAGGTTTGATTGAATGCTAAGAAAGACTGAAAGAGTGAAGATTGGTGTGAATCATCCATTTGAATTGATCGCCCAAACCGAATGGTTTGGTTCAATCGATTCCAAACAATTTGACAGTTGACAATGGATATTCAATGTTCTAACCCGAAATATTTGGTTTGGTTGGCAAGGGTAAGAGTAAACCCGGCCCTAACCAACTCGTGAACACCTCTATCATCAAGAAAATCAAGTTAATATGTTATCACACAATACATTGAGTCATAGGTCTTAACAAATGTATAATGTACTGTCGTCATCATCTCATTGTTCTAAGAACTATAATTGGACTGTAGATTGAGGCTGCGACCTCTTGATAAAAGCTTAGTATTGTTATATACTAAGAGAGTTGCACTTTGTAGTTAGGCAAGCTACCTCTTTCATTTTTTTTTTTTTTTTTTTTTTTTTTCTTCTCCTCCTCCATGCACCATGAAGAAAGCATAAGAAAGAACCATTTACCAACCTCTACTTGCCTTAAAGGATTGTAGTCGGATGAATTTCCAATGGTTCCTTCCATCGGTGTCATTAACCATGTTTGGATCCTTGGATCTAGTGACCCATCAATCATTAATCAAATAGAAGATTTCGGAGAGATTCTTCATTGATCTAGTGGATAGTGAATCACTGATCAAAGAGTGAACAACCACCAAGTCTAATGATTTATCGGAATCCACGAGTTTAGTGGCTGGCAAACCGCTTCTTAATATATATATATATATATATACTAGCGTATGCCCGTATCTAAAGGCACGGTGTAAGTAATATTAGGATTAGAATATAATTGTAATCCCAACACTGTTTAAATTTATTTTTTTATTTGATAAAATCACAAATTTATTATAAAATTTTGGAGTTCTCACAAAATTCTTCACGAAAATTCGCTTTTGCTTATATAATATATAGCTAATAGATAGATGGGCCTAGCATACATACAATTTTCACGGGCATGCATACAAACTGCTTTTACTTATATAATTATATGAAAATTGTATGTATGCCCGTAATGTCCTAGCGTATTACGGGTATACATACATTGTATGGAAATATGTGTAAAATATATAGAACAAAAAGGAGAAAATAAAAAAAATAAACAAATAGAGAGAAAAATAAAAACGGCACAAAATAAAAAAAATAAAAAGAAAAGAGAGAGGAAGGCGGAATCATGGGATCATGGAAGGATGGTGTGAGAAAGGAAAAAAGTAAGAGAGAGAGAGAGAGAGAGAGAGAGAAACTGGGAAGTAGAAAATTATATGTAGAACATTTTCTAGAAAATATATCTCAGTCATTGTTTTATAATTTGAACAGATCTGAGCCATCCAAATGTCCTAATAGGACAAAAATATGTTGAAGATTCAAAAACCACCCTGCTTTATTAAAAATATGTTGAAGATTCATATGAGGTTTAAATTTACGAAGTCTATCAGGTATTCAATATATTTAAAAATAATACTTAATTGTTCAAATTCATTTAATTTGTGAACTAAAAAACTCATTAATATAATCTCTACTACACACAATAAAATCTGATTCATAATTCTGGGATCGCAGACTTTTCCATATAATATAAATAAAAATAAGTGATCAAAAACGAAAAAATTAAAAAAAAATAAACAAATAGAGAGAAAAATAAAAATAGGAGAAAATAAAATAATAAAAAAGCAAAGAGAGAGGAATGTGGGATTATGGGATCATAGAAGGATAAGTGAGAAAAGGAAAAAGTAAGATAAAGAAGCGGGAAAATAGAAAATGTACATGTATGATATTTTTTGAAAAATATATCTCAGTCGTTGTTTTATAATTTAAATAGATAGCATCCAAATGTCCTAATAGGACAAATGTGTGTAGGACAAATTCAAAAACCATCCTGCTTTATTATATAGATATATATGTTAGTCATATTTAAATTGATTGTCAAATTGTATATTATTTTTAAAGTATATA
Source organism: Camellia japonica (assembly GCA_030407325.1). Taxonomy (NCBI): domain Eukaryota; kingdom Viridiplantae; phylum Streptophyta; class Magnoliopsida; order Ericales; family Theaceae; genus Camellia; species Camellia japonica. The sequence goes on from JAPPVO010000002.1 coordinate 91,511,442, forward strand.
TTCAAATGAAGTTTGAGATTTTTTTAATCTAAATAATTAGGGTTTTATGAATTTGTTAATATTCAAATGATAGGTTAATAATTACCTATTCATTAACTAATGAAGTAGATCATATAAAAGTTCAATCTTGTTGGCTTAGATCAACCAAACCAACAAGATGTTTAATTCTTGCAAACCATTTCAAAACAAATCTTCACAGTTACGTTAACTTACCTCATATTTTATGATATCCTTCTATAAGAACATAAATTACTCATAACTACATCAATAAGAAAGTAACAAATATTAAGATGTTGGCAAACATTAAATTATTATACATTTTATTAATGCAACAAAATATATATCAATATCTTTTATTAATGACAAAATTGGTTGAAATGTTGTTTTTGAAATTAGTGTTCATTACATCGACCTGCCCTGTAGTTTATGATAATTATAAGGACTACCCATGTGGATTTTTGAAATTATACTACCGTTCCCTAACAGAGTTGTTGCATAACATGACATTAACAAAAATTATAACTATGTAATTATTTTTTTTTCCCATCACACTAACCAAACACTCCCATTTTATCTACCTTACTTCTATTTTTTCTTATCCTCCTAACCAAAGGAACCTCCATTTTAACAAGTCTCCATAGATAAACACCATATTTCTTCTTTCCCCTATCCCACACTTCTGCCGCCTGCATACCACATATTACAAACACCATCTGTAGTACCTCCATATACAAAAACAACTCATCCATCACCATCATGTCTCTCGCTTTGTGTGTGCGCATGTGCACATGAGAGAGAGAGAGAGAGAGGAGAGAGAGAGAGAGAATTTGAGCAAGAAAATAGGTAAAAATAAGGGGATGGTGGTTGCTTTTGAAATTCTTTTAGGCTGTTAGCAAAATTCTATCGCTGTAAGGTATTTGATGGAATGCCATTTATAGTAATTGTGTATTAAAATGGCTATAAGGTGTTCACTTGGTTCAAAGAATTCCTTGTTCAAATCTGAACTCTATTTTCACTAGCTCATTCTCAAGAAGTTGCATATGCTCTTACAAATCACCTTTGGTATACATATGTATACATTTCCTTTATTCTTCTTAAGAATGATCATATGCTTTTTTTCATAAATCACTTTTAGTATACACATATATAAGGATATATGTAATGTGATTGGGTTGTATACATATACAAAGAGATTGGTTATGGGAGGAGGGTTGTAGAGGTGGGCCTTTGGCTATTGCCATTTCTAGCCATTGCTGATAGAAAGTCCAACTGGTAACCCCTTTCTACGTCCAACCACCTCCTCCTTTCATTTTCCCTTCTACAACCACCAACTGCCTCATCTATCCTCTTTTCCCTTACATCACCATTAAGCACCACCTCCATCCCTCTATTCTGCTCATATGTAATCCATTTCCTTCACCCGTAGAAACCCTCTAGCCATTCCAAAACTTCTAGCCACCCAAATTGCCTTATTTGATAATCATCTAGCCACCTCCTCCATCTTTCATTCCCATGGGTTGCCTCCTGTGCTTAGTCTCTAAAGATAAAAGGAATGTGTAAATAGTTGGTTAACCCTTTAAGCACACACAATTATTAATCGTTGAAAATTTACTAAAATGGGCAGCATTGTTCTCTAATGCCACTTGTCGGGCTAAGTTCCACCATCCCTCCAAAAACCAATTGGTGGCATTTAGCATCGCACTTGTAAGCCTATTTTTAGAGTAACTGTAGGAAGCAATATTGTGTATCCAACAATCTATCCTCATGAAGCACTCACACAACTTGAACCAATGACAATCTAGATATGATACCAATTGAAATATTATAATCAATAAAATTTGGAAACTAAAGAGATGTGAATAGGCCAAACTCTAAAAATAATATCACTTTTAAAAATTACTTTTCAATTAACAATTTCAATTTTAGATCAACGGTGCTGATAACTGTTGGAAAATTTGAATTTAAATTTACTCTAATGATTGTGTCTCTTGAGATGGAATTGTGTATCCTTTTGAAAGGTCACAACCTTTCTAAAGAGTCATGGAAGAATCTATAAATTTCATCCCCCTCACTTCAATTTGGATAAAGAATTGCCTTTTCTTTTTCACTTTGCATTTATTCTTCATATTTTTTTAGTCTAATTTTTCTATAAAGAGAGTACTTGCACAGCGAAGTTCGCTAGGCTTGCAATAGTAGTGCTGCTAGCGCAAGACATTGATCGTTGTATCCTAGGAGATAGACGTCCATTAAATCCTAAGCACCGGTGGGAAGACGAATCTGTCTTAAGTGTCACACACTCGACTCGATCAGGTTTTATCAATTTATGTACTGTAAGTTTTGTTACGTTATTTTGTCAATTTATTTCAGTTTTGATTTTGCCCAAAAACCGTTTACATATTTTTAATTTATATTTTTCATATAGTTTGGTACTATTTTTCTAACAATCTTAAGACAGAATTTGTGCCTATTTATGATTTTTGGAAAAATATAATTGATTTATTGATTTTTCGTTGTGTGGCCTTATGAAGAACAGATGTCAAATTATGACATTCCTAGTGTAATGATGCATTGGTTAGTTTTTCCATGATTAGTTTGATATGACTTGTAGATATATAGATATTTACATATATGTCTGTGTATATAGTTATGTCAGTTATTTGACCAACTTGGGTGTTTCATTTGTTTGGTCATTGGTTTTCTTTTTGATCTAATTATTATTATTATTATTATTATTATTCGTTCCATTCATCCCAGATTCCTGTGGTATGTGATCATGATAATTTTTATTTTCTTGCAATGATTCCCCTATTCAAAAACTTCTTGATTTTGTATAATTTTGGTAAAATATACATAAACCTCCTAGAGGTAAGGGTCGCCGTCCTCCCATCGCATACATATTGAAGGTCTCAAACCAATGCTTCTTCACAAACGTACCGTCTGATGAAATGTTGTCGTCCTGGCACAACTTTGTGTCTACAGGAACCGGAGGGTACAGTCTCATTGCCTTCGAAATCGCCGTGTGGAGATGCTCCATTTCGCATAACTCGTCGAAACTGTATTTTTTGTCATTCGCATTTCGGATTCATACCATTTCAAGTTCTTGGAGAAACTGTATGTCTTCATCTTCCATTTTTGATTTTTTGACGCGATCTGTCGAATTAGTTAGTGGATCCATATCAATTTCTAGTGTACTGTGGGATCATGATATTAAAGGGAATTAACAAATATAATATATATATATATAGTCACCAAAGAATTCATTGGGATTTTGAAATGATTAAACTAATTTAAGGTTTAATTTGAGAGATACCTGCATGCATGAGAATATCAGTATTTATATATGATCAAGATCGTATGGTGATCTACTGGATTTTAACTCTTTAAGTGGTTATTACTTATAGTTGCAGGCAGTTACTAATAAAAATTCCAATTATAAAGGCACAATTTCAAGCTAAAAGACATGTCTTCAGAATTTTCAAATTCTGAAAATTCAAACTTAGGGTTGTGTTCTCTCATAAAGGTGCCTTTAGTACTTTTGATTATCTATATATATATAATTGCAATCCAGGAAAAGAACTCCACATTTCTTCTTGTTTTCTTTTGTTATTATTATTATTATTTTGTTAGCAGCAAACTCTTTTAAGTGGGGGCTATAATTGCTAAACTTCCTCTTTGTTGGAATAATTATAGAAAGAAACTTATGCATATACAACAGAGGATTTCACTATAAAACAGATTAAAAAACATTTATGAATTGAAGAGGAAACTCAAATTCGTAATAGGAAATTTGTTTCACAATCTAGTTCTAAAGTAAACTTTGTTGATGGAAATGATAAGTTTCAAAAGAATGCTGGAGGCAGCAAGAGGAAGTACAATGAGTATAATTACGCAATCTGATGAAGATGATTGATGATGAGAAGAAGAAGGGGACGCCGTTGAGGCCGAATTGGTATGATGAATGGCGTTTGGAAGACAATTCGCAAAATGCTGCTTAATGAGTTGAATCCAAATAGTGTCACATATACAATACTTATTTGTGGACATTGCCAGACCGGCAATATAGAGGAAGGCTTTAAGTTATGGGAAGAGATACTTTCACAGGGATTTCAATTGAATGATATCTCTTATAGTGTACTGCTTAGCAGTTTGTGTAAGACGGGGCGGATTGGTGAAGCACTCAATTTGCTTCATGAGATGGAATCAATTGGCTTGAAACCAGATCTTATCACATATTCTATTCTCATTCATGGTCTCTGTAAGCAGGGAGAAGTACAAAAGGCTATTCAACTATACAACAAAATATGCTTAAAGAGAATCTTTCCAAATGCTCATGGCGAGAAATTTTTTTTTTTTTTTGGATGCTTTGACAAAGGGTGACTTGATGGAGGATACTATTTTGTATAATATCATGATTTATCGGTATGCAAAACTTGGTAAAATTGGAGAGTCTGTATAGTTATACAAACAAATTATTGAAAAAGGGATTACTCCAAGTATAGTCACTTTCAATTCTCTTATTTATGGATTCTGCAAATGCAGAAAGCTAGCTGAGGCTAGAGCATGGTTGGATACCATCAAGGCACATGGATTGGTGCCAAGTGCTGTAACATACACCACACTTATGAATGCATTATGTGAAGAAGGCAACATATGTGGCATGTTCGAAGTGCTCAATGAGATGGAAGCAGGAGTGGTACAACCAACCAATGTTATATACACAGTGATTATAAAAGGACTCTGTAAACAAAAGAGGCTACAAGAATCTCTCCAATTACTTAAGGATATGTATGATAAGGATATCTCCCCGGATGAAATCACATACAATACTTTAATCCACTGTTTGTGCAAAGCTCATGACACGAGAAAAGCCTTTCAGTTGCACAATGAGATGCTACTACATAATCTTTAGCCTAGCCCCATCACATATATTGTTCTCATCAATGGTCTTTGCGTATATGGAGACCTGAAGGATACTGATAGACTGTTCTCTTCTCTTCATGAATGCTAATGGAAAAGATGGAATTGAAAAGTCTTATATCAAAGGCTTCAGCTCCCTTTTGTTGGATTCTTCTAATTGGGGACATGTCTAATATTGCTGCAACTGAAGTAGCAGTGGCTCCAAATAATTATCTTGGAACTTCTGGTGGTGGAATTAGATGATATGGGGCAGTCTCATTATGATGATGGATATGCAGTTTGCAATTCCAGGTCCCAAATGCTGCCATGTGCATCAGATGTGAATACTGAATTCCTTGAAATGCGCAATGGAGTAATTTGCTGCACATTGAACACTGAAGAAACTGAAATTTTAAGCAATGATGACGTTTTTCTACCCAATCAGATGATGTCTTTCATCTCCAACATAATTGAAATTTCATGAAGCTAATTGAATTTGGGATCAAATTCAAAAAATTAATTTTTTAAATCCTGTTTTGGATTTAAGGAATAGTTATTTTGTGAAAGTTTTAAGAATGTATTTTTAAAATCAGATTATGATTTTAATTATGGAAAAAAAAAACAGGTATGATTTTTGGTTTGTGAATTCTTAAAACTTAAGAAAGTATAAAGTATATGTTATGTACTTGGTAAATTTTCTGAATAAATAAATTAGAATTTCTAATTTATGTAATTTGTTTTTTGCCATGATAGCAATGATGATCTATATGGTGACTGATAACTCCATAATTATATATTACATGAGTTAAAATATTTCATGGGTGAAAGACGCTTTAGTAATTGTCGACATAATCACCAAATACTAGTTAAGACAAAAAAAAAAAGATGTAAATATAATGACACAATAATTTTTATATTCCATGTTGATATTTATTCAAGCAATTTACATCTCGTTCAAGCACGCCAATTAAATGTTATATTCTGATTTATCTCAGAATTGTGGGGGGTGTATTTATTATACACTAGCAATAGAAATTAAGTTTCCTTGGAATGCTTAAAATGTGGGGGTGCTTGGAGGTTTTTACCAAAGTAACAGTTCCGATTGTAGGCCCACAAAGAATCTCAATTCTTTTTATAGGACAAAGTTGGAGTAGAAGCAAATATGGTTTCATTAACTCCTAAGGAACACCTCTATATTTATTATTTAAATTTGAAAATAGGAGTGACATAGAGTAACGGTAAGTCTCGAAGTAATCAAAGACTTAATACCGTAAGACATTTGCATTCAGTTATGCATATTGTCTAAGGATAATATAGTGGATCCACGAACTACTCAATGATATATAACTAAGAAGGTCAAATGGAAAAATAGCAGCCGCTAAACAAAAGTTTGACCAGAGAGCAAATGGGGAAAAGTTCATCGAGGGGAATGTGATTAAAGCCTATTACATCAGAGTCATCATAATGGTAACCCTACTTAGATGACTGGAGATCCCAAGAATTAAGTTCAAAGGGACAACTAAGTTATGTGTTGCTCGCCAAAAATCACTAAAGGAGTCTAACTTCTATCCATTCCTATGATGAGAGTGATATCTGCAAAATGTGTTGTATGCAGGGAACTTAGGGTAAGCTATGCTTTTAATGATCACTTATATCTTGAAAACCCTAGATGAATATCTTTCAAGAGGAGTATTTAAGAGACTCAAAATAAAGATCACCTATATGAGTGTGAAGGGGCCGCTTCAATGAGAATTGATAAGGCAAAATTCTCTAAAGCACTCATGAAATACCAGGAGATGCCCAAGGCCAAAACAGGCATAACCATGAGAACTAAACTGTGTCTAGAGATATTCTATGTGAATTCTATTATCTTGGCTTACACAAACGGCTGAACAGTTCAAGGCATCACGTCCACTGATTAGCTAGTAAGTCCGATAGGCTTTCACAAGGGAAGGTTCAAAACCAAAAGCTACCTATCCCGATGCAGGGTATTTCCTTAATGTACTCTCTTTTTGTCTGCATTTTGTTGTATGTCATTTCCGTAAATTTCATTCATATGGGGGATTGTTGGAAAATTTGAATTTAAATTTACTCCAATGGTTGTGTCTCTTGAGATGGAATGATGTATCCTTTTGAAGGGTCACAACCTTTCTAAAGAGTCATGAAGGAATCTATAAATTCCATTCCCCTCACTTCAATTTGGATAGAGAATTGCCTTTTCTTTTTCACTTTGCATTTATTCTTCATATTTTTTTAGTCTAATTTTTCTATAAAGAGAGTACTTGCACAGCGAAGTTCGCTAGGCTTGCAATAGTAGTGCTACTAATGCAAGACATTGATCGTTGTATCCTGGGAGATAGACGTCCATTGAATCCTAAGCACCGGTGGGAGGACGAATCTGTCTTAAGGAAAGAGTGTCACACACTCGACTCGATCAGGTTTTATCAATTTATGTACTGTAAGTTTTGTTACGTTATTTTGTCAATTTATTTCAGTTTTGATTTTGCCCAAAAACCGTTTACATATTTTTAATTTATATTTTTCATATAGTTTGGTACTATTTTTCTAACAATAACAAATCACATAAATATAATGCTATAAGTAGAACAAAGTGATTTAACATGGAAACCTGATAAAAAAAACTCTTCCGCGAGATAAAAACCATGAGCCCAACACCACTAATAATTCACTAAATACATTTGAGTTTTTTAGGACATAGACAAAAGGAATTACAACCTTCTCCTAATTAACCCAACTTTACCTCTCCATGCTCCATGAGCTTGGTCTAACCTAATTAGCTTCCTTCGACTTGCAAGACCACCATGAAGCTCCCCAACAAGATCTTTATACTATGATAGCTCTTTTTTACCCAAATGGCCATGGGATGCCAAGATGAAGTAATACAATGCACAATGTGAGAGTTTTTATTTAAAACTCTAGAGAAATTTTCCTATGGAAACAAAAGTTGAAGAAAACTTAAAAATTATATCAAGAACTATGTGACGGCTCTCAAATAATTAGTAGTTTAAAGTCAAAAAATATATATGAAAAGAGCCATGAGAAACCCAAGACAACCCAAATTGGCCATTTTTCTACATTGGCACGCAAGCCTTATCAATTGTTTTGTGTGGTAGCCTTTAAAATTTTTATGAATAAAAATAAAGCCATATATCGAGCCCAAGGCGAGTCTCAACGAGTGCGTAGCGGCGCTCGAGGACATATCAAGTGCATAGGTGCTCAAGCGCTCATTAAGAGGTTATCACAAGGTATCAGGATCCTCTAGAGTGGATTCCCTGAAGTGAGTGATCCAATGGCTCAAAATAAAACTAACCAAAACGATGTCGTTTTGGTTAGTAATTTCAAAAAAAAAAAAAATGCTTTAATTCAAAATTTCTGCAGATCTGATTAAAAGCAATACAAAGACATAGAGAGACAAAGAGAGAAAGAAAAGGGTTGAGTTTCAGATTCACTCTTATCTTCTTTTTCTTCTTCTTCATGGGTATTGGTGTTCTTGATCTACTGGTTTCTTCAATGGTTTTAGTTTTTAGGGGGAAAATGAAGATCTAATAAATCCATGGATCTTGATTTGGTAGGTTAGCAAGTCTGATCTTGAAATACATATTCATTTTCCTTGGAATACACCTATTCTATTTATTTTTTTATTTTGTTCTTTCTTGAATCTAAAGTTGGGTTGTTTATTGTTTTGATTGGTTGAAATGTTCTTTGGGTTTCTCTGGATTTCTTGAATCTATAGTTGGGTTGTTTATTGTTTATTGTTCTCAGGAAGTTCATGGCCATGGATGACACCAAATCCATTTTCATGTGGGTTTCTCTACAAATCCACCCATTTTCTTCTTCATCTCTCAAACCCATCAAAATCTTTGTCCTTGAAGCTTCTTAAAGAATAGAGATTAAAGTGAGTTTTTTGAAAAATAGAGATCAAAAAACTAGAGGACATAGAGATTTCAAAAAATTAGATCTCTGCACACAAAAAAAAAATCAATCTTTGCAAAATCTCTATTTCCTCAGCTCTCTCTCCTCCTCCCTCTCGATCTGCAAATTGCAAAAAAAAATTTTTTTTTTTTTTTGGGTTGGCCACCAAAACGACGTCGTTTTGGAGAGGGATCATCTTAGCCATTGGTTCCATTAATGAGACACATGTCGGGCCATAAAAGATCACTCTAGAGGATCACTTCAGAAATGACTCTAGAGGATCCGGACGCTATCACAAGTGCTAGTAAGGCACATGAGGGTTCAAATGCTTATCACACCCTTAACTTTAGAAGTGCTAACTTGCAAAAAAAATTGCACCTCCCATTTAATGTAACTAGCGTAAAAACCTGTGCTATGCACGACGAGTAATAAAAGGAGATAAATAATATTAAACATATTAAAAATTAATTAAATACTATGATATTAATTTAGATGTTTATTTAAATAATAAGTTTGAGTGATTTCACTATGTTTATATAGATATGCAGGATTAATTCAATTTTTTTGAAATACACTCAATTGGATAAACTCAATTGAAAGGAAGAGTAAGGTGAAGTTCTATAAATATAAAATAAAGATTAAAAAAAAAATTAAGTTGAAGTTTGAAGATGAACTATAAGAATATAGAAAGAGAAAATTAGATAAATTCTCGAAGAAGAATAAACTCAATTGAAAATTAAGAACAATAATGTATTCCGTAAATATAAGATAAAGGCAAAATAATAAAATTTAAATTTGAAGAAAAACTATAAGAATATAGAAATAGAAAATTAAATAAATCCTAGAAAAATAAGGTAAAGAGAAATGTAGTAAACATCAAATGAAGATTGAAAAAAAAAAATCAAGTTGAAATTTAAAAATTCAAAAATAAAATAAGATAAACCTGGAAAAAAAATATAATATAACTCTAATAATAGAAAAACAGAAGAAGGTAGTAATTTAAAAATTAGATAAAAATAAAATGTCACCTATAATTTTTTAAAATTTGTAAAAAAAAATCCAGAAATAAGAACTGAAGTGTAGTAAGTTAAAAAATAGATAAGAGTTAAATGCCACCTATAATTTTTTAAAATTTAAATTTTGTGTTAAAAAATAAGCATTTATGTCTTATTATATAAATTTTAACTATATTTTGTGTTTACTACTTATACTTTTTAGGATAAACTATCAATAGGTCTTAATAGTTAGATTTAATTCTCATTAAGTTCTACTGACATTTAGTCATAGTAAAATCGTTGTTAAAAATAATTTTTTGCATGTTGCTAAAAATTGACAATTAGTGACTTTTTTTCACTATTTTTATAAATTGTCGCTAAAACTTACAATTAGTGATATTTTTCTATGACAAATTTTTTGAATTATCACTGAAAGTTAAAAATTAGTGCCAATTTTTTGTGACGATTTTGTTAAACTGTTGTTAAAACTTATAATTAGCGACATTATTAGTAACAAAATTTTCAAATTGTTGCTGAAAATTAACAATAAGTGACTTTTTTGAATAATGTTTGATGAAAAATGTCATTAATTATCACAGGATCTATTAGACAATAAGTCTACCTATTAAGACCTACATGTGAGTACCCATACTTTTTAACAATTTTTGTATTCTAAAGCAACTTAATTTTTATTTTTTATTTTTTTTTTTTTTTAAAAATTCTGGGGATTACCTTTTTATTTCTTAATTTTGTTTTGTATCATTAACCTGCAAATGTCAAGAATTTTTGTATTCTAAAATTACTAAATAACAAAAATAGCATCACTTTTCTTTTTAAAATATTAGTTAGTTTTATTTTTACTTTGTGTTATATGATAATATAATCATTCATTTTAATTTTGTTTTGTGTCAATAACCTATAAATTTCAGCAATTTTTTGTATTCTAAAGCTAATAAATAATATAAAAAAATAACATTACTTTTCTTTTTAAAATCTTAATTAGTTTTATTTTTATTTTTATTTTATGTTATATGATAATATAATCATTTATTTTAAATAATAAGGTCTTAAGCATAAAATGTGCATGACTTAAGTGTTTATTTGGCAGTGACACGTGTTATGTATGTGAATATAAAATTCAACAATCATAGAAAGAAAAAAAAAAATTCTTATCTATGATTTTTGTCTAAATACATAAAATATAATTATTTAAATTAAGTTCTAAAATTTTAATTATAAATATGTAATGTATTTATAATTTCAACACAACATAGTTGAATATTAATTTTGTTTATAAGAAATTAATCAAACTCTTATTGAAATATGCACATATTGAATTCAATTTGTTTAAAAATTACATAAAATTTAATAATGTAATTGAAATTAACTATTAAATAATAATTAAGTAAAATATGTATCTTGAGTTTTTGTTCTTCAAATGGGTTCAAAAGACCCTGTCTTCAATTGGTTTTCTTTATATATGTATATATATATAATGACCATTATGAGTTGAAAACAAAGTAGTTTATTTATATATTTATTAAGGAATTTGAGATCCATTAGCTTGAAATGCTCATTTGTGCAGAGGATTTTTTATTGTAAACGAAAAACCTATCATTTAAAAACCTACTTAACTAGTGTACTCACTACATATATGCAAGAAACAAATTTAAACCCATGAAGCTCTTAAATAAAAAAATATATATAAATGTAAGCAAAAATGTTATAGACTTGCCTAATTAAGTTAGTTATATTTGGATTTAAATCAATCGTCCTCCTTATATATTAAAACAAATGGAACACATAAATTAATATAATTGAAGACAAAAATGTAATGAAAAATAAATGGAATAGAAGAAATACTTCTTTCAAACTCATGAATGTGCTCCAAATACTCTTCTAAATTGGTAAAATTTTTCTCAAAAAAAAAAAATGTGTGAACTCCAATTGCATCGCAAAACGTCACTCTTTGTGTTAGTTTTTTAGCCCTTTGTTGCCACTGCTACTTTTTTTCTGTACGTTGTAATTGTAAATTTTTTTAAAAAATGAATAATAGATTTGGGATAAATTTTACTTTGCACCCCTGCACTTTATACCAAATCTCACTTTGGTCTCTACACATGAAATCATAACAGTCAACCTCCTGCACTTCTGGTCAAATCTCAGTTTATTCTCTACACATGAAATCGTGACAGTCAACCCCCTGCCCTTTTATTCAAATCTCACTTTGGTCCCTACACAAGTGTCAATGTATCTCTTTTGTAATTTCATTTTTAAATCTTTACAAAATCTAGTCATGTGACAAAAATGTGACTACGAAATGAGAATAAGAGAGAAAAATCATCAATGTTTCCCACCAATACCCTTTTGTCCTACATGATAAGCACATGAGAGTTACATAATACAATATATATATATATATATATATGATCGTATAGTAAAAATTGGGACATAAAGGTAAGAAAATAGAACTTTTGAGATAAATAGAAATAAATACGACAAAGAAATCAAAGAGGAAGAAAGATGAATAGACAGAAGACTGTGTTACTGTGAAAAATAGAGTTTTGTGATTCTAGTTTATGCAAAACCCTAGTTCATCTTCTTAATTGTTCATAATTTGTGTTTTGTTTTAGCATAATACAATCATATTTTGATGTAAATTTTGGGATAAAATGTGTAGTAGTGGAAAATGTAAATAATTTTCTTTTCTTACCCTCATGTCGTACTTATATTTTTATCACATGACTAGATTTTGTTAAAAATTTAAACAATTGAGTAACAGAAATGGGATATTGACACTTGTATAGAGACCAAAGTGAAATTTGATCAAAAGTACAGGGGGTTGACTGTCACAATTTCATGTTTAGAGATCAAAGTAGGAAGTGCAAGGGGATGATTGTCATGATTTCATGTGTAGGGGCTAAAGTAAGATTTGGTGTAAAGTGCAAAGGTGCAAAGTATAATTTACCGATAGATTTTGAAGGCACAATCGCATCTATTGCATTAATATAATTTCAACAAGTAACTTAGACTATGAAGCAAAAAATAACAATCGCATCTATTTCATTAATATAATTTCAACAACTAACTTAGATTATGAAGCAAAAAATAAATAAATAAGGGTAAATTACACTTTGTACCAGATCTCACTTGGACCCCTATACATGAAATTGTGATAGTTAACCCCCTACACTTCTAGTCAAATCTCATTTTGGTCCCTGTACATGAAATTGTGACAGTCAACCCCATGTACTTTGGTAAAAACTCACTTTGATCCCTACACAAGTGTCAATATCTCCTTTCTGTTACTCAATTGTTTAAATATTTAACAAAATCTAGTCATATGATAAGAATGTGACTATGATATGACAGTAAGAATGGAAAATCATCTACATTTTCCATCAATACGCACTTTATCCGAAAATTTACATCAAAACATGACTGTATTAGGCCAAAACAGAACGCATATTGCGAATAATAAAGAAGATGAATTAGGGTTTTGCATAAATTGGAATCACGAAACTCTATTTTTCACAGTAACACAGTCTTCTGTCTATTCATCTTTCTTTGTCTTTGATTTTTTTTTCAAAGTTTTTTTTTTTTTTTTTTTTTTCCTCAAAAGCTCTACTTTCTTACCTTTTCGTCTCAATTTTTACCATACAAACACACACACACATATATATATATATATTGAATTATATAACTCTCATATGCTTATCACGTAGGACAAAGTGTATTGGTAGGAAATATGGATGATTTTTCTCTCTTACCCTAATTTCGTAGGCACATTTTTGTTACATGACTAGATCTTGTTAAAGATTTAAAAATAAAGTAACAGAAGAGTGTAAACACCCCATTTTTGACCGTCCTCAAGACTTGGATGTCACCGCTTGAACACCCGGTGATCATCATTGTTTGTGTTCGTTTTGAGTTCCCGGAGGTCTCGGCTACGCGTCTTGCCTCAGGACCTCTCGACTCGACTTGTTTTGTGTCTGGTTTTGCACCAAACACTTGTGTTTTGCCTTGGAGGGGCAGGGAATGGCTTGTGGGCCATCCCCACACTCCACCGGCCATGGCTTGAGGCCACCGGCTGTGTTTTGTTGCCACCGGCCAAATGTTTGGCCGACCGGCACTGTAGATGGCCGACCGGCTATCTTTTTTTGGTCAATTGCATTTTTGGCCGGCCGACTACTGTGCATCTGCTTTTGCAGATATTTTGTGCTAGCTGGCATGCATTTTGCTCCCCTCCATACACGTGTATGGAGGGATTTCCCTCTTGGCTAGCTTGTCTTGTAAGCTTGCAAGATTGAATCTCCTATAAGAGGGAGCCTCTCCTTCCTCCATTAGGGTTACCAAAAAAGACAACATTTTCTAACAGAGCTCTAGTTTTAGGGTTTGAGTTGTGTCTCTATCCTATATCTATACCTTCCTCTCTCTTGTATTTGTGTGTGTTTAACCTTAGTATTGCACACAAACACCCACCATCACACCTTACCTTGATTGCTGCGGCATTAGGGGCTTGTTTTTGAAGTTTTTAGACTGGTTTGGAGCCAAAGAAGCAGCTGGAGTGCTATTCTTGAAAGAGGTCTTCAAGGGTAAGGACTTTACCTTTAAATACCCCATTTTTGCATAGTGTTTTTATCTATCTTGCATCTGTTTTTGAGCTTAGCATATAACATATAAAAGTCTTGTTTTTGCTTACTCTAAATAGTTGTTTGAGGTTGTTTTGTTGTTTGAGGTTGTTTGACCTCTCTTAAGGCTTGTTTGGCCCTCATTTTGTGCCATTTTGGTGAGCTTCGGGACCATTGTGTTTGGGCCTCCTCACCACTGAAATCTTAAGGGATTTCAGTGGTGAGGATGGTGCCTTGAGGTCCCAAGAAGGAGAGGGCCACCCCCTCCCCCTTGTTGTCCTTGAAAAGGGCTATTTTTGCCTCATTAATGAGCACCATGTTTAAGTGTATGTTGACCATGCCTTAACTATTTTTTGTGCTTATCTTGCCATGTTTTAGCACTGTTTTGAGTTGGTTTGGGTACACCATGCTTGCTTAGCATACATGCCTTGTAATGCCATGTTTAGGCCTTGACATGCTTTAGGTTTTGATCCTTGTTCTAGCATGATTTTGGCCAAGCTTTGTGAAGCTTTTGTGTTTGTTTTAGCATGCTTAAGTTCTGTTTTTGGTTGTTTTGGTCGACCATGGCATGCTTAGTATAGCCACCTTGCATTTTGGCTTGTTAGCCTTAGGTGTGTGAGTGTGTAGCATGCATTACTTGCATTATTCCAGTGGTTTGGAACCACTTACCATGTTATTTCAGTCCTTGTAGCATGCCTATATGCTTGCATTTGATGCTCCTTCAATGTGTTAAAAGGTTATTGCCTTATGCTCCATGAATGTGCTTCTTTGTATGCTTGTATATTTAGACCACTTAGATGCCATCTAAGTGTATCCTTAGCTTCGCTTAGGTCTGCATTGGACCTGTTTTAAGTCCCCTTAGCCTTGTGAGGCTTGGTTGACTTAGCCTTGGTTTAAGTCCCCTTGGGCTTGCCTTGAATCTTGGACCATTATTGCATGCTTTGCTTGCTTTGATTAGTTGGTTTGGCACCATCATTAACATGATTTTCAGAGCTTTCCATGCATACTAATTGTCTATGTTTAGTCTCTTTAAGTGTGCTTAAAAGTTGCTTGTTTTATGCTTAAGTGTTGGCCCATTTGCATGCATGTTTGTGTGCACATTAGCCTTCATTTCCTTGGCATTTGGCCACTGTTTTAGGCTTGTTTGAGTGTTGCCTAAATTAGTCTAAGTTCGTCCTCCGGGTGTTATAGCATGCTTGTTTACCTTGCATGATTATTTGTTTAGGTTGCGTGCCTAAATACACATTGCATTGCTCATGTTGCATACCTAGTTAACATACTTAGGTTGCATTGCGTTTGCATGTATCTTTCACCTCTTGATCAAGCCATGATAGAGGTTGAAAGCCCCTTTGTTTGTTTATTTGGTTTGCATTGCATTTGAAATTAAAATGCACACTTGGTTACTTGGACCATCACGCATTGAAATGCGCGATTGGTGGTCCGAGAATCGAGACCTATACTCCTTTGAGTCATAAACATGATAAGGAGTATGATTGGTGCATACATTGCTTGAAATGCATTGCCATGCTATGTCTTGCCCTCTGCTGCTGTCAAAATCAGTTTCTGCAGGAAGATTTGGCCGGCCGACCATCTTCAGTGCCGACCGGCCATCCATCAGTGGCCGATATCTCAATTAGTGGCCGATGGTCATTCTCCATGGCCGGTGGCCAATCCCCTTAGCCGGTGGTGTTCCACAGCATTCAGAGAAGCAACCTTGGGACTTGTGCAGTCTTCAGAAGAGCAGAACAGTCAAAGCAGAGGCATCTTGTGCATGGCAGTGACTTTCCGAGCGGAACCGAGCGCGCATGCATTGGACCCTCTTCCCGAGGCTGCTGTTTGCTGCTTTCTTAGATTAGTTAATTTGCTTAGCTAGTTTAATTGGTCTGTAATATTTAATTAGCTTGTAGGTTAATTAATTGTATTATTATTTTGGTCCCTCCGAGCGGGGGCAAATTTGTAATAAGTGTGGATGCGTATGTACATATCTTCCAACCCCCACTTCTTTCTCCCTTTTACTTACCTGCTTTGATGGTTAGTATTAGGACATATTTAATTTAGCATACCTTATGCTATGCATGCGTGCATCATTTATCAGTATTGCATACATCGGGCTCGGCGCATCATGCTAACTGCATAAAGTATTTCAAACCTAACTTGAATACATGCTATATGTGCATTTTCACATGCCATCCTTAGATTAGCCGAGCCTATTCTAATGACATTCTGTATGCGTTGCATTAACCATCTTAACACGAACTAGGATCATGCATATGATTACTAACTAGTTTCTGTTTTGGCTTGGAGTACTCGGTAAGCATTTATGTCTTAGCATCCTTGCATGAGTGTGAGTGTTGCCATGATAGCATGCTTACCATGCGGCTAAATGCTTATTTGATTAAACTGCCTGAATGCCTGTGGGTGAAGGTTGGATTGCTTGAGTTGGGACAACTCGTTGAAATCCGTGTTTTAGCCTACTTGCGAGTAGCAAAATCTCAAAACGTTTTCCAAACGAACGGATATGCAATGCTTTATTCCAAATTAGGCGATCTAGTCTATACTTGTTTTGCTGTGTGCATCACATAATAAATCTAGGCTAATAACCGGAATAAGAATGCATAATATTTTCAAAACAAGATATCACGGTTAGTAGAGGCCGATCTTCGGATCGGGCGAGAGGGGGTGCTCATAGCTGACCTTCCCCAATCGTACCCAAGTTCCCGAGTCGAGGCAACTTTGGTGATGACGGACACGTGGCCTTAGGCACCGAGTCAGGGTTTCCTAAATTTCCCCATAAAAAATATTTAGGTGGCGACTCTGTATCTGGCAAAGCAGTCCATGTTTGGCACTTCTTTCAAAAATCTGTTTTCTCAAAACGATTTGCCGGATTTGGACTCTTTGGTTCAGATTTAGAACCGTGACAAAAACGAGTCCGAACTGTGGTGGCATAAGTCCCTCGGGGCGCGTCCACAAAGAGGATATTGACACTCTTGTAGAGATTAAAGTGGGATTTGAGTAAAAGTGCAAGGGGTTGACTGTCACGATTTCATATGTAAGGAATAAAATGGGATTTAACCAGAAGTACAAGAGGTTGACTGTTATGATTTCATATGTAAGGGCCAAAATAAGATTTGATACAAAGTGCAGGGGTGCAAAATGTAATTTACCCAATAAATAAATGCACCAAATAAACAAAAACTAAAAACAAAGAAAAAAATTACAAAAAAAAAAAAAAAAGAGAGAGAGAGAAAGAGAGCAAAAAAACACAATATGAGATTTCAAACATTTATTCTCTTTTCTTTTCATATAAGATTACATAATTGGTTAAATCACTTGTTTAATTACACTGCAAGATTTCTTCTCTTCTCCAATCTTTTGGCCCAATTTCATATAGTCATGGAAGTTGGGTTTTGAGATTTATAAGTTTAATTTTTTGTGAAATATCTTTGGGTAGGATATAAATCTGATGAAGGAAATTGAATTAGAGTCAAACTAATATTTTATCTCTAAAATATTTTGAAATCTATTATCCATTTCGAATTTAAATTTTAAAATGGATTAGTAAACTTTTCATTTGGAAAGTCATAAATCAAGGGTTATATATGGATTAATTACTATTTTTTTAAATGATTCAATAAAAGTTAGCTAATAGAATTTTTTTGATTATTTAAAAAATAAGAATTCTACAAAAATAGTATGAAAATTTTGAGTTTCATAAAGGTTTTCTCATTAGAATCCTATTTATATATACTCGTCCAATGCAAAAGGATTACAATCAGTGCATTTTGAAAATATAAGTGTCCTACAAAACATTTTGAAAAAATTAAAAAAAAAAATATTCAGGTTTGACTCTTATAAAAAAATAAATACTGAATTTTTAATTTTATTAATTTAAACCTTAATCTTTTAATTTATTTTCAGTTTAAATCGGTTACTTATTCTTGTTAAGTAAAACTGACGTAAAAGTGGTATTTTAGTCATTAAATTCAATAAAAAAAAATATTCTATACATTTTATTTACACTTACATTAATTTAATATTTTTTTTTTTCAATTCTTGTGTTTCACAGGTGCCCTGCTAGTATTAGTAAACAAAAATTACTTTAAGAAGAGAATCAATTTCACATCCACCATCTATGTATGGGAATATTCGAAGGAGCAAAAACTGAAAATCAATTAGAATTTTGATTTGCAATCTCAAAATCATGATAGCAACCAAAGGCACTAAAAAAGAAATGCAAATCCAATATATTAATTTTTGAATTTTCATAATTTCATACCTATATCAAAAGGTGGAGGATTTTATGGGATTTGAAGGAGTGAAAATTATGCATTGCTCTCACTATAAATAAGCAAATGTCCCCAATCATTTTGTTCATAATTTCATAATCTCATTGCTAAGACAATAATGGTTCTAACAAAGCTTCAATTGGCTTCTATTCTCATTCTATCTCTTGCCCTCTTCGCTCAATCCATTTGTAACACCTCTCTCTCTCTCTCTCTCTCTCTCTCATTTCTAGTTTTATTATTAAAAGAGTAATGTTAGGCATCATTAAAAAAAAAAAAAGGATGATGAAAAGTTTTCTGAAGATTCTTCACATTTGAATTACACACATAATAAAACACCATACATTGATCAAATGATGGAAACTTTTCATAAATTATTTCATCATATTTCTTTTATGATACCTAATATTTTTCTTATTAAAAGAGTAAAGTTCTCACAAGTTTAAAGATCACACAATATGATTGTGAGAGCTTATGTGGTTCTGGATTGATTTTGTAATTTTTAGTTACTAACATTTTAGGTTTTCTAATGAGTCATTACAATTTTTTTTTTTTATTTTGTTTTGGTGTTGGAAACCATAGATGGACAGAGCATTGATTGTGTTTTTGCCTCCGCCTTTGGAGTACACATATAATAAAACACCATACACTAATGGATCCAAATTGAGTGTTGCACTCATGGATCTAAACCTATCCAAAGTATTGGAACTAAGAGTTCTTACACATGGTTACCATTATTTACCAGGAACACCTCCTTTATCTTTTAAAATTCATCTAAAGGTTTTGACAACCTTAAATCCTTACACCAGAAAATATAGTGAATTAGGACATACTGTCTTAATAGACACAAATCTCTTCACCATCTAGGTAGTTGTCCCAAGAATGATCCATTGGCAAAATATTACCTTTCCAGTAACTTAGCATATTCCAAATGCTATTCCAGCAAGACCAATTATAAGACATACTATTGATCAGGTAGTCCAGACTCAAGGAGGCAATGTATATCTCAATTTTCGTCGATCACTAAGTCGAAGCATGTCTAGTACCATTTTTAGAACTGCTCCTTATAGAGTAGATTTACCAAAATCATCTAGACAATCTACTTCAGAACTTATTGAATCAGTATTGCAAGGTATGCCATCTAGACCACCTAGCCGCTCACCAAGTGATCTGCCTACAGACCCCGTGATTCAAGGAATTCATGTATCAGAAAATCAAATACCTCATTGAGTTTATGAAAATAGAAGGCCTTACAGCCAACAGCTAGTGACATGAATTTTGAAATATAATGGATTTTACACCAGGAAGTGAAATAAGAAAACAATTAAACCAAGATTTTATGCAAGATAAATACCAGGAATTTAGGACATGGTATTTTCAAATCCATAATTCTCTAGAACTTGAAAAGCTTAAAAAACAGTATTATTTTCATCTTGAAAAATATCAGATAATGAAAACTTTTGTCGAATGGTATTATGAATATGCAACTGTAATGGAGTATCTATCATCATCAGAATTGAATGTTTTAGACGACTTACAGAAATCTTGGACTACTACAAATGGTCAAACCATTAAATTTGTACACCGTCCTCCTTTATCTATAGAATTAGCACCAGGGGTAAATTATTCCGGTCAATCTTTTCATATTACAGCTTTTGTAAAACCACTAGATGGAACTGAAAAACGAGAGATTATTTGGGTTAAAGATCTTGCCCCAATAATGAAACAAAATAATTATACAAATCTTCATTTTCAAACAGTAGGCAATCAATTAAACCGAATTGAAATGGCCATAACAGAATTACTTCAAAATCAGAAAATTGATCAAAAGAAGTCTGAATCGGGACCTATACATCCCGTTAATATTAAACCACCTTTAGAAATTTCTAATTTCAAGCTTAGATCAGTCAAACAGAATAATGAATTCCTGGATATTCTTGTGAATAAAATTAAAGACATGAAACTAGGACAATCCAGCTCTCAAATAAATAATGCTAAATAGTCAGAATTACCAGCAATCTCTAGATGAGGATGAGGATGAGGATGATGAATTGTCACCCTCTCATATTCTTGAAATTCATAATAATTTTCAAGATATCCAACATGTCAACAAAACCTATTTCCCTAAACAGACATCCCTTATGGCTTTAACCGGACCTTGTAGGTATTATTACTCCCGACCTACACCCCAGGATATTTTACATGAAGAAGATTTTCTTCATTCCTAGAAAGCTTACCATAGTAAGACTATTTATGAATGAAATATTGATGGATATATCAAGTAGTAGATATTTGAAACAATCCACCAGATTATGATGTATGCCGCCGTTTGTAAACAGAATGACAATTCTGATAGCCAAATCGCCCAATTTATTGTCAATGGCTTTACCAGTATCCTTAAAGGATGGTGGGATAATGTTCTTACCGTCACACAACAAAACGAAATTCTTTATTCCTTTAAGATAGATACCGATCCCATAACAGGAACCATTAGAAATAGAGAAGATGTCGTTTACACCCTTACTCAAACTATCCTATACCATTTTATAGGACTAGATGTAGCTAACAGTGATAGAAGTAGAGAACTCCTACAGAACCTTCGTTGCCCATCTCTAACCCATTTTCGATAGTATAAAGATGTCTTTATGTTAAAGGTAATGCAATGCCAGGATGCTAACAGTGAACACTAGAAAGCCAAATTCATTAATGGTCTACCTAGCCTCTTTGCTGAAAAAATCTCTAAGAAACTAAGAGATCGCCATAATAGAATGTTTATTTCTTACAACCAGTACACTTATGGTCAACTCATAGGAATCATAGTTAAAGAAGGTATTTCCCTTTGTAATAACCTTAAACTCCAGTATTTTATGAAGAAGTAGAATTTAACAGGTAGAAAAGAATTAGGTGAATTTTGTGATCAATTTGCCTACGAAACCAAAATTCAGTATCCTTCTAAATCCAAGAAGCAGAGACAACATAAACCATATAGAAAATCTTTTAGGAAATCATACTCCAAAAAGAATAAATATAATCCCCAACAGTCTTATCAAAAGCCTAGAAAATCAATTAGAGGTAAACAGAAATCTTATCCAAAGAAAGATAAATCACAAATCACTTGTTATAAGTGTGGAACAACTGGATATTATGTGAATAAATGTAGAGCTAAATTGCAACAGAAACATAATGAGATGTCCTTGGATGAGCAACTTCAACAACAGATTTTGCAAACCCTTTCTAGTACAGATAGTACATCTAACTCAGAGGATGGATTAGCAGAAATTTATTCTCCATTTGAGTCTAGTTCTGACTCAGATAATCCAGCACAATGTTCTTGTAAGACTAGTAAAATAAATGCTTTGGATGCTTTAACCGAAGCAAATTATTGGAAAACAATAGTTGAAATGAATGGTTTAGACTTAGAAGGGCCCAGCCTCAATGTTTTAACTGATGACCAAAAGTCTATGCTAGACTTCCCAAAACCAGATTAAGGATCTAGAAATGAAACTAAAATTCTTAGAAATATGTTATCAAAATCAGAAAACAAAAGAAATAATTCCAATTGAACATTACAGCATAAAAGAAGTTCTTAACCGCATGCAAGTTTCTCAATCAATTGAAAAGCTAATAACTATCCAAGATTTAAAAATGGAAATTGATGTATTAAAAATAGAAGTAAAACACCTTCAAACAACCAACCAATCTATTCTTAATGATATTAAAAAGATTAACAACCAACTTAAATATAAAGGACAAACTTCAGAACAAAAAGAAAGTCACGATAAACCAGAGAATCAGTATTTAATGCTCATGAATCAAATTACTTTCCAGAAATGGTATATCAAAATCACTTTTATAATAAAACCTGATTTTATTATTAAAGATGCCATCGCCCTTATTGATAGTGGTGCTGACATGAACTGTATTAAAGAAGGATTAATTCCTACTAAATATTTCCAGAAAACCACCCAATCATTAACCAGTGCAAGTGGTAATTCTATGAAAATTAAATTCAAAGTACTAGAAGCTTTCATCTGTAATCAAGGTATATGTCTTCCCAATGCGTATGTTCTTATCAGAAACATGTCTCAAAGCATTATCTTAGGGACTCCATTTCTGTGTTTACTAATGCCTATCACCAAGATAGATTCCATAGGCATTCACACAAACATCAGTAATCAACCTATTATCTTTGAATTTATAACAGAACCTTATACCAAAGAATTATATCAAATCAAAGATGTAGTTAATTTCAAAGAAAAACACATTAATTTTCTTCAAACAGAAGTTAATTTCCTCACTATTGAGCAAAGATTACAACAGTTGTCTCTACAGAATAAAATTAAATTACTTGAAAAAAAATTCCAAACAGAAATTTGTAGTGATGTTCCTAATGCTTTTTGGGAAAGAAAGAAACACATAGTTTCTCTTCCATACGAACCAGACTTTAATGAACGATTCATCCCAACCAGAGCTTGCCTTAGTCAAATGAAAAAAGGAATACTTAGAAATGTGCAAAACAGAAATTCAAAATCTTCTTCAAAAGAAGTTGATCAGAACAAGCCATTCTCCTTAGAGTTGTACAACATTTAAAAATGCAGAAATTGAAAAAGGTGTGCCAAGATTAGTTATTTATTATAAACTCCTTAATGTTGCCCTAAAATGGATCAGATATCTCATACCGAATAAAAAAAGATCTTCTTGATAGGCTATAGGATGCAATCATATTTTCTAATTTGACTTAAAATCATGATATTGGCAAGTACAAATTACAGAACAACATAGGTATAAAACTGCTTTTACTGTACCTTTTGGGCATTATGAATAGAATTTTATGCCCTTTGGTTTAAAAAATGCACCATCAGAATTTCAGCATATTATGAATGATATATTTACTCCTTATACAGAATTTTCTATCTATTATATTGATAATGTTCTTATTTTCTCCTCATCAATCGACCATCATTTTAAACATCTTAATATTTTTAAGCATGTTATTATCAGAAATGGTTTAGTCATATCTACAGCAAAAATGAAACTTTTTCAAACAACTGTACGTTTTTTTGGTAATAATATTCATAATGGAACTATTATACCAATTGACTGAAGCATAGAGTTTGCTTCTAAATTTTCAGATGAAATAAAAGATAAAACTCAATTACAGAGATTTCTTGGTAGTCTAAATTATATTAAAGACTACTATCATTAGTTATCCCAAGATGCTGCCATCCTCTACACTAGATTAAAAAAAAATCCTTCTCCGTGGACAGATGCACACACTGCTGCAGTACAAAAAATTAAAACTAAAGTAAAAAAAACTCCCCTTTCTTGCTTTACCAAATCCAGAATGGAAGAAAAAGTGGAAACTGACACCTCTAATTATGGTTATGGAGGTATTCTAAAACAGTTTAACCCTACCAGTCAAAAAGAAGAATTACTAAGATTTACATCAGGAAACTAGACTAAAGCTGCTTTAAATTATCCAACAATTAAACAAGAATGTTTAGAAATTGTTAAATGTGTCTTAAAATTTCAGGATGATTTATTAAATCAACAACTTTTAATTCGTGTTGATTGTTCCACAGCTAAACAGATATTTAAAAAAGATGTTCTTAATCTTACTCATAAACAAATATTTGCAAATTGGCAATTACCAGCATTTGACTTTGATATTGAATATATCAAAGGTGAACAGAACTCTTTACCAGACTTTTTAACCCGAGAATATTTGCAGGGATCATGACCAGTAGAGGTAGCCGTGGCCTAAATCGTCGGGGCCGAAACAAAGACAATCCTTACCAAGATCCATATACAACAGAATTTCCACGGCTACAAGCCTCTAATAGTAATATAGGGGAATCCTCTAGTCAATCTGCTAAGGATGTCCTCCTTACTCCTAAACAGTACATTCCTAACAGTATTACTGAAGAAACAGTTCTTTATATCAAACCAGCAGATGAAAAATGGATGACTGATCCATGAGAAATTAAACGTCGTTATCTTACGACTCAACAATTTCCTCCACATTTTGACCAGTATCAATATGTATATATGAACAGATACTCATTGAGACTACTGCCATAGAAATCAAGCATACTCTGCATGATCCTTCCAAGGCTGCTAGTTCCATCCAATTCAATAAAACGATAATCAGCAATATCATGCCCATTTCTACATTGGGCATTCATCCGCACATTACTCGTCAACTTGATATTCGTAATAGGGAAACTCGTTACAGTTATTGTAACTATATCGATGCATTTACTTATGCTTTTTATTACTAGAATCTCATCCGCAATCACTCTTGGTTAATCCGTATTTGTCCTGACGTTCTCCAAAATGATTTACCTAATTGGTTTCTCATTTGGTAGGATAAATTTGGGTTACAACTTGAAGTTTTGCCAGTATCCATCTGCAAAGCTTTTAATGAATGGCAAATTACTTATTCTCATTTACCAGGACATACAGATATTTCTATGACCAAATCCTTAGTTCATTTTACCATCCGTTTTAGTATTCCATGGATATGGAAATGGGATTTTCAATATGATTACCAGAATAAAATCCCACATCTCAAAAGAGTTTTTTTTGTGAGATAGTGGGACAAGGGTATGAATCTCACTCTACCAAAAACTGTCCAGAAGATTAAGACACACTCTCAAGCCTGCTAGGATGCTATTCCCAAAACAATTTCCAGCCAACCAGTTATTCAAAACCATTTTTCATAAATCCAAACAGAATTACGCCAAAAATATCCGAATTTGTTAGGAACAGAACTAGTTATCAAAAGCATGGATTTCATGAAGGAACAATTTCTCCAAACTATTTCCAGTGACGACACCTCCATGAAATTCGTAACTAGCAGTCAAGACCAAGAAGATCCAGACCATGATGAAAATGAATTTGCTGTTCTCGCCGGGGAGTCACAAGACCCTGTAGGTGATGAACCCAACTTTGGTGATTTTTGGGATTCACTTACCAACATGATTGCAGAAAAAATTGACAAGGAAAAAGATAAAAAAGAAAAAGCAAAGCGTGAACCTTTGTCCCCCACTAGTAAAAATTCACTAGGAATGTCAGTATAAAATGACAACCAAAGAGAAGATATTTTCAAAAAAGCATATAATTGATCTACCATCCAACTCAGGACTATCCAGCTTTATTCGGCTATCTTCATCCAGCTCAATGAAGATAAACATGCTGAGTCAAAAGTAAAACCACTCAGCCATGAGAATAAGGTCGATCGACTCGCAGCTATCCAGGACACGCCACCTATCCTCTACCTTATCTTATCTTTATTATTGTTTTCTATTTTGAGGGATACCCTCACCCTTGTTGAGGCATAATGTTTTTTTTAGCTTTAAAAATTTTCTCTTTCAGAGTGCTTTGGAGTGTATCTCTTCCTCTCTTGTAAATTTTCTCAGTTTATGATATATAAATTAAGTATTGAAGAACTATGCTGTTTTGAAGATTCTGATTGTAAGTATTTTCTTCTTTCCTGTCATATTTATGCATGTCCGTGAATTTACGTGTTGAAATACATGAAGTACTAGAATTTTATATTCAACGTTGTAACTCATACTCAAACTAGCTACAGGATTGGAATTTACAACCATATATTAATCAACAATTAGAATTTATTAATCAATAAATAAGATTAATTGAACAACGAATCCAAGAAGAGATCTACCGCTTGGCGGCCGCTAATCGGCCTCCATCACCTCACCAGTAAATCATGAGACCATATATGAAGAAATTTAAATCTAATATAATAATAATACTAATAATATATAAAAATAAATAAATAATATTCTTGGGTTTATGCTTTGTAAGAGTGGGACTAGGTTTAGTTTAGTGGGACGTTACCCAAGTCGCGTTTAGGTGTAGATCCGTGTTGCAGTAATTGCGTATAGGATTATTTCCTTGTAAAACGTTGACAGATGTACTAAACCTGTAACCCTGTTTCAGCTTTATATGGTATCAGAGCCATTTTAGTATTCCATGGATATGGAAATGGGATTTCCAGTGTGATTACTAGAATAAAATCTCACGTCTCAAAAGAGTTTTCTTTGTGAGATGGTGGGACAAGAGTATGAATCCCACTCTATCAGAAAACTGTCTAGAAGATTGAGACACACTCTCAAGCCTACTACGATGCTATTCCCAAAACAATTCCCAACCAACCAGTTATTCAAAACCCTTTTTTGCAAATCCAAATAGAATTACGCCAAAAATGTCTGACTTTGTCAGAGCTTATGTGGTTCTGGATTGATTTTGTAATTTTTTTTTTTTTGGTTTTTGGGTGTTGGAAATCATAGATGGACAGAGCAGTGATTGTGTTTTTACTGAAAGCACTTGCAAAGCGAATATGGACTGTGTCAAACCATGCAGCAATCAAATCTCGTCTCCAGTTGCATCTCTCTATGTCTCTAATACATTTGGTGGGACTCATTGTTACTATATTGGTGCTCATTCAAGTGTACACTAGATGTAACCAAAAAACTCATATGAAATGAGATTGTACTACATTTTGTTTCTCTTTTGAATAATTTATGAGCAATATGAGTGATTTGGTCTCTTCAGTAGTGAATCACATGGCCATCATTATTTATTGTGGTCAATATTGTGTTTGAAAAATTATTTTGAGGTTTTAGTAAGTATGGAATTATAAAACTCAATGATAAAAGGGAATTACATTTGTGATTTCCAATGTTATTTCTCTCACACAAATGAATAATTTAAATTAATTTGAGATATTGTCACTCAATACCTTTAAGACAATAAATAATTTCTCTTTATACTCCCTACCTTTCAATATTGTTTGCTTTTTTAGCTTATGCGAATGAACAGTACTTGACAAGAAAATAATATCAGATTGGTATGGTACAATTAATTATGTTTTGAACTTGGAAATAATATTTTATTGTAATGACTTTTTTGGATTTTTTCTGTGATCTTTCTATTTTCCTATCTTTTTTTTTTTATTTTTATGAGAGAATTACATTAATATTCTGTAAGTGAAACTTATTTATTAAAAAGTAAAAAATATTATAAAAATTAATAATTAATATTATAATTTCAATTGATAGAGCGATATCTAAATAATTTCAATTGATAGAGCGATATCTACTTGCTTGAAGAGACTAATGCTTGGCCTAGACAAAGAATGCCTCGAATTTTTTTTTTTTTTTTTTTTTGGTTTGGGGGGGGGGGTGGTTGTATTGGTTTGGTTGTTTTTGGGCTGTGATGGTTTGGATTTTTTATTTTTTTGTGTGTGTGTGTGTGTGTGTGTGTGTGTGTGTGTGTGTGTGTGTGTGGGGGGGGGAAGGGTAGTTATGTGTAGAGATGTGTCAAAAAATTAGACATCTCATATCAACTCAGCCTGTGTGGTGCAATAAGGTGAGTGAGTTGGGTTGGACAGTTTGGATTATAAAATTGACTGATCAGTTAGGCTCCTGGTTAAAATTTATTAATTTTATATAATTTTGAACGAGTCCCTATTATATTTTTATTTCAAATTAGGAAGACTCGGAAGAAATTGAAATGACTTTAGTATTGTTTATGCAAAAAAAAATTATGCAGAAATAAAAATATAATAGGGACTCATACAAAACTATATAAAATTAACAAATTTTAACTAGCAGTCTAATTGATCAATCAATTTTATTACGTAACAATTCTAACCCAACTCACTCACCTTATCAAACCACACAAATTATATTGATATGAAATGTATAATTTTTTAACATACTTCTACACATGATCATCCTTTCACAAAAAATAAAAATAAAAAATTTGAAACATTCGAGCCTCAATTTGTAGAGGCCCTAGCACTTCTCTCGTTTGAATCTCTAACTTGTACTTAATGCGCAGAAAAATATAAATAATAATAATATTAATAGTAGGTGCAAACTCTCATCACTGCTCTAATCTTAAAAAAAACAAAAACTATCATGACTACTCCTCAATATCATCTTCCAGAGTAATTTTTGTATACAAATAAAATATTTAAATATATGTTATGTGATATTATTCAGTATTATGATTAATTTTGATAATAAAATTTATTATATTTATGTTAAATATTTATAAAATAATAAGAGACATATATATATATATAAAATAATAAGAGATATATATATATATATATATATATTCATAATTGATAGAAAGTATTGTTATGTAATACCCTTTTGATGAGTAATTTTTATATACGGATAGGGTATAGAGTAATATTAGAAATCTCAAACATTTTATCAAATATTTTACTAAATATCTTACATGAATATGGATATGGGATCACAAGGAACTCACATAGTGTGGGTCCTACATCTATATAAGATATTTAGTAAAATATATGTGATATATTCTCCTATTATGATTAGTTTGGACAATACTACATTTGTATGTAGTGTTTGAGAAATAATAAAAGACATATACATTTATAAATTAGTGAAAAATAATATCATGTCTATTTAGGCTCCGTTTGGCAAGGGCTTTTGTAGTTATTTTAGCCACAAAAAACAAAACAGACTATTTTAGCCATAACAAACAAAACATCACATCTAACTCATAATTATTACACTATTCTCTCACAAAAAAAGTCAAAAATATCAAAATATTAAAAAACTCTTTCCAAATCAAACTTTTAACCCAGACTAAAATAATCAAAAAAATTAAAAAGTCAACCTACTACTCAAACGGAGGCTAAGTACAAAAATTTCTCTTCCGGATAAGCATATACATATGACCTCTCAATCAAAAACTAATGGCATTTATGTAATTTTGAGACAGAAAAGAGGGCAGAACCGGGCTTAAAGAAATCAAATTTATGCATCCACGTGGATTATAAATCAGTTCCCTTTCTTTTCCTCTTTCTTCTAAACCCGACGCGCATCCTCCTCCTCCTCCGCCTCCTCTCTCTCTCTCTCTCTCTCTCTATCTATATCTATTCGCTCTACTCGTGATCGCTCCTCCTCGTCGACGTGAAATAGAGAGCGAAAGAGAGAACTCAACCATGGACGAGAATTCTGTGGCCATTGAAGCAATTCTGAGAGGAGGAGAAGAAGAAGAAGAAGAAGAAGAGAGCAGCAAAATCAACAACAAAGGAACCGTGAACAACGATGGCGGATGGAAAACGGTGTCGTACCAGAAGCGCCACAGAAAGAAGTCGGTGAAGGCCCCGGAGGCCTTCTCCGATCCCCAAAAGCTCGGCTCCTCCGCCACTGGCGATGTCTTCCGGTCGATCGAGCAGCACTCCGAGGAGCGTCGGCACCGTCTCGAAGCTCAGAGGGCCGCCGCCGGAGAAAACGCCGTCAAATTGAGCGGTGATGACGTGGAGGATGGTGCCGATGTTGAGGCCGCCGCCGGTGTCGACAATGGCGGTGCGGAGGCGAAGAAGACTAAGGTGAAAAAGCCGAAGAAGCCGAAGGTTACTGTCGCTGAGGCGTCGGCGAAGATTGATGCTTCTGATCTTGCTGCTTTCCTGGCTGATATAACGGTGAGCGTTGAATTCTTTCAACTTTATGTATCAATTCAATCTAATTGAGCCTGATCTGTTATTCAGATGGATTTGGATTGAGTTTTTGTGTTAAGAAAATTGAATTTTTTTTTTTAAAATTATATATATATATATATATTTCAGGTTTCGTATGAATCGCAGCAGGATATACAGCTCATGCGATTCGCGGACTATTTTGGCCGTGCATTTGCTTCTGTGAGTGCGTCTCAATTTCCATGGATGAAGACATTCAAGGAGTCTTCTGTTGCAAAGATGGTTGATGTCAGTTTCTTTCACCTTTGAAAAGTTTTTTTTTTTTTTTTAAATTTGATTTCATCTGATGAGGTGTAGAAAAAATGTCTTTTGCGTAACTTGGATCAAGAATTTTGGATAGAGAAACATAATTCAAGGCAGAGAGAACTCAAAAGGTCTCATCTTTTTTTTTTTTTTTTGGAAAACGATTGTATCTCTGAAATGTGGATAAGTTGTGTGACAAAAAGTTTGAGTTTTAAATGAAGAGGTGTTATATGATCAAATCAATCTGCAGAATTTTATGTTTTGTACATGCATATCTGCAGAATTTTATGTTTTGTAAATGCATGGTCTTTATGCTTTCTTTCAAATTTCACTGTTTTATTATTTTACTCTTTTTTTAAAAAAAAATTTATTATTATTATATATATATATATTTTGTATGCCTTCAATTAATGATAATGATGATTTTGAGGATTTGGAAGAGGCGAATGATTTTATCAACTAGGGAGATATCTTTGATGCACTTTTCTGGAAATCATTTTATCTTATTTTGAACACTCACACGGACCATCTTCAACACTGCATCTAATATTTCATCAAATTTAAATTTGATGAAAAATGGCAACTGTTTAACCTCCAACCCTTTCATCAAACTCATATCAAATGAGGGATGAACCAAAACTTTCATCAAATGAAAGGAGCTTTTCATTTTTCATCAAATTTAAATTGTTACCGTTGGGCCAAGCATCTCCACCCAAAAGCAATTTGATAGCCTTTTTTTATTCATGTCCAGACGACTTTCAAGACATCCGCCCAAACGTCTTTCTGGACAACCGGGAATGTGAAAAAATATAATGAAATTTCTAATTTTAGCATTAGAGTGAACGATATCAAATCAAACTTTTCATCAAATTTTTACTCAAATTTGATGAAATTTTTTATTCAACGTTGGAAATGCTCATCATCATTCATCATAAATTTTTGTAATAAGAAGCTTAGATTCCTAAATTTAAATAACTACCTCTTTGTCAAACAGATACCAATTTCTCATATATCTGAAGCCGTTTATAAGGCATCAACTGACTGGCTTAACCAACGATCCTTTGAAGCACTTGGTTCCTTTGTATTGTGGTCAATGGATAGCATAATTTCTGACCCAGCTATCCATCAAGGAGCAGCTATGGGGTCAAAAAAGGTGGTTCAGCAAGCTCCTTCAAAATCTCAGGTAATTTTCTCCATTTTCCTTCTTGAGCTTATTGTCAATTTATATTTATTTTTATTTTTAACTTAAAAATGAAAAAAAAATAAAAAATAAAAAAAAAAAAATAGAAGAAGAAGAAGAGAAGCTTCTTAAGTTGTTGATGATTCATGGAACTAGAAGTGCCAGGAATCTGATACTTGGTTTTGTCGGATGTAACGTTGACATAAATTGTCTGACGGATAAATTCCATATTTTGCGGTGTTGTCTTCATGGTGAAGTTCAAAAACATTTTTGTCGAAATATAGTCAGTCGATAGCACGTGTTTTTTGGTATCTACATGACAATTAAGAATGGAGGGGAAACAAAGCAGTGGATTATTTATGTTTTACGAGATTGGGCACATGTGTCACAATTCAACATGGAGGGTTGTCCCTACTGTCAAACTAAAATTTATGGAAGGAATATAAATGGTACAAATTGCACTTTCTATGTGCATCTAGAAAGGCCATTGACAGATGGACAATTGTTAGAAGCTCCAATACTATCACATTCTTATGTGGATTTGAGGAAAGAGGAGTTATACTTGTATATGAAATTTAAATACCTTTTTTAGCCTTCTTAAATTGATTGGTGTTTGAGAGTTGTTATGAGAATTTTAAAATGTGATTCAGTTTCAGCACACCAAATGGTCTGTTTGATTTACAATATTAATATAGATTAGTCGAGTATGAGGAGGTTTTATAGTTGCAATGCAAATATAAACCCATTTTATGGCATAACCATAAATGTAATTAAAATCTCTTTCATCTCCATGCCTTACTATACGATACACCATGTTTTTAAGAATGTGATTATTTGACTCATACACCAGAAGCTTGTTTTACCTTCATCGTCTGGGAGCTTGGTGCCCGTAGTTTTTTTAGATGATAAAATAAAATTAGGCCCTATAATATTAGTCTGCTAATATTCAATACCATAGTGCCATGAGTAGACATCTGAAATGTTGCATTTAAAGTAGCCTAGTTGTGCACGAAAGATGGATGATAAGAAATTGTAGAAATTAACATTTGTACAAAGATTCCATGGTCTGCATGCAAAACACAGTTGAGAAGGTTGGTGATTAAAATAATTTGTCGTTTGGTAACGTAGTGTTGTAATGGATATACTTGTCAGTTATTTGTACTCGGAAACATTTATATAGTTAATACACTCGTGCACATGTTGATTCTGCAGCTCTTTCCAAATTTAACCAGTCCATGAGTTTTATCATAGAAGTTATCTTACATGTCAGGACTCTGCTTAATTAGCAGTATCATCAAGAGCAAAACTTAAAAGACATTGTGTGAACACAGCTGTGACAGTGGTAATGTTACCCTCCAAGCTGATTATAAGAGGATGGCCATACAATTATGTAAACATTTATTTGTTATGCATGTGAGGGAAGGCTGATTTGTCTCACCTGTAATGTCAGCTAAAAGTAGAACATGATAAGAACTGTAACATGCCCAAGGCATTTATCAACTATTTAGTATTGACATGGATACAAGTACGGCATGATCAATGTTCTAAAAAGAAGCCGTTACCGTTATCTAACGCCATTGCGTAAGGCCCTTGTTAACATTACATACCACTATAGCAGTGAATGAAAATCACACCATCACAGTTTTTTTACCAGTTGCTGCTGTAAACCACTGTTGTTTTCCTTTTTTCCCATGTAGCACATCATTCCCTTTTCCCCCTAGCTTCTCTGCTAGATAAAATTTCATGTTATATAAGATCGGCTCAAGCGAAACTTGATTGATCTTATCCGAACTCAACTCAGCATTGTTCGGCAGCGGTCAAGCCCGACTAGAGCTCATTTATGCATATCAACAAACAACAAACATGATAAAGTCTTGAATTATCAAGATCTAGAATAGAAAAGCGAATTGAATGAGTTTGGAAGAGGAAAAAAAATGTGTAAAAACACAAAATGAGTAAATCATAACCTTTGATGTGAAGAAAATCAAGATTCATCACTTGAATATTTAAAAGAAAATAAAAATGAAAGAATGCGAAAGAGTACCAAATCACTAATTTGAAAGAGAGACGAGAGTTGTAGAGGTGGTGTAGCTGTGCTGCTGATTGAAGCTGGAGAAGAAACTGGTGCATGGGTGGTAACAGTGGCATAGCTCACCCTAATTTATAAGTCTTCTTTGAAGCTTGAAAGCCTTGAATTCTGACTTTCTGGTCTATTGTCAGCTACGAAGTATGGATACTGCTAGAAGGGAGTCGTATCTATACCATACTTGTGTTGGATACCCATACTCCTTGGATACTCATGAATATATATTCAATACTTGAAATTAATTTTCTTTAATTTTGACAAGTATTGAATACTTTTCAGGTAATGTAAGTCAAGTATCTGAACTCAATTATGAAAATTGAGATTGTAATAATTCTTGGATAGCTTTAGAGTATAATTTTTAGGATAAATACAAGAATCGTTTTTTGATACTTTGCTTCCTTCATAGAGAAGAAGAAAATAGTGAGACTTTTTAGACTTCATTGAATTGAAGTACCCTTAACGTGTCATATCCAAAAAAATTAATGTGGTTGCTACAGCTCTGAAACTAATTGTAATACGTAATTTCTGAAGAATGGTTTCTTATTATTCTTTAAGCTTATGTATATTACAATTCTAGAAGTTATTAAAAAATATAAATAAATGTGTCCTGATCCTATTTTTTGTTTTGTTTTGTCGTACTGTTGTCGTATTGTGCCTGTGCTTTATGGATAGTCAGTTATGATCTAAGTTCATTTTTGTGCCAATACAAGATCTATGGATTGAGAAAATATTTGTGAAAGGGACAAATACTTCACTTTGTTTTAAAATGCTTGCCATCTTTATTTTATTTTATTTTTTCCATTTTGGCATCTGGGGACAATTGGAACATTTTCCTCATAAAATTTTCTCTGTTTTGTATCTGTATAGTTGGTAATGATATAATTGTGGAGCTGCAGGTTGCCATATTTGTGGTTTTAGCAATGACATTGCGGCGTAAACCTGATGTGTTGATCAGTCTAATGCCCGCAATAAGGGAGGATACAAAATATCAAGGACACGATAAGCTTCCAGTCACAGTGTGGGTGATTGCTCAGGTGAAACTAGACAAAATTGATACTTTATTGAGATGAGGCTTTTTCAAGATTAGAGATAGTTGTTTCTTAGTAACTTCTCAATCAAGATTGAATTGGTTTGTGTGTAGGCCTCTCAAGGGGATTTGGTTGTGGGGCTCTTCATGTGGATAAATTTCCTCTTGCCGATGCTGAGCAGTAAATCAGGTTGCAACCCGCAGTCCAGAGACTTGATTTTGCAGTTGGTGGAGAGGTTGGAAACTATTTCAATCAATTTCGTGGCTAGTCCTAATTTATCTTATATATTTTTTTTTAATTCTAAAACCTCTCTGCATTCCAACTTAAACAGAATTTTATCTGCCCCAAAAGCTCGTCCTATTCTTTTAAATGGTGCTGTCAGAAAAGGTGAGCGCTTAGTGCCACCGTCTGCTCTTGAGTTTCTCATGAGAGCCACGTTCCCTGCTTCTTATGCTAGAGTCAAGGTGTGTACGAGTATGGTAGCAATAGCATATTTATTGCTATATTCATTTTACATTATACATGGATCAGTCTGTGATTATCACAGAAGTTGGTGTATTGAGGTTTTTGAATTATATTCAGTCAACAGAGAGGTTTGAAGCTGTTTATCCAATATTGAAAGAGATTGCTCTTACTGGTTCCCCTGGAAGCAAAGCAATGAAACAAACGACACAGCAAATATTGCAATTTGCACTCAAAGCTGCTGGAGAAGGTAAGACAATCTTGATAGACTGCCTTTTTAGTGGCTGTTTTAATTATTTGGTACACAATAGGCCTGTAAATTAAGATGAGGGATTGATGGTAGGAAGTTGTTTGCAGGTGTTCCTAATCTATCTAGGGAAGCAAGCAATATATTCATATGGTGTTTGACTCAGAATCCTGACTGTTACAAGGATTGGGTGAGCAGTTCCGATTATTATTTTCTCGAACTTCTATGAACCTTGAGCTTTTACATCTTTCCTCGCACACGCATCAATAATTTTTGTTTTCTTCATAAAACATACAGGACAATCTTTATCTGGATAATCTTGAAGCAAGCATTGTTGTTCTCAAAAGGCTGGTTGATGAATGGAAGGAACACTCTGTTAAACATCCTACTGTTCAGCCTTTCAAGGTGACTTTAGCAAGCTTCAGGAAGAAGGTAATCTTATACACACCATAAAATAAGATGTTTTAAAGATGTGACTTTCCTAGTAGCAAAAGGAAGAACAGGGGAGATGAGAAAATATGGACCACCGAGATTTAATTCTCTCATATTTTTCTTTTTTGTGAGATCCAAATGGTTTACTAAATTTCCATTACATTCAACCTGGTTTTGATGTTTGCCATAAGATAATATACCAAATATTTATGATCTTGCATACATTGTGAATGAATGCTTCTTCGTACTCTCTACCCCACAACCCCAATTTTTGGCATCCGGTTATTTTCTTCATTGAATTTGAATTCCCTATAATTTCCATGGTCTTGTTCTTATATGTAAAAATTGTTCAACGTTGTCTCCATCGGTAATTCCATTTTAGTTTCTTCACAAATTTTATCATGTTTACTGTGAATGGTATCAATAATGATTTTTTTTTAGCTGACTTGTTTTATCGTATCGCACTGTAGAATGAGAAAGCATTGGCTGCAGATGAGGATGATGACCGCGAAGCATCCTTGAAGGATGCAGACAAGCACTGCAAGGTGCTGATGGGGCGATTGTCAAGGACTCATGGATGCATGAAGATTGTGGTGTTTGTGTCCGTTGCATTGGCTGTGGGCGCTGCTTACATGTCCCAAAACATGCAGTCTTGGGACCTGAAAGAACTTTTGGTAGATTTTAACTTCCCTTAAATCTTCCGAGTTATCTTTCTTAGAGGCTCATGAGCACAGATGATGGCTTATGGCCATCACTACATGACTTAATTATGTCCCGGCATAGATGACCAAAATGGTCCATAGCAAAAATGGGGAGGGAATGCGTTGGTTTTGTCGTGAACTTTTTGACTGGTGTCCGTTGGGTTTTTGTGTAAAATGAAAATAGGTATAGGAGCAGCAGCAGCCAAATGGTGTGGGCTGTATGTTTACAGTGTTGATGTGTCTGGTTTCCAGTTTGGACTTATTTCAATGACCTTCCTATCATAACAACTTTCAGTTGCAAGGTTTTTTCTTTTTCGTTTTTTACACTTCACTTTTGCAAAATGGTCATACAGAGTTTGTTTCAATTTAGCTCCTTTTATTCTCTGTTCTCTTTTATGTTGCATGATGGAATAGTAGCTCTCTTCTTGTTGATTGGTGATGGTTGAGGACTGCATGTGCAAATCTAGAGATTGTGTTTTTTTTAGGATAAAAGTTAAGGTTTGGTTCTGTCTGGTTGTGTTCTCATTTTCTTTTTTTTTTTTTTGGGGGGGGGTTGTGGAAAAATTTGTTTGACGATTACAACTCACTTTTTAGAAAATATCAAAAAGTTGTTTCTGAATTTTTGAAAACTATTTTCACACAAAAAATGTTAATTTTAAAATGATGGTTGATTTCAAAACTTTATGTTGTTTTTGTTTCTGAAAAAATGGAAATGAAGAAGATGAAAACACAACCAAACAGGACCCTCAACAGCCTCCTTGTCACCAATTAGAGGGCTGTTTGCTTTGAATGGCAAACTAGTTTGTAGGTTCATATGCATATAGATTTGTTGTGTATATACTGAACAGAGATTTTGTTTTGTTTTTTGTTCAAAGCCCTATGATTGGTAGTCTATAAGTAAGTATTAGTTTGTTCACCTGAAAGGGTTCTTGCTTCTTGTAGCTGAATGGTAGTATTTACTTATTTTTTATTTTGGAAAGGCCATTCATGATGAAAAATCTCCTTCAGTTACTGAATGCAGTGAATATTATAACTTGATTTGTGAAATTAGCCTTTGTGTCGGGGCCCAAGAATTGAATTTTTTTAACTTTTTGGGTCCTTCCATGCATTTTACTGAAGCTTTCCTCTAATTTAGAGCTGTATCTGGGCAGCCATTACTCATCTCCAGTGACCACCGCCCGCTGCCTTCAATTACCATCCCTCTGCTATCACCACTAGCCTTTTTGTGATTACCCCTACCTTTCTGCAACCACCCCTTTACTATCTCTCTCTCTCTATCTCTCTCTCTTTCTCTCTCTCTCTCCAAACCCACCTCCACCCTTGCCCAAGTCCATTATGACTGGGCTCGTGGTGATTCCTCCACCACAAAAGCTGGTGGTGATCACAGAGTCAGTAACTAGAGGTAAATTGTGAACGCGTCCAATTTCATATTTCTGATAATGTGGTAACCATAGTTGCTTTTAACTTTTGATGGGGAAATATTAGATTCTATGTTTGACTATTTTGTTTGGAAGACTTAGATCAAAAGATGATGATGGTTCTTAGTTTACTGTCCATTTTGGACTCCTAGATCAAAATGATGGAGACATTTATGTAATCGAAGAGCTTTACATCTTGCTAGAAAGGGTTCTGCGCTTTGAAGATGACGAGTTGGACAAAATCGTCTTAAAAATAGTCCAACGAATTTTGTCATGGAAGATGAACGCTTGAGTTTGGAGGACTAAACAAACTATCAAATTATCTCTCGTCCTTATCGCAAGACATAGCTCTTAAAGAGGGAGTTTTAATAAAATAAAAAAATAAATTTAAATTGTCACATTACCTATTATTATTACTAATAGTGTTACATCCATATTATTCCTTCCCTCACAATCCTCCTAATCATGGACGGATTTAGTGTAGGATCAGGGGGCCACATGCCCCCTTGAATTTTTGATAATTTTACTTGTACCCTAATATATATATATATATATATATATATATATATTATGTCTTATGTATCCTTTATAAAATTATAATAGTGCTCTCCTTATAATTGTAGTAGTGCCCCTCTATTAAGGATTTTATTTCTAATTACAAAGATTCTACTAAAATGGCTCCTTCTATCGTACACTCTCCAAAATGGTGTATTATATACAAGTTATAATATTTTATGGTGTTGATACTAGAAAGTGTTATAACCAAATCATTTTCAGTTATAACTAAAATGATCACAATAAATAATAATCAAACACCACAGCTTTGGTCATAATCTAAAAATAATCCAAATAGGTCATAACTAACATCACAACCAATCGTAACCAATAATCATAATCAAAATAACAGTCACAAGAAATCATAATTAAGTTACAACCAATATCACAAAGAAGCATAATTAACACCATAATGTGTCGTAATCAAATATTACA
Source organism: Camellia japonica (assembly GCA_030407325.1). Lineage (NCBI taxonomy): Eukaryota > Viridiplantae > Streptophyta > Magnoliopsida > Ericales > Theaceae > Camellia > Camellia japonica. The sequence continues at coordinate 91,550,518 of JAPPVO010000002.1, forward strand.
AAGATCATAACTACAACATATAATATACACCTTTTTTGCAATGTGTTTAACAAAATTTTCCTACCAAAATATATCATTTCTATCTCTACTTATTTATTTTTTTAATTATAATTTTTCAATCTACTTATAATAGTTACTCTCTAATATTTTTATAAAATTCAACCTTAAATCCCTTAATTGAAATTCATATTTATCCAAATAGACTTGTAATGTTTAAGTTTAATAATAGTTTATTATGATAAATAAAAAAATTCATTGTCATTAATTTGTGGCCCTATGCTAAATTTCTAGCTACACCCTCCTAATGAGCTAACAAGACAAAATGTATCCAAGGAGAGTTTTAAAGAAATATTTAAATGTGGATCAACTTTTTAAATTTTACTTGCCTCATCATTTGGGGGGTTTGGCAGGAGAGAAATTGTATGGATAAATCACTTTTCTATTACTATTTGATATTTGTTCGTTTTGATATTTTTTTTCTTAGGTCGATAACTTATAATATTTATGGTACTAATTATATAATAGTGTTAGATTATGATATTCATTTGCTCTTAAGAAATACCATAATCTTATTATTATTATTATTATTATTATATAAAAATCGCAAATGAAATATGTAACTACAATAACATAAAATAAATATTTATTATGAACTTCATATCATTGCTCTCACGTAAGAGGTAAAGGGTTTATCCAGGCTGGCTTTAGCATAAAGCCAGCAAATTCTTTGCTTTAGACTTCAAATTTAAAAGACTCTTAATTTTTTGAGTGCAAATTTTATTTTACTCTCTTCCGATTTGTTACTCCTTGGACATTTGAAAATCATTACATAATCCTTCCGTAATTATTGGATTGAAATGCACAATTACAATTTCTATCAAAACTGACCAAAGGTGTAATTCACGCGCATCTGTTGAGAGTTATTATGAGAGAATTTCTATTTTCACACACTTAATTACTTCAGTGCACATCTTCTCTTAGTACACAAACTTATTAATTTGATTATTAATTAATTTTCTCAATTCACATACTAAAAGTTACAATTATACCCTTCACTTATAATCATTGTACACGCACTACTCAACCCTCTTTTCCACACACTTGTTGAGTGACCTTACTTTCAGATTTATAAACCCACGTGAAGACCATTCAAGACTACAATGTGAAGTGAAGTGAAGTGAAGTGAATACAAACCCCTCCATTGAAAACCTCCATTGAAGACTCTATTGAACCTCTATTGAAAACCTTCCAAAATATTGTTGTAGATAAGGCATCTTTCTATTTTGTTATTACATTTACCATTTTTTTTATTGTATTTACCATTTTCAGATCTTTGTGCACTTCATTGCCACAAAACTCTCATTTTTTTTTTTTTTTTTTAAGTTTTTTAATTTGGGGATTTCGGCATTGGTTTTCCAAAATTATACATTTAATTCAAAACTTAACTTCTGAATAAAAGTGATTAGTTCGAAAATTTTGTTCCCAAAAAGATTTTAAAAAAACAAACTTTCAGCAATTGATATCCGAATATAATGAAATAATTCGGCACTGATTGTCGGACGGAAAACCGTGAAAAAAAAAAGTTCTGCTCGAAAAAATTAATATTTTCATCACTAATAGAGTATAAATCTAGAGATTAAAGCAATCTAAGAGTTGTTATGAGAGTATTACTTTACAAACAATAGAGGAGCATAGAGTGTGTAACAAACAAAGTGACAAAAATGGAAAAACTAGGGTTTAGTTTTAGTTTTTTTTTTTTTTTTTTACTCAAAAGGTATACATTTGTAGACATCCCCGAACGCCCCGGGAGGGTTAAGTCCCGTTCCGTTCATATTGGGGTCACTACAGTTCAAGGACTCAAATGTCACGGTTCTTAATCTTGAACCAAAGAGTCCAAATCCAGCAAATCGATTCTGAAAACAGATTTTTTTGAAAAGAAGTGCCAAACATGGACTGCTTTGCCAGATATAGAGTCGCCACCTAAATGTTTTTTAATGGGAAATTTAGGAAACCCTGACTCGGTGCCAAAGGCCACGTGTCCGTCATCACCAAAGTTGCCTCGGCTCGGAAACTTAGGTACGATTGGGGAAGGTCACTTCGTGAGCACCCCCGCTCGCCCGGTCAAAGACTGGCCTCTACTAACCATGATATCTTATTTTGAAGACATTGTGCGTTCTTATTCCGGTTATTAGCCTAGGTTACTATGTGATGCGCACAGCATACAAGTATAGACTGAGTCGTCTGAATTGGAACAAAACACTTCATGTTTGTTTGTTTGAAAATGGTTTGATGGTGCTACCCGCAGGTAGGCTAAGACGTGGATTTGCCACCCTCGGGTGGGCTTAGAAAACATGATTTTGCCACTATCTAGTGGGCTTAAAACAAACATTTGATGAATTATTCCAATCCAAATAACCCAACCTCCACCCACAGGCATCCAAGCAGGTATATCACATAAGCAGTTAGCCTCATGGTAAGCATGCTATCATGGCAGTCACTCACACGCATGCAATGATGCTAAAGCATAAAACTCACCGAGTACTCCAAGCCAAAATAGAAGCTTATTAGAAATCCATGCATGATCCTAATTATACGGAAATGCCTAATGCAACACATGCAAAAATGCAACTATAGCAGACTCGGCTATCCTAAACATGGCATATGGAATGCTACAGCTATCATGTATTCAACTTGGAATTGAAATTCAAATGCAGTTAGTATGATGCGCCGAGCTCGGTGCATGCAAGACAGATGAATGCAAACATGCTATCATACTGTATGCTAATTGAAATATGCCCTAATCTAACCATCATAAGCGGATAAATAAAAGGGAAGAAAGACGTGGGGTTGGAAGACATACATCACACACACGCACACTTATTACAATTTTTCCCTCGCACAGAGGGTCCGAATAAATATACAGCCCCGAATAAAAGAATAGTACAGTCCAAATAATGTACAAATTCCTAATTAATTTACAAATTAACTAAGAAAATAATAAACTGGCATGCAAGCCAAGGACTGCCTTGATTCTGATGAATGATGTATGTTTAGGCTGCCTTGCGCGGAAATCTACTGGGATGCCCCAATTAGCCTCTGTTTTGCAATTGTTCTTGGAATGCGTGCCAAGCCTCGGAAGACTGCTGATTCTTGATTTTGCTGCAACAGAGAGCAGGAAAGAGGCATAGCAATGTATTTCACGAATGTATGCATGTCTCGATCCTCATGCCACCAATCACGTATCTCGATGCATGATGGCCGAGGAGTCGAATTGCACAACTCGATATGAAATGAATGCACATGAAAACACAACAAAACCTAACTCCATCATGGATAATCTGGAGTGTCGGTGACTGGGGAATTGAGACACGTTCCGTCACTCGGAGTACGGAACGTACCTCGTTTCCCGTGCCCGGGCTAACTCCTATCCCGGACACGATGCAATATGCATGATATGCATGAAATGCAACTAAGATACAACCTAACATGCGAAAGGCTATGAAATGGCATACACGATGCACGAGATGAGATAGCATACACAATGCACTAATATACAACCTAGCATATGCAATGCTATGGAATGAAATGGCATACACAATGCATAATGGACTTACACCAACACAAGTGGACCTCAACCACACTCACATAGGAGGCCATAATGATGAAAATGAGACAACTCGAGATGCGTGTATGCGTGCACGCAAACCGAGAACCGAACCTACGGCACGGAATGCCACTCTAACAAGACATGGCAAAACACAAAAAATGGCATATTATCATGCAAAAATCAGAGGTAAAATGAGATGCAAAACAGCCCCGAAACCCGGTAAAACGAAACCCGATTCATGAAACGAGTTCCGAAACACGGGTTTTGGCGCATGAAATGACCTATAACTATACAATACATACATAATTTGAATATGAAATGAAAAGAAAGAAGCAAGAAAACCCCGAGACAAGAATTTTTACAGTTTAAAGCATGGCCAAACAGTGAGCACAAGTAGGGCTAAATTAGCATGCAAAAATGGCCCTAAAAGTGAGACAATGAAGCAAGTGGTAGATGTAAAGCCCAAACAGAAAAAGACCCTTCTACAATGTTGAAGAGGGGCCTAAAATATGACCACTTACAGTTTATGGCAACCCCCAAAACAATATACAAATATGCTCAAAATGTCATGCAAAATGAGGCCACCAAAAGGGCTATAACATGAAGTATACAAAGGGTGTCTCAAACAGCCATAGACCCTTAATGAAACATGAAGAGGGGGTGAAAATAGGGCCATTTTCAGTTCGGACCGAAGTCCAAAAACAGAGACACAATAGGCTAATAAATCATGCAAAAATGGGGACCAAAGAGGGGTTCAATGGCAAGTGACACATGGAAGTCCCAAACAGTGATGAGCCCTTCTTCAATGTTGAAGAAGGGCTCGAAATAAGCTACTTCACAGTTTATGACAGAGCTCAAAACAGATTATATATAGGCCAAAAATATCATGCAAAAATATGGCATCCAAAAGGGGTAATGAAGAAAGTGGTGGCTGGAGGTCTCAAACAGGGTAAGACCCTTCAACAAACATGACAAATGGCTCAAAATAAGCCTAGTTCCAGTTAGGGTTGGAGCCCAAAACAGCAAGCAAAATGGCTAAAAAAATGATACAAAAAGAAGCTTAAAAAGGGGAAAATGGTGCTCACCCTTGAAGACCAACTCTTGGCTGCCTTTTAGCTTGAGAAGTGGTGTCTCTTAGCTGCTGGAAAGTCCCCCAAACTGCTGGAAATGGAAGTGGTGGTGTGGTGCTAGGTGGTGGTGTAGAAATGGGTGTAAGAGCTTAAGGGTTTTAAGGCTTAGAGTAGAGAGAGAGGGAGAATTGATGCAAGGCTCTCAAAACAAATTTTGTAACCCTAAAATCTGAAGGGGAGGGGCTGTATATATAAGCAAAATGGGTGGAAAAGAGAGGGAAAAAAAGGGGGGGAAAACAAACCAAGTTTCCCCCCAAAATGGCCAAACCCTCGGACATAGGTGTAGTGGAGAACAAAATTCACTTCTAGGACACACTTGGGGAGGGGGGCATGGCCGGCTAGTTTAAAAGGGCAAAAAAGTCATTTCAACAAATAGGTGGCCGGCCAGCCAGATTTTCTGGCCGGCCAGCTACTTTCAGGACAAAAAAAAAAAAAAGGCTGCCGGGAAAAAAAGTGGCCGGTGGGTGATTGGGAAGTCCAATGGTGGCCATTCAAGTGTCCAAATTGAAGCCCCGGAAGTTATCTTTCCAATGGCGCAAACCTTGCATTAAAATTCCTCCTGTGGAAAAAGTTATGCTAGTTTCTGTAAAGCCGCGCAGATTTCGGTCCAACCGGAGTGATGCCCTACTTCAATCAACCATATCTCCCCCGTCCGGAATTGAATTTAGGAGATTCTTGAGTGCAAAATGAAGCCCCGGGACTAAGCTTTCCAACGGTGGTGGCCTCATAGTTTGATTCTAAGTATCCAAATGAAGAGGCCCCATTCGACGAGGGCTGCTCGACTTTCTTTTAACGGTTCATGCCCATTTTCTCCCCCGACTGGATTTCTTCCCTCTTCTCTTTTTTTCTTCAACTTCAAACCCCTAAGTAAGGTGTTTTGAAAGATTTTTCAAAGATTTCATCTCTCTTTCATTCATTTCCACTTTGTCCTTGCTCGGTTTACCAAAAAGCGCAATTTTTGACAAAATGCGAGCCTCAGAACATCGCAGAAACTTTATTTCAAAAATGTTTTGAAAGAGGGTTTTAAGTCTAAAATCTTTTGATAAGATTGTTCTGGTCCAAAAGGGGTATGAAGTTGAGATTTGACTCTCTTTTTGCCAAAGAAATTGAACCTTTGCCCTGCACATCTTTCATCACCGAGCAAACCATCAGTCGTGTCCAAGTCTTATGGACGGTCAAAAATGGGGTGTCTACAACATTGAGTTTTTTTTTTTTTTTTTTTAAAAAAAAGATGTGTACAAATAATATTTTCATATAATTTATAGGTGCTAATGGACGTCCATTATGGTCATTTTAGTTTAGAATATAATTACTATTAAAATAATATTTCATTAAATGTGTGCACTGAGATAATTAGGTGTGTGGAAATAAAATTTCCTTTATTATGAATATGAGACTTTTTTTTTTCAGATCAAAACACCCTAATAAGTCTCTAAAATTACAACCCTACCATTCCTCTACCTTTCATGATCCCAAGTTGTTTGGACTGGCAACCCATACACCATAAGAACGATGGCAATGCCAAGCTAGACGGTGGTGACGGTGACAACAAATGATCCGGACCACTCACCACACCACACAAACACTCCTAAACTCTCTCATGTTCTTCGGTTTCTCCTCATTTTCTCTCTCTACAAGCTTCTTTGTTTCTCTCACACAGTACCTGCAAAAAGGATGAGATACATATAGATACATTCATAGATTACATTGCCATCTCTCTCTCTCTCTATATATATATATATATTGTTGGACAATCTTTACTGTATTTAAATAAATTAATTCTGTTTGGGTACTAAACGACAAACAGAATTCAAAAGGAAAAATAGAAAATGAGAGAGAATGTTTGATTACAAAAATCAAACCAATAAATAAAAATAAATAAATAAAAATAGATTTTTATTTTGTTACAAAAACAAAATAACAAAATTAAAATCTGATTTAAATAAATAAAAACAAAGCAGAAAAATAAATTAACTTACTTGATTAATTTCTTGAACAATATTCTGATCAAGTCCAGTGTTAGACATTGTGTCCTTAAGACAGATTCGTCCTCTCTACGGTGCTTTCAGAATATGGATGTCTATCTCCCAGGATAAAATGATCAATCAATGAAAAATAGCAACACTACTATTTATTCGAACAACGAACACACTAAGTGTTTTATACTCTATCTCATAGAAAATAATAGATGCAGCAAAATGCAGAGAGCAGATTTAAGGACGAAAAATTTTAAGTAAAAATCCAAATGAGGGACTTGTCTATTTATAGGAGAATTTATGGCTGTTGGGTTTGAATTAAACAAGTGCAAAACTGTAATAACCCTCACCGCTGTTTACCGATAAACTACTGATTACTGCTAAACTAAGACTGATTATGACTGATAACTGAATTGATTGAAATACTGAACCGACTGACCGAAATCTGAAACTGAATTGACTGAGTATATCTATCTGTTGCCTGTTTGATTATCTGTTCATGTTTTTACGTTTAAACTGCAAATTGAAGGCCTTATCGGCGGCCGAACCTGAAATTAGTTAGTATTTTATAATTATTGGAATTTATGTGATTTTATAGTGTATTTAATTGAAATTTGATTTAGTATGATTAAACTAGATTAAATTAAGCTAATTGGCAAGAGTTTAACTTATTTACCATAATGCCATTGAGTGGCCCACTACATGAACCATCTTAGAGCCTTATCACACATTCAACAAACATTTGATCAGCTCATTTCCCTTGCCTTAGCCGACCAAGAGAGAGAGAGGGAGAGAAATTGAGTCCCTTCTTGTGTTTTGCTTGGAGAATTAAAGAAGTTGAAGGTTGATTTCATAATTAAGCTCTTACACCTTAAACTCAAGACTTAGGTAAGGAAATTCAACCTCTCATTGTTGTATTTAAGATTGTTCTTGCATGGTTCATGGTCCATTTGAGGGTAGAGCCTAGGTTTGGTGCTAAATTGTTGGATGGAAGCTTAATTGTTGCATGCATGTTGCCATTCTTGAATTTGAAGTTAATGTTCATGAAATCTCACATGCATGTCCATGTTTATGCTAAAATCCATGAATTCATCTTGATTTTGTAAGAATTGGCTCATTAGAGCAAGTATTTAAAGCTTGAAAGTGTTTAAAGTTCATGCATGTTCATTTGAGATCATGTTCTTGAAAGTTGGGTTTGAAAATGGATTTAATTAAACTACCCTTAGGCTTTGATTTTACAAATTGAGTTTTGAAACATGTTATTCTATGTGTTTATAAATGTTTTCCAGAAATTTAGCCCAAGAGGATCGAATTTAGTACATTAAAACTTGGTTTTGAGCTTGAGGTTCAAATCTGGAATTTCCAGATTTTGGACCCACGCTCGAGCGAGGAAGTCCACACTCGAGCGTACACTCTGTGATCATGCCTTCCGCTCAATCGAGAAAAGTGACGCTCGAGCGTGAAATGCGTGCATCCAGTACTTTGCATGAGCTTACAGTTCGCTCGAGCGAGAGAATTCACGCTCGAGCGAGAACTTGTGTCTCACGCTCGAGCGAGGGTCGAGCGCCCGTCAAGCGTGAATTTTGAGCATCCAGTATTTTCACTGTAGCTTGAAGTCCGCTTGAGCGACGGAAGTCACGCTCGAGCGAAGCTCCTTTGTCTGCATGTCCGCTCGAGCGTAGAAAGCCACGCTCGAGCGAGACCCCTGTTTTCTGAAAATTCTGAAAAATGCTTTAAAGTGCATCTTTGCATCCTCATTCCATCCTAGACATTCTTAGGCCTAGTTTAAGGCATCTTAATGAGGATATAGATGTAGAACACACCGAGGTAATTAGGGATTAAGTTATTATCTTTCCCAACTGTGTAGCTTAGTGTGTGTTCATTCTGTAAACTGTGTAGGGTTGACGACTGGAGACGCGCTCTAGCTTTACTGTAGCCCAGAACTCTGTGAGTAACAATTGTGTAAAGATATGTTCAACTGTGAATATTTCTGACTGTTTAACTGAACTGTTTTCTGAACTGATACTGTTAATCGAATAAATGTATGTCCTATATTCTGAATTGTATTGTGGCATCCTTAGCAACTACTGTCTACGATTACTGTTACAGAGATCTCTGTCGGTTCCCTTGTTGGAACCACTACTGTTTACTGATTGATGGCCATCATAGACTGTTCGGTCTTTCAAGACCTACTGTACTATTCGGTCTTTTTAGACCTACTGTTTACTGTACTGCTATGCTAATGGATGTACCACATATGACTGAATAATTGAATGACTGATATACTGAATCAATGAATTGTTTTCATTACTGTAAGGACATTCATTCTAAACCCCTTTACGCATTATGTTATTCACTGGGTTTTAACTCACTGCTCATATATATATGTAGGTGTCCAGGCACCGGACCGTTGCTAGAAACGTCGGGGTAAACTTCAGTTTTGTCAAGCCAACTACTGTGCCTCACTGCGAGGTTCCAAGCCTGTCAAGCTATGGCTTAGGGGTGTTTTAACTTCCCCCATCTGTCTCCGTATCTGTTTTGTAGTCTGTATAGACTGTTACTGTACTGTTTAATAGGGATTAAGTCCCTGTTCTGAATGGTTGTAAATGTTGTATATACTGTTTTGCACTGATTGTACATATGTATGAAAAGTCTTTTTGCATACAGACTGTTACAGCTCATTGGACATTGTTTATTTACTGTATTGGCTTCCGCCATGCCCCTGTACTCTGTTTTACTGTATTATTGTTAAGCAAGCCTTCGGTAATCTCGGATTACTGGCCGGTTACGGTGCTAAACTCATAGGGGCGGGTTTGGGCTGTGACAAAAACCTGTTTGAACAGGTATGATACCTGTTCAGTTTGAATAAACAAATACAAATCTATTGGGTTCAAATTTGAACAGATAAAAAATCGTAGGGACCTGTTTGGGTGTAGAGAAAAACCGGAACATAATATTTCCTGAATTAATTTTGAATTCTGGACAGTTTGACAAATTTTATTTCAAAAAACAAAATTAAATCCAAATGTTTTTGACTCAAAAAGATTAGTATTGGGCCTGACAAACCCAACCTAACCTCACACTACGCTCAGGCCCAACTCAGCCCGCCTGACCGACTGGACGGAGGACGGCGGCGGCGCACGTGTGGTGATTTTTGGGTCCAATAGGTCTAGCCCATTTTGCCCATAACCTCTCTCTCTACAAAACTTGGGTACCCCTTGGGGCACACCCCAAGTTTCAATCCCATGCCTTATAAACCCACTCAAAACTTCCCACCAAATCAATGTGGGACAAACCATTTTTCAAACCTTTAAGGATTTTCCACCAAAACTCCATTTTCATGGAGCACACTTTGGCTTCAATTTCTCATTCACTCGATAATGGTTTTGAGCAACCAAATATACCACGTGAATCACAACGCGGCATAGAACGCGTTACCACTTAGACCCGCCAATTTTGGCTCACGGGTCTCACCTAAATAATAAATCAAAGTTAGGAAAATTTTTTGTTTTAACCTAGAATTTCCAAACCATTTCTAACAATCCCCCACATTAATGGAATTTGATGACAACGAAAATGCAACAATATGCAGACTTTGTCGAAAGAGTATAAGTCGAAAATATCTTGCATCAGGATAGGTAGCTTTCGGTCTTGAACCTTCCCTAGTGATAACCTATTGGACTTACTAGCTAACCAATAGACGTGATGCCTTGAATTGTTTAGCCGTTTGTGTAAGCCAAGACAATAGATTTCACACAAAATATCTTCTAACACATCGTGGTTCTCACTGTTGTGTTCATTTTAGCCTTGAACGCTCCTGGTTTTCATGAGTACTTCTAGAGAATTTAGCCTTTTCATTCTCATAGAACTGGCCCCAGTTCGACACTCAGATAGGTGATTCTTATTGTGAGTAGCTCCTTATACTCGTCTTGATTTTATGCCTAAATCAAGATATAAGTAATCATTAAAAGCAAAGCTTATCCTTATACCCCTACAGACAACACATGTTGCAGATATCACTCTCACCATAGGAATGGGTAGGGAATTTTAATCCCTTAGTGATTTCTGGCAAGCCACACATAACTTAGTTGTCCCTTTGAACTCAGTTCTTGGGATCTCTAGTCATATAAGTAGGGTTACCATTATGATGACTCTTATGTAATAGGCTTTAATCTCATTCCCTTCGATGAACTATACACTTGCTCTTTAGTCAAACATTTTGTTAATGGATCCGCAATAGTCTCTTTAGATTTTATATAATCTATTGAGATTATTCCATTTGTGTCACGACCCGAACCCGCCCCTATAGGTTAAGGCCATAACCGGCCAGTAATCGCGAGATTACCTACGGCCTCAAATCAAAACGGACAAAACTCATCAGAGAAAAATGGGCCAAACGGAAGTAATTTGAAACTTTGTCCAAAGAGCCGTGCTTATATGCACATCATTACATACATATGTTAATAACCCACATCATAGGTACAGTAGCATAAACTCCTTTACAGATAGGATCATCTAGACTGAGTCAACCCATAGCAAACTATATACAATATACACAAGATCCTTGCCAACAAGACAGAATATAAACATGTAACAAAAAGGGCAAGGTTTGGTCTCGTGCGTGAGACCCTAGGCTGACTCTCCCAAAACTCCTGCTGTTCCTGGCTGGCTTCACTGGGACTGGGGTTGGTCCTCACTTGGCTCACCTACAATGACATGAATGAGCGTAAGCGAATGCCCAGTGAATAATATCAAATAAACAAGTACACAAGCAATTGTTGGAACAATTTAACAAACGGCCTTCGGCCCAATCATTCATGTCAATCGGCCTTTGGCCCAATTATTCAATTCCATCGGCCTCAGGCCCAATTATTCATTGAATTGCAAAACTTACACAGAAGTAACAATTAAACAATGACATACTATAAATATCTTGTCAAGATATTACTCACAGTGATCGGTTAATTGGTTCGCCCTGGAACTCGACCCTACACATGCCATGAACATTAAAGGGTCATTAACAATTCAATCCGTTCAAAATTCACATTTCCCTCTTTAGGCTTCATTCTTATCTCATTAACTCATTTACAATGCTTAACATATGCCTCAGAGTGCTTACAAGTGAAAGAGAACGGAAAACTGAACACAAGATGCAAGAACAGAATTTCTGGAAATAGGGTCCCCGCTCGAGCATGGGATTCCCCGCTCGAGCGGACCCTTAAGTCTGCAGAAGTACCGGTTGCCTCAATTCCCCGCTCGAACGCGAAATCGGCCGCTCGAGCGGACCTCCTGCCTACATAGCTCCCCGCTCGAGCGCCATCTTCCCCGCTCGAGCGGGAGCCATGTCTGCAGAAAAATGCTGGGAGCCCGTTTTCTCCGCTCGAGCGGCAGTCTCCCCGCTCGAGCGGGACTCAAATTTCTGGAAAATCCAGAATGTGTTCTTGAGCTTCAAACCAATTTCCCAGCTACCATTCTTGCATGCAAGGCCCAAATCTCAAATATAATCATGCTAACATGGTTCCCTTACAAGATTACACCGTTAGGAAGCTCAATTTCAAGGATCAAACACATGCATGTCTCAAATTGACACCAAACTCAATTCTATTATACACATTCATGCATTCAAAGCTCCTATCCTCATAGATTGTACATGCATGTGATGTATTACTTTCATTTCCATCTTAGATGACAAAATTAGTGATAATAACATGAGCTTTACTCAAAACTCACATAAATCATGTGTTTGAAACTCAAACATGCAAATTCAAAACAATTTCTTATATGCATGTGCATAAGGGCTATTACATCAACAAAACCATGCTTGCATGTAGGATTTAACACTCATATTTCCACATTCAACTTAATACATGCTTGTTTATGTAAAATCATGGTGATCCTATACATGCATGTGTATTTCAACTTCAAATTCATCAAATAACACAACTTACAAGTTCAATCTCATGAATTTACTCACCTAGGAGTTTAATCTTCCAAACTCTAGTCAATTCTTGGACTTAATCTTCAAGATTCCCAAGTCTTGAGCCAAAACCACACAACTCTCTCCCTTCTCTCTCTAAGGCCGACCCTCTCTCTCTCTCTATTCTTGAGTTCAATATCAGCCAAATGAATTAAAGAGGGGAGTTAGGTGTATAAAGCCTTGACAACAAAACCCACTAAGGCCATTTTAATAATAATAGAGTAGTTGGGCTCTAATTCATCAATTTAATCCATTTAATCTGACCAGAGTCAATTTCTAATTAAATTTCACCGTAGGCTCTATAAATTATGCCAATCACAATGGCGTAATCAATTTCGGGTCTTGTGGCCGATAAGGCTCTCAATTTAGTTTCCGAAGCGGGTTATCAAATAGATATTCCTACGGTGAACAGATAAAAACTCAAAATCACATACATTCACATAATGACACATAAAATCATGCTAAACACATAATCATACTTAAATTAAGGACCAATTAGCATAATACGGAACAGGGGTGTCACAGTCTTCCCCCTTTAGGAAGTTTGGTCCTCCAAACTTAATTTACCTTCAGTCGAAAACAATTCGGAACACTTTCCATTTAACGGTTCCAATCCTTTCTGATAGTTATTCGCCTGGTCCCAAATCAAGCAACACTCTATTTTCAATCGGTCAGAGACTTACCTTTTATGCCATCCAAGGCTTGTATGGTGCCATACCGAAACTAGAGTGTGAGCTGTTGTTGTAAACAAAGTTTGCCAACGGTGGACAGATCTTTCCAATTCCCCGGAAATCTAACACATACATTTGGAGCATTCTTCCCAAAAATCTAAAAAGTTCTTTCTGATCACACATCAATTGCGAATAGAAAACAGCGCCGAAGCATAATTCAGTTCATATCAAATTCATAATTTGTCCAGACCATAAACAGAAATCATAAGTCATGATTAAGTTTACGTGATACATCCATTAGCATTAACAGACAGAACAGAACGGAACAGAACAGAACATATGCTCGTGAGGTTACGAATAACCAGTTCCATAAAGGAACCTCCGGATCCGGGTAGCATAACAAAACAGAAACTGAGCCCCATTGCCTCTTGAAACACCTTTTAGAATTTCTGCCTAAAACAATAGATACTGGGACCCCATGCAACCAAACAATCTTGACGATGTAACCAGTGGCTAGTCAACTAGCATCATACAAAAATTTTACAAGGAGGCAATGAGCTAACTTAGTAATTCTACATACAATAACCCAAACGGGACTTATACCTTGGTGCTCAAGGTAGCCCCACAATGAACTTCGTAGTCACATATCCCTATTTCCATTCCGAAATAGAGGAAGATTGAAGTAGCTCTACCAATACCCGATATTCAACTTTGACTTGTTGGTACTAAACCATTCGGACACTAGTTCAACAATTTCTTCTTCATGATAGGTCACCAACGTATTTATTTCAAATGTCAACCACTTTACCACAGAAGTTTGGTCCATTTCCCTATCACAGCAGTTCAATTCATTCTCCAACAATCCCGCAATTCACAATCCAACTCGATATTTAATTCAGCGATTTATCACAGTTATCCAAGGTCAATCAAAAGTCTTCAGAAATACAAGGTGGATCCAAATACTGATTCCTGAGTCAACAAGATAACAACGAAACAATCGACCGTACAATGTACATAGTTCACATATCCCCATAACACTGATTGTAAAGTGCAATAACACTGACGCAGTCCATTTATAACATAATACACGTGTTCTCAATTCATTCAACAGTTTCCAATTCAGTTCAGTATTCAATTTTCTGTCCCATCGAGTCTTTCTACTTTATTTGATAGTCGTCAAAACAGAAGGCAATTCATATACTAATCCCCATGGTGACAAAGGTAATACTAAAACAATCAATCACACGTTAAACACAAATTACACATCCTCAAAGCCCCAATCACAGAATATGAGGACACTGAGCAGTTATTCACAAAGCGTACTGAATTCACGCACTTACGGACAATCAGGGTTTTTCAAGGTTTCTTGGATGTTTAAACATCTACAAATTACAAAATGATGACATTCTGGACAAAACAAAAGAATAATCATCTCGGAATCGAAGCACACCCGTTCGCGACCGTCGGTGGCCGATTCCAGATCGATTAGTCAAACCCACCCGTACGAAACCGTCGGTGGCAAAAGGTATCTCAATCAAAGGTGCTACATGGGCTTAACGTCCCCTAGCACAAAAGGATACTCTAAGAATGTCATCAAAGCAACACAACACCATTCACTATAACCTGATTTCCCCAAAATCTGATAACACTGAAGCAACCACTCTCCCTTACGAAACATGTTCTGATCAGTCAAAGACAAATGTTCAGTACTGCTCAAAATCAAATCAATCTACCGTCATCGGTTCCCATAGCGTCAAACAAACAAAATGGAACAACACTCTTTACGATACCCAATCACGGGGTTTGTATAATTCGGTTCATTTTTAACACATACGTCCTCAATAGTTGGGGATTGGTTCTCAATGGTGCGTTTGGTTAGGTCAACCTGTTGATAGTCCACAAAAGGTCTTTCCAATAAGTCGAGTATTCCAAACGAATTCAAGTTTTGGGTCTATCAGTTTTTCTGCCAAGAATAATCTGGCCATTTATTCACAAGCGATTCTTAATCCTCTTCTTACAAAATCAAATTAGATAGAGGGTCTTATCGGTCGATCCAAGTAAAGGCCTTGTCAGATTAGATCGAACAAAGGTTCCATCAAATTATATCAAATGAGGGTTCCATCGGAACAATATTAGGCAAAGGTTCTACCGGATCGAGTCAGATAAAATTTTCTCAAATAGGGCACATTCGGTTCTGTAAAGCATACTCCGTTTGCTTAGGCACATGGTTGATAGTTTCACGATTGCCCTAAGTTTATCAGTTCTCAAGGTCATATCAGAATCATTCATTACAACTGCTCATATCAAAGTGTTTCAAATCATGTACAATACGGTATTGTCCACATAAGTTCAGGTATAGTTACATAAGCATGCAAGTGTTCATATCAGGAGGTACATATCATAATCAGTATAGTAGTTTCCAAATAAGTCTTATATGCAAGAACATGGTGCACAGTAACACATTAAACAAAATTCCTCAGGTACACATAGTATAGGATTGTTACGCAAAAGTCCCAAATTAGTCACATAATCCAGTCAACTTTCTACCAATCAAAATACATGGACTCACAGTCATAGAATTCATCATTTGGGGTGCTCAACTC
Organism: Camellia japonica; assembly: GCA_030407325.1. NCBI lineage: Eukaryota > Viridiplantae > Streptophyta > Magnoliopsida > Ericales > Theaceae > Camellia > Camellia japonica. Next base: position 91,566,482 of record JAPPVO010000002.1, read on the forward strand.
GGTCACACAATCACAGAGTCATAATTCCAGTGGTTTAGTCATTGAAGACGGTAACATAATAAATCACCCTAAGCATAGGTATAGATATACATTTGCATGTGCAGAGTCAATCAATATCCCAAAATGTATTTCACAGTTTCCCAAACGGGGCACATATCTCCAATGGATGCGGTCTCGATCATGTAGGTCTAACCAATCTGGGATAACAATCGCAGTATTCTGAGTGCTTCCTGGGATGAGTGCAATTACTCCATCCTGAGTAGCAATTCCTACCACTGGTACGGATTTAGCCGAGGCAGAGGATTCATTCACATTTCGTTCAATCCGGGGATAGTTCCTTACCGTATGGTCCATTTACCACATCTATAACAAGCCCCAGAAATCTGATAATAAACTCATCGGTGTTCTTACACTGGTGGTGGCAAAGGTTCTTGCCGTAGCGGCAACTGATGCTGTTGTCTCAAGATCTCTGCCAATTCTTGTACTACTCTTTCCGGACTATCAAGTCGGGCTGTGGAAGAACCTTCCAACCCGTATGCCCTTAACTTGCCCATACTCTACACAAATTCTTATCAAACTTTGCCAAATACTGGGATGCCCAATACGAAATTAAACACAAATACACATGAGTACATTCGCACATAGGCACATTGTTATATCCTCATTTCACATATCGTACGCAATTAATCACATACGTAACAGATAATTGCACACTTATCAAATATCGCATGCTGAACATTTACTAAGTAATTATATACTCAAATCATGTTCGTATTTCACATAGACACCCGTAGGCAGAATTGAATGCACATAAACAACTTTTCATGGTTCATATATTCATGTACGTGCATTATAAAAAAAAAACAAACTTGTTGTACACATTAGTGTAACAATTCATATCTCATATTCGAATCATGTGTGGTACTTCCTTTAGCGTGACATATCATGTTGGTCAAGCATATCAACATATCTCATACATAGGCCACGGTATTACTTCCCCAGGGCGAGGGCCTATGCCATGGTATTATTTCCCCCGGGCTAGGGCCTCATGACCATAAGCCACAGTATTATATCCCCTAGGCGAGGGCCTCCGCTAAGGATACCACAATTATGTTCAAGGAGAATTTAGGCAATTATTCATTTATACCAAACATAGCATTATACTTAATACAGAGATTCACAAGTATGCATATACCAGAGAGCATACGTATTCCAAAGGTTTACCATACAAGCAATTCACAAATTATAGCACATAACTGTTCATATCGAAACACTTAAGCATATTCCTGATGCTTTCAGATTTATATTTATCACATGAATGCATCCTAGATCTTTTCTAGACGCTTATTGCTCTTTCGGACAAGTGTGTGAGTTATTAACTCGTGCTCTGATACCACTCTGTCACGACCCGAACCCGCCCCTATGGGTTAAGGCCATAACCGGCCAGTAATCACGAGATTACCTACGGCCTCAAATCAAAACGGACAAAACTCATCAGAGAAAAAGGGGCCAAACGGAAGTAATTTGAAACTTTGTCCAAAGAGCCGTGCTTATATGCACATCATTACATACATATGTTAATAACCCACATCATAGGTGCAGTAGCATAAACTCCTTTACAGACAAGATCATCTAGACTGAGTCAACCCATAGCAAACTATATACAATATACACAAGATCCTTGCCAACAAGACAGAATATAAACATGTAACAAAAAGGGCAAGGTTTGGTCTCGTGCATGAGACCCTAGGCTGACTCTCCCAAAACTCCTGCTGTTCCTGGCTGGCTTCACTGGGACTGGGGTTGGTCCTCACTTGGCTCACCTACAATGACATGAATGAGCGTGAGCGAATGCCCAGTGAATAATATCAAATAAACAAGTACACAAGCAATTGTTGGAACAGTTTAACAAACGGCCTTCGGCCCAATCATTCATGTCAATCGGCCTTTGGCCCAATTATTCAATTCCATCGGCCTCAGGCCCAATTATTCATTGAATTGCAAAACTTACACAGAAGTAACAATTAAACAATGACATACTATAAATATCTTGTCAAGATATTACTCACAGTGATCGGTTAATTGGTTCGCCTTGGAACTCGACCCTACACATGCCATGAACATTAAAGGGTCATTAACAATTCAATCTGTTCAAAATTCACATTTCCCTCTTTAGGCTTCATTCTTATCTCATTAACTCATTTACAATGCTTAACATATGCCTCAGAGTGCTTACAAGTGAAAGAGAACGGAAAACTGAACACAAGATGCAAGAACAGAATTTCTGGAAACAGGGTCCCCGCTCGAGCGTGGGATTCCCCGCTCGAGCGGACCCTTAAGTCTGCAGAAGTACTGGTTGCCTCAATTCCCCGCTCGAGCGCGAAATCGGCCGCTCGAGCGGACCTCCTGCCTACATAGCTCCCCGCTCGAGCGCCAACTTCCCCGCTCGAGCGGGAGCCATGTCTGCAGAAAAATGCTGGGAGCCCGTTTTCTCCGCTCGAGCGGCAGTCTCCCCGCTCGAGCGGGACTCAAATTTCTGGAAAATCCAGAATGTGTTCTTGAGCTTCAAACCAATTTCCCAGCTACCATTCTTGCATGCAAGGCCCAAATCTCAAATATAATCATGCTAACATGGTTCCCTTACAAGATTACACCGTTAGGAAGCTCAATTTCAAGGATCAAACACATGCATGTCTCAAATTGACACCAAACTCAATTCTATTATACACATTCATGCATTCAAAGCTCCTATCCTCATAGATTGGACATGCATGTGATGTATTACTTTCATTTCCATCTTAGATGACAAAATTGGTGATAATAACATGAGCTTTACTCAAAACTCACATAAATCATGTGTTTGAAACTCAAACATGCAAATTCAAAACAATTTCTTACATGCATGTGCATAAGGGCTATTACATCAACAAAACCATGCTTGCATGTAGGATTTAACACTCATATTTCCACATTCAACTTAATACATGCTTGTTTATGTAAAATCATGGTGATCCTATACATGCATGTGCATTTCAACTTCAAATTCATCAATCATAACACAACTTACAAGTTCAATCTCATGAATTTACTCACCTAGGAGTTTAATCTTCCAAACTCTAGTCAATTCTTGGACTTAATCTTCAAGATTCCCAAGTCTTGAGCCAAAACCACACAACTCTCTCCCTTCTCTCTCTAAGGCCGACCCTCTCTCTCTCTCTATTCTTGAGTTCAATATCAGCCAAATGAATTAAAGAGGGGAGTTAGGTGTATAAAGCCTTGACAACAAAACCCACTAAGGCCATTTTAATAATAATAGAGTAGTTGGGCTCTAATTCATCAATTTAATCCATTTAATCTGACCAGAGTCAATTTCTAATTAAATTTCACCGTAGGCTCTACAAATTATGCCAATCACAATGGCGTAATCAATTTCGGGTCTTGTGGCCGATAAGGCTCTCAATTTAGTTTCCGAAGCGGGTTATCAAACAGATATTCCTACGGTGAACAGATAAAAACTCAAAATCACATACATTCACATAATGACACATAAAATCATGCTAAACACATAATCATACTTAAATTAAGGACCAATTAGCATAATACGGAACAGGGGTGTCACAATTTGAGAGCAATTGCCTTATAGTATTATGTCGACGACGAATGTGTCATGACTTACCATTATACATATGATTTTGTACCCTGTCTATTGCAGATTGACTATCACAATGAATGCAAATAGCTGGCACAAGTTTTGGCCACATTAGAATGTCTTCTAAGAAGTGACGAAGCCATTCTGCTTCTTCTCCTGCTTTGTCTAAAGCAATGAACTCGGATTCCATTGTGGATCGTGCAATGCATGTTTGTTTCGTGGATTTCCAAGAAACAGCAGCGTCTCCCAAAGTAAAGACATATCCACTAGTGGATTTTGAATCTTTAGTATCCGATATCCAATTTGTATCACAATAACCTTCGAGTACTGCTGAATATCGATTAAAGTTCAAACCATGATCAAGGGTAAATCTTAGATATCTAAGAACCCGAATGATTGCCTTCCAATGGTCTTCTCCGGGGTTACTAGTGTACCTACTCAATTTACTGACTGCATAAGCTATGTCAGGACGAGTACAATTCGTTAGGAACATTAGGCTTCCAATGATTTGGGAGTATTTTAACTGAGACACTGCATCACCTTTATTTTTCGATAAATAATGACTGATGTCTATAGGTGTTCTAGCTAAATTCATATCATCCTTGATAAATTTACCAAGAATTTTCTCAATATATTGTGATTGAGATAATGCATATCCGTCAGATATTTTAGTAATTTTCATTCCTAATATAACATCTGCGACCCCCATATCTTTCATATCAAATCTTTTGTTAAGCATTTGCTTAGTTGATTTGATCATATTTTGACTGCTTCCAATGATAAGCATGTCATCCACATAAAGACAAACTATGACATATCCTTGGTCAATGTTTTTAACATAGACGCATTTGTCACATTCATTTATCTTAAACCCATTAGTAAGCATTGCATGATCAAATTTTTCATGCCATTGCTTAGGTGCTTGTTTTAATCCATAAAGAGATTTTACAAGCAGACAAACTTTCTTTTCTTGCCCCAGTACTACAAACCCTTCAGGTTGCTCCATATAGATCTCTTCATTTAGATCACCGTTTAAGAAAATTGTCTTAACATCCATTTGATGTATTTCTAAATTAAACAACGCTGCTATAGCAATAAGCATGCGAATGGATGTTATTCTTGTCACAGGGGAATATGTGTCAAAATAGTCCATATCTTCCTTTTGTCTGTAACCTTTAACTACAAGTCTTGCTTTATACTTGTCAATTGAACCATCTGCTTTCATTTTTCTCTTGAATATCCATTTATATCTAAGAGGTTTAGAACCTGGTGGAAGATTCACCAATTCCCAAGTACGATTCTGCATAATGGATTCAATTTCATTATTAACAGCCTCTTTCCACAAAAGTGCTTCAGGACCTGTCATTGCTTCCTTAAAGCTTTGAGGTTCATTTCTAACAGATATGTCAGAAAATCTGGACCAAAGGATTTTGATGTTCTCGCTCTCTTACTTCGTCTTAGTTCATCATCAGTTAAATCTTATTGGTTGAGACCATTACTAGTCTCTTGTGTTTGATTGTCATTAGTTTCTTGACTTTGTGTACAATCATAAGTTCTTTTCTATGAACTTAATTCATGTCCTGTCTTGTAAGGAAAGACATGTTCAAAAAACACAGTATCCTTGACTCTATAATAGTATTCACATTTATATAAGGTATTTCTGATTTATAAGTCAGAAACCGATATACACTACTATTCTGAGCATAACCAATAAACACACAATCTACTGTTTTTGGTCCAATCTTAGTCTTTTTAGGAACAGGAACTTCAACTTTTGCCAAACACCCCCACACTTTTAAGTATTTGTAGGAAGGCGGTCGACCTTTCCACAATTCATAAGGAGTGTTGTTGGTTTTCTTGTGGGGTATTCTGTTAAGAACATAATTAGCAGACAATATTGTTTTCCCCCCACAAGTTCTGTGATAAGCTTGAACTTAGCAACATGGCATTCATCATTTCTTTTAGGGTTCTATTCTTCCTTTCAGCAATTCCATTTTGCTGAGGAGAATAGGGTGCTGTAGTTTGGTGAATAATGCCATGTTGTGCACAAAATTCATTTAATGGTACATCATATTCACAACCCCTATCACTTCTAACCATTTTAATGGTTTTACCAAGTTGATTTTCAACTTCTATTTTGTAGAGTTTAAACATTTTTAAAGCTACATATTTACTTCTAAGTAAATAAACATAACAATATCTTGTGCAATCATCGATAAATGTTATGAAATACTTTTTGCCTCCTCTAGTTTGAACAAATTTAAGATCACATACATCTGTATGAATTAATTCTAGAGGTTCAGTTTTCCTTTCAACCGATTTAAATGGAGCCTTAGTTAGTTTCGCTTCTACACAAATTTTACATTTATGATTAAGATCAATTTCAAACTTTGGTATATAATCCAAACTAATTAATCTACACAAAGCATCAAAATTCACATGTCCTAATCTACCATGCCATAAATTCGACTCAAGAATATAAGCCAAAGATGTGTTATTCTTATTCATAGCAACTTTTGGTACAACTGTCATTACATTTAATTTGAAGAGACCATCACTCATGTATCCCTTACCAACATACATACCACTCTTTGTTAATACAAATTTATCAGACTCAAAGACAAGCCTAAAGCCATTTTTACTTAACAAAGAACCAGAAACTAAATTCTTCCGGATGTCTGGTACATGCAGTACGTTGTTGAGGATCAGTTCCTTCCCTGATGCCATCTTCAAGATCATCTTTCCTTGTCCAGCCACAGTAAAAGTAGAAGAATTTTCCACAAAAAGTTGTTCACCATTTGCAGCTTCATTATAGGTAGTGAACATCTTCTTGTCCGCACATATGTGACGAGTTCCTCCAATGTCAACCCACCACTCCTTGGGATTTCCAACCAAAGCATCAGACACTACAACAGAGAGGTTGATGTCATTCACCCCATTAGAAGTGTAATCTAGTTCAGTTACATTGGCCTGATTGGTAGTCTTCTTGCTTATACTTCCGCGATCCTTCTTAGGGCGGCGACAGTCAAAAGCTCAATGTTCAGTCTTGCCACAATTATAGCATTTTCCTTTGAACTTCTTGTTGCTAGTGTTGTCGCTTTGTTTAGGACCATTTCCAATAAACTTCCTCTTTTTGTTATATGGTTTGTGAACTTGTTTAACCACATTAGCCTTGGACTCAATAGAATTTTTCCCATTCCTCTTTTCAACCTTTCGGTTATCTTCCTCAATTCTCAATCTTACAATCAACTCATCCATAGTTATCTCCTTGCGTTTATATTTTAAATAATTTTTGAAATCTTTCCAAGCCGGTGGTAACTTTTCCACTAGAGCAGCGACTTGGAAAGACTCGCTAAGAGACATACCTTCTAAATGAATATCATGCAAAATTATTTGAAAATTTTGAACTTGATAAATTATCGTTTGGGAGTCTACCATAACAATGTCCAGAAATTTACCGACAACAAATTTCTTCGTGCCGGCATTCTCTGTCTTGTATTTCTTCTCCAAAGAATCCCACAATTCTTTTGCTGACTTCAGAGAGCTATAAACATTATACAACATGTTGTCAAGGCCATTGAGGATGTAGTTTCTGCATAGGAAATCTGAATGTTTCCAAGCATCTACAGCGGCAACAACTTGCCGATCACTTTCACCCTCTTTAAGTGCTGGAGCCTCTTCATGGAGAAATCGAGCCAAATTTAGAGTTGTAAGATAGAACAGCATCTTCTGCTACCATCTCTTAAACTCAGTACCATTAAATTTTTCCCCTTTTTTTCTATGATTTATTGGTACTTGAACATGGTTCTGGATAGGGACCAATGTTGGTGTAACAATTGGAGTACCACTTCCAGTTGCAGTTTCAATTGCAGTAGCCATAATATCTTATTACAAAAATTAGAAAAACAAACCACAAATTAATTTTCTAGTTACTAAAACCAAAAAATAAATTATAACATAAAATAATTTTATTTTCCTTGTTACTAAAACCAGAAAAATAAAATACCACAATAATTTTCTATAACACCAAATAGTATTTTGCAATTGTTAATGACACCAGTATATTACTAGTAGTTGTCAAAAAAAAATAGACAGTATATTACTACTATCTGTCAAATAGTTTATAAATACTATTTGTATTTTCCAACCAGAATATCACTTTGTGAAAACACAGAAAGTTAAATACAATAAAGATATAAAAAATAATTCTGTCTTAAGATTGTTGGACAATCTTTACTGTATTTAAATAAATTAATTATGTTTGGTACTAAACGACAAACAGAATTCAAAAGGAAAAATAGAAAATGAGAGAGAATGTTTGATTACAAAATCAAACCAATAAATAAAAATAAATAAATAAAAACATATTTTTATTTTATTACAAAAACAAAATTAAAATCTGATTTAAATAAATAAAAACAAAGCAGAAAAATAAATTAACTTACTTGATTAATTTCTTGAACAATATTCTAATCAAGTCCAGTGTTAGACATTGTGTCCTTAAGACAGATTCGTCCTCTCCACGGTGCTTTCAGAATATGGATGTCTATCTCCCAGGATAAAATGATCAATCAACGAAAAATAGCAACACTACTATTTATTCGAACAACGAACACACTAAGTGTTTTATACTCTATCTCACAGAAAATAATAGATGCAGCAAAATGCAGAGAGCAGATTTAAGGACGAAAAATTTTAAGTAAAAATCCAAATGAGGGACTTGTCTATTTATAGGAGAATTTATGGTTGTTAGGTTTGAATTAAACAAGTGCAAAACTTGTTTGAACAGGTATGATACCTGTTCAGTTTGAATAAACAGATACAAATCTGTTGAGTTCAAATTTGAACAGATAAAAAATCGTAAGGACCTGTTTGGGTGTAGAGAAAAATCGGAACAGAATATTTTCGGAATTAATTTTGAATTCTGGACAGTTTGACATATTTTATTTCAAAAAATAAAATTAAATCCAAATGTTTTTGCCCAAAAAGATTAGTATTGGGCTGGACAAGCCCAACCCAACCTCACACCACGCGCACGCGCCCAAGCCCAGCCCGCTTGACCGGGCGACAGCGTGTGCGGTGATTTTTGGGTCTAATGGGTCTAGCTCATTTTGCCCATAACCTCCCTCTCTACAAAACTTGGGTACCCCTTGGGGCACACCTTAAGTTCCAATCCAATGCCTTATAAACCCACTTAAAACTTCCTACCAAATCAATGTGGGACAAGCCATTTTGCAAACCTTTAAGGATTTTTTACCAAAACTCCATTTCCATAGAGCACACTTTGGCTTCAATTTCTCATTCACTCGATAATGGTTTCGAGCAACCAAATATACCACGTGAATCATAACGCGGCATAGAACGCGTTACCACTTAGACCCACCAATTTTGGCGCACGAGTCCCACCTAAATAATAGACCAAAATTAAAAAAAAATTCTGTTTTAACCCAGAATTTCCAAACCATTTCTAACATATATATATGTGTGTGTGTGTACGTGTTTGTATATATCTATTTTTCTCTGTATATACATGTTCATTTTTCAAGTTAATCTTAGATCTGGGTGTTCTATTGGCTTCACAATCTTATACCTTCATTCAATACCAACCAACCCAAATCAAAAATAAAAACCCACAAAAACCCAAAAAACATGATTTTTGCTCTCTGATTGTAGTCCAATTCATGAATTTCATGATTTCTGCTCTATTATCATCTCAATGTTTCCAATGATGATGTTGATGAATCCAATTCCAAATATATATATATATATAATGATGTATATGTATATGAATATATATGATGATCTATATGATTCTAGAAAAATAAATATATAATGATGTGTATGTATATGAATGTATATGATGATCTATATGATTCTAGAAAAATAAATATATGTATATGAATATATATATATATATGTTTGTATAAAATATATATATATATATATGTATATATATTGCTCTGAAAATATAATTATATTTAAATTTGGTTAAAAAAAAGTTGTGAATTGAATAAATAATTAGGAAGTTAATGATAATTTGTGATCTAATTAAATTAATTTTTGATTCAAATTAATTTGTTAAATCGAAACCCTAATTTCACATGTTGAAACCTTAAGTTCTCTCCACGCAACCTTTACTTTTCTCAAATCCATTGAATGAGAAATAATAAACCAGGGTTATATATAAGGGCAAAATAGTCTTTTTACTTCTATTATTAACGGTGGTAACTATGCACTTCAATCCAGTAATCACGAGGGGTTATGTGGTAATTTTCAAATGTCAGAGATAATCCGCACCCTACCCAAACCACAGGATAAAGTGAAGTTTGTCCATTTTTTAAGATATAATATTGGTCTAAATAAATATTTTTTAGTGAATTACAAATACATTATCTGAAATTTATTTAAAATATGGATTATCCTTTATACTTTGAAAAATTACAAATATCTCATTGTCATAATTTTTTATTTAATAGAATTAATTGAAAAATAAATTTCCTAACTACTCTCCTATAAAATAATAAAATTACCTAAATTATTAATTAAAATAAAACTTTACTATTATTAAAAATTGTTAATTAACTTAATATTTTTTAATAAAAGAGAAAAATTAACATTTTCAAACGACGTGATATAATTTTTAAAATTATAAGAAATAATTTATATTTTAAACAAATATAAGAATGTGTATTTATAATTTACCTTTTTGTTATATCAAAAAGCTCACTGACACACTACAATACGAGCTAAATTCATCATGCTGTGGTTTGTCTAGATTTTGACAATTTTCAGTATTAAAATGACAAAATTAAAATTTAAGAGATTATAGTGACAAGAAAAGCATTCTTTAAAAATTAAAACTGTTTTTTCATGTTTATTTCTCATTATCAATGTAGACATAGTATCAAATGGACTGAAATTGATAATTTTGATGACTAAAATAACAAAATTAAAATTTAAGAAATTAAAATGACAAAAAACATATACTTTACAGATTAAAATTGTATTTTATCCTATTTCATCTATCAAATTGTGGATGTTTACATTACAATCATGGAAATTAGTCTTTCCACAAATGAAATTAAAGGTTTGAGCATATTCTTATTTCATAATCACATGATATATTTTTTTAGAAAAATGTTTGGTAGCTCAAAATTTTGTGGCTCAAATCTATCAAAACGACATCGTTTTACACTCAAAATGACATCATTTTGAGTGATTTGAGCCATTTGAACCACAAAATTTTAACTTACCTAGCATTGTTGTTTTTTTTATTTATTTAGTTAACATCATAATTGACATTAAGTATTTTCTTATGCAAAGTCAGGTCATAGGAGGCATAAAATCAAATGACATTAAATTATCATTGTCTTACGGGTCATGTACGCAGTTCACCGTTATGTAAGTTTCACAGGAAGATGTGAATCTTTTATACAAATAAATAGTCCAAATTGATTTGTAACATGCTCACGACTGCCAAATATGATAATGAATAATTATTTCAAACGCACAGTTTCATCGTAGAGGGACAAGTCAAGACTAAGAATTTTTCAACCAAGAATGGGAAAAAGAGCCTGTTTTTTACAAAACGATACTTCGAAGATATTTTTAAGAGATAAATCAAATTCAGACTTAAAATGAAATTGATATCCAAGTTGCATTTGAATTTATGAATTTAAATTTAAAAAATTTATTAATAATTATTTTAAGGAAAATCACTTAAATATATACATATTGATATTCACTTAAATGGCAGAGTTAACAAATTAAATAAGATGAGACATTTATCAATTACAATATTGAAAATTTTTATAAAAATATTTCACATAAATTTTTGCGATTGATTTTAAAAAAAAATAATAATAATATTAGTTGTAACTAGTGTATTATGAATAATATTAAAAAAAAATCATAGATATAAGTTTTAAAATAAATTATATAATGATAAAGTAATTTTTTATACAAAATTTGAGTAAAAATTCAATATAATAGCAATACCACGACATCATGTGATATCCCTAACCAATAGTAAAGAAACACATGGAGGATGAACTTCACATATCAAATATAACTAACAATCCAATAATTTCATATATTCATTAAGGTTAATTATGTTTGCATGTCAATAATGATAGACATCATTATTATATTAAAATTTTCATACATAATAATATGACTTATCATAGTCTCTTTATTTTCAATCAAAACAATCATTATTGTTTAAATAATTTTAAAAATGTCATTGACATTTCATTCTAAATAATATTTAATAATTTTTTTATTTAAAATATTTTATTTATATTTGAAAAAAAAATTCCAAAACGTAGAGGGGGCACGTGACACCCCGGACCCTCTATGCCTCTGCCACTGAGTTCAAATATGAAGTTTAGATCCGTTTTTCAACGCAATTGATGACATGATAGTAAGATAATAGTCCTGAATTGAGTTCAAATATGAAGTTTAGATCTGCCTTTCAACGCAATTGATGGCATGCCATCATAATCCTGCATTGAGTTCAAATATGAAGTTTAGATCTGCCTTTCAACGCAATTGATGGCATGCCATCATAATCCTGCATTGAGTTCAAATATGAAGTTTAGATCCGCCTTTCAAAGCAATTAATAACATAATGGCAGGATAATAGTCCTTGGTTTTTTTCTATTGACATCATTAGGTTTTTTCTATTTCCCTCCAATATGAATAGTCAGTACACACTTATTATCTCAACATGGCATGAGATAATAGGGCGTGTGTAGACATAATTTCTTATATCATATCTATATATATATATTCACAACCACCATCCCACAAGAACCACAACTCCAAGTAATTCATATGCATAACGATAATCACTTCATGTCTATGCCAATTTTGATCCTCTTTATTTCCTTGACCCTGTCATTCCTACCTTTATCATTTTCAACACCATACATACATAGCTTAAACAAAGGCTCATCCCTCTCTGTGGAGAAGCCAGACCAAGTTTTGATTTCACCAAACGGGGTATTTTCAGCTGGATTTCACTCTGTCGGCGACAATGCTTACTCCTTTGCAATATGGTTCAGTGAACCATTGTATGATGGGAGGCACACCATAGTCTGGATGGCTAACCGAGACCAACCCATTAACGGAAGACTCTCAAAGCTCTCCCTCTTGCAAAATGGCAACCTCATCTTAACAGATGCCGGCCAACTCAACGTTTGGGCCACCGGCACTGAGTCAATCTCTTCAGTGCAATTGCTACTGAATGACACTGGTAACCTTGTTCTTCTTACTTCAGAAGGTTTGATTCTTTGGCAAAGTTTTGATTCACCAACCGATACCCTTCTTCCCAACCAACCACTCATTAAAAACAAAAAGCTTGTGTCATCTCGAAGCCAAACCAATTATTCTTCTGGTTTCTACAACCTCTTTTTCGACAATGATAACGTCCTCCGTCTTCTCTTTGCTGGCCCTGAAACATCTAGCATTTATTGGCCAGACCCATGGCTGAACAACTGGGAAACTTTAAGGTCCAGTTACAACGATAACAGAACTGCGGTACTCGACTCCTCAGGGCATTTCAAGTCAACCGATAATTTTGAGTTCACAGCTGTAGATTCTGGCATTGGGACTCAGAGAAGATTAACTATGGATTATGATGGCAACATTCGACTCTACAGTCTAGACATGATAGGCAAAATTTGGAGCGTTTCGTGGCAAGCCATCCAAAAGCCATGCAATATCCATGGTATCTGCGGACCCAACAGTCTGTGTACTTATGTTCCCCTTGAGAAATTTGGAAGGAGATGTTATTGTATACCAGGGTACAAGATTAAAAGTCATACAGACCAATCTCTTGGATGTGAACCAGAATTTAGTCTCTCTTGCAGCGATGGTGAGGCTGGTTTCCTTGAACTTCCTCATGTTGAATTTTATGGCTATGATATTACTTTCTATAGTAATTATACCTTCAAGATGTGTGAGGAGAAATGCTTGCAGCGTTGTGACTGTTATGGGTTTCAATACAGATTTCACTGGGGCGATGGTATTTACAATTGTTATACCAAGTCACTATTGTTGAATGGATATCGTTCAACAGGTTTTCCAGATCCCATGTACATAAAATTGCCGAAAGTCACACTCAAATCCTATACAAATCATGTTCAAGGATTCAGCTCAGATTGCCCACAGTCAGTCAGTTTGCAACTTAATAGAATTTACAAGAAACCCCAAGAAAATGAGACATTACAGTTCTTGGTTTGGTTCGCCAGTGCTATTGGAGGAGTTGAGATTATTTGTGTATGTCTTGTATTTTGCTTCTTGTATAGAACTCGTCCAGATTCTGTTGCAACTACACAAAGCTACCTTCAATCGCTACTGGATTTAGAAAATTCACCTACAGTGAGCTAAAGCAAGCAACACATAATTTTGGTGAAGAGATTGGAAGAGGAGGCGGTGGCATTGTATACAAGGGTGTATTGTCTGATCATCGAGTTGCAGCAATCAAGCAGCTCAACGATGCTAACCAAGGAGAAGCTGAATTCTTAGCAGAAGCAAGCACCATTGGGAGGGTTAACCACATGAACTTGATAGAGGTCTGGGGATATTGTGCAGAAGGGAAGCACCGACTTTTGGTTTACGAGTATATGGAACATGGGTCCTTAGCAGAAAATCTTGCAACCAATACCCTTGATTGGGTGAAGAGGTTTGATATAGCAGTTGGCTCTGCGAAAGGACTAGCCTATCTACACGAGGAGTGCTTGGAGTGGGTTCTCCACTGTGATGTGAAGCCTCAAAACATTCTCTTGGACTCTAATTACCACCCAAAGGTTGCAGATTTCGGTCTCTCCAAGCTATTGAATAGAGGTGGTGGACATAACTCGAGCTTTTCTAAGGTCAGAGGAACAAGAGGTTACATGGCTCCTGAGTGGATTTTTAATCACCGAATCACATCCAAAGTTGATGTTTATAGCTACGGAGTGGTGGTGTTGGAGATGGTCACTGGAAAGAGCCCGCTTACAAATTCTCCTAGTTCTGGCAATTCAGGGGAGATGGAACAGAGGCATTTGGTTAAGTGGGTGAGAGAAAAGATGAATGAAACTGTAGCAAAGGAATCATGGCTTGAAGAGATCATAGACCCAGTTATGAAAGGAAGATATGATGCAAGTAAGATGGAAACATTGGTTGGAGTGGCATTGCAATGTGTAGAAGAAAACAAAGATGCAAGACCAACTATGAGTCAAGTGATAGAGAGGCTTGTACATCATGAGCCTAGTGATTATTAGCAAAGGCCTAAGCAAAATAAACAAATAATGTTTATTAGCAAAGGCATGAATAAAACATTGTCATGTGAATTTTGAACTAGTCCTGTTCTTTTTGTTGGTCAGGATCTTTTGTCCCAAAAATCTTTTGTCCTCCTATCCTAGTTTTTCTTTATCGTGAGGCATGTTTTGAGATTCTCAGATTAAAATGTTATTGATAAACCACATATTCAAAAAAACTTTACAATAAATAAGAAAAACGGAAAAATCTATTTTACCTCGTGTTTTGGTTTGGTAGCATTTTATTCTTGTGCTCTAAAAATAACTACATACCACCCTAATGATTTTGGACTAACTTTGTTAATAGAAATATATTTTGATATGTAGCATTTTTTTTGATATTGTTTTTGCTCCCTAATGATTGGGTGGTGTTTAGTTTATTAGACTAAAGTAGAATAGAATTATTATTCTATCAAAATATTTATTTATTTGTTTTATTTACTATAATAATGATGAAAAATGCATTGTATGAATCAAATGAAACCTCGAATTATTATATGCCATTGCTTACATGGAGCTAGTAGTGAAAAATTGTAATCCACACTAATTGAGTCATTCTTTGTCTCTCATTTATTTAACAAAGATGAGTGACTATGTTTCACTCATAAAAATTCACACTACTCTATTGATTTGGATCATCATAAATAATGTCACATGATACTCTGAAAATACTCGGCTATAATGGAAAAAATAAATTCTTATATAAAATTTTTTACTACTATCTTTGTAAATAATACCAAAAAAATTACATTTAAAAAAATAAAATAAATTTTCATGCATTTACTTAGAAAATTAATAAATTACACCTTACCTCAACTTGTGTCGCTCCACCACCTCCACCTTCGCAACCCCACTACCCCCAACCACTATTACCATTAATATAACTACTACCCCCAACCACTATTACCATTAATATAACTATTATGGCATGTTTAATTAGGTAGATTAGAGTATGAGATTGGTATTATTAATTCGTGAACCCAATTATCTTATGTTTGTTTTAACATTTTAGTTTAGGATTATTAATCCAATGGATAATTAATCCAACAAATTTGTAGGATTATTAGTAATGGGATAGGGGTGGAATTATTAATCCAATAGATATTAATCCAATTGGATAGTGAATACCACACTAATTTAATAGGACTATTAATTTTGTAAATCAAACATGACCTTAAAGTAGTAATTTTAAAGTCGTGCATATAAGAACAAATCTAGAAAAAATTAAATACAAGAAAATAATTTTTATGATTTTTTTTTTAATAAAATTATTAGGCACATCCGTGAAACAAACGGAACGTTAATCTTTTATTCTATTCATTTTCTTAAAGAATATTCTTGTTTTTGGATAATAATCTCAAATAAGGTTTGATTAATTGAAATGGAGATGGAATGCCATTGATTTAGCTAGAATGAAATAATTATTTTTTTACACTCAATAAAATAATTATTCTATTATATTTTTGTTTCATTAAAATAAATACTAAGTCAAAAATAAAACCAAATTCAAAATAATAATAAAAAATCAAATACCCTGTGCAAGTAGCCCGGGCAATTTTTAACTAGTATATATATACAAGACATTGAGGTTATCAAACCCATCACCAAAACGAAACAACTTGCTATTATATTTCAACCAGAGATTTCTACTTTCAACAAACATTTGGGGTAGAGTACATTATGCAACCTGGATTTCAAATAATGGCAAAAAATGCAGTGGTTGTGGATGTTTTGGAAGTTAGAGAGAGAGAGAGAGAGAGAGAGAGAGAGAGAGATTGGCAATGGCAATGAAATGAAGATTCTCTAAATGACCCTGTAAGGCCTCAGAAGCAAATGCACAAGAAGAGTGGTCCATAAAAGCTAAATGACCTAGTAAGGCCACATGTGGAGGTTTTCAATTCATAACTGCCATAAATATGGTCGGTACATATACATATGTACATGCATCTCTTTTTTCTTTTTCTTTTTTTAGTTTTATAAAACCAAAACAATAAAGGCATGAGTTATTATACCTTATTTTCTTGTGTTTTTATGGCAGCAAATTCAAAACAAAGTTCTCCCTTCATTCCCAAAATCAAGATGCCAAAGTCGAACTTGGGCAACTATCCACAGCGCAGGCCAAGATGTCTCTATAATCGCGAGATATTCTGAAAGAATCATAAACATTCCCATCCCTGCTCTTCTTGTACTCAAACAGAAGGTTTGAATGATCAAATGCGGTGAGTTTTACGAATCCATAATCCAAATCCCTGAAAATACTCCAATGAGTCTGGATGGTGGTAAATGGTGAAAGGCTTGCTCCTGCACCCCCGGCAGCAACATGTATTGTCCCATTAAGGGGTCCCTTGTAATAATGCTTCTCCTCATTAGTGCAAATATTCTGTACCAAGAAAAACATAGACAATCAAAATGTTATATAAATCCATAATGCCAGTTAATTTGATAGCTAACTGTATATTCTCTTTTCTCATTGCTTCCTCTTAGTTTTTGCTTTTATCTTCAAAGGAAACAATAAGAATAAATAAAATAAAATGTGTTTGAGAACCCCAACTGTGACAATTCGACAAGAATAAACACAAACTTACAAAGAGATGACTAGTATCAGCACAATCCATGTATTGAAGAACCCCAATTTGCAAATGGTTCAAAATCCCAGTTTCAATCTCGTGGCCCTGTTTGTTTACCGTATATAAGGGCTGGATATGAGGGTGGGGAAGGATATAATAGGAGGTGGGTCCCACATGTTTTCTTATCTCCCACATCTTGTGTTTGGTTGCTCCAATGGTATTGTATATCCCCACCGTCGGATATAGGGAATCTTTCATCCGAAGGTCAAAAATAATCACTCTCCTCTTACCCATCCTATATCCTATCTTAACCAAACATAATATAAGTGACCCCACAATATATAATGCAGCTCATATCCTACAACATATTATATCTCATCCTTGTCCTTAGATATTACATATCCTTCTCAAACCTTATATCCAATCCAGACAATTAAGCAGGACCTAGGCTTTGTTTTAATCATGGATTTGGGTAAGAATTTGAAAAGGGAAAGGCAAAATGTGACTATATTTCATTCACATTTCATCAAACTTTCCCCTTCCCCTTTTTCCTTTTCCTTTCCAAATCCCTATCCAAATCCAAACACAGCCTAAGTGATATAAATAAAAAAAAAAGGATAAAGATGGGTTGAAAAGTATAATGGAATTGACTTCTGTACAAACAAATTCAAGTACCTGGTAAATGGGACATGTCCTTTCATAGTTGTGTACATGGCCAAACATGGCTATATCAACCTTGTACTTCTGCCAAAGCTTTTGAAGACTCTCCCTCCCCATTGGTTCTGCAAATGATCCTTCTACAGCATAAGATGCGTCAGAGGAATAACCTAATACCCGATGTGCAAGGAAAATCAGCCATGGTTGCTTCAGTCTATCAGCAGATGCCAGGCAATGCTCGATGAACACATATTGCTCAGACCCCTCTCTCCAGTCTTGTTCTGTGTCAGCTATGCAGAATTTGAACATGCCATAATTGGTGGAGTACCTAGTAGAGAAAGATATGACACTTAAAAGCAGTTCCTCCTGGACTCGGGTTGCATGTGTTGAAACATGTCTATATTTCAACATGTCTATATAGAAAATTTACATTAAGTGAATTCTCTGCTGTTAAAAAAGCAAGAAAATCAGTGTTGGCAACAAACACAACCAAAAATGTAATTGAAGAAAATGGCAAAAGTGAAGGAGGAGAAGGAGAAGAAGCATGTTTTTTCATATGCAATTTGCAAGGAATAGCTCTGGAATACAGCATTATAAATATTCCAAATACTTCTGATATTTACGCAATTCATAGTCCTTGAATGTAAGAAACTGTATATGATTACATTGTTACACGGTCTTAGGTAGAACTCACTCTAAAAGCTAGCTATTAAGGTAAGGGTGCCCTCACGCTTATATGCTTAATATTTACTTTAGTACTCAGGCGATGTGGGACTTTGCTTCACACCCTCCCTCACGCCCAGCGTGCTCACTCGACAGCACCTGCGGCGTGTAGGCCATGGACACACACCCTACCCATCCTTGAGTAATCTAGCTTTGATACCATGTTACACGGTCTTGGGTAGAACTCACCCCAAAAACTAGTTATTAAGGTGAGGGTGCCCTCACGCTTATATGCTTAATATTACTTTAGTACTCAGGCGATGTGGGACTTCGCTTCACATAAACACCTTCATCTCCTTGAAACAGCTCGATCTCCTCTTTTCTCTGCTTCTGTTCCGGCACCATTCTGGGATGAGACAGTTCTTACCCTGCTTTCCTCTTTAATTGCATGCCAACTCCCTTACTCTCCAGTCAATCCCCTTATGAGGCTCTGTATTCCCAACCTCCCAATTATTCCCTCCTGCATGTCTTTGGGTCTGCTTGTTTTGTCCTACTTCCTCGTAAAGATAGGACCAAACTCAGTGCCCGGTCTGTCTTGTGTATCTTTTTGGGTTACAATCTTACTCAGAAAGGCTATCGCTATTACGATCCTGTCTCTCGTTGCCTTTATGTCTCCCGTCATGTTGTCTTTCTCGAACGTCTGTCTTACTTTCATCTTCTCCCTCTCACTACTCCAGTATCCAAATAGGATTTGGTTCACATTGACCCATTTCCTTCTGAGGTCTCGTCTGATCAATACATTTCCACTGTTTCTCTTGAGCTTGTTCCATCTTCTCCTCTTGCTTCACCTCTGGCTGCTTCTCCTCCTTCGGCTTCTTCTCCTCCTCTGTTATTAGTTTATTCCCGTCGCAAGGTTCCTCCTCCACCGGTTGTCTCTACCCCTGCTGCTGCTTCTCCTGCTTCTGACAACTCCGATCCTGCTAAACACCAATATCTTACTCGAGCGCATCATTCTCCAAACAGGTTGGATTGGTCTAATACATGTTTTTCTGCTTCCTATTGTATTTTTTTGTCTAATATTCACTCTTTTTCAGAACCTCAATCTTACAAAGAGGCATGTCAGGATCCTCATTGGGTTCATGCTATGGAGGATGAGTTGTCTGCTCTACAAAAAACTAGTACTTGGGAGCTGGTTCCTTTGCCTGCTGGTAAGAACTTGGCTGGTTGCAAATGGGTCTACAAAGTCAAGACTCATTCTAATGGGTCTCTTGAGCGCTACAAAACTCGTCTGGTTGCCAAAGGTTTCTCTCAGGAGTGTGGTATTGATTATGAGGAGACATTTGCTCATGTTGCCAAGATGACTATTGTCCGTACTTTGATCTCTGTCGCTGCTATTCGTTCTTGGCCTCTTTATCAAATGGATGTTAAGAATGCTTTTCTTAATGGCCATTTCACTAAGGAGGTTTACATGCGTCCTCCTCCTAGCCTTCCTCATTCCTCTGGCCAAGTTTGTCGTTTTCGGCATGCTCTGTATGGTCTAAAGCAGTCTCCTCATGCTTGGTATGATCGCTTTCAGACTGCTGTTACACAGTCTTGGGTAAAACTCACCCCAAAAGCTAGCTATTAAGGTGAGGGTGCCCTCACGCTTATATGCTTAATATTACTTTAATACTCAGGCGATGTGGGACTTCGCTTCACATACATATATATATATATATACATACAAATAAAATAAAAAACTACAACCAATTTAGTCCCATTTGATTTGGAAAGGGTTATGCTTTTTGTTTGGTTTTGGCAACTTGGCGTAGAAAGTAAGGAAATGTCAGATGGGGCTAGAAATTGCAGGATTTGTCCTTTCAAGGCCTTAATATGCAGAAATTAAGGCCTCCTAGCCATTGAGAAAGCCAATCAACAGTGACAAACCTTTCTGCAAACTGAATAGGTTTGTTGGCAAGTATGTCAGGCAATATAAGAATCTAGAAGATCCTACAAGCATAAGCAGAACAAATAAGAAGAATGGCAAGCCTTTCAGTACACTTGTCAGGAATTTGCAACATCCTGGAATATAGTGCAGAACCTGACATTCGGCCTGGAACATAGTACAAAACTTGACAATTTGGCCTTCAAAATAGTGCAGAACCTGACATTTCATCTATACCATGGTGCAGGAACTCACAATCGTCCATGACATGGTGTTGCAATTCATAGTCATCCTAGATATGGTACAGAACTTCACGGACAAGTAGCAAGATGACAGCAATTCTTGGAATCCTAATATGTGGCAAGGGTTTGATGACATAGAAGACATGTGGCATGACAATAGTGCTACAGGAATAATGGCTCCAAGTAATGACAGGGCAGTCGTAATTCCCTTTAATTAAATTAATTAAATGGACGAAGAAGAGAAACATTAATCAGCCCAACTGTTCCTTGAAAATAGGGGTGGTTGAGCAGCCCCACATGCTACAATGGGTGTTGGATGATGGTCCATGTTCCTAAATAGTTGCTAAGTTAATCCACGTGGAGATCAAGTTAATCCACGTGGGTACGTCGGTTGGTGACTTTTAATCGAGCTTTGTTAGGGAAGTGGCTTTGGCGTTTTGCTTTGGAGCCTTACAGATTGTGGCGGCAGGTGGTGGCGTCTAAATATGGGTTGGGCCAGGGGGGTTGGGTTTCTGGGTCTGTGACTTGCACTTATGGGTGTGGGTTATGGAAGGGCATTTGTTTGGGTAGGGTGGAGTTTTGGAAGTGGATAGGGTTCAAGGTGGGGGTGGGAAGTAGGGTGCGTTTTTGGAAAGACTTGTGGTGTGGGGAGTTGGTGTTGGCGACCCGTTTCCCTTTGATTTTTAATATTGCATTAGATCCAGATGCATTGGTGGACTCCTATTTGGCTGGTGAGGGTGTGGTAGTTTGGGATATTCAATTACGGCGCCAGCTTCATGACTGGGAAGTTGCTCAGTTGGTGGAGCTGTGGGGTTTTTTATATAGTTTGGGTACGGTTGGGGTGGGTCCCGATGTGTTGGTATGGACTAGGGTCGGGGCTAAGGGACGGTTTACAGTAGCCTCTTTTTATCAGGGTTTGATGGGAGATGATGGTGGGGTCTTCCCTTGGAGAAGTGTTTGGGTTCCGGGGGTTCCGACTAAGGTTGCATTTTTTATGTGGACGGCAGCTTTAGGTCGGAATCTTACTTTGGATAATTTGATGCGGCGGGGGCATATCCTTGTGAATCGGTGTTGTCTGTGCTGTGCGGATGCGGAGTCCGTGGATCATTTGTTTCTTCATTGCTCGGTGGCTTCGCGTTTGTGGGGCTTTGTCTGTTCTCTCTTTGGACTTGCTTGGGTTCAGCCACAAGGGGTGTTTGATTTCCTTTGGGCTTGGCGGGGTGTCCGTCTTGGCCGGCGGCGGCGGCGCATTTGGTTATTGGTTCCATTCTGCTTGATGTGGTTGATTTGGTTGGAAAGGAATCGACGCACCTTTTTAGATGTTTCTCATAGCGTTTCTTGGTTACAAAGTCGTCTTCTTTTCGTTTTGTATAGTTGGTTGGATGGGAATGTTGATCCGGATTTATTTGTGTTCTTAGATTTTCTAGATGGGGTGATTGGTTAGTTCTGGTTTTCTCTGGTTTGCCTGCTGTGTGGCTTTCTTGTATTGGTTGCATCGTCTTGATGCTTTTTTAATAAAATTGCTTATTTATCAAAAAAAAAAAAAAAAGTTGAGATATAATGGGCCACATGACAACCATCCGATGAAATATGTTGCATATATAGCCGTTAGTGGGAAAGTGGTTGCTAAACTTGGGCTCCAAACAAGGAAACATGGAAACTTGGCACAAAATCAAGCAGACACGTTTTGGCAGTTGGAACAGAAACAATAGGTAGTTATTAGCTATTTTTTCATTATAAAAGGGTTTCATGGCCAACATTTGAAGTGGTCCAACACCAATAACACAATATCAACTCTTGTCAAATCATTTTATCAATTTATCTTTTATTATGATCCAGCACCAATTCCTGCAAAATTCACTTGTCAATTCCTGCAATTGGCAGTTTTATTTGAAGCATTTATTATCTTTTCCTTTAATTGTACTTCATTATCCGTTTAGCAAGTCCAATATTCCTGCAAAGTCAGCAACTTTAGTTCTTTATAATCTTTTTATTCTAGTTTGTTCATTTCCTTTGAACTTTTTATTTCACTATCATCACCTAAGAAAATATTGAAGTCCTCTTTGTTGATGCAAAATCCGAAACGGTTATCCATCTTCCTGACCACACACAATTCCTACATTGGAAGTCAGAATCCCACACCTTAGACTAGGTTCAAAAGTCCTGACACGCCCGCGCAATCCAAAGCATCAACACTACGCCCAAAGTTGTGTTTTCCATTTTAAGGGTAAACAACGTTACAAAAATTTGAGTATACTGCAATAGTTTCACAAGAGAACAAAATGAAGGAGAAGAAAGGTGAGAATGAAATGCTGATCCATACCACAAAACAGTCAAACAGGTACATATAAATATACAAACATATATATGTGTGCATATGTGAATGTAACACATTACTTTTGCAATGACTCATACCAGAACTTAGCCCTGTTCTCAGTAGGAACATAAAACATAGTCTCAGCCAACACGCCACATTCTCCTCCTGAATCCATGTTCCCATAGAACGATCCTGTTCCAGGCCAGTCACGTTCATGGTTACCACTGCAAGGAAAAACTATTAATTCCCATATGCCACACAAGAGGAGAGAACAGATGACTGACTATGTGTTCCAATAATATAAAAGTTGCAACACACCTAGCAATCATATAAGGCACAGTTGAGGCAATTGGCTCAATTTGAGAAGTAAACTGATCCCACTGTGAAATATATCCATTTGCATAACAAATATCTCCAATGTGGAAGACTATATCAATGTTCTTCAAGTCCTTAATAAGCTGTTTAGTAGTGTTAAGAGAGCCGCGCTGGAAATTATTATATTCACTAGAGCCATCAGCCTCATCCTTCATATTGGTAAACAAAAAAAAATACTTCAGAACAGAAGCTTACTGGGTAAATGGAACTGGGCTGGCTTTAGAGTATTGGAATAAAAACTCAAAATGAGTGATGCAGTGGAAAAGAAATAGATTTATTACTACATGACATAGATCTATTAAAATCTCCAGTTACAACGATATATTCAAAACAGACAACAGTTGGAATCATAAATCATCATGATAAGAAAAATAAATCAATCAATAAAGAGCTAGGTTCAATGTGCATAATGAAGCTTGCAGGGTAGTTCAGACCTTTCCCATGTCACCATAAATGACTACACGTTGTATTGAATTTTGACCAGGATAAGGTGATGCCCTGAACTGGTACATCTGAGTCCACATATATGTACCATTCAACAACATATGCCCTATCTTGTACGTATACCTGCATTATAATTCAGAAAATAGGAAAACACTTTTTGTACCCATACTCAAAGTAGAATATTCAACTAAATCTTTTTGAAGAGGCCACCATCAAAACAAACAGTTTCTTTTTTATTTTCTTTCTTTTTTCCTCAACAAAAGTATGTATCTCATAACATTATCAGAGAACATCATACTTCTACAAGTTCTAACATCAATTAGTATATTTCATTCGTTCGCTGATTTGGATACATTATTTAACTTTACTAAACAAAGGGCTTCTTTATATTATCATAAGTTATAAATTAGTTTATCCTTTATTCTGATATAATAAAAATCATATAGACATACACTGAGTTGGGCCACAAGTCCTTCAGGAAACTAGTGTGTATGAATCCAGGATCACGCCATCCCACTGTTCTTGCTGGTGCACCTGCACCATGGAAATATAAGATGAATTATCTACCATAAAGATTTTTTCATAGAAGTCTTGCTCCGTTCAACTGAATAAATAAAAAGGCCAGGAAACACCAACTGTGTAGAATGCTCAAAAATTGAAGTGCCAAGCAAAACTTTTGTTAGTTCAATAAAAATAAAATAAAATAAATAAATAAAAAAAGAGCATGACTTGTGTAAATTGTCTAGTATTGTCACTGATTTGCCAGTTCTTATGGAATAGCATTTTTGCCACAACTGCATTACATGTTACATAAATCTCCATACAAGATTTGATTTAGTAACAATCACTGTGTGCAAGAAGCATTATCCAAGTAAAAACAGCACCAAAAAAAATAAATAAGACTTTGTTTCATTATTAAAGATTGGTGCATGGTACTATTGAGACAGTCACTCTGCCCAGAAGGGTGAATCTATAAATGCACAAAATATTTAATTAAATTTTAATATATGATGTTTTTCTCAAAACAGAAGTTCCATAATTATCAGCATATTAAAGATGTTGCCACCAGAATTCTATTTTATATCCATTACTTTGAAAGTATGTGGAAATTCAGTACAAAAATAAGGTCATCATTCCAAAGCAATGCACCTCGTTTCCATACTCAAGAATATGTTATACAAACTAGATTCAAATGTATATTTACATTTATAGATATTTACGCACCACACATACTGCTGCGATCAAAAGTCACTGTCCCCGCTGGGGAACGGCTCTGTTCTCTTCCTTTTGGACCCCATTGAACGAAAGGTTCTGCTTCATTGATCCCATATCCACTTGTCCATGTTACAGTCATCTAAGTTTCAAGTTAAAGTACATCATCTCCTCTAAGAAATTTTTTAAATCAACCATGTAATTAAATAACTAAATAAAAGAAACAACAAGAAAGAAGGCCCTACCCATGCATTGGCAAGGCATTAAGGTAATCATCTACACAAACTAATAGCTTTCTTATACTTTCAGCATACACTACGCATAAGATCTAACAACTAATGTGACAGAATTAGACTTACTTCATTCCATGTTTTTCCTTGTGCTAAGCGTGGGTACACCGGCGCATTTGGATTTGCAAAAGCTACAATATTTGACACTGCCACTAGCTTTGGCTGTTATAGAAAGAAAAAAAAGATTTAAATTTCATTGAAGGTGGTTGTGGCTGAAACACAAAAGAGAATATAATCTTCATATACAAGCTAAAAAAAAATGGTAAAGAAAGGAAACAAACCAACAAAAATTTAAAACAAAAAATATTTTATATAACATGGTAGATGAACAATGAATTCATCAGCTAGTGCATTCAAAACACATTATGAGGGAAAAAAAAATGAAGAAGAAGAAGAAGAAGAAAGAAAGAAAGAAAATTCCTAATTGGAATTTCATTTGTAATTTAGATTCAGTTGGAGAGCTTTTGGTCAACTGGCCTTGAAAAGATAAACTGCGATATTAAAAACAAAATTTCAATTATAGTCACTAATGTTCTCCCACAAAATTATAATCCATCAAGAAACAGCTAGAAACATTACTCTGTCTGATTTTCGTTTTTAAGTATATATATTTGAAAAATACTAAAAATAGTTTGGTGAAAGTAAACATCAAAATGATATTTTTGAATTTTCAAAAAGTATTTCTGTGCAGAAAAATAAAACAACATAAAAATGATGAGTTTTCTAAGTTTTTCATTATTTTTTCAGCAAAATTATGTTTTTATTATTTTGAAAAGAAAAATTTTAAAAACAAAACTAAACAGAGATATTGAACTGTCAAAGTCGAGCTCCAGCCAATCATTTTAAAATTTAGAAAAGACCATAAAGGGCCAACACAGAACAATCAATGGTTCTTTATAATATTCTGTTCATGAAGCACGGTTTGACCTCCACATAGCTATGTTGGCTATATAGGAAGAGTAAGACATTTGTTGAATGTAAATGTAAAAACTCCACCAACTCCACCACCTCCACCAACTTCACCTACCACAAACTCCACCAACTCCACAAGCAAGTGCTCCACAAGCAAGTGCTCCATTTAGGTTAATGCTCCATTAATTAAGTTTAGTGCTCCATTAATTTGATTACTCCATTGTACCCATTCTCTCTATAAAAGAGAGTTCATTCTCTCCATTGTAAACACACAAAAAATATATATTGAATATCAAGAATCAATAATATCTATATCTATATCTATACATTAATTTCCTACATGGTATCAGAGCGGGTTTAACACCCAATATTTTCGCTTTACCGGCGGGCGGCAATCTCGCCTTTGGCCGCCTGCCGGACCTCAACCTATTCCGCTATCTCTCTATCAATACACATATTGCTTCAAGATAATATGTCATCCTCAAGCTTGCCTCTCTCTCTCTCTGGATTCAGACCAACAATGGCGAAGCCATATTTTCTTCTCTCTCTTACACTCCTCAATTTCTCTCCCAGACTCTACCCTCTCCATTACAGGCTCTTCTTCACAGGTCTGGTCCTAGAAATCGAGTCCAGACCCAGTCGAGGTCCGAGAAGGAGTCGAAGGGAGGCTCGAAAACCCGGATCGGAGACCCGACGGACTTCGGGGCGAACAACACTCGGATCCCATTTGAGAAGTCGGACTCATGCTCATCCTCACCTTCCCAATCTGCAGATTCTTCATCATCGACCAAGAGAGTTCACTCACCGAGTTCACATTCGGCGAGTCAGATGGCGAGTACAGAGTCGATGTAGGAGACGAACCGAGTCGACTCAGCGACCCGTCATACGAATCGGTGGTTCTGGGACTGGTCTGAGGCAAGACCCGAAGCTGATCGGGAGTGTGAGCGAAGAAGCAGACACGGCGGCGACCATGGGTGCCGTCCTTGCAGGGCTGCGTACGATAGCGAGCAGGGTGGAGCCAGCACTCGAATACGCCGTGAGCGAACTCGCACGAGTCGCCCTTTTTGCACTGTCCTTTGCGAAACTCCGGGCACGCCGTGCCGGAGTAGTGGAACTTCCGGCGTGCACGTACGGGCACTCCGTCCAGTCGTGTGAGTTTGCACGTGCGCACTTCTTCACCGTGGAGAGAGCTGGCTTTAATTTCTGCTTCACCACTGGATTTGGCATATCAGCTTCTCGGTTTGGGTTGCCTGATACAGGACT
Organism: Camellia japonica; assembly: GCA_030407325.1. NCBI lineage: Eukaryota > Viridiplantae > Streptophyta > Magnoliopsida > Ericales > Theaceae > Camellia > Camellia japonica. The sequence goes on from JAPPVO010000002.1 coordinate 91,594,300, forward strand.
TATTTCTTATGGTGAAATGGTGGATCAAGGGCATCAAATAACCCAAGCCGTGTCAATTCCCATCATTGGGGATGGTGACAATGGGTATGGTAACGCAATGAATGTCAAGAGAACTGTGAAAGGATATATAAGTGCTGGCTTTGCAGGGTCTTTCTTCTCTTTGGATGGAGTGTTCATCTCCTCTTTCAGATCCACAGCTGATTCATTGGGTTGGAGGTTGAGTTTCAGATCAACAGCCTCAGAAAACCCTCTCTTTTGGGCTGTCCACTTACTCTCTGTCTCTCTCCACCCAACCTTCTTTTATTATTATTATTCTTATTTTTTTAACCTTTTGTGATACACCACCACCGCCCATTCCAATTTTTGTCCCTCTCTTCTCCTTTCTTTTTTGTTTTCCTATTAAAATAACATACAAACATATCCTCACACCATTTTACACCCAAAAAAAAAAAAAAACCAACATTCACTCCACTTGAATTTTCTGCTCAGTCTTAGTGTCATCCATACCATACAGATTTGCACAACATACTTGTTTTATTCATATCCGGGACCAACCCCGATCACAGTTCTACCAAAAAAAAAAAATTCCATAGCGGAGCTCTGCTGCCACAACCCACAACCACCACAACAAAAACCGGCCTTATTTTTTCGCCTCTTCAGCTGTTCTCTTCTTTTTGCCTTTATCTAGGGCGTCCTTTGCCGGTGCTGCCTCCGTGTTTCCCACGCCGCCGAGCACGTTCACTTCCCGTTGCTTCTCAACCGTCACATATGGCGGACCTCCAAATCTGAGCATCACGGTGGTCTTCCGCTTCAGTTCCTTATTTTCTGCCTTCAGCATACATATCTCTGCTCGGGCATCCGTATACATGCTCTGGAGCAGAGCCAGTTGGGCTTTTACCTGCTGCACCTCATTTGTTCTACTCTGAAGCCGGTGCGACAGGTTGTTGACCGCCGTCATTGTCTCAACACATGACTTCAATGTGTAATAATTCGCCTCAATATCCGATTGTGCAGCCATTCTTTGCTCCACAGACAGCATCGGAAAGTTCAAAGGCGCAAAACCAGGGGGGCTTGGTTGAGGTTCAAGGGCTATATTCTGAGTTGTGGCCTCGTTGAGGTCGGGAAAGAGAGTAAGACCACGAGACGAAGAGGCTATGTTCTGGGTAACGAGGCGGGAAGAAGAAGCCATTTTCAGAGCAACAGTGTGTTACAGAGTATCTCTCTCAGAAGTGTTACAGAGAGAACGAAGAGTTTTCAGCTGGTTTGTTCTGCATCAGCGGCTGCCTCGCCTTGGTTTAAATAGGCAAGGCAGACACGCGTATCACGCGCCTCCCAACGCCAGACGACAAATCGGCGCGCCTTTTAATGGCTCGACTTTTGATGGCTGTCGGGCACGTCTTTTGATGGCACGCCTTTTGATGGCACGCCTTTTGATAAGATTGGGCACGCCTTTTGAGGGTCCGACAAGACTCTGTAAACTGTCCCGACATTGATTCCGGTTAGCTCTTATATGGGTCCGACAAGACTCTGTAAACTGTCCCGACATTGATTCCGGTTAGCTCTTATATGGGTCCGACAAGACTCGGTAAACTGTCCCGACACTGATTCCGGTTAGCTCCTATATGGGTCCGACAAGACTCGGTAAACTGTTCCGACATTGATTTTGGTTCTCAGCTACAACGGTTCGACACAGCCGTATAGTGTCTTCTACAACGGTCCGACATGACCCCGAAAACTGTTTTCTACAACGGTCCGACATGACCCCGTAAACTGTTTTCTACAACGGTCCGACATGACCCCGTAAACTGTTTTCTACAACGGTCCGACATGACCCCGTAAACTATTTTCTACATCGGTCCGATATGACCCCATAAACTATCTTCTACAACGGTCCGACATGACCCCATAAACTGTCTTCTACCTTGGTCTGCCATAACCATACGGTCTTCTACAACGGTCTGACACGACCATACAGTGTCTCCTATCCACTTTTATTTTATTTGTCAGATTATTTTTTCCTGTTTTGTTACTCTCTCCAAACTCAAGTTGGTTAGTTCCTAACCCCCTTGAGTTTGAGGGGGGCTGTTGAATGTAAATGTAAAAACTCCACCAACTCCACCACCTCCACCAACTTCACCTACCACAAACTCCACCAACTCCACAAGCAAGTGCTCCACAAGCAAGTGCTCCATTTAGGTTAATGCTCCATTAATTAAGTTTAGTGCTCCATTAATTTGCTTACTCCATTGTACCCATTCTCTCTATAAAAGAGAGTTCATTTTCTCCATTGTAAAAACACAAAAAATATATATTGAATATCAAGAATCAATAATATCTATATCTATACATTAATTTCCTACAACATTATGAGCATACAGCTAATAAACCGCCAGAAAACAATGCAAAAGAGAAGTCGGATCTCTGATTGATCAATTGAAGCCTTAATGATCCCTTGCCATTATCTTTGTACTCAGGATTTGCGTAATTTGCATATTGATACTGCAAGAGAAATGTAACAGTTTAATATTCAATTAGTCATAGAAACCCCCTTCTTCCACTTGGAAAGCAAGCCAAGAAGTCATAAAAGAAATCCAAGGCAGCGCAGCTCGAACCTTAATTGGTGCAGTACACAAAAGGGGAGGAAAAACTCTTCCATTTTCAGGGGCGCAAGTAGAAGCACTGAAAAAATAAATAAATAATTAAAATTAAATGATTTATTCAGATTAACACCATCAAAATTATATATATATATTAATCTCAGAGAAAAATCATTTCAACCTGAAATTTGCCGGTGAAAATACTCCAATCCAATCATCAATTGATGGGTTCGAAATGCTATATTCCACAGTCAACCATTCAGAATTTTGCCCCTATAACCGAGAAGGAATCTTGGCATCAAAACCAGACCAAAATTACACAAAATCCTTCATGAATTTTCAGATGTTTGAAACTACCCTCAGTCTCAGTGAGTTCTTGGCAGCAGACACTGGGCACTACCCATTTTATGTGGGAATCCATTCTCTCCATTGGTAATATATTAATTAGTTTTAAACATTTAACAAACACTCCTTTTTTCATGACTGCCCTGAACTCTGAGACTGAGAGTGCAATTGAAGGTTTCCTACCTCTAACCCAAGAACTGGAGGAGAGGCTTTAATATAAGCAAGGTCATCAAGTGCAAACACTGCCTTGTGAATAGCAATTCTTGAGAGAGGCTGCTGGTCTCCATGCGATGTTGCCTCCTTGAACCCCGACAAAATTGCCAACAAAATCAACCCCAATAATCTCATCCCTCCCGCCCGAGATATGATCAACTCAATCAAAAGTCAAATACCTAACAGTAAGAACCCTATTCGCAGCAACACAACACGAATGCAATTGCAAACTCAAAAAATATATAAATAAAAGAATAATTACATTCTAAACTTAGCAAGGAATCACATGGAACGAAAATCTCAACTCACATTTGCTATTATGACCACTTATCATACCAAACATGTCTTCTTTTTTTCTTTTTCCTTTTTTTTTCTTTTCAGATTTTTCTCTCTAGACCTAATAGAAAAAAAAAAAAAAAAAAAATCATAATCAAAGGCTAAAAACGAGGAATTCTTAATGCATGGCATTGCTAGTCACCCACAAAAATATATCTACCAAACAGAATCCCTAAATACATGCATGCAGACATATAAATGTGTGTCTGTGTTTAACCATTTATGGACACCAACATACAAAAACAACTAAAATTCTGCACTGCTCTTACAACAGTGGGTGACAATCTGAAAATATGCAAATATATTGGGGACACAATAAGCATAGGTGTGAGGTGGCCGGAATAAGGGGATTTTTATTATACCAAGGGGATAATATGGTTTTTTATATTTTAGGCCCAAGATCCTACCCTGATCACACCCCAAGCTCCCCCTGAGCTACGTGACAGAAAATCAACACCACCCTACTCCTCTCAACTGCGCAATGTTCGGGGTTCTAACCCGCAAATAGTGACAACAGGCGACTATCTTCCTCAACTCATTAGACCAACTATAGATGCATGCCTACCCGGGCCAAGCCCGAAAATCAATCAAATAACATCACCCGGGTGAAGCCCGAAAAACAAAAATGGAAAAATCAAATCCCTTAAATAACCCAACATTTAGTTAAATTTAACACATTTATACTTGGACAATTTTTCAAAACATATGAAATCTCACCAGATTCTTCTTTATAGCCATTTTACCAAAATGATCTTATGGTTAATAGTGTAGAATAATCTCTAAGTATAAAATCACCATTTTGTCTTTATGGATCATCTCTAAGTATGAAATCACCACTGTGTCTTTGTGGATCAAAATTATCATTTTTCTCATGAGGGTCTAAGTTTACCATTTTACTCATATTAACTTCATCAAGTTAATTCTAAATGATCAAATCAACCATTAGTTCATTTTCTCCCAAAATATCCAATTAACCCCTAATAAGCCAAAATTACCAGTTTTTTCTTTGTTAGTAAAAAATACCCAACAATTCAAATAATCAAAGTATGAACTTAAGATATGAAAATATCACATTAAATCCTTAAACTAATAAAACTGGTATGGTAATCAAACATAACTTGAAAAAATACCTTTAAAATACCAAAACAATTCCAAATCAAACCATCAATTTAACTAGTTTATTTTTCATACCAAGCAAGCTAACTAAACCAATTTTTTCAAATTTTATACACCTTAATCATCAATCATTACCTTAAAGTTAGCTAATCAACATAACTTTTATACCACAAATCATCTAATATGGCAAGGAGTACACTTTTTCAAAATTTAGGAAACAAAAGCCCTAATTTACTATTTAATAATTTCTCAATCTCAAGCAAAGTTTATCAACATGCATATTATTGCTCATCAAATGTCATGAATAGAGCACTTTTATGGTTTTGAATTCAAAAAAACTCTTTTAACTTCAACATGAGATTTTTGGCATGAAATACAACTAACTTCATGATTTTCTCAACTAGAGCTCAGGAAAGGAATATGAGGACATTTGAACATATATTTTTCAAATACAACCACAAAGTTTGAAAATAATTTCAATACATGAAATATAACTTCCTAAACATGCATTTTCTCAAAATAAAACCCTAGACATGCATTTCAAAGCAATATAATGAAGAGGGAGAAAAAGAAAAAACCCACCTTATTGAAGCTTTAATCAACAAAAAAAAATGAAAGAGAAAGGAGATGAGCAGTGCAGATTCAAGCCACACTTTCAGATAGCAAGTAAATGTCTTCCAATCATTGTCAAGAGTGTGTAATAGTTAAGATTTAACTAAAATATAAAAAATAAATACATAAAATTGAGGGGGGGGGGGGGGGGCGGGAGAGAAGAAAGGGAACCACGGGTTAGGCTAGCAGTGGCAGGTTTGAAGGGAGAGTGGTTCCTTCATTTCTGCAATAATGAGGCAAAGAAGTGTATTTCAAGAATATGCAAGAAAGATGCCACCCTTTCCTTAGAGAAGCTTTGACAATGCACTAGAAGCTTGGCCTACGTGGCCTTTGCTACAGTTGTCCTATTCAATGGGGGGTAAACGAATTAGTGTGGTTTTTTTTTGGCGATATATATTTTAATTTTGGAAAAATTATTTTGAATTATTTAATTAAATTTATTTCAAATAATTTCTGATTTTAATAATTTATTTTAATTCAAAAAAGTTGATTCTGAGAAATTGTTCATGTCTTGATTTTTATTATCAGTTTTTGTTTAGGACATGTTAATTTATGATTATACCCTTAAATTTTTTTATTTTTTATTTTTGTGAAAATAGAAAAAGATCTAAATGGACTATTTATTATTATTTTATTTTTTTATGGAAAATATGGACTAGTAGCGAAGAACAGAAAATAAAAGTTAATTCAACTTACAACTATAACAAACGTTAATTCAATTTACAATTAATAGGGTAAAAATGACATTTATACACCCAAAACATTATTTCACAACTTATTTATTAAACACTACTAAACAACTTAAATCTGTAATCTAACAATTGTACCAAACAAATCAACAACTTCTGATTAAATTTATAACTTATAATCTGTTTAGTTATAATTTACAATCTATTTTAACATGTATAACAAACACCCTCAATATTTGTTGGGTCTCCAAAAATATATTAAAGGGTTTTTCAAATAGGTCCTTACTAAAGGTATGGCCAAACAAGACCACCAACACCAACCCCCCCCCCCCCCCCCCCAAACAAAAAAAAAGAAAGAATTCACTAATAGAGTAATATACATGTTAGTATACCCTTAGGAATATGCCTATAATACCCCATTTATAATAACACTATAAAATTTTAGATTAATTACTTAAAAGTTCTATTGGTAAGATTGGTATTCTATTAAATTCTTCTTCTTTTTTTTAACCCATAAAGTTTTTTTTTCAAAATATTTATGTATATATGACTCTTTTACTCTAATTAAAAGATTGAAAGAATTGAGAAGCGTCAATTCATTGAGGTCTAATAAAAAAAGTTTAAGTGTTACAAGTGTATCACATGGCAATGTTATCTACCAATTACCAAGCATTATGGCTCATGCCCGATACCCTAATACAAAATTGTGGGCTCTACCCTCTTCACTAATCATAAATTTTTGGGTAATCGCCTAACTATGCCTCAAAAGCACAAGATATTTTTTCTTATTCAAATGGTATTGCTGATGTAACATTTTAGTTTTGTTTTATTGTTTCAAAACTTAAAAAATTCATAACTTTTATTATGCACATTTATTTTTAATAAAATTTATATTTTTAGAATCTACACAATGAGATCTATCAAACAAGCCCAACATTGAATATAAAATTTTATAAAAATAAAATCTTTTTTTTTTAGCTATATAAAACTAACAATTTCTCAATTTGCGAAACTATCTAGTAAAATAGATAAACTTCTCAATTTTTTTTTTCAATATTAATTGAGAATATGCTCAGTTTTTGAGAAATTTCTCAAATTTTTTCAGTTTTAAAACTAAGTCAATTTTTCTAGTTTTAAACTGAGAATATACTCAATTTTAAATCTGAAAAAATGAAAAAATTAGACCAAAATATATTTTTAGTTAAGTTAAGAAAACTTACTATTGAAAATGGTTTCAAATTGTAAATATATAATAAAAAATATTTTTTATTTTTTTATACTTTTGTATTTAATATTAATCTTGTTTGATAGATTTTGTTGTGTTGATTCTAAAAATATAAGTTTTATAAATATATATATATTGTAAAAATTATGATGATTTGAAGTTTTGAAAATTAAAATAAATGTTCCATCATCATACTTTTTTATACAATTACAAATGATGAATAATCATTGTTTGAAGGGTAATTTCGTCTATTAAAAATTAATGGGATTTGAAGGAGTAAAACTGTAATAACCCCGACCCTGATTAACGCTAATTAGAACGTAATTATGTCTAATAATAATTAAGGGGAAATTTAGAATCAATTGCATGTGCATCGCATGATTTATGTGTTTTTATCTGTTCGGTGTCGGAATATCTGTTCGTATTTTAAGTTTTAAACGGCAAATTGGAAGCCTTATCGGCGCCCGATTCCGAAATTGATTAGTGTTTTGGACTAGTTAGATTTTAGGTGATTTTATGGTAGGTTCAATTAAAATTCGATTTAGAATGTTTAAATCTGATTAAATAACATTTTAATAATGAACTTCACTTATTTACGATAGTGCCATTGGGTGGCTTACTACTTTGCACATTTGGAGACTTGACTACATGAGATTAAACACTTCCCTCAGCTCATTCTTGGGTCTCCTAGCCGACTAGTGAGAGAGAGATAGGAGAAAACTTGGTTTCATCAAGGAATTGCTTGGAAAATTAGGAAGATTGTTGGAGTTTTGCATATTCAACCTTACACATCTTGCATCCAAGGTTTAAGGTAGAGGATTGTCCTTTTAATTTCAAGTTTAAGATCACTTTTGCATGATTCTTGGTTAATTTGGTATGTAAGGTTGGAATTGGGTTTAACATGTTGATTGTAAGCTTAATTAGTGCATGCATGTACATGTTCATAGAAAGGGAAGTTGCTTTGTATCAAATTTCCACATGCATGTGCATAGTTTTGCTAAAGTCCATGAGTTCATCAAGACTCTAAGTTTAAATTTTGCTTTGGACCATGTTTTGAAGCTTTGAAATGGAATTGAACTCATGCATGTTGGTTTAAACTTTGTTCTTGAAGATTTTTGGATATGGTGCTCAAATTTACTTACTCTTGGCCCTTGGATTTACAAATTGGCTTTTGAAACTTGATATACTATGTGTGTAAAGTGTTTTTCCAGAATTTGGGCCCAAGAGGTTGAGTTTTGGGTTGTTGAATGCTTGGTTCGAACTTGGGAGACAAATCTGGAAATTCCAGATTTGGCTTCCTCGCTCGAGCGAAGGATTCCTCGCTTTCGCTCGAGCGAGCACCTTTGTCCAGGGCTCCGCTCAAGCGAGCATCGAGCGACCATCGCGCGTAAAATCACAGCATCCAGTACTTTTACTGTTTCATCAGACCGCTCGAGCGAAGGAGTTCTCGCTCGAGCGAAGCCTTTGATTTTGCGAGCTCGCTCGAGCGAGCATCGAGCGAGCATCGCGCGGAAAAAATCAACATCCAGTACTTTTTCATTTCATCAGACCGCTCGAGCGAAGGATTCCTCGCTCGAGCGAGACCTTTGATTTTGCAAGCTCGCTCGAGCGAAGGAAGGCTCGCTCGAGCGAGACCCCTGTTTTCAGCAACTTTTGAAAAATGTTTTCTAAGGCATTTTTACACTCTCATTCCATCCTAGGCATTCCTAGGCCATGTTTAAGACTTCATACTAAGGGTAAGGGGTTAGGTACACACTTAGAATCGTTGATGTAAGTTTTGTACAATTGGAGAGCGTGTTTCAAAGTGTATATCCGTGATGTGTTATGTAGGTCGCGTGCCGCAATCCGTTTGACCCTCTTGACTTCGTCTACTTGTATCAGCGCCCACTGTGAGTAATAACTTAGTAAAGTTATGTTCAAATTATATCTACTTTTGTGTGATGAAACAAGATCTGTTTTCTGCAATGATATTTCTATATGAATGAATGGTTGTCCAATGTTTTCTGAGATGTATACGTGCCATTCTTAGCCTCATTAATGTTTTGCTCCGTCCCTTATGGGCCAACTCTACGTCTCATGAGCCAACTGTTATGGATACTTACGTCCCTTCATGGGCCAACTGTACGTCTCATGAGCCAACTGTTTATTACGTCCCTTATGGGCCAACTGTACTGTCTCCGTGCACGTGAGTCAACTGTTTGCCTTTATGGCCGTCCCTTTTTGGGTCAACTGTATCTGTGAGGGTTATTGAATGTTTCACGCATATTTACGCAAGGCTTCTGATTTCCGTAAATGATCTATACAAGTATGGCTTTGATATGAACTGAATTTGAATTCTGAATCTATATGGACACATTCATTTCAACCCTCTTTACTCTGTTTATTATTCACTGGGCTTTCGCTCACAGTTTACTATATATATGTAGGTGAGCCGGCACAAGACCCAGGCCAGAGTTGATGGCCACCTGTTTTGTTTTTGGTCAGCCACCAGTTGTGCCTCCCGAGGAGGTTCCGCCTGAAGCCCGATGCCGTGGCAGTTTTGTCTTCATGCTAGTCAATGTTTGTGTTTTGTAACGTCGGATCTTGGGGCGTATGTTGTAAATATTTTTGTACATATGGGTGTACCCGACTAGCATGTTTATGAATATAAATAAGTTTTGAAATTTTCTGTCCCATGTACGTCAGCACAGCTCAATGGACCTTGTTTACTTTATATATTTGCTTCCGCTAGCCCCTTACTATTTGTTATTCTGTTTGGAGGCCGTAGGTAATCCCCGGATTACTGGCCGGTTACGGTGCCAAACCTATAGGGGCGGATTTGGGTCGTGACAAAAAAATCTTAGGATGATTCTATTTACACACCGCTAATCCTCTCAATACACACCATTACTTAGTACACACACAAAATAATTTTTATGATTTAAAAATATCTTAATTCACACCTTAACTTTCCATTACTAGCTCAATGGTAACACATCACTTGTCTTTGAATACACACCATGATACACACCAAAAACTCTTCATCTTCAAAACAGAGACCTCCATCTTCAAAGATCTTCATCGTTAGTGTTAAACTCCATCACTTGCAGAGGGTTTCATCCGGTCTTCATTTTCGTTGTTGTCTCACTGGTGCATTGTTGTTCTTTATCTTCTCTATCGTCTCACTGTTGTTTTGCCGTTAAAAAAAAAATGGTCTTGTTCATGAATACAAAGTTGAACAAATTTAATGTATTCAAAAAATTATATCTGAAAAAAAAAATAAAAGTTTAATTATTTTAACTGAACTAACTTTAAATGTTCAATTTTTTATGTATGAACATTTAATATTTGATGATCAATCTTAATATCAAATATAAGTAATTGAACATTATGTAAAAATTCAACTCTGGTTATTCAAACACATGATGAACAAACTCATCTCCCTAACCTGCGAACGAGGTAAGCAAAAAACCAAAAAGCTAAGTAATAAACTAACATTTTCAATGTTCAAATCAACATTTTCAATGTTTATATCATAACCAACCATCTCAATGTCATCCATGGTATGCAAATCTTCAAAACTAATTGATTTCAATGTTTTTAAACCCAAAATCTTCAAAGGCAATAATGTTTTGAGTTTAAGAAATAAGTATAATGAAGAATCGAATGAAGTGAGTTAATTGATAATAAATAATATCATAAGTGTTGTGTATTAATGGTAAAGATGATGAAGAAAATATAGTATTTATATGTTTAAACCCTAAATCCTATAGATGTTGATAGTGTGTGAAGAGTATTTTATGTTTTTAAATATAAAATCTTTGAATGGGTATAATACACCCACATATTGTCCTTAATGGTCTTTTAATTTGAGGATATTATTAGAATATAAATTTAATCTGTTGATGGTGTGTACTGTGAGGATTAGTGGTATATAAATAGACTTATCCAAAATCTTATCTAGGACTTAATAGAGTATAAATTTATAAAATAGGACTTCCGTATAAATGCCCCTAAATTTTTTTAATAAAATACAAAGGCCATAATTGGAGTATGAAAAAACATGGAAATTATGAGGATAAATAGATTAAAAGTATAGAAATAGATAAGTTCAAATATGGTGACAAATAGGTTAAAAACATAGAGACATATAGGTCTAGATATGGTGATAGATTAGTTAAAAATATAGGGCCAAAATCCAAATATGGGGATAAATAGGTTCAAAATATGGGGACAGATAGATTTAGACATGGTGATATATAGGTTCAAAATATAGGGACAAATAGATTCAAGTAAGGGGAGATTTTATTTGCACTCCAAAAATTTGGTTGGACACCCTAAGTTAATAAAAGAAAATTATTACTATTATATTTCTATTTGAAATAATCAAAAAGTACTTGATATTTTAAAAAGTACAAACCATAACTAGTACCAATCTTCATTCTCTCTTCTCTATTCTCTTATTCTCTCACTCTCTTTACCTTAAATCTTCATACTTAATCCTACTTTCTTTGAATCCATCATTCTTACATTCTATTTCATATTGAAATCAACAATGGACAATGAAGAATATGTTTCGAAGTTGTTTCTAATAGATAAGAAATGTTTTTCATTGAGCTTCTTCGTTTTTAGTTGTTGGTTTTGAGAATTTGAAAATTTAATGACAAACAAATTACATTTATTCTGAAATTTTGTTTCTAAACAAATTTTACTGTCTAGACATTGTGTTTCCAAATTATTCAATGTTGTTCTATATTTCATATATGAACAAAATGTATGTGTTCAACTCTATGTTTCTATACATTTAAGTTTCAACTTCTTCATATTCCAGTTCTGAACAAAAACAATCCTCTAGTATTATACATCAAAAAAAATTACATATTTTCGTAAACTTGTTTCCAAATAAAATTCCTTTTGTTCAGTATTTCATATCTAAACAAAATGAAAATATTCAACCTTATGTTTTCATACATTCTGTAGAGAGGTTAGGTTGTGGGCGATAGTGGTGTGCCCAATAGTGGGTGATGACAAGGGTAGGCTACAAGGGTTTGTTGTGCTACTCTGCCATGAGAGGTTGAGTTTGGATGGAATAGGCCCTATTTAATGTGTAGGGTGTCCTAAGTATATATTTAGGGCTTGTGAATGTAGAATGGATATTATTTAAAGTATTCAAAATAATAGAATAAATTTCAAAATTTTAGAATAGGATATCCAAAATATTAAGGTGTCCAAACAATATACAAATAGAGCCTCCCCAAATAGGTTCAAATATGGGAGACATATAGGTTTGGATACAAATAGAGCCTCCCCAAATAGGTTCAAATATGGGAGACAGATAAGTTAAAAAGAAACATATCTATTTAAAGCCAATATGTCCATTTTTAAGTCAAAAATGGGAACATATGTCTATATGTCCATTTTCAATGCCTATTTGACCATTTACAAAGAGGCCTATCTAGGAGTATCGAAAACTCCAACCACACCTAGAATCAATCACATCCTCTAGCTTACTCTTCAAAATAGATTGAATACCAAAACAATCTCCACATTAGGAACATTCCTCGAGATAATTGTTGCCAACTTTGTGGTAATGCAGCGGAAACAAATTTACACGCCCTTCGTGATTTCCCTGCAGCTAGGAAATTCTGGGAAAACATTTCTATACCACCATCCCTCCTTCAATCCTTTTCACTTGACATGATCCATTAAGTTAAAACCAACTGTCAATCCAAATCAACCCATAGATCTGTTTCTCCCTGGGTTATCATATTTCCCCTAGCTTGCTGGACCATTTGGAAAAACAAAAATTTCTTTTACTTTGAAACCCAACCCCCTTCCCTTAATCCTCACTTGGACCTTGGCCAAAGCTGTGGAATGTGTTGGCTTTTTTGGCTTTGGAAGATTAATAATGTAAATTTAAGCATGCTAGCAAGGATCAATCAGTCCTTACAGAATATTAATTGCCAACCAATTATTAGACGATTGTATTGTAGTTCTTTCAGCCTCAATGAAGAGGACTTTTACTGGTGACTTGTTTAGGAGAAATTAGTAACTAATAATAAGTGAAGAACAATTTCAGAATCTGAATTTCATTAAGTAAATGAAAACTTACAATGATTTGACCAGCCTCATAGAGGTTCACAGCAACAAACTATTTGAAACTACTCCTAGGAAATGAAGTGTGGAAATATAAAGAACTGTAAAACTAAAAGAAAAATGAAGTAAATAAACTGGTTTCTGAATTTGAGTATGGGGGTTTATTCTGGGGCCTTCCTCGCTATTTATACTTCTCAATGGTAACCGTCAAATGGGCTTCCAATCGTCGAAATGTCCTCCTACGATTGCTGAACATGCTCTTTCACAATTAGTCTCACTACGCCACTCTTGCAGTTAGGCTTCCCTCCTGATTTTGAATTTAAACTTATGAGTAACTGTTAGGCCACATCATCTTGTATCTCTCGACTATTCCATTGCTACATAGATCCATTAATACCAATACGAACTGCCACGTGTCAGACTTTGATTGGCGACTTGCATTAATTCCCCAAATTGCCTTTTAGGTACCACATGTCACTCTGCGATTGGCTTTTACAAATTATACAGCCAACATTACCCCCCACACTAATATACCCAATACTTGGTGATATTAGTGGACTAGTGCATTCTACCCACGTGCATGGACTCTGTATATTCTGGAAGTATAACTGCTTTTTGAATAATGAAGCAGTGAACTTTATTAAATCCTGGTGCTTTGCACTTCCACTCTTTGAGTAAACGAAAAGACTGGTATATCCCCAATGGCCAATCACACATTCTCTTACATTGATCGAGCATACAATGAGTCTTTGGAAGATGATTGTAGGCCTCGAAAGAACCTTAATGCGTTTATTAGCTACACCTATCCACCTCCATTTATACAAGTCATGGAAGCTTTTGTAAATTACCAACCTTTAGACCAAGAATTTGGCAACTACAAACCTTTGGACCAAGCATTTACAGGAATAGACCTTGGAAGCTCCTCTTCTGCCCCACCACTCTCCGCATGGGACAAATCCGTTTCTTCTTCCTCCTAGTCCACTGGCTAGAAAAGTTGGTCAAAGCCTGATGAACCCCAATTAAAGGAGCGGATTCATCATCGATTTGTTGAATTTGATGATCCCCTTTCTATTCCTTCTTCTGCACGGAGCTCAGTGGTTTACCCCTATGTACCCATTAATCACCAATACAGTCTGGAGGACAACTTGCTTGTGGTGTGGTACACATCTTCCATGCCATACAATCTGTCATTCTTGGCTAAGAAGGAAAAACTTTGCTCTTCTGACTGGCTCGAATGCTTAAATAACCCCCAGTTCCCCTCTTCTTTTAGGATGGATCCCTCTACACCTCCTCTTTCTCAGAATCCTCATTGGATGGAGGAATTGAAACTTACTCTTTTCAAGAATTAGTTTTTTCCTTCCTACCAACCTCCAACTCTTCCAATTGCATTTGAGCGATACCAAGCTCAACTTCTGCTTACTGCCTTTTCTCACTTGCTTTTCAATATTCTTGGAGATGAGATTCCTCTCAGGAACTTCCAATGGGCCTGTGATGTTATGACTCGGAGGTCATGTTCTCAACCCCATTTCCTAGGCAGAGCTTTAAGCTTTTTTGTATCAACTTCCACTTCTTCTTCATTGGTACAAAATTTATTTGGCTACCAGTGACTCTGTAAACGAAATCACAGCCAATTGAATTCAGACACAGTACAAAGCAGAGCACCTTATTAAAGAATATGATGACTTCAAGAATAAGGATTCAGTGTACTAGGATGATTTAAATATGGACGAAATAGAACAAGGCTTGAAGTGAAAGTTGAACAGCTTTTTCACCAAATAAGAACATACCAGCTGCAACAACCTAGCTTTGATAGGATAGAAAATAGAATAAAGAAAGAACATAAGTTCATTTAACACTGTTGGGTTAAATTTAATGAACTTGTTACTTTTTCTATTCCCTATTATTATGAAATCGAATTCGTAGCCAAGTGGGCTTTTCTAATATAATTACTAACATATCAATAAAACCAGGGTTTTCTTTCCCTATTTGGCATGATCTGGTTTTATGTTCCAATTGTATGCTTATGACCATTTTATTCACACAATTCAAATAAAATTAGAGCTTCAAATTAACCAATTTTTGCTTCAAAGCCTAATTTGAACATCTCCAAAGTATGGAATACTTGAAGCCTGATTTGAATATCTCCAAAGTATGGAATACAATTGACAATCTTTGCCTTAAGTCTTCTCATTCCAATCGCATGGTCAACATAATTTAACAGCTTTGAATTAACCAACCTTTGTATCAAAGTTACTTTTAAGTACTTTGAAGTACTTTTAAAAGTAACAATGCTGCTTTCCAAAAAAAGGGTTTATTTTTACAAAAATCCCAAAATGAATTTTTCATGTTTAGGCAAGTCTTTTTGGATTTTGATCCTTTACTTGACTTGGTATTGGCTTTGCAACTTTGAAGTCTAAAACATTAAATAAGAATCAAATTCCAACTACAGAATACTTCAAAGTTCACTTCGAAGGATTTTATCTTTTACAAGAAACCTAAGAGCAAGTTCCCAATCCCTTCGAAGCAGACCAAACCTAAACATTTTTGCATTCTTGGCATAAAATGTGCTTCGAAGTCAACTACCTGCTCTCGAAGCCCTAGCTGGATGTTTGACATATGGCTTTAAAGCCAAATCCTAGCTTTGAAGCCAAATATTTGTTTTCGAAGCCAATCTGAGTGCTTGAGATATGTTTCCCTCCCAAACAATCACCATTGAGAGAAACTTTTTTTGTTGTACTTTCAGGACTCCTATGAATTTTAAGACAAAGGCTTAAACTCATATGGCTTTCAAAATCAGTCAAACAATTATCTCGGGTCTTTTTACCCATTTAGACTGATTGGGCATCTTTCGAACATAAAGGTTTAAAAAACCCATTCCTTTCGCGCTTTTAACTTACTTGCTCGCCCAAAACACAAACCCTTCATCTCCTCCTCTTTACTCTTTTTTTCAGGTTCGTCCTCCAAAAACTTCTGCTAACGGCTTCTTCCTCCTTGAAAGTACCAGTTGTGGAGTGCGTGAGCCCATCCGTAGCTTTGAAGAAGGTCATTACAGAAGAGTGTAAGAAGAGAAATACAAAGCTGGTGAACAAAGTGCTATCGATGGGCGCATTTTCATTTCCCGTCGTCATGAGCAACAGGAATATATGCTTGGGCCCATTTTTAGGGAGGCCCCTACTCAGCTTCCTGCTTTATACCCGCGTTTGGAGAATCACTACCTTCTCTATGAAGGTGGTCTAGATTGGGAAAGCTGGAGGATGAACCGACCCCATCGCTACTAGCCCCCACAGTAAGGCCATAATGGGAAGAATGGTACAATCGAGTTATTCCCGCTAGGTCATTAGATCTCCAAGAACTTTGTCTCTTCGACGCCGTTCAACTATCCAGGTTCACTATTTCGAAGGATCCATTTTTAATACTTGCTGCTCTTTGTTTTTGGAACTCTACTTTTAATTTCTTTCAATTTAGATGTGGTATGATGGACCCTACTGTCCTTGACATCTGTCACCTTTTAGGGTTATCCTCTACTGGCACTCCCTTTGGTCCAGACTACCCTGACCTTAACATCTTTTTTTCTATTCCTCCTCTGAACTCATCCTATAGTGACTTTGTCAAATCTGAAAACGAAAGGAAAGGTCCTGTAACTGATAGGGAACTCTTTTATTTTTTATTGTTTTGGCTTTGTAAATTCTTCTTCTGTACCTCTTCTCAGAGGATTAAGCATGAGTTTGCCCCTCTCGCTAAAGCTTTTGTTTTACATAAAAATGTAGCTTTAGCTTTATATGTTTTGGGTCATGTCTACAGAACTTGCTCTCAATTTTGTGAAAAACCCATGGATACTAATCAAGGAGGCCCATTTTGGATACTCCAACTCTGGCTTTTTGCATACTTCACTGACTTGCACTCTAAATGTCTAAGATTTCTCTCACCAAACCTTACCTCTTATGACATGAAGTTTGCCAGGGTCTCTCTTTACCCTTCCAATTTTTCCTTCTACTTTTCTTTTTTCCATCGACTTCTAGCTTTCCCCTTCTAGCCTCTTTTTCTGTCCTTTCAAAGCCAACATTGGACCAGTCTGGCTGAGGGCCTTTTTGGGTGACAAGTCCTGCTCTAGGCCTCAACACAAAGATATGTGGGCTTCAATTCTAATTCCGAGGGAGCTTTTCATTGGCACTGTGAATCCTAGAGCTTATAAGTGTATTTCTGAGCCCTACTGTCCTGTCCAATTTGCTAGGCAATTTGGATTCGCTCAGGGGATTCCTATCCCTCTCTGTAACCAATCCAACTCAAATCTTGTAAGTAGAGAACTGAAAGTTCCAAGGTCTAGATTGGAGGAAGTAACCTCCAAGTTGATCCAAAACTTAATTGATTTTGAATACTTACCCTTCATTCCTCAAGGCAATACATTGAAAAGACACCAGAATTGGTGGACGGCCAATATAGAGGTGCACTTGGCCATCCCTCCTCAAGATTTGTTAGTGGGACTAGATGTGCCTCAGGCCAAGGATTGGGCTCATTATTCCTTCTACTACTCCTGCTATCCCAGCTCCTACTCCTGCTGCCATAGAGACTGCTTGTCACGACCCAAACCTGCCCCTATAGGTTTAGCGTCGTAACCAACCAGTAATCCTTAGATTACGAAAGGCTTCTTAGCAGAATAACATATAATAAGGGACTGCAGAAGCAAGTATAGAAAGTATACAATGTCCATAGACCTGTGTTAACGTATATAAGACAGAAAATTTTCAAAACAACTTATATATATGTAACATCATAAATACATGAGTCTTACATCACTCCAATGAACAGATAATGCCAAAAGGGAACTTAGCCCAATATACAGATAAACAAAACAAGGCAAAAACATTTGTAGCAAGGTAATAAACTAAACATTTCAAAGGGAACCTTCCTAAGAGGCATAGTGGTTGGTTGGCCCAAAACACTCCAGGCAGCAGCTTAGGTCTGGTCACGCGCCTGTTCACCTACATACATAATATAATAAAGTGAGCGAAAGCCTAGTGAATAATAACAGAGTAAAGGGTTTAAATGAACGATGTCTCTAACAAATTCAGAAATCAGAATTCAAATAAAAAACAGATGTATATTTATGTTCTTGTTCAAACTTCATACGGAAATCGGAATTCATACTTAATCATACATGGTACATCCCTTAGCGTTATCTTGCTTGTTAGTTTCATAAGGAACCTCCGGTACAGGGAACTTGTAATATACTTGAGCCACGGTATTGTTACCCCCGACCAAGGGCCATCAGACTATGGTATTATTACCCCCGGGCAAGGGCCTTGCTTAAAAGGCACAATATTGTTACCCCCGGGCAAGGGCCTTGTACTTGTAGACCACGGTATTATTACCCCCGGGCAAGGGCCTTGTGCTAAGGATGCCACGAATACATTTTAGAAATTTGGACAATCATTCATTCATATAAAACTTTGCATTTCAGAAAACTGATCATTTCATAGCATTAGAAAATAGTGAAAGTTAAACATAACTTTACAGAGTTATTACTCACAGATGGCTCCACTTGCAGAATAGATAAATCAGATAACTTGTGGCACGTGACCTACACACATAGCAGAAATACATAATAAAACACACACTTGGTTGGTACTTAACTTCTTTCGTTTCATTCTTAGTGTTTTTCTAAGTCTTAGCCTTTTATTGAGTCTTAAACATGGCCTAAGAATGCCTAGGATGCAATGTGAATGCCAAAATGCACTTTGGGACTCTTAACCAAACTTGCTGAAAATAGGGGTCACATTCAAGCGCAACTTCCCTCACTCGAGCGGACATGTAAACATGTGAGGGGCCGCTCAAGCTCAGATTCCCTCGCTCAAGCGGTCTGTAAACTCTAAAAAAGTACTGGTTGTGTGAAATCTCCGCTCGATGGCCGCTCGGCGGTTGCTCGAGCATAAGACTAAGGTTCCCGCTCGAGCGCAACTTTTGTCGCTCGAACGGTCTGTAAAATGAAAAAACTTCTGAAAGCTCACATTTCTCGCTCGAGCGAACTTTTGGTCACTCGAGCGGAAGTGTAAGATCGCAGAGTGGTCGCTTGAGCACAGATTATGCCGCTTAAGCGGAAGTACAGAATCTGGAATTTCCAGATTGCACTCCCAAGCTTCAAACTCAAATTACACCCTTCAAAACTCATCTTTTTAGGCCAAATTCCAGAAAACATTTAGAAACTTATAAAATACCATGGTTTGAAGATCATTTCATGAAATCCACCTAGAGACTTTAAGAACATAACATGAATACTACATGCATGAAATGGTTTGAGTTTCAAGTGTCCAAAACATAATCAAATGAGGTGTTTAGCTCAAAAACATGTTAAATTCTTAAACCATGGCTAAAATATAAACATGTATGGGACAAATTCTTAAATAACATGCTCTATTTGTCATGTGATGCACATGCATGCATGCATCTTCTTCTTTCTACATCAATCAACTTAATTCTTGTTTCAATTCACTTAGTTCTTTTGAATACATGTGGTAAGTACTCCAATTATACAACTAAAGGCTTGATTTCTTACCTTAGGGGCCCAATTTTAACTTAGATGTGTTGATGTTTGAGCTCACAAGTCAATTCTTTCAATTCCCTTTCAAGTCCCCTAATTCTCAAGCTTAGAGTCAAATCTTCCTAGTCCCTCTCTTACTCTCACGTTTTGCCACCAAGGATGAAGATATGAGAGTGTAAAATGTGAATGAGGGTCCATTAATGCCTTATATAGGCTAAATTAATGGTTTAATTAAATGGTTGATCAAATTACTCAATTAGACATAAATTATTCTAATTAAATCGTTCCGAATCGACTTTCAATTGAACCTACCATAAAATTCTAAAAATTCTAATCAACACATAATTCAAGTCAATTTCGCGATCAGATACCGATAAGGCCTTCAATTCACAGAACAGAACAGAACGACAAACAGATATTTCTATGATGGACAGATAGAAACACAAATAATGTCATACAAACATGCAAATAAATTTAGAATTTAATCTTAATTCTTCTTAGGCATAATTAATCATGGATTAAAGGCTAATCACAGGTCGGGTTTGTTACAGCCTTCCTCCCTTAAAGAGTTTGGTCCTCCAAACTCGGATTACCTTCATTATGGAAGAATATCGAATATAAAGGAAAAAATTCAAGGTATCTCCTCATCATATCTTCCTCCGTTTCCTAAGTTGCAGAGGTCCCTCCGTGGTTTTGCCAATTAACCTTTACCAATGGGATTTCTTTGTTCCTTAGTCTTTTGATTCGACGATTAACAATCTGTATTGGCCTCTCCTCATAGGTGCAATCATCTTTCAAAAGCACATGTGTTGGTTCAATGATATGTAACGGATCTCGTAGATAATACCAAAGCATGGAGACGTGGAAAACATTATGTATATGTTCCATGACTGGCGGTAAGGCTATCCGATACATTACTGGGTTAATTTTCTCAAGGATTTCGTATGGTCCAACATATCTCGGTGCTAGTTTGCCTTTTGCTCCAAACCGCGTCTGGCCTTTCATCGGAGTTGATAAATACGTAATCCCTGACTTCATGTTCCCTATCTCTCATTCGGACATCCGCATAACTCTTTTGGTGACTTTGTGCAGTTTTCAGTCTTTGTTGAATCAATTTCACATTTTCAGCTGTTTCTTGCACAAGTTCCGGTCCCAACAAAGGTCTGACACCTACTTCAGCCCAACATATCGGCGAACGACACTTTCTACCATACAAAGTTTCATAGGGAGCCATCCCAATAATTGAATGATAACTGTTGTTGTATACAAACTCGGCCAAAGAGAGGTAAGTTTCTCAATTCCCTTGAAAGTCCAACACACACATACGTAGCATATCTTCCAAAGTTTGATTGGTTCGTTCTGTTTAGCCTTCTGTTTGTGGGTGATAAGCACTGCTTAGTTTCAGTTCAGTTCCCAAAGCCTGTTGCAAACTTTGCCAAAACCTTGACGTGAACTTTGAATCTCTGTCAGATACAACGGATACCGGTACACCATATAGCCTCACAATCTTATTCATATAAACATTGGCCAATTTGTCCACATTGTAAATAGATTTAACAGGCAGAAAATGGGCAGACTTAGTTAAATGATCAACAATAACCCAAATAGAATCCATACCTCAGGAGGAGCGATGTAGTCCAATAATAAAATCCATGGTAATATGCTCCCATTTACATTCCAGTACTCGAAGTGGTTGAAGCAATCCAGTGGGTTGTTGATGTTCGGCTTTAACTTGCTGGTAGTGCAAACATCTAGCCATAAAATCAGCAATACACTTCTTCATTCACGCCACCAGAAGTTTTGTTTCAAGTCATGATACATCTTTGTGTTTCCCGGATGCATAGCAAATTTCAAATTGTGAGCTTCAGTCATGATGCGTTTCCTCAAGTCAAAACAATCTGGCACACAAAGGCGATTCTGAAATTTCAACATTTCATTGTCAAGCACAAATCTCGATCTCGGTTTTGAGTCAATCTCATCAAAAAATGTCCTCAGAAACTCATCTTCACGTTGTTTCTCTTTAATTTCTTCAATGATTACAGGTTAGACAGAAATGGCAGCCAAGATCCCACTTTGTTCACGCAACACAATTTCAATTTCATTCTTCTCCAAGTCACACAATAAGTCTCTCCGACCAGTGATCAAACATGACAAATTCCCAATAGATTTTCGGCTCAATGCATCTACAACGATATTTGCCTTCCCTGGATGATACAAAATTTGCAAATCATAGTCCTTGATCAATTCTAACCATCTTCTCTGTCTCATGTTCAGCTATTTTTGGGTGAAGAAATATTTTAGGCTTTTATGATCTATGTATACTTCACAAGTTACTCCATACAGATAATGGCGCCAAAATTTTAAAGCAAATATCACAGCGGCTAATTCAAGGTCATGGGTTGGATAGTTCTTTTCATGAGGGTAGAGTTGTCAAGAAGCATAAGCAATCATTTTTCCATTTTACATCAACACATACCCCAAACCTTTGTGGGAAGCATCACCATAAATTTGAAACCCATCAGTACCATTAGGCAATGTCAAAATTGGTGTAGTTACTAACCTAGTTTTTAGCTCTTGGAAAGCAGTCTCTCTTTGATCAGTCCAGTCGAATGGTGTAGCTTTCTATATCAATTGAGTGAGTGGCAAGGCAAGTTTGGAAAAATCTTTTACAAATCTACGATAATAGCCTACAAGTCCTAGAAAATTTCGAACTTCTGTTACATTCGTCGGTCTAGGCCAGTTCACAATAGCTTCAATTTTCTATGGGTCAATGGAGATACCATCCTTGTTGATTACATGCCCCAAAAATGCCACACTGTCAAGCCAAAATTCACATTTGGAAAATTTTGCATATAACTTCTTTTCTCTCAGAATCTGTAAAGCAATTCTCAGGTGATTTTCATGTTCTTCCCTACTTTTAGAATAAATCAATATTTCATCGATGAACACAATAATAAACTCATCAAGGAATTGTTTGAACACTTTATTCATTAAGTCTATGACTGTTACGAGTGCATTAGTTACCCCAAATGGCATGACTAAGAATTCATAATTTCCGTATCTAGTTCGAAAAGTGGTTTTCTCAATGTCTTTGCTTTCACCTTTAGTTGGTGATATCCGGATTTAAGGTCTATCTTAGAGAACACTTGTGCTCCTTGAAGTTGATCAAATAGGTCATCTATTCGGGGTAGTGGGTACTTGTTTTTGACAGTTACTTTGTTTAGCTCACGGTAGTCAATACATAACCTCAAAGACCCGTCTTTCTTTTTGACAAATAACACTAGAGCACCCCAAGGTGAAGTGCTCAAGCGGATGAACTTCTTGTCTAATAGTTCCTGGAGTTGAGTTTTTAATTCTTTCAGTTCAGAAGTGGACATTTTGTATGGGGTTTTAGAAATTGGTTGTGTCCCGGGTACTATATCAATGGTGAACTCAATTTCCCAATCAATTAATTCCCCAGATAGGTCAATAGGAAACACATTAGGAAATTCATGGACTATAGGTATCGTTTCCATATTAGCACTATTCGAAGACTTAGTTAACACACAACACAAGTAGCCCCGACAACCTTTTCTTAACAATTTCTTGACTTTCATAAATGAAATCAAGTATGGCGGAGGAACTACCCCATTTCCAGTAAAAACAAACTCCGGCATACTAGGTGGTCTAAACACAACAGATTTATTTGCACAATCAATGGTGGCGCAGTATTTAGTCAACCAATCCATACCCAGAATACAATCAAAATGATCAATGCTTAGGGGCAACAAATCAGCATACAATGTCATCTTACCAATTATAACATCACATACCAGATAGACATAAGCACATATCATAGAACCCCCAGATGGTGTAGACACGGATAATAAATAGTTCATAGGTTCTAATGGTCTAGTTAATTTTCGAGAAAAAGCATGCGATACAAATGAATGCGTGGAACCAGAATCAATCAGCACATAGGCATTCTGAGCACAGATAGAGATTATACCTGACACTACTGACTCAATATTCTGTACATCACCAGGTATTAATGTAAAAACCCGATCTTGTCTCAAAGTTTCTTCTCCAGTATTGGCCTTCGCATTGGTTCTTAGTACAAGAGCAGATCCAACTGAACTTGCCGCATAACGGGTGGTTGTGTCGAGTTTCATCTGGCAATCTCTAATCATGTGGCCTGTCTTGCCGCATCGAAAACAAGCACCAGACGCACAGTGACACATCCCCCTATGTTTCCTTCCACATTCTGAACAAACCGGCATAGACCCACTGCTTTGGCTTGAGTTACTTGACGATCCAGTATTTTGTTTGTTCGGAAATGATCGGCCTTTCTTGAAATTGAATCCAGCCCTTTTACCTCTCCACTCAGTTGTTGGAGTTGTAGCTTGTTTCTTGGCTGCTAGTATGGCCTCTGTCATCAATGCCTTATCAAGTACTTCCACATAAGTAGGCAATTTCAATACACCCATTCGATCATACACGTCCAGGTCTAAGCCCCCTTAAAATTTTCGGGCCTTCTTATAATCTGTGTCGACCATATGAGGAGTAAACTGGCCAACTCAGTAAACTTAGCCTCATACTCGGCTACAGACATTCTGCCTTACTTCAATTCTTGGAATTCAAAAACTTTTCCGTCTCTAAAGCATTGGGAAAAGTACTTGTTGTAGAAGATCTCATTGAATTGAGTCCAAGTCATATTCCCATTACTATTTCAGGTCAATAACCACCATCTCCGAGCTTCATTCTTAAGAGTGTAGGTGGCCAATAAAACCTTCTGAGTCTTAGTATAGGGAAACACTTCAAATAACTTTTCCATTTCTAGTAACCATGTCTCCACTTTCAACGGTTCAATACCACCCAAGAAAGTTGGCTGTTTCATCTTCATGAATTTCTGCATTAGGTTGATGATGTCATTATTATCCAATTCAACTTGGACCGGAGGGGGTGAAGGAGGCATCGGTTGTTGTCTTTGTTGTTGTGCTATTGCTTCAGTTAGAGCGATAATCATTTGTTCCATTCGGCTCATGTAAGCCTCTGAGGATTCACTTGTATCATTACTTCTTGCATTCTCCATTTGCTATAGGTAAACACAACAATAATAAACATAGGCGAGTAAACCCTTCCATAATGTTCAGAATATTCAATTTTAATTCATTTGTTTCATTTATGTGAGGTCAAGTTGAATTCATGTTCAAATTTAGTTGTCACAATAATCAACTCATACACTCACACACTCACACATGCACATGAATGTCCCTACTTCTTTTCTAGGACATCCTATAGTTCATATGGACATGTGTATGCGGTAAGATGCGTGCTCTGATACCACTCTGTCACGACCCAAACCCGCCCTTATAGGTTTAGCGTCGTAATCGGCCAGTAATCCTTAGATTACCAAAGGCCTCTTAACAGAATAACATATAATAAGGGGCTATAGAAACAAATATAGAAAATATACAATACCCATAAAGCTATGTCAACGTATATGAGACAGAAAATTTTCAAAACAACTTGTATTTATATATGTGACGTCATAAATACATGAGTCTTACGTCACTCCAATGCATAGATAATGCCAAAAAGGAACTTAACCCAATATACAGATAAACAAAACAAAGCAAAAACATCTGTAGCAAGGTAACAAACTAAACATTTCAAAGAGAACCTCCACAGGAGGCGTAGTGGCTGGTTAACCCAAAACACTCCAGACACCAGCTTAGGCCTGGTCACGCGCTTGTTCACCTACATACATAATATAATAAAGTGAGCGGAAGCCTAGTGAATAATAACAGAGTAAAGGGTTTAAATGAACGATGTCCCTAACAGATTCAGAAATCAGAATTCAAATCAAAAACAGATGTATATTCATATTCTTGTTTAAACTTCATACAAAAATTAGAATTCATGCTTAATCATACATGGTACATCCCTTAGCGTTATCTTACTTGTTAGTTCCATAAGAAACCTCCGGTACAGGGAACTTGTAATATGCTTGAGCCACAATATTGTTACCCCTGGCTAAGGGCCATAGACCACGGTATTATTACCCCCGGGCAAGGGCCTTGCTTAAAAAGCACGGTATTGTTACCCCCGGGTAAAGGCCTTGTACTTGTAAACTACGGTATTATTACCCCCGGGCAAGGGTCTTGTGCTAAGGATGCCATGAATACATTTTAGAAATTTGGACAATCATTCATTCATACAAAACTTCACATTCAGAAAACTAATCATTTCATAGCATCAGAAAATAGTGAAAGTTAAACATAACTTTACAGAGTTATTACTCACAGATGGCTCCACTTGCAGAACAGACAAATCAGATAACTTGTGGCCGCGTGACCTACACATACATAGCAGAAATACATAATGAAACACACACTCGGTTGGTACTTAATTTCTTTTATTTTATTCTTAGTATTTTGCTAAGTCTTAGCCTTTTATTGAGTCTTAAACATGGCATAGAAATGCCTAGGATACAATGTGAATGCCAAAATGCACTTTGGAACTCTTAACCAAACTTGCTGAAAATGGGGGTCACACTCGAGCACAACTTCCCTCGCTCGAGCTGACATGCAAACATGTAAGGGGCCGCTCGAGCTCAGATTCCCTCGCTTGAGTGGTTTGTAAACTCTGAAAAAGTACTGGTTGTGTGAAATCTCCGCTCGATGGTCGCTTGAGCGTAAGATTTAGGTCCC
This sequence comes from Camellia japonica, assembly GCA_030407325.1. Classification (NCBI taxonomy): domain Eukaryota; kingdom Viridiplantae; phylum Streptophyta; class Magnoliopsida; order Ericales; family Theaceae; genus Camellia; species Camellia japonica. The sequence continues at coordinate 91,620,735 of JAPPVO010000002.1, forward strand.
CGTTCGAGCGCAACTTCTGTCGCTCGAGCGGTCTATAAAATGTAAAAACTTCTAGGAGCTCGCATTTCTTGCTCGAGCGAACTTTTGGTCGCTCAAGCGGAAATGCAAAATCACAGAGTGGTCGCTCAAGCGCAAATTATGCCACTCAAGCGAAAGTGCAGAATATAAAATTTCCAGATTGCACTCCCAAACTTCAAACTCGCATTACACCCTTCAAAACTCATCTTTTTGGGCCAAATTTCCAGAAAACAATTAGAAACTTATAAAATACCATGGTTTGAAGATCATTTCATGAAATCAAGACCCAAAATTATGTCAATTGTTCAAAATCCACCTAGAGACTTTAAGAACATAACATGAATACTACATGCATGAAATGGTTTGAGCTTCAAGTGTCCAAAACATAATCAAATGAGGTGTTTAGCTCAAAAACATGTTGAATTCTTAAACCATGGCTAAAATATAACCATGCATGGGACAAATTCTTAGACAACATGCTCTATTTATCATGTGATGCACATGCATGCATGCATCTTCTTCTTTCTACATCAATCAACTTAATTCTTGCTTCAATTCACTTAATTCTTTTGAATACATGTGGTAAGTACTCCAATTACACAACTAAAGGCTTGATTTCTTACCTTAGGGTCCCAATTTTAGCTTAGATGTGTTGATGCTTGAGCTCACAAGTCAAATCTTTCAATTCCCTTTCAAGTCCCCCAATTCTCAAGCTTAGAGTCAAATCTTCCTAGTCCCTCTCTTACTCTCACGTTTTGCCAACAAGGATGAAGATATGAGAGTGTAAAATGTGAATGAGGGTCCATTAATGCCTTATATAGGCTAAATTAATGGTTTAATTAAATGGTTGATCAAATTACTCAATTAGACATAAATTATTCTAATTAAATCGTTCCGAATCGACTTTCAATTGAACCTACCATAAAATTCTAAAAATTCTAGCTAACACATAATTCAAGTCAATTTCGCGATCGGATGCCGATAAGGCCTTCAATTCACAGAACAGAATAGAACGACAAACAGATATTTCTACGATGGATAGATAGAAACACAAACAATGTCGTACACACATGCAAATAAATTCTGAATTTCATCTTAATTCTTCTTAGGCATAATTAATTATGGATTAAAGGCTAATCACAGGTCGGGGTTGTTACACTGCTTCTGCTGCCTCTCCTCCTCCTCCTCCTAGAATTACCAAGGCTGTTTCAAAGAGAGGCAAGCACTTCCATCTCTCCTTTCTCTTCTCTTTATATTTCCATGCTCATCTACTTATAGCTTCTTTTTGATGCAAGAGCTTCACAAGTAGACTTTCCTCAGAGGGCTTATGCCCTAAACATTCTTAAAAACAAGCAGCGACAACAACAAAAGAAAAGAAAACTTGTGCTTGATCCTGAAAATAAGGAGGTACCTGAAGAAACAACACTTAAGAGGAGGAAAAAAATATCAGTCTCCCCCTCTAATTTCATTGATGACCCTACTCATTAGGCAGCCGCCAAGGCAGTAGAGAGGGAGCAATCCAAGGAATTAGTGGTTTTCCAGAGATCTGAGAAAAGGAGGCAGCAGTAGATATTAAGAAATAAAGCTGTTGTTGCTGATACACTTCAAAAGGAAGCTGCAAGGAGGCAACAAACTGCCAAACATTATGCTCTTCGCAGTTCTCCAATCATTACCACCACTACTTCTGAGGCTGGTAATTTCTTTTAGTTTCTCTAGTAATTTCCTTTCCTAAGTTTTCAGCAATAAAACTTGCCATTGCTTATTATTTTCTGTCTTGCAGCAACAGTTACTCCACCTCCTCCTCCTTCGACAATGGCTTCTTCTGTCCTATTTGAAGTTAAAAGGCCATTAGAGGTAGCCTCGAAAAGGAGGAAAAAGATCAACACCAAAGTGCCCTTAAGTGTAGAGCCCATCCAGACAGTACTTCCACTTCCCAACTCTACATTTTCCATACCTTTTTTTAGGCAAGCCATCCCTATTTCTTTATGCCCGAGCTTAACTCCATATCTACCTCATCTAACCTTTACCTCAACCCAATTTACTCTCCTTACAATCCTGGCTGCTCCTTCATCACCAGAAAAGGCCCTAGTTGTCACCTCATCAGTGATAGCTAGTGCTTCCAGAGAAGATACTGGTAGCTTACTAATTTTTTGTCCACAACCACCATCCAGTTCCAGTCCCTCTTCCCTTGATCTACTGGTGGCCAGGACTATAGACACTGATAGGGACACTTCAACCCCTTCTCCTATCCCTATGCAACCATCTCTTCCAAACCTTTCTGCACCTTTCATGTCAATGGAAGAGATGGACATTTTTGAAGCCCGATTGGCTAGCCTTTTTGACACACCTTCAACCACTCCAGCAACCAGTAGTGAAGCTAAGCCATTGGTCCTTGCTGACTCCCTCTTGGAAATTTGTAAGAGCTCTTCAACCATTAACAGAGTTTCTTTGCTTCCATTGGACTTGGGCACCTATTTGGAATTGCTAATATCATTTTCAAGGATCCCATTCGAAGCCTTACAAAGATCCATACTTAAGAATGGTTTTCTCCAATGCTGCAAAGTCATTGAGCAATCCAATATAGCCATTTCAAGCGACTTATCCCAGGCAGCAGCTACCATAGATTTCTATGTCAGCATTTGCCATATTGCTAAAGCTGCAGAAGAGAAGCTATTGAAAGACAAGGAATTTGTTTCCCATATACATATTGAGGTATCTGAATTGAAGGAACAACATTCCTCTGCTTCTCAGTTTCGCATTCAGCTCTTGGAGAAAAAGGCCCAATTAAAAGAGGAGTTAGCAGCAGTTAACCTAGCCTTGGATCGAACTGCTACAAAGTTGTAGATTACCAATTAAGGGCTAGCTGACCGTAGACAAGACATGGCTACAGCCATTCAGTTGTTCCCATCCCTTAGGAGTAGAGAATCAATTATAAGGGAACAACTGAAGTATTGTACTGATTTTTGGGCCAATTTATGGCTGCATGTACTTAACTCTTTATGAAATGAAATCCTTATTCATTATTTGAGTGTTTTTATGCTTCTTTTATTCAGCATTTCTCACACTTCTTGTGTTTCCCACACAGTTGGATAATAAGGCTTCAAATACCTGCCATTGATTTTCTTGGGATGTACCATTTAGATTTCTCAAATAGTATGCTCCCCCAGGCAAAACTCTATGGACCTGATATGGTCCTTCCCAATTAGGTGACCACTTACCAAATTTATGGCTTTTAATTCCTATTAGGAGTATTGTTTTGGCCCCACCAAATAACCTTTATCAAAGCTAATATACTTAACCTTCTTATTATAGCTTTTGACTGCCTTTGTTTTTTGGAACAGAATATTATTTAATGCTAGAATTCTAGCTTCATCTATATTCTCTAATTCCAAGAACATGCTCTGATGATATTGCTCAGAAGTTAACTAGTCCTGACATTTCACCCTCAAGGACCTAATGCTAATCTCCACAGGTAACACTGCATCATGCTCATATACTAAGGCATAAAAAGTGACTCCAGTACTTGATCTTGGAGAAGTCCTATAAGCCCATAATACATCTAACAACAAGTTATGCCAATCCCTAGGATTGTCTTCCACAACTCTTCGTATTCCTTTTTTCAAGGACTTGTTGGATGATTCTGCCTGACCATTTGCTTGTACATAATAAGGGGTAGAATCAATAAGACTAATTCCAAATTCTACTGTGAAAGATTTTACCACATTTCCATCAAATACAGTCCCATTATCTATAGTTATGGTCTGTGGGATGCCAAATCTGTGAATTAGATCTTTAATAAATCCAATAACTTCAGTTTGATCCACAGCCTTATATGGTTTAACTTCGACCCACTTAGTGAAGTAATCTATGGCCACTAGGATGAAACAAAGATGCTTCGAAGAGGATGGATATATTTTCCCTATCATATCCATAGTGTGATAACCCTATCCCGTATTACGTTAATTAATCTTAATTATGATTGTGATTGCGTGCTTAATATGATTTTGAGTGCTACTAATATGATTATGTGTGTTTTTTAATTTCTATCTGTTCACTGTAGGAAAATCTGTTCGATTCTTTGCTATAAAAATTTAATTGAAGATCGTAGAGGCGTCAGAAAGTGAAATTGACTGTATTTTTGTGCTTAGCATGATTTTTAGAACCTACAATGAAATTAATTAAAAAATTGATTCGAATCAAAATAATTAGATTCAATATGATTAAATTAGAGCACCATTACTTAGCCTTAATCAATTTGATTAGGCAAGCTTATAAATAGGCCTACATACACTCAAATTCCCTCTTTTGAACTCATCTTGGCTGAAATCACATTCTAGAGAGAGAGAGAGGGTCGGTTTAGAGAGAGAGAGAGAGAGAGAGAAGCCATCCCTGTAGATTTTTGCAAGAGAACTCAAGTTTTGGAAGGCTAGGCTCTAGAACTAGCTAATATTGTAAAGGTTGAAGCTCCTAGGTGAGTAATTGAGCATAAATTCATGAGTTTGAGTTTGTAATTTTGTGAATTCAAAGTTAAATGGTAATCAAGAACAAGAATTAAGTTGAATTTGATGAATTTGAAGTTATTATAAACATGCATGTAAGAGATTGCCATGAATTTGTGTATTTGAGCATGAAACATATGATCCATGTTGAATATTGATTAAAATTCATGCTTTTGATCATCTTTTGCATCACTTAAGTTGATAATGGAAGTTATATTCCACATGCAAGCTCAATTCATGGAGGTATAAGTTTTGGTTGCATGAATTTGAAGTATTAGAAATAAGTTTGGTATAAATTGAGTATGCTTGTGGTTAATTCATGGAAATTGAGCTTCATAATGTTGTAAATTTAATATTTGTATCATGTTAGATGATGTACAAGTGAATTATGAGTCATAACAAGAAAGTTACATCAATTGAAACCAAGTTTGAAGCTCAAACAGAGTTCTGGAAAAACCCAGAATTCGGCTTGTCCGCTCGAGCAGGGAAAGTGCCGCTCGAGCGTAGAAAACGAGCTCCAAAAAGTTTTACGGAAAATACACGGAGGCTCGAGCGGCCAAAGCTGCGTTCGAGCGTACGCCGTTTTGCAAAGCTTCTCGCTCAAGCGACGGAAGCCTCGCTCGAGCATAAATTGCAAGCAACTAGTACTTTTGCAGACAAAAGGAGTCCGCTCGAGCGGCCAAAGCTGCGCTCAAGCGGAGAGCCCTGTTTCAGAAATTTTGAAAAGTCACTTTATGTTTTGTTTTCCGTTCTCTTTCATTTCTAAGCACTCTTAGGCATGCATTGGGCATTGTAAATGACCTAAAGGGATAAAAAAGAGGCCTAAGAGAAATAAATAAATTAGGAACGGAATGAATCACTTGTGACCCAATGTGTTATGAAATGTGTAGGGTCAAGCGCAAGGACAAATCATCCGGCAGATCACTGTGAATAATATCTTAGTAAAGATATGTTCAAGTACGTTATTTCCCAAACGTTAATTATATATGAGCCTTATGGATTTGTATTTTGAATTATGGATGAAAATGTCAGTCTTTTGCATAAGACTAATTAAATACGAATATGATCATGATCACGGATATGCGACACACATAAATACGAATGTGAAAAAGGATTGGGCCAAAGGCTGTTTGACATAAACGAATTGGGCCTATGGCCGTTTGATATGAAGGATTGGGCCAAAGGCCGTTTGACATGAAGGATTGGGCCAAAGGCCGTTTGACATAAACGAATTGGGCCTAAGGCCATTTGATATGAATGATTGGGCCAAAGACCGTTTGACATGAATGAATGGGCCAAAGGCCATTTGACACGAACAAATTGGGCCCGAGGCCGTTTGATGTATTAGATAGAATCATGAATAGGCCTAAGGCCATTTGATACGACTGCTACAAATTTCATTCATGTACTTCTTTATTTTAATATTATTTACTGGACTATCGCTCACTCTCATTTATGTATGTGTGAGTGAGTAAAGAGATGTCCAAACTCAGCCCTAGTGAAAGACATGAGAGGAGTCAAGTTTTTGTGGAGTCAGCCCGAACGTCTAACGCATGAGACTTTGTTTTGTTTTTTATTTTTATTTTTGATCATCTTTTTGTTATCCTGGTGAATATGTTGGATCACCATGTACATAAGCTTTTTGTTAGGCTGACTATATGTTTGAAAGGTCCTGGACACATGAGATGTTAATTTTGTCTATACGTATGAGTTACTATGGAATGCTTGTTTTACCATGTAAGCACAGCTCATTGGACAGAGTTTTCAAATCTGCTTTCATTTTGGCCCTTTTACTATTTCTAAAATTATTTGAGGCCGTAGATAATCTCATGATTATTGGCTGGATATGACCTTAATCCTTAGGGGTGGGATCGGGTCATGATACATAGCCCAACCTTTAAATGGCCAAGGCTTTACAACTGCATGCAAATCAGTTATTGGTACATGTCTTATCATGCCATGCTTTTAGCATGCCTGGTAACCTCTAGTATACTCTATACAATCTTTAAGGATGGTTGGCCAATAGTAGGAATGCTTTCGAAGCAACCATTTCATCTTCACACCAGGCTGATGGGCACCATAAATGCCTTCATGGACTTCAGCTATGGCTTTCAATGCCTCCTTCGGCCCTAGACATTTTAATAAAAACCCATCTGCTTCTCTTTTGTAAAGAGCATTATCACACACTATTGTATTGCATAGACTGTAATTTAATCTTTCTGCTGGCCTTCGAAGATGGGCCAGTTAAGTGCTGCATGATTGGATGCCTCCAATCTTGATCTTGTAAGTCATTATAATTGACTTCCAACACAATATTCCTTTTAGCTAAAGGTGGTATTAATTTTTGGTATATTGCTTGACTTATGTTCAATTGAGTGTCATCCCTCCTTCTGAAATTCGAAGCCTTCTGAGCTACATCATTAGCTTTGTTATTCATGAACTTTGGGATATAAGTCATATTTGCTATCTGAAACTGAGAAAGCAAATGTAATGCAACAACATAATATGGTAACATGCTTGCACTTTGACATTTGAAAATTCATTTCACTTGGTTGACTACCAATTGAGAATCTCCAAATATATCAACTGCATGAGCTTGTAATCCAATAAGCATTTCTAGTCCCAAGCTTTATATTCAGCTTGATTATTGGAACAAGTAATTTCATCAACCCTAAAACTATTTGTGGTTTCTACCCCCTGTGGTGACTTAATTACAACACCAATTCCAATCAAACCATTGGCCTTTGATCCGTCGAACCACATCTGCCATGGCTCAACATTAACCATACCAAGATCCATTATCTTCTAGCTTTCTATTTGACATGGATGATTTGCCAAGAAATTAGCCAAAACTTATCCTTTTAATGCCTTTTGGGGGGACATATTCTAGATGAAATTCTAATAAAGCTAATATCCATTTGCCAATTCTTCCTCTCAACATAGGTCTAGATAACATGTACTTAACCAAGTCCGTGGTTACAATTACCAAGACAACAGTAGGCAAAAGATAATATCTTAATTTCATTATTGCAAATTACAATGCAAGGCACAACTTTTCTACAGCTGAGTCTTTACATTCACAAGAATTTAAAAACCTACTAAGGTAATAAACTGCTTGTTCCTTGCCTTCTTCATTGTCTTGGGCTAGGAAAACTCCCAATAAATCTTCTGCTGCAGCAATGTATAACTTCAAGGGCTTGTCGCTCCTTGGCGACATCAACACTGGAGGCTTAGCCAAGTAGGCTTTGATTCCTTCGAACGCAGCTTGATGCTCTGTTGTCTACATAAACTCCTCTTCATCTTTCAATTGATGGATGTTTAGCCTCAATAATGGCTTTGGCTTTATTCTGATCAATCTGTATTCCTTTCTTGTGCACAACATACCCCAAGAAGTTTCCAGCTAATACACCAAAAGCACATTTGAGAGGATTAAGCTTTAACTTGAACTTTCTCATTCTTTCGAAAGCTGCTACCAAGTGAACCAAGTGTTCCTCCATAGACTAGGACTTTACAACAATATCATCAATGTAACATTCTAGGTATCCTCCAATAAGATCATGAAAGATAGTATTCATTGCCCTCTGATATGTTGCCCCAGCATTCTTTAGACCAAATGGCATTTTTACCCATTCGAATGTGCCAATATTCCCAGAACACCTGAATGTTGTCTTGCAAACATCCTCCTCTGCAATGCAGATCTGGTTGTAACTAGAATGCCCATCCATCATAGACAAAATCCTGTGTCCTGTTGAACTGTCTACCAATAGATCCACTATAGGCATGGAGTATTCATTTTTTGGAGTTACCAAGTTCAGATTTCTAAAATCAATGCATACCCTCATCTTGCCATTCTTTTTAACCACAGGCATAATGTTAGACAACCATTCAACATACCTGGCTGTTCTAATGAAGCCTACTTTAAGAAGCCTAAAAATTTCTTCTTCACTTTCTGAACCACTTCAGGGCTCATCCATCTTGGTTTCTGCTTGTGTGGTTTGAAGTTAGGCTTCATAGGGACCCTATGTTCCATTAATGACCTATCCAATCCTGACAGTTCATTATAAGACCACGCAAAACAATCCTTATATTTCTTTAGGACTACCAACAGCTGGTTCCTGTTAATAGAACTTAACTAAGCACTAATATAAGTGGGTTACTGTGCAGAACCTTCCCTTAAATTGACTTCTTCCAAGGGGTCTTGTACTTGAGCACTTACTGATGCTTCTCCTTCGACTTCTTCTACCTTCGAAGCAATTTCTTTGCCTTGTTCTGCTCCCACCTTCTCTAGTTCAACATCTTTGCCTTCTTTCTCATAGACAAAATCTGTCTATAAGGCTTCTTCTTCTTGTATTTCCTGAACTTTTGTTTCGATATTCAATGCACAGTACTTATCAAGGGTCAAAGGCCTGACCTTTTGTTGTTCCTGATTACAGCAAACCACCATGGCTTCTCTCTTTCATTCCTGAACCTTCTAGACTATTAATTTTATGTCCAATGCTGAAAACTTGACTAAAGCCAAGGGTCTGGCTTCTTAGGTCTCATATTCTTGCCTACAACCAGACATCATTGTTATCCTTGGTGACGAACTCTTCATCAGCACTCTCCTACACTAAGTGCTTCAGGTGTGCTATTTCCTCATCAGCCGTCACTTCGGTTGTTCCATCAGGTTTTCTCAATATACTAATTGGTGTCACTTCTTCAGTGTATAACTTAGTCTCTGCAAAATCAGTAGAAGCGATAAAGGGTTGAGGATTTGCGTTGATCTTCTCTGTCTCTCTATTGCATAAGGCTATCATTATTTTCTGATGTAGAGAGGAAGGCATACATTTGTTGGTGTAGATCCAATCCCTACCAAGTAAAGCATTATACTTGGCATTATTATCTATAACAAAGAATGTTGTCATGCAATCTCTAGTTCCCACACTCAAGTTAATGGGCAGGATGCCCTGAGCCATCTGCTTATCCCCAACAAAGCCAACAATGGTTATGCTGGTTGGGATTAATCTCGGGTTTCTTTTTTCCAATTTCTTCAAAGAGGACTTCGGAAGCAGGTTTACTGCTGCCCCGTTATCCACTAACACCCTGTTCATTTGTATCTCATTAAAATAAGCCTTGATATATAAGGGCTTAACATGCTGCGTCATAGATATTGTAGGGTACTCGAAGGAATACGAGAGATTAATACTCACCTTCTTACTTTCATCTTCAGTTCCATTGGTGTGGCCACTTCAGACTCATCTTGAATCATGCTAACCTGTGAATTTTCACTAGAAACTGGAATAGGGTCATCTTCCTGACCTTCTTCGTTTCCATCTTCAGCCTGGAACTCCTGTGGCAATATATATACCATGTTTACTGACATTGGAGGACATGAGCTAAGCTGAACTGCTGGCTGTACTTGTTTCTTTTCCAAACTAACTTGTTCAGTTATTTCGGAAAGCATCTTCCGTACTGCACTCTGGTACCTCAGTACTGGTGACTTCCTTCGAATCAACTCGTTTGTGGTCTGCTCCTGTTGGCTTTGTGACCAAAAAGGTCTATTCAGCCATGAAGGTTTCAAACATCTCATCTTCAGCCATTTCTTTCCTTTAACCTAGTTCAACTTCTTCTTCTGTCTCACTGTCGCTTTCCATCAAGGCCTTTTCAAGACCTGCTAAGTTGGATCTTTCCTTGGCTTTCAGTTTAATATGAACCTTAGCTAACTACTCTTTGTTGACATTTTTTTTGTTCTGAGGAGCCAATTTTGGACTTTCTTTTTCCTCTGTTTGGCCTTTTGACTGGGCCAATGAAGAACTCTCTCCACTTTCCTTCAGATCCTTTTGGTACTGGGTGTACCTTCACTGGATCTTCCTCCTTTGAGACCTAGAGATTACTAGAACCATATTTGGTTCTTTTGTTTTGGGTGCTTGAGTAATACCCAATTATTTGGAGCCACCAAGGGAGGTTTAATCATTCTACCCTTGTCTCCAAAGACATTTCTCTGTGCAGGTATTTCCTTAGGCTTGTTCTGCATGACAAACCAGTCTTGCATCCCAGGTACCCATGAACTCACTAGTTTAGTTGCTGAATTTGCTTTCCCAGTCTTTGAAGCCATCTTCGAAGCTAACTGTTGAGGCCAATCACTAGCTCTGGCACCCTGTCTTGAGCCTAATTTAGGCCTTCTTTTGACTTTGGAGGCCAATTACTGGCTCTAATTCCCTGACTTGAGCCCAATTCAGGCCTTCTCTCAAGATAATTGCCTTCCATCCCGTAGTAATTGGGTGGTCTGAACATATGTAGAGGTCTCTTACCCTTGGATTGCATTCTAGTGGTTGGTGGTCCAGCCAAGAATGGCTGTTATCTGGGACCAGTTGGGTATGACCTCTTGTTGTAGGTATTGGTTGACTTAGAGCGTCTTTGTACATCCTTGTAATACTGTTTCCCATCAATTTGGAGCTTTTTTAGCCATTTGTAACTTGACTTGCATCTGGGACACATCCTTTGCATGACAACTGCCTCAAGAGAGTCATCATCTAGTGCTTCCTCACTAGAGTCATCCTTTTGGTCCGCAAAGCTCTGTCTATTTGCTGGTAAACTTCTGGTATCCTTCTTGAAAGCAGTCTGGCTGGAAACATGCATCTGCACATTAACCTCCTCCAATTCCTTCAAGGATAGGTTTTGGAAATCTAGCACACCAACATTGGTTGTAACCTCCCCAATCTCTGGGAATGAGTTGGTGTCAATTCCTATAACTTTCTCTGCTTTGGCTGGAAACTTTAAACTCCCCTTTCAAATCTGTTCTTGGATCCTGCCCCAAAAAATAATACAGTTTTTAGTTGAATAAGACCAAGAATTATGCCATTTACAGTACATTTCCCTTTAAGTTCTTCTACGGTAAGGATCTTTACTCATTTTGGTAACTTTAGGAAATTTGATGCAAGCAAATGATCAAAAATGTCATCTGCTTTTGTTAAATCAAAAGAATACTTCCTATGAAGGTCTTTTTTTTTAAACTGCTGGTCTATTGTCCTGTCCTTCTGAATTAACCCCTCACAGGTCATAGGCTCTTTCCCTACGATTTCTGCTACATCAATTTCATAATTAGGGTCCCTATAATAAGTCTTATATGATGCATTACTTCGATCATGTTCTTCCTCAAGTAAAGATTCATATCTAGACACCTTATGGGTTAATTCCACTAAGTCTCGAAACTCAAGTTGAATCAAACTTCTTTCTAAGCCCAAACTTTAAACCATTTTGAGCCAATCTCACAAATTCAGGCTCTGGTAGAATGACCCTACACTTGTTTTGTGCTCTTTTGAATCTGGCAATAAATTGAATGGCCTTCTCATCAAGCCTTTGGCTCAACCTTGCCAAAGCTGCCATGGAAACTTCAAGCTCTGTTTGGAAGAATTGGGCATGAAATGCCTCCTCCATTTGCTGCCAAGTTTGGATAGAGCTAGGTGTAAGGTTAATATACCATACAAAGGTTGCCCCAGTTAAAGAATTTGGAAAGAGTCTCAACTTCATATAATCATTATTGGTAAATTCACCACATTGGCCTGCGAACCTGGCAATATGTTCTACTGTTGACTGGTTTCCATTTCCATAAAAGAGAACAAAGTTTAGTATTCTAAACCCCCTTGGGTATTCATGCACCCTATCCACCCATTCTGGGTATGGCTTTCTATATACAAGAGTCTGAACCCCCCGAGCCATAAGTCCACACATTTCTCTGACAATATCAGCAATTTGGTCCCTAAAAACCATATTTTGTGCTTGTTGGACTACCACTGGAAGAACAAACACAGGGTTTGATGGAATCCCATGTGCTTGAGGTCCTCATGGTCCATAAGGAGGTATATTTAGGACTGGCTGTCCCTGTGGTATTGGTTGCTGCTGGGGGTATAGTTGACCTCTCTGGGCCTATCCTGCGAAAGATGCTGCAAGAGGAGGAACAGGTGTCGTTTCTCTCCCAGCTGCAAGAAACCCTTCCAACCCTCCGGGTGTGAATTTGAACAGAGGGTTAGGGAACCCCCTTGTGCCAGGCATGGTTTCGAACATGGGATTTGGAAACATTCTCATGCCATTTTCTTGTGTTGGCCCAAATCCATCAATTTGTATGGCTTCGCTGTTAGATAATGAGATATTTTGATTTACCAAAGGCCTCGAAGAAGGCTCATACCATGGCTGAGGTATAGGTGATGGTCTTTCATAATTTTGATTACTAGATTGACCATTAGTATGTCTATTAATTTGCATAGGCTGCTTATTTCTAGCTAATCATTTTTTAAGAACATTTGAATTTTTCTCCATATGCCTTGTGATAGTTGGTTGATAGGAATTCATTCGATCCATGAAGGATGTTGCCCACATTTCCATTGTATACATTAACTGTTGTTCCATGGCATCTAGCAAGCCTCCCCACGGATTCATTGGTTGGGTAGACGGAACAATGGATGGTCCAATTCCATGGCCTCATCCAATATTTTGAACATGTGGTGCATGCTCTGAGGTGCTGGTCTGTTCGACCATAGGTTCTGATGAGATAGGTGCTTCCATAGGATGTGTTACCACATTATCCTCTAGATCAATTACTTCTACCTTTCCCTCCACACCTTCTTCCAAGCGTTCATTTTCTCCTTGTCTCTTACGTCTAGCCATTTTAGTGTCCCACTAGGCGTGCCAAAAATATATGTTGGCTTTTTTTGGCTTTCGAAGGTTAATAATGTAAATTTAAGCGTGCCAGTAAAAATCAATCAGTCCTTACAGAATATTAATTGTCAACCAATTATCAGATGATTGTGTTGTAATTCTTTCAGCCTCAATGAATAAGACTTTTACTAATGGCTTGTTTAGGAGAAATTAGTAAATAATAATAAGTGAAGAACAATTTCAGAATCTGAATTTCATTAAGTACATGAAAATTTACAATGATCTGACCCAGCCTCGTAGAGGTTCATAACAACAAACTATTTGAAACTACTCCTAGGAAATGAAGTGCAGTACAAGAATTAAAGTGCAAAAATGTAAAAAACTATAAAACTATAGAAGGAAAATGAAGTAAATAAACTGGTTTCTGGATCTGAGCCTGGGGGTTTATTCTGGGGCCTTCCTTGTTATTTATACTTCTCAGTGGTAACCGTCGAAGTGGGCTTCCAATCGTCGAAATGTCCTCCCACGACTGCTAAACATGCTCTCTCACAATCAGGCCCACTACGCCACTCTTGCAGTTAGGCTTTTCTCTTGATTTTGAATTTAAACTTATGAGTAACCGTTAGGCCACATCATCTTGTATCTCTCGACTATTCCAGTGCTACGCAGATCCATTAATACCAATATGAACTGCCACGTGTCAAACTTTGATTGGCGATTTGCATTAATTCCCCAAATTGCCTTTTAGGTGCCACGTGTCACTCTGGGATTAGCTTTTACAAATTATACAGCCAACAGAATGGTTACATATTTCAAATTTTTAGGGAAAATTCAGAACATCCAAATACATTAAAGTAGGTTGGCATCCACCACCCATAAGACACTTCAAACTCAACACATATGGTGCATCAAAAGGACTGATAAAAGCAGTGGCAGTAGAAGGAATCATCAAAAATTGTCACGATGACTGGATTGGCGGGTTTTGCAAGATCATTGGAACAACATCCCGTGTGGCTGCAGAATTATGGGGCCTAAGAGATGGATTGCAACTTGCTCTAGACCTTAATCTACAAAACATTCAAATTGAAACTAACGCATTTTTTATCAAACAATTAACAACCAATACAAACCATCAACATCAGCTTAGTTCTCTTATTTTTGACTGCAGGTACCTTATGGAGCAAGTAAGAGCTCCAACACTTAGCCATGTTTACCACAAAGCAAATCCCTATGTTGATGCACTCGCTTATTTAGCTTTTACTAAGGAAAAAGGCCTCTACCGTTTTCGTCTCTCCTCCCTCTTGTATTGCCAACTTAGTAGTTAATGACTCTAAAAGGATGCTCTATCCCAGACTTCTGTACTGTTAACTTTTATTAATGCATGCCTCTATTTACCAAAAAAAAAAAAGAGGCCTTTCTATTTGAAGCCATATGTCCATTTCAAGTCAAAAAATGGGAACATAGGTCTATATGTCTATTTTCAATGCCTATTTGACCATTTATATAAGGCCTATATATCAATTTTTAAAACTTGTATGTCCATTTCTATGTTATTTCAACACCTATTTATCCATTTTCAAGTTAAAAATATTTTTTTATATCTTCTTAATTTATATACATTGGTCCGTTTTTAATGCCTTTAAAAATCTGAACTTGAAAATACTCTTAAAAAAATTTCATTTATGGTGTTAAAAATTCAATTGATCATAACTTTCCGTTCAGTGATCTATTTTCAATGAAATTTTTATTATTATTTTGAGATCTATCGAATCAAAATAGCCAAAAGCAAATTCGTCACATATTTTTTCAAAAAAAAAGAAGTTAATTTTAGCTCTGATTTTTTTCCACCTAATCATGAGATACAAGACTGAAAAATATATGTATTCAATTTTTTTTTTTTAAATTTCATATTAAATATTGATCTTATTTTAAAGATCTTGAAAAGCCAATTTCAAAAGTATTAATCTTTATAATAAATAAATTTATAAAATTCAAGTTATAGTATTTTAAAATATATTAGCCCAAAATACACATAAAGGGAAAAAATGTTAAAAATTATCCTTGTCACCACATATTTAGACTTACCAACAAATAAATGTGCTAGACTTCCATGCCAAAATATAGAGAAAAGAAAGGGGGAAAAAAATGAAAATGGCTATTAAGTTGAAGAGAAAAATGAAATGACAAAACAGATAAGGAAAAAACAAGGATAAAAAAAGAATAAGAAAATAAGAGGGAGAACTGAAAAAGAAGAAGAATTAGAGGGAAATATATGGTCTCCATTAATATATTTCCAGTCGACAAGAAAGTTATTCAAAACCGTGATGTTGTGTTTCTTGACGACCAAACAATTGAAGACTTTAGCAAAGGTGATCAACCGGAGCCAACAACTAGTGATCTCATTGACATTAATTTATCTCCTTCGTCTTCGGTGGATGATGAAAATGGGGGAGATATACAACCACCTATTGAAGATGTGGAGAATGATGTTAATCCTAATGAAGTTAAGCCTAAAATTGAGAAAGAGCATCCAACTCAAGAACCGCCACCACAACTTGAGTTGAGCAAATCTACAAAGGACCTACAATTTGTGTTGATATTCGATCAAGGGGAGCCCGAGAGCTACCAAGAAGCAATTAAGCATGCAAAGAAATGTGATTGGAAAAAGGCCATGGAAGAAGCTTAATCGAAAAGTCATTGGTGTTATCTGTCAATAGATTGATGATAGTGTATTTCATCATGTTGCTACTGAAATTTCGGCATATGATTTATGGAAAAAATTAGGTCTTTATAATAGAAAATCAGCTACAAATAAAGCTTTTCTGTTTTGTAAGTTGGTTAATTTAAAATATAAAGAAGGCAGTCCCATTCCAAAACATTTGGATGAAATGAAGAATATTGTTAATCAACTTGCTTCTATGAAAATTGTTTTTGATGATAAGTTGCAGGTTTTGACACTACTTATTTCCTTACCCGAAAGTTGGGAGACTTTGGTTTTGACGATCAGTAATTCGACACCTGATAGAGTTGTCACAATGAGCCAAGTCACTAATAGCTTATTGAATGAAGAAACTAAAAGAAAATTAGCGAGTTCTTCTCATTCGAAGGCATTTGTTATGAGAGGGTGAAGTAAAACAAAGGAGAGGAGTAAGTCTCCTCATGGTCGTGATCAAAGCTGTAATAAATCGATAGATGATTCTTTTTCAAAGTAAAATATTGAGTGCCTTATTTCCATGAAAAATGACACATGAAGCGGAAATGCCAAAAGCTCAAGAACAAGGAGAAAATGCATGATAAAAGTGTGGATAAGAAGTAAGAAGACACAATGGTGGTTACTACCAATGGTGATCTCATGGCCGTTTGTGAAGATGATTGTGTCAATTTTGTGGGCCAAGAGAGCAATTGTGTGATTGATTCCGATGCTTCTTTTTATATGACCTCTCGTGTTGATTTCTTTACTTCCTACACCAAAGGAGATTATGGTTGTGTTCGAATGGGTAATGAAGGTTTGTCCAAAATTGTTGGCATGGGTGACGTTTGCTTGGAAACAAATTTGGGCTACAAGTTGTTGCTTAAAGATGTGAGGCATATTCCCGACATTCGCCTCAATTTGATCTCTACCGGGAAACTAGATAATGAAGGCTACAACAACAAATTTGGTGATAAAAAATGGAAGCTCACAAAGAGTTTTTTGGTGGTGACCAAGTGCAAGAAGACTCGCACATTCGATGCAAGGAAAAATTTGCTAAGATGTTGTTACTGCACTTAAGGATAATGCTTCTACCGAATTATGGCACAAGTGGCTTAGGTACATGAGTGAAAAGGGGTTACAAGTTTTGTTCAAAAAAGAGCTTCTACCCGGTTTGAAAGGTATGCATCTTAAAACTTGTGTTCATTGTTTAGCAGGTAAACAATATAAAGTTTCTTTTCATAAAAATGTTGTTTATAAAAAATATATATATATTTTGGAGTTGATTCATTCGGATGTTTGTGGTCCTTTAAAAGTTAGAACACATAGTGGTGCACTTTATTTTGTTACTTTCATTGATGATTATTCAAGGAAAGTTTGGGTTTTTGCACTAAAAACTAAATATCAAGTGCTAAATGTGTTTAAGCATTTTCAGGCCATGGTTGAAAGAGAAACGAAGCAAAAATTGAAGTGAATCCGAACGGACAATGGTGGTGAATACATTGGATCATTTGATAAATATTGTCGCATCTAAGGTATTCGACATCAAAGGACAGTTAAGAAGACCCCTCAACAAAATGATGTTGTCGAAAGGATGAACTGCACCATCGTGGAAAGAACAATATGTCTGCTTTCACATGCTAAATTGCCAAGATCCTTTTGGGGTAAAGGAATGAGGACAGTTGTTACATGATCAATTTGTCTCCTTCATATCCTTTGATATGGTGTTTATGGACTTTGGAGTTTCTCTCTGATGAATTGGGCACTTGTGGGCTCCCCAATTCCCTAACAATATATTTGTAACTAAAGAATGAAGATTGAAACTTGAAAATGTAGTTTGAGTTGAAGAAACCATGGGGTGACAGTTATTAAATTTCTTTAAAAAAAAAAAGAGTCGTACCCTTAGAACGCCTATATAATTTAATGCGTGATTCTATTTACACACTATCAATCCTCTCGGTATACACCATTACTTAGTTTACATTAATAATATTTTAAACTTTTGATTTTTCACTCAATACACGTCATAATATTACTCTTTTAGTTTAACCCACACAACACAATAAATACCCTAACACAAGATGAAGTACATTCCATCAAAGTTGAAAAGACAATAAGATCCAAAATACAATTCACGATAATTTTAGATTCATGTGTATGTCTCTCCCCGATCTGTGTTGAATCAATGGAAGCAACGTTAGAGCAAACGGCGAGAACCAAACGACGGACTGAAATTTTACGGCGATGAAGCAATCGGTGTGGTATGCTGCAAAAATTTAAACAAAAAAACAGTTAATATTGTTCATAAAATACAATGTTGAAAAAACATAAGATGTTCACAAATTTATATTCGAACTAAATCAAAATGTTCAATTTTTTATGTATAAACGTTTAATACTTTTTCAACTTTAATAATATGAACAAAATGATTCTGTTCAAATATAAATAATTGAACACTTTGTAAATATTCAACTTTGTGCGTGCACAGAACAAATAAGCCATTGTTGTAAAGATGAACAACAGTCTCTTATTCCAAATCAATACGAACAAGATAAATAACAAAGTAAACTGACATTTTCATTACTGTTTTGTTCCAAATCAATGTCATCCATAGTATGTAAATCTTTAAAATCAATTGATTTCAATATTTTAAAACCCTAAATCTTCCAAAACAATAATATTTTGAGTTTGAAAAATAATAAAAAAGAGATTTGTTATATGTGATGGTGTGCATAGAGATATTTGTGTTTTCATATGTGAATTGTTGAAATGAGTATACACACTCATATTGTCTTTAATAATCATTGTACTTGAGGATATCATTATCATATAAATTTAATGGTTAAATAATATGTACAGAGAAAATTAATGGTGTATAAATAAAATGATCCTAATTTAATATATATTCATATCTAATGCCACCATGATCAAAACTTTGGAAGGATGATTTGTAGAATATTGAGTGAATGTAGAATAATAATATTTCGTTTCATTTGTAACTACTTTGCTCTTTAATAAATTAAACAAAATCATTAATTCGATGTGATAATTTGCAAGAATGGATTACAATGCTATAGTAGGTGGGGTTTTTGTTAGTTGGGACTTGTTTCTGATGATGAGAGTCTAATTTGTTGGAGAAATTTTTCTTAATTTCTTGACTCAGTAGTCTTCGGGTCTTCAAAATCTGACGATGAACTTGTTGTAAAACAGAAATGGGTTACTGAGTCGCTTTCCTAAAGAGAATATTTGCATTCTGATGATCAAATCTGTAAAAAATGATTATCAATAATATAAAGTAGAAACTTGCTCGCAGCCTATTTATAGGCCTAAATGCACCTGATAGGATGGGTCATGTCCTTTGATTGTATCTAATCAGATATGATCATTGGATCATCAATCTATGGTGCAGATCTATCACACACCAAATCGGTGCATTCACTAATCACACCTAATCACGATTGGGTGCCATTTGATCTGTTCGATCGCACGTTTCTCCAATTAATGACTGAGATCAAGCCGCTCTGGATAGGACACACAACCGTTCGATCGGTTGGTTGACTCATTGCCAATGCACACCACATTACTACTGTCACGCGAAGCTAACTATGTTCCACGTCACACATGCCACGTTGGACCAACCTGTTCCAAAGCAAATAGGAAAGTGTCATTATGGCATCGATGCAAAGTGCGCCACATAGCCCCCATGCCACACAGCCCGCGCCACATATGCGTGTATGGATGGATGGATGGATGGATTCCTTGCAGTGTGAGTGCATGCACACTAACAATCATTCCACAATTCCATATTCAAAGGAATATTTCATGTAGCTCTGGCTCCATGTTTTCATCTCTTTCCAATGTGGGACAACTCCCCAAGCTTGTTTCAAGCTTCCCAAAGAAAAATAAGGAAGGTTTTAAAATACCCAAAAATTAAAATATTATTTTTAAAAACTCTTTTGAAAATTCCTCAACATAATTCAGATGACCATGGACCTTAAGAGTGAGCATGACTTGGCTTGGTTCAATGTAAGGTGAAACACCTATGGTTTCATAAAATTTGAAACCAAATTAATCATTTAAATTATGAAACCAAGTCAGACCGAACCATTTAAAAACGGTTCAGTTCGATTTAAACAACGGTTTCAAATATTATAGGAGGTGTTGAAAATTGTTAAGAGCAATTATAAAAAAAATTATACCAAATATTCAACCAAATAGTCACATGAGTGTGACACACTCATGTAAGTGTTTGGTAAAATATTTCGGATCTCTAATATTGTTAAATTATAAATAGTTTGTTCTAATAGTAAAGTGCTTATTTTGGTTCGTTCTCAATAGGTGCTTTTTTTTTTTTTTTTTGCCTCTGCTCCATTCATTCCCTGTAATTCTATCACAGGCTTACATTAATAAACCAAAATATTTACTTATAAAAGGATGTAATTCTATGCTTCAGGTGCATGGTAATTAAAATGTATAAATTTTTAACTAAACGGTCTGTTTTGATTTTAATCCAAAACCGTTGACCTCAAGCGTTAATCGAACCACAAGGTTCACCTAATTTGTGAACCAGAACCGAACCACATTAAAAGTTGCGCCGACCTAGGCTCATTTGTTTTAAGATTTGGGCTGAGCGAAGTAACCTTGGTTCAAGGGGACACGCTTCAGGACCGAGCTAAGAGCTTCAATAGCTCGGTCGTGTGGTGTACCCCCGTGTTAGACTAAGGTTTGGAATAGATGAGCAAGGTGTTATCAGTAGCTCGGACAGGGGTATGTTAGTAACAAACCGGGCTTAACGATATCTTGGTCGAATAGTATCTTCAGTCCGTCCGGTATGGAGCAGGTCCAGAATAGCTCGGTTTAGTGTGCTACCGAGCTGAGGTAGGAGGTGAAGGGTTTAGCTATCTCACTTGGCTTGCAGTAATGAGGGTGTTTTAAGGATAAGCATTATCCTTAAGCTTGAGACTCCTAGGAAGACTCTGCTAAGGAGAGTTGGAGTCCTACCAGGATTGTGCTAGGTGGAATCAATAAGAGCTCATGGCAGGATCTATGTACAGGTATCACAATTCTTACTCTAGAATACACAGAGCTTATTGTCTATTGTCTAGTTACTGACTTAGGTATCGGAGAGGTTTCTGGCACACACTCGTTGGCTAGCTCACGTTTGTGTTTTTAGGTGGCAAAGCGACGAAGTTTGGAGGGGTGCAAACTTGATCAACAGGATTATACGAGAAGATTATTTATGTGCTCGTACAATTGGCGCCGTCTGTGGGAAGACACAAAGAACAAAACCTTTTGATCAAGTTTTCCTCTCTAGTTGAAACCAATAGCGCACAATGAAGATTTGCCGCAATCTGCTATCGATGGGCAAACCCTAGAGGGGAGCGAGAGGCGCGTGAAGGTTTACCTTCTATCCCACCCATGGCAGAATTAGAACCCCAGCGACGGAACTCCCAGAGGGACACACGGGAGAGACGGGGCACCAGTCCTCGTCGCTCTCAAAGTCCTGAAAGACAGAGGCGGAGGTTGGATCCTCAAGTTCTGGAGGATTGCGTGAGGGAGCAAGACGAGTTAATAAGGAGGATGGCGGCAGACATGGAGACAATGAAGCGCCAGATAAAGGAAAAAGGGATGGCGACCGAAGAGGGGCGCAAAGGCAACACGCCCTCTTACCACTCGGAAGATCGTGACAGACATGTCACGCCATCTCAAGCAGAAAGTATGAGCCTTAGAACAGGCGACACTCAATCAAGGACTTCTAGGACTTGTTACTCCAGGTCTGAGAGAACGAGGACTGAAAGGTCGTATACAAAGGGAAGCAGCTATCGGCCCTTGCACACGTACCAAACGACATCTAGGTACATGGAGTTACCTAGGTCAGCGGATCTGCGAACAGTGCTCGAGGAGAGGGCCCGATAGAAGGAGGACACCAGGGCTCGTGACCCTCACAGAGTTTCAGCCTTACAGCGATTGGCCCCTAGGGCACATGGGAGTGTCGAGGTAGGGATGCCAATACCGCGCCTTGCTTATGAACCAGCGGATAAAGTATTAGCAAGGTTACAAAGTTCACCGTTTGTTCTGGCAATTGAGAACGCACCACTACCCTTAGGCTTCCACCAGCCGAAATTCATTACTTATGAGAAGAAGTCAGACCCCTACATGCACTTAAGCCACTTTCACTAGGTTATGGCAGTATACCGACGAAACGAGGCTCTAATGTGTATCCTGTTTCCATCCAGCCATGGTGATCGAGGTCTAACCTGGTTCGAAAGGCTGCCAGAAGGCAGCATAGCCTCATGGGCACAGTTGGCAGAAGCGTTCGTGACTAGATTCAGAACGAATACCAAGACACTAGTGGAGATTGACCAGCTACTCTCCATTGACATAGGCGAAAAGGAGACATTGAGGTCTTACAACAGTCGGTATTGGGAAACTTTTAACCAGATTGGGGATTGCCCTACAAATCTCGCCATCGCACAATACAAACGGGGTTTACCAGTCAGTAACAAATTAAGGGACTCAATGACAATGATGCCATCCCTCACGATGGAGGCCTTAATGGAGAGAGTGCATCAACATATCCGAGTAGAGAAAGATAGCGCCCGTGCTAAAGCAAAATCTGGCACAACAGCGATGCCAGATAAAAAGACTACAGCAAAAATCAACACGGTAGAACAACCAAGCAAGAATGGGCGAGGCAGGCGAGCCAACAGAGAGGACCCAGAAAAAAGGAAGTTAAGAATCCGCACTGCCATTACCACGGTATTCAATAAACCTATCTATCGGATTCTCAGCGAGATACGTGATGAACACTTCGTTCGGTGGCCAGCCAAGTTGGGAGAAGCACAAAAGGGCTATGATTAGAGGTCCCATTGGACCTTCCATGATGAGAAGGGGCATCGCACTGAAAATTGCACACCATTGAGGCAACATCTAGAGGAGTTAGTGGCTGCTGGATACCTGGACTAGTATATAGAAGGGGGGGGACATAGCCAGCCCCCCAGGACTTCAACAGACCAAACGGGATGTCAGTTGACGGTCCACCCCAAGGCATAATCAATGTTATACATGGGATCATCGACCTGAGCGGGTATGCGAGCTCAGGGGGATGATCAAAAAGGCTGAGCACTTGAGAAAGGTATTAAGTGCACAACCCACCGTCAAAAGGGGCAGAACAGAGGCTACGAACGTCATATCCTTTTCAGACAAGGATCTAGCAAGGCTACATTGCCCTCACAATGACATGCTGGTGGTCACTTTGCGCGTCAAGAATTTCGACATTAAGCGGATTCTAATTGACCAACGAAGCTCGTGCGAAATAATGTACTACGAGACTTTCAAACAACTGAAATTGGAGGACAAAGACTTGGCACCTGCGACTTCTCCCCTTGTCGGTTTCAACTCAATGCCAGAGTGGCCAGTGGGCAAGAT
Source organism: Camellia japonica (assembly GCA_030407325.1). NCBI lineage: Eukaryota > Viridiplantae > Streptophyta > Magnoliopsida > Ericales > Theaceae > Camellia > Camellia japonica. The sequence continues at coordinate 91,644,003 of JAPPVO010000002.1, forward strand.
AATCCTCCCAGTCAAGACAAGAACCATGACAAAACAGGTGGAATTCTGGGTATTGAAGGTCCCTTCCACTTACAACATAATCTTGGGAAGGACATGGCTGCATGCCATGCGCTCAATGGCGTCAACCTACCATCAGACATTACGATTCCCTAACGAAACCGGCGTGATTGAAGAAGTCTTAGGAGACCAAATCATGTCGAAGTAATGTTTCGTCACAGTAAACGGCAGTCGTGCTGCAAAAGGGTTCGTTCAGATGGTGGAAGAGCCAGAAAGCAACGAACTATTTGGAGATGTCGGCAAGGCAGCAGAGCAAAAGGCAATGGAAGACTTGGTTGAGGTAAGGATAGATGAAAAGAACCCAGAAAAGTTCTTTTTGCTCGGCTCGTCTTTGTCCAGCACTAAGAGAATAGAGGTCATGGAATTCTTAACCTTTAACATCGAAGTGTTTGCCTGGACACCATACGACATGCCTAGCACTGACCCAAATTTCATCTGCCATCAACTTAATGTCCACCCAACTACCAGACCAATTATTCAGCGAACTCGCCGATCGGCACTCCACCACGCAGAGATAGTGGTAGAAGAAGTAGGAAACTGGAGGCAGGAGCCATCAAAGAAGTACACTATCCCAGGTGGATCTCCAACACTGTAATAGTGCCAAAGAAGAACGAAAAATGACGTGTTTGCATGGACTACAAAATGGTCAACAAGGCATGCCCAAATGACAGTTTTCCTCTACCACGGATATACCAACTGGTGGACCTGACGGTAGGGCATAATCGACTTAGCTTCCTTGATGCGTATCGAGGTTACCATCAGATCGCTATGTATGAACCAGACCAAGAGGTCACGTCATTTACAATGCCCAGAGGATTGTACTGTTACAAGGTCATACCCTTTGGCCTAAAGAACGCAGGGGCTACGTTCCAATGGATGATCACCAAAATGTTTGAACCATTGTTAGGCAGAACAATGGAGGCTTACATAGATGACATGGTGGTCAAGAGTAAGGATGAGAAGGACCATCTCAGGGACCTAGATGAAATGTTTCAGATTTTGAAGTCCCACAAGTTACGTCTAAACGCATCTAAGTGTGCATTTGGTGTAGGATCAGGCAAATTCCTAGGCTTTCTAGTGACCAACCGGGGTATAGAAGCTGATCCCTCTCAGATCAAAGCAATTCAAGATCTTGAGAGACCCAACACAGTCAAAGAGGTACAGCATCTCACTGGCCTAGCAACCGCGCTCAACCGGTTTATAAGTCGTTCGTCAGACAGATATCGACCATTCTTCCAAGCACTAAAGGCCAAATTTGAGTGGGATGAAGAATATGATCGCGCCCTAGAAAGCTTGAAAAACTACATGACCTCTCCTCCACTGTTAGTAACCCCGGTACCAAGAGAAGAGCTCTTTTTGTACTTAGCAGTTTCACAATGTGCAGCCAGCGCAGTGTTGGTTAGAGCGGAAGGAATTCAACACCTGCCTTTTTTTTATGTTAGCAAGACCTTGTTGGGTGCTGAAACAAGGTACCTAGCATTGGAAAAACTGGCGCTACCTTTGATGATGGCCTTAAGAAAGTTGTCATACTATTTTCACGCCCACACCGTGATCGTCCTAACGGCTTTTCCATTAAAGGCCTTGTTTGAGAGGGCGGATTTTTCTGGACGAATCTTGAAATGGGCAGTAGAGTTGGGGCAGTTCGATATCAAGTTTCAACCCAGAACAACAATAAAAGCCCAAGCTTTAGCAAACTTTATGGCTGAGTTCATACCAAGAAGTCATCACATCTGCCTGGTTGATCTGACTGACGCAACCGAAGTAAGGGGGAAAAGTGCCGCAGGAACCACACAGCCCCTAACACAAGATGCCCAGCCACATTGCAAGCCATACAGGCTTGAGGACAAGAATGAAGGAGCAAATCATGCTATTCCCAGTGAGAATTCATCAAAAAGTATAGACTTAAGGCAGTCAGACAGCGAAGATCAAACCCCAACAGAAGGCATGGACTTGGAAGAAAACATTAGCAACACTTATGATCCCAAGACATCATCTGATCTCTCTACTTGCTATAAGTTATTCGTCAGAGAGATGTGGAAACTCTTCGTGGATGGAGCATCCAATAGGCACGGTGTAGGACTAGGTATAGTCCTCATCTCACCAGATGGCCTAACAATTGAACAGGTAGTCAACCTCGGCTTCCCAGCATCCAACAATGAGGCGGAGTATGAAGTATTGTTAGCAGGCTTAAAATTTGCACTTTTCATGAAGACCACCGAGCTAATGGTTTACAGTCACTCACAGCTGGTAGTAAACCAGATTTTAGGTGATTATGAGGTAAAAGATGAGAGGATGACTAAGTACCAAGAGTTAGTCAGAAAGGAGATCATGAAGTTCGAAGTAATTCGGATAGAGCAAATCGGTCGAGAAGAAAACAGTAGAGCAGACGAGCTGGCAGGTTTTGCTTCAATAGCAGATACATTTATCCCACACCCATTACTGATCGACTTCCTACCCAGACCAAGCATTGAAGAACCTGAAGTAGCTGAGGTATGTTGTGCCGAACTGGGCCATTTTTGGATGGACCCCATCATAGTATTTTAAAAAGACGGCATCTTGCCTGAAGAAAAGAAAGAAGCCAACAAAATTAGAGCAAAATCACAGCGATTTTGGCTCTTTCCATCACTGGCATTGTACAAAAAATCCTTCACAGGGCCTTACCTGAAATGTGTCAATCCCAGCAAAGTTGAGGCATTTTTGTTCGAGATACATGAAGGCATATGCGGAAGCCACAAAGGGGGAAGATCATTGGCCTACAGGGCAATTTCACAAGGATATTGGTGGCTATACATGCAAGCAAATTTAGAGAAATATGTCAAGAGGTGCGAGAAATGTCAGAAGTTCGCACACCAAATACATCAACCAGCCAGAGAACTCCTACCACTAACTAGTCTGTGGCCCTTTGCAATGTGGGGCTTGGACATAGTGGGACCACTTCCAACTGCATCCGACAACAGAGAGTTCTTTCTTGCAGCAATGGACTACTTCACAAAGTGGGTGGAGGCTAAAGCACTCGCATCAATAAAGGAGAAAGATGTCAAGAAGTTCGTCTGGCAGAATATCATAACTCGATTCGGCATACCCAAGGCTCTAATATCTGACAATGGCACTCAGTTCGATGGCAAAATTTTCAGGGGCTTTTGCGAAGAATACAAGATAGAATTCTATAACTCTACACTAGCATACCCTCAAGCGAATGGCCAGGCAGAAGCATCAAACAAAGTTGTCTTAGATGGTTTGAAGAAAATGTTAGAGAGAGCAAAAGGCAAGTGGGCTGAGGAGCTTCCTCATGTTTTATGGGCTTACCGTACCACACATCGGCGATCAATTGGAGAAACGCCTTTTTCCTTGGCTTATGGCATGGAAGCAGTAATCCCACTAGAAGTAGGCCTCCCCACTATTAGAAGTGAAAATTTTGACCCAAACTTGAATGAAGAAGCCATAACCTTGGAACTCGACCTCGTAGAAGAAAGAAGGGAAAGAGCACTAGTTCATATTGCCTCATACTAGCAGGAGTTATCCAGAAAATATAACAAAACAATGCATCTGAGACAATTCAAGATTGGAGATTGGATACTGCACAAAGTAATGGGAAACACTTTGGTACCCAGAGATGGCAAGTTAGGACCTAACTGGGAAGGACCATACAAAGTGGTCAGTTTAGCAGGAAAAAGGGCATATCACTTGGAAGATGGAGACATCAAGGCTATTCCCAGGCTATGGAACACTGTCAATCTCAAATTATTTTATTTTTAGCTTTTCTTTAAAATACTTGTAATTTTTTCCTTTTTCAAATAAAACAAGTAGTTTTTTCAGCATAATTCTTTTTACTGTAAAAGTTGTCATTGCCAGCAAGGGGCAACCAAGAAGTTTGGCAGGATTGGCCAAACATTCAATTCTTTTCCTCAACCGAGATAAGGATCTAGGCTGAAGAAAGGTTGGCAGGTATAACCAACATTTAGCTCTCTTTAGCTGAGATAAGGATCTAGGTTGAAGAAGGTTGGCAGGTATGACCAACATTTAGCTCTCTTCAGCCGAGACAAGGATCTAGGCTGAAGAAAGTTTGGCAGGTATGACCAACATTTAGCTCTCTTTAGCCGAGATAAGGATCTAGGCTGAAGAAGGTTAGAAGGTATGACCAACATTTAGCTCTCTTCAGCCGAGATAAGGATCCAGGCTGAAGAACGTTTGGCAAGTATGACCAATATTTAGCTCTCTTTAGACGAGATAAGGATCTAGACTGAAAAAAGTTGGCAGATATGACCAACATTTAGCTCTCTTTAGCCGAGATAAAGATCTAGGCTGAAGAAAGTTTGGCAGGTATGACCAAGATTTAGTTCTCTTTAGCCGAGATAAGGATCTAGACTGAAGAAGGTTAGCAAGTATGACCAACATTTAGCTCTCTTCAGCCAAGATAAGGATCTAGGCTGAAGAACGTTTGGCAGGTATGACTAACATTTAGCTCTCTTTAGCCGAGATAAGGATCTAGGCTGAAGAAAGTTTGGCACGTATGACCAACATTTAGCTCTCTTCAGCCGAGATAAGGATCTAGGCTGAAGAAGGTTGGCAGGTATAACCAACATTTATTTCTCTTCTTCAGCCGAGATAAGGATCTAGGCTGAAGAAGGTTGGCAGGTTTAACCAACATTTATTTCTCTTCTTCAGCCTAGATCCTTATCTCGGCTGAAGAAGGTTAGCAGGATTAAGTAAAGCCTAGCTAAATTAGTCTGGCTTGGCATGGTGCAAAAGTATTGTAAATAACCAAACAAACAGTTCAAGAAAAAGCAGATTTCATTTCATTTCAAAATATTCATTACAAAGGGAGGGGCTTGAGCCCGATTACAAATTTCGTTGATAACAAAAAAAAGAAAAACGAAATTAAGCAAAAAGGTCGTCCAAATCAGCATCCAGATCAACCCGAGCTTTGCCACTCGATAGGCCGGCTTCAGCAAGTAGGTCGGTCACTAAAGCACCCTCAACCGTACTTGCCACCGGTGGATCCACCCGAGCTGTCTGACTGGCCTGAAGACCGTGATCACTGATAGCAGGTGGGGCGTTGTTTGGGACAAGGGATTCTTCTTCCTCCCTCCCCCTTGGAGAAGCTTTTGTTGAATGGTGTTGGCGTAGTCCGCCATGTAGCTTGGGATGAAGTGAGGGGGAGGGTTCTGAAAGACCTCAGTCTCTTGGTCATGACTGAGCTTAATGACGGCTGCCTTCCATCCGCATTTGAAAAAGATATCTTTTGCAGCTTCACACTGCAAGACATACGTGGCCTCTCCTTCTTTGTAGCCACGGTCTTCAGCCTCTTCCGCGCTCTTTTTTAGCTCGGTTATCTCAGCATCTTTTTTCTTTTCGAGCTTGGCCAGTTTGCGCAGATAGTGGTCTTTCCTTTTGGCCAGCGCTTTCTACTTGTCCGCTTCCGCAGCGTTGACCAGCTCGGTGAGTCATGCGTTTTGAGCTTCAAGCTCAGTCATTTTTTGTTTGGCCTCATTCAGCTCGACCGCCTTAGCATTGGCGTCTGCCACGGCCAGCCTCGCAGTCTTGCGCAGCTCCATCACGCACTTATGAGCAATATGGTTCTTCTGCATGGCCTGTAGAGGCAGAGATAGTGAATATGACTAAAACCGAGCAAACAGACTGTAAAATAGAAAACAAACAGAGGGAGCACTTACCATCACCATTGAATTAGTAGCCGAGCGGATGGCCTTGAGCTCGGTTAAATGGTCATGGTGCTCCATGTCTTGTGGCAGACACATGCTTTTGGCAAGATTGAAGGCCAGCGTGTGGTCCTTCTCTGCCACCACTGAGTTCTTGGAGGTTATAGCTCGATTCTTGTAAGTAATTTTTGGTGCCCATTCTGAAGGGCTAGCTCGGTCAGAATGCATTGGCTCAGGGCTCGGCTGCATTGTTTCAGGAAACACGCGGTCCTTCTCATTGATCAATCGTTGCGGCTCGGTCGAAGCAGTACGCGCACGCTTGTTCGGCCGAGATGACAAGGCACGGGTTATTGGAAGGGCCACCACAGCCTCGTGTGTTTGACCGGCTTGTGGTACCTCGGTTTGAACCCTGCTAATCGGAGTTGATGTTTGTTCGATGATCAGGGCGCGAATTCACGGCACTTTGCTATTTCTTGTTCTTTTGTGAGTGGAATAAGGTTGATTTGGGGCAAGGTTGGGTCTGGTTCAGGTGATGGTTCCAAGAGGAAGTCAGTTACCCTGGTCTTCCTCCTTCTACTATACCGACAGGTCGGTTCGAAGTTCAGCAGCTCAGCCCAACCTCGATGACGATTCCGGAGCACGGCATGAAGAGCGTCTTGGTTCGCGTATGGGTATTGAGATTTTAACTGGTTTAAGTCTGCACAAAGAAAAAGGCAATGGTTAGCACGGCGAAAATTTATAGCTTGAAACAAAGCAAAAAACAGAGAATTAAACCGAGGTTTTCTTACCAGCGGTCCCTTTATTCCAGTTAATGTTGTAGCCCGGTATCTGGGCTTCTTGGTCTTCAAAATTACCAGAGACCCAGAAGAAGTCGTCGTCATTTACATCTTTATCTGGTGTGTTTTTTATTATTTTCTCTCGACCTCTTCTTACCCTTAAGCAATACACCCAACCGTCGTCATTTTGGCCGAGCGAATATTGGTGAAATAGCTCAGCCAATCCGAGGTTGAGGCCGAGCCGGCAATTTAGCTTGGCGATGCCATTTATTATCTTACAAGTGTTAGTGCTAAGTTGGGTTGGGCATAGTCTGGTCTGCCTGAGGAACTTGCATATTAGTGGCTGTACAGGGAATCGAAGACCAGCCTCTACTATTGATATTATGGTAAAAGGAACAAAGCTCGGTTTTCCCCATGGCATGGTGTCTAGTTCGGTTAAATATAGGTGGACGTCGTCTGGAATTTGGTAGTCCTTTCGGAACCCAGCTATGGCCCTAGGGGAGTCAACTAGAAATCGGTATTTACCCATGTTAACTTAAGAAGTTGTAAATGGAGTTCACGAGTTGCCCAGCTCGGTGCGGCTAAGGCTTTGGTCGGCTCGGTTGTGCAAAGCCGCCTAGGGCAGGGTGCAAAGGTGTGTCTGGCCAACCTAGTCAAGTCTGCAAAGGGGAAATAAGAAGTGTTATGCCCAGACAACTGGACCGGGCTAAGCAAATAGTCAATTTACAGAACAGTAAAAGCCTAGATTGGCTACATTTGGGTAAATGGGTAGCTCTCAGTTCGGTCGTAAAGAAGGGCCAACTCAAGGTCCCTAGCTCGGTTGGAGATAAGTATGCAAAGTTATAACTGATTTCATAGTTCGGTCGTGTTCAAGCCTAAAAGTTGCCTAAACAAATACCTAGTTCGGTTACAGCACGACTCTGGATTAAACATTATGTTTTTTGAATCCAGTTGATGTGCTTTTGAGCTCGAGCATAAGGATTTGGGTTTATAGTGTTTGCTCAACACACCAGTGTATATAAACACATGTATATGGAGATTAAATACCAAAGAATGAAGAAATAGGTAAAAAAGAACATCAGAAAGAGGCATTAGCAACTTACAAGTGAAAAGGCGTGAAAACAATAACCAACCAGCAAGAAGGCCAACGAAGATGGAGGCGTGGGTATGGAGCTTTGAAATGCAGAGATTCTCTGAAGAACGAAGATGAACAGTAGAAGGGTGACTGTTCAAAATAAAAGGATGGTATTTATGTGAAAGACAAAACGGCGGGCGTATTTTCAAATTTTTCTTGAGCAGTGTGATACGGCTGTTACAGTTTAAGAGGGCAATTAATGCACACCACGTGTCTCAATAAGGACACGATGTCAGACATGAGACGACAGACTGTTCAACCGACGTGAGTTTCTAGAGCCGAACTAGAAATAGCCCGGTTAAGTAAAACATTTTTTGGACTCGGTCAGATGCTTATTACGGCTCGGTTAGCTTGAGGCATTTTTAGTGCGGCTTGAAGATAATAATCCCAATCATGCTTGGCAGTTGGAATTAAAGGGCAATTGAAAGGGTAATTTGCATACTGAAAGTTAGGCCGAGCTAGGCCCATTTGTTTTAAGATTTGGGCTGAGCGAAGTAACCTCGGTTCAAGGGGACACGTTTCAGGACCGAGCTAAGAGCTTCAATAGCTCGGTCGTGTGGTGTACCCCCGTGTTAGACTGAGGTTTGGAATAGATGAGCAAGGTGTTATCAGTAGCTCGAATAGAGGTATGTTAGTAACAAACCGGGCTTAAACGATATCTCGGTCAAATAGTATCTTCAGTCCATCCGGCGTGGAACAGGTCCAGGATAGCTTGGTTTAGTGTGTTACCAAGCTGAGGCAAGAGGTGAAGGGTTTAGCCATCTCACGTGGCTTGCAGTGATGAGGATGTTTTAAGGATAAGCATTATCCTTAAGCTTGAGACTCTTAGAAGGACTCTGCTAAGGAGAGTTGGAGTCCTACCAGGATTGTGCTGGGTGGAATCAATAAGAGCTCATAGCAGGATCTATGTACAGGTATCACAATTCTTACTCTAGAATACACAGAGTTTATTGTCTATTGTCTAGTTGCTGACTTAGGCATCGGAGAGGTTTCCGGCACACACCCGCCGGCTAGCTCATGTTTGTGTTTTCAGGTGACAAAGCGACGACGTTTGGAGGAGTGCAAGCTTGATCAACAGGATTATACGAGAAGATTATTTCTGTGCTCGTACACACATATTAAAAAGTCAAAACGAATATACCAGTTTTGTCTGCACCAGATCGGATTGTAATTTCTTCGATTTTTTTGCTCATCCCTAATGGACCTCCAACACCAACACGAACATGAATTTATCTATCTATACTATTATTAGGTAAATGTTAAACTTGGTGTTCAAACCTTCTCCTTGTGCCACGTAACCGATATTTCTATCCTAAAATAAGAAGTTATGCAAAGACAAAGTTTGAACCTAAGACTTTGTGTTTGATTAGAAAGACTCTTACTATTTAGATAACATACCAATTATAATATTTATTTTTTTATTATTTATTTTTATTTTTATTTATTTGAATTACATAGCGTGAAAATCAAATATTATAAATTGTCCAATTATTTTATTTACTTTTTTACATTTTTTTTATAAAAAATTAAAAAAATTACTAAAAAATCAACTCGTAACCAAACTTGCGTGTGGAAATAGAATGTCAAATCAGCTCTCTACTTTCAAAGACAGACACCCAAAGGGAGAGAGAAAATGAGGCTGTATTTGGTTATATTTGCCAAACATATTTCCACCCACTTTCATGAGTGTGGTGTTTGTTTTGAACTTTCAAATTATAATTTCACACCCACTTTTAAAAACTCCTTTTTAGGTGAAAAAATTTGACTAACCCGATCGTCCTCCCGGACATCCAGCCGGTTGACCGGAACAGTGTTCGGGTTTTTTTTTTTTTTCGCACCTATTATTTTTATATTGTAAATAAAAAATATTTTCAATTTTTTTTTAATTTTTATATAAACTTTGAATAGAATTTTAGGTTGTGTGTTTGGTTATGAATTGTAAGTTTTTCAATCAAATAACTTTTGTAATTTCAAAAACTCAAAACTCCTTCCAAAACTCAATTCAAAATTATTTTCAAAACTCATAATCAAACAAATTTTTCACACTCAAATTATAATTCCAGAACTTACAAACACAAAAAATACAACTCTATTATCAAATCATATTTAGAAAACTCTACCAAACGCTACTTGAAACTTTCCCCAAAATAAATAAATACACACACACATTAACATAATAACATAACTGAAAAAGATCACGACACACACCTTTTAAAAGCTATGTATTGTATACACCTTATAATTAAAGAAGAAAGTGATATAATTCTATATTTTCTGAGTCATAATTAAGATAAAATAAAAAATAATAACCAAACACTACATAAGGCATAACCAAACATTTGAAAATAATGCCATAACTAAAAAAAAAAAATTAATCATAACTAAAGATGCATATGGTAAGGAGTGTGTATTGTAAAATTCTCCAACATAACTACTACCGGAAGATGTGCAATGCAGCAGCACAAATATGGTACGTACATGTACATATATCCGATATACAAACATCTCTTTTTTCTTTTTTTCAGATTTATACAAAAAAGACACAAGTTATTTTACCTTATTTTCTTGCATTTTTTTGGCAGCAAATTCAAAACAAAGTTCTCCCTTCATTCCCAAAATCAAGATGCCAAAGTTGCACTAGGGCAACTATCCACAGTGCAGGCCAAGATGTCTCTATAATCGCGAGTTATTCTGAAAGAATCATAAACATTCCCATCCCTGCTCTTCTTGTACTCAAACAGAAGGTTTGAATGATCAAATGCGGTGAGTTTTACAAATCCATAATCAAAATCCCTGAAAATACTCCAATGAGTCTGGATGGTGGTAAATGGTGAAAGGCTTGCTCCTGCACCCCCCGCAACCACATGTATTGTCCCATTAAGGGGCCCCTTGTAATAATGCTTCTCCTTATTAGTGCAAATATTCTGTACCAAGAAAAACATACATGGCCAAAATGTTATATAAATCCATGCTGCTAGTTGATTTGATAGCCAAGTGTACATTATATTTTCTCTTTTCTTTCTCTTTGTTTTCACTTTCATCTTCAAAGGAAACAAAAAATAAAATAAATGTGTTCGAGAACCCCCACTGTGACAATTTGACAAGAATAAACACAAACTTACAAAGAGATGACTAGTATCAGCACAATCCATGAATTGGAGAACCCCAATTTGCAAATGGTTCAAAATCCCAGTTTCACTCTCTTAGTGATAAATAAATAGTAAATAAAAGGATGGGTTGAAAAACATAATGGAACTGACTTTTGTACAAACAAATTCAATTACCTGGTAAATGGGACATGTCCTTTCATAGTTGTGTACATGGCCAAACATGGCTATATCAACCTTGTACTTCTGCCAAAGCTTTTGAAGACTATCCCTCCCCATTGGTTCTGCAAATGATCCTTCTAAAGCATAATTCGCATCAGAGGAATAACCTAATACCCGATGTGCAAGGAAGATCAGCCACGGTTGCTTCAGTCTATCAACAGATGCCAAGCAATGCTCGATGAACACATATTGGTCAGACCCCTCTCTCCAGTCTTGTTCTGTGTCAGCTATGCAGAATTTGAACATGCCATAATCGGTGGAGTACCTAGCAGAGGAAGATATGAAACTTAAAAGCAGTCACTCCAGGACTTGGGTTGCATGTGTTGAAACATGTCTATACAGAAAATTTACAATTAGATGGACTCTCTCACACACGCACTCAGAGTCAATTTCTTTGAAGATGGGAAAATTCTAAGTTGTATCCTTCATGGTATTTGGAATATTTATAATGTTTTGACTCAAGGATTGGGTTTGAGACTGAATTTGAGTTTGAGCTTGAGGTAAGTCGAAATCTAGACTTTGGTCAAAACTTCCAATATTTTTTACTTGGAGAAAATGCAATTGGGGGCCAAAATGAAGTTAGCCAAGAAGATGAGCTACCTCCTCCTCCTACTCCTCCATTGGATGACTATTTTTTCGACATGTGTAAGCAACTTTTTGGCCTTTGCTTTCAAGACTTGCACCCGCATTGGATTTGTGAGGCACATAAAAGGAGGATTTTATTCACTTGGCTTACACAAAGTGACAAAATGATTTCAAGAAGTCCTAAGTAGCACAAAGCCCATTTCTAGGTCGAGCAAGGAACAATGCAAATCAAGTAAGAAAGTTCGGCCAAACATATAAACATATATATGTGTGTGCAGGGGCGGAGGGAGGGGGGAGGGGGGAGGGGGGGTGTTAGGGGCAGTTGTGGCCCCTGCAAGGATTTTGGAAACCTCATGCTTATTTGTATGTGATGCAGTAATATGCAGCTGCTATATATGTTTGGCCCCTGCAATTTTTTGACCCCAACAAAAACATAATCCTTCCCACATAAAATAGAATTGAGCCTAGTCCAAACATAACTCAAGACTTATAAAATTGTGGCCCAGTAAGCAATAGTTGGTAGCAGTTTTAATGGATTTTATTAATGTGTGTTTTAAAGCACATATTAAAAAGTTTTACGAGAATGTATATTTTGAATGAAAGTGTAATAAAAAATGTACAATTTATCTCTTTTAACATATGCCTTAAAGATACATGTTAACAATACCTATTTTTATTGAACTAATAAAAAACTAACTCTTAAGTTTGAATTTTATAATTTTGTTTTTAAAATTTGACTACTTGGATGGTATATATTTAAGTTTTATAGGCAATAATTTTCTATTTCGGCCATTGTAAAAAGCTTGTTGGCCAGTTGAATTTGTTTTTACATCACAATGAAATAATCAAATTATTTTAACCAATCTAATGGGATTTGTTTGCAAAATTTTAATGCTTCACTTGCCCAATATCTTAATAAATTTACACAATATTAATTTATATATATATATATAACCAAACCAAACCAAACCAAACCAAGCCAAGCCAGACCAGGCCAAGCCAAGCCTTAAGTCCCATCAAATGGGGTAGGCTACATAAATCCTTCTTCTCCATGCGGTCCTATCAAATGCCATTTCGTTAGTCAAATTAAGTAGATCCATATCTCTATTTACAACACTACCCAACGTTAATCTACGCCTAGTCCGTCCCCTAACACTTCCATCTACCGTTACAACATCGCATCTCTTCACTACTGCCTCTATTGGTCTCCGTTGAATATGTCCAAACCATCTTAATCGATTCTCTCTCAACTTATCTTCTATCAGTGTTACTCCTACCCATTCCCGAATACACTCATTCCTAATTCTATATTGTCTAGTCTTGCCACACATCCGCCTTGGCATTTTCATCTCAGCCACACTCATCTTATCTACATATTGTTTCTTAGTTGCCCAACATTCCAACATTCCGTCCCATACAACATTGTTGGTCTAATAGCCGTTCTATAGAACTTACCTTTAAGTCTAGTGGGTATTCATTTATCGCACATTACCCTAGACGCACTTCTCCACTTACACCATCCCGCCTTAATCCTATAGGCCACATCCGCATCAATCTCCCCTGCTGTTGTGATAATCGACCCTAAATAACGAAAATGTTCACTCTTAGGCAACTCTTGGTTTTCAATCTTCACTTCTCCTCTGCTTTCATTGTTACTGTTACTAAATTTACACTCTATGTACTCTGTCTTAGTTCTGCTTATCCAGAATCCTTTAGATTCAAGAGCTTTTCTCCAAATCTCCAACTTTGTATTAACTCCTTTTTTAGTCTCATCTACTAGCACTATATCGTCTGCAAAAAGCATATACCATGGCACGTCATCCTGCATATTTCTCGTTAACTCATCCACAACTAAAGTAAAAAGATAAGGACTTACGGTAGATCCTTGGTGTAACCTTACAGTGATAGGAAATTCATTTGTCTCTCCAGTAGGCGATCTAATAGTGGTCACCACCCCTTCATACATGTCCCTAATCACATCAATGTAATCTTTTGTCACCCCTTTCTTCGCTAACACCCACCATATTATATCTCGGGACACTCTATCATATGCTTTCTCAAGGTCGATTAACACCATATGAATGTCTTTTTTCTTTTCTCTATACTTTTCTATTACTCTCCTCAAAAGATAGATCACTTCCATTGTTGACCTGTCTGGCATAAACACAAATTGATTCTTTGACACCTCTGTTATATCTCGCAATCGGCGTTCTATCACCCTCTCCCACACTTTCATTATATGACACATTAGCTTAATTCCTCTATATATATATATAAAATAAGTAATGAATTTTAAATATTTTTAATACTTTTATTTGAGTAATTCAAAAATTTATTGTAACTCGACTAGACTAAAATTTTCATGTACCATTCTTGTTCATTTGGCACCCCCACCTTTGCGATCCTTGCTCTACCCCTGTATGTGTGTGTGTGTGTGTGTGTGTGTGTGTGTGTGTGTGTGCACGCGTGCACGCGCATATGTGAATGTAACACATTTTTTTACAATGACTCATACCAGAACTTAGCTCTGTTCTCAGTAGGAACATAAAACATAGTCTCAGCCAACACGCCACATTCTCCTCCTGAATCCATGTTCCGATAGAATGATCCTGTTCCGGGCCAGTCACGTTCATGGTTACCACTGAAAGGAGAAACTATTAATTGCCATTTGCCACACGAGGAGAGAGTAGATGAGTGACTATGTACAATGATAAAAAAAAGTTGCAACACACCTAGCAATCATATAAGGCACAGTTGAGGCAATTGGCTCAATTTGAGAAGTAAACTGATCCCACTGTGAAAGATATCCATTTGCATAACATATATCTCCAATGTGGAAGACTATATCAGTGTTCCTCAAGTCCTTAATAAGCTGTTTAGTAGTGTTCAGAGAGCCGCGCTGGAAATTATTATATTCACTGGAGCCATCAACCTCATCCTTCATATTGGAAAACGAAAAAGACATTTCAGAACAGCAGCTTACTGGGTAAATGGCACTGGGCTGGGCTTTAGAGTATTCGAATAAAAACTCAACAATTAAGTCATTGAATGAACATTATGGTGGTGAAGAACAGATTCCCAATAAAATAAAATTAGTGAGGCAATGGAAAAGAAATAGATCTATTACTATGTGACATAAATCTATTAAAATTCCCAGTTACAATGATATATTTAAAATAGATAAAACTTGGAATAAGAAAAATAAATCAATAAAGGGCTAGGTTCAATGTGCATAATGAAGTTTGCAAGGGAGTTCAGACCTTTCCCAGGTCACCATAAATGACTACACGCTGCACAGAATTTTGACCAGGATAAGGAGATGCCCTGAACTGGTACATCTGAGTCCATATATACGTACCATTCAACAACATATGTCCTATCTTGTACGTGTACCTGCATAATAATTCAGTAAATGTTGATCTAAAGAGGCAAGTAAACTGATACACTGACTGCACCACTCTTTGTACCCATAGTCCAGGTACAATATTGAACTAAATCTTTTTGAATAGAGCAGCCACCATCAAAATAAATAGTTTCTCTCCCCCCACCCCCCCCCCCCAAAAAAAAAAAAAAAAAAAAACAACAAAAAATATGTATCTCATAATATTATCAGAGAACATCATACTTTGATGAGTTCTAATATCAATTATTATATCTCATTTGTTCGGTCATTTGGACACATTATTTAACTTTATTAAACCAAGGGCTTCTTTCTATTATTGTAAGTTATAAATTAGGATAGTAACTTGACATGTAACTTTACAATGTATTCAAAGTTGCCTTTGGCCTTTATATATGTTTGGATGAATAATGAAACAATGAAAAGGAAAAAAAAAAAAATTTTGAAATTACAACCAAAATTAACCAAAATCAGTGGAACTTTGAGAAATTAACCAAAATTTAACACATTTATTACCATTGTCATATACTAGCAGAAAATACAAACATACACAGAGTTGGGCCACAAATCCTTCAGGAAACTGGTGTGTATGAATCCAGGATCACGCCATCCCACTGTTCTTGCTGGTGCACCTGCACCATGGAAATATAAGATGAATTATTCTACCATAAAGTGTTTGTCATAAAAGTCTTGATCCGTTCAACCAAATACGTGAAAAGCCCAGGAACACCAGCTGTGAAGAATGCTCAGAAATTGAAGTGCCAAGCAACACTTTTGTTAGTTCAATAAAAAATATATAAATAAATTAAAAAAGAAAAGAAAAAAGAGCATGACTTTTATTGTTTGATCCCAATCCAGAATCTGTAATTACTATAGGTATATGATATTGTCAGACAAAGACTCATATACATTATCTAGTATTGTCACTGATTTGCCAACTCTTATGGAATAGCATTTTTGCCACAACTGAATTACGTGTACATAAATCTCCAAACAAGATTTGATATGGTAACATTCACTGTGTACAAGAAGCATTATCCAAGTAAAAACAGCATGAAGAAAAATAAAAAGACCTCTTATATCATTATTAAAGATTGGTGCATGGAACTATTGAAACAGTAGCTCTGCCAAGAGGGCTGTATCTATAAATGCACAAAATATTCAATAAAATTTTAAGCTATGATGTTTTACTCAAAACAAAAGTTCCATAATTATCAGCATAATAAAGATGTTCGCACCAGAATTCTATTTCATATCCATTATTTTTAGTATGTGGAAATTCAGTACAAAGATAAGGTCATCATTCTGAAGCAATGCACCTTGTGTCCATACTTGGGAATAAATTATACAAACAAGATTCCAATGTATATTTACATGTATACATATTTACGCACCACACATACTGCGACGATCAAAAGTCACTGTCCCAGCTGGGGAACGACTTTGTTCTCCTCCTTTTGGACCCCATTCAACGAAAGGTTCTGCTTCATTGATCCCATATCCACTTGTCCATGTTACAGTCATCTGAGTTTCAAGTTAAACAGCATCATTTCCTCAAGAAATCTTTAAAACCAAGCAAGTAAATAAATGACCAAATGAAAGAAGGGTAGTAGTAAGCAACAAGAGAGAAGGCCTACCATGCATTGGCAAGGCATTAGGACAATCATCTACGACATACACTATGCATAAGACCTAACAACTAAAGTGACAGAATTAGACTTACTTCATTCCATGTCTTTCCTTGTGCTAAGCGTGGGTACACCGGTGCATTTGGATTTGCAAAATCTACAATATTTGACACTGCCACTAGCTTCGGCTGTTATTGAAAGAAAAAGGCATTAAATTGCATTGAAGGTGGTTGTGGCTAAAACACAAAAGAGAATACAATCTTCATATACAAGCTAAAAAAATGGTAAAGGAACAAACTAATAAAAATTTAAAACAAAAAAGTGTTTGTGGCTGAAAAATGTTTTCGTTTTAAAATTTTTCTTTTTAAAAAATTAAAAATAAATATGGTGAAAAAATAATGAAATTTTTTAAAAACTTATCATTTTCATATTGTTTTGTTTTTCAATGCATAAATAATTTTTGAAAATTTAAAAATATCATTTTGATGTTTATTTTCACCAAACTAATATTGTTCTACATATATATATATATATATATATTTAAAAATGAAAGCCTAGCTGTTGATGGATTATAATGGTTACCAAACTACTGACACTAGAATTTTTTTCTTGGAGAACATTAATGACTACAATTGAATTTTTATTTTTAATATCTCAGTTTATCTTTATAAAGCTAGTCGACCAAAAGCTTTCCAACTGAATCCAAATTACAAATGAAATTCCAATTAAAAATTTTCTTTTTATTTTTTTCTCATATATGTTTTTGAAAGCAATAGCTGAACAGAGATATTGAACTGTAAAAGGCCAGCCAATGGTTCTTTATAAAGACCATAATGGACCAAAACAGAACAATCAATGGTTCTTTATAAGATTATGTTCATGAAAGACAGTTTGACCTCCACATAGCCATGTTGGTTATATGGGAAGAGAAAGATATTACGAGCATACAGTTAATAAACCGCCAGAAAACAATGCAAAAGAGAAGTCGGATCTCTGTTTGATCAATTGAAGCCTTAATGATCCTTTGCCGTTATCTTTGTACTCAGGATTTGTGTAATTTGCATATTGATACTGCAAGAGAAGTGTAATAGTTTAATATTCAA
Organism: Camellia japonica; assembly: GCA_030407325.1. Lineage (NCBI taxonomy): Eukaryota > Viridiplantae > Streptophyta > Magnoliopsida > Ericales > Theaceae > Camellia > Camellia japonica. The sequence goes on from JAPPVO010000002.1 coordinate 91,661,673, forward strand.
TTGAGTCATAGAAATGCCCTTTTTCCACTTGGAAAGCAAGCCAAGAAGTCATAAAAGAAATCCAAGGCAGCACAGCTCGAACCTTAATTGGTGCAGTACACAAAAGGGGAGGAAAAACTCTTCCATTTTCAGGTGGGCAAGTAGAAGCACTGCAAAAATAAATAAATAAATAAATAAGTAATAAACTACAATGATTTGTTCAGATTAACACCATCAAAATTAATATATATAAATAGTAATCTCAGAAAAATCATTTCAACCTGAAATTTGCAGGTGAAAATACTGCAATCCAATCATCAATTGATGGGTTCGGAATGCTATATTCCAAAGTCAACCACTCAGAATTTTGCCCCTATATCAGAGAAGGAATCTTGGCATCAAACCAGACCAAAATTACACAAAATCCTTTCTAAATTTTCAGATGTTTGAAACTTCTACCAGTCTCAGTGGGTTCTAAGCAGCAGACGCAGGCATTACCCATCAAAGATTAAAGGATGGGTTAGCTGAAAGTGGTAACCGGTTAATGTGGGAATCCAATCTCTCTCATTGCTAATATATTAATTAGTTTTAAACATTTATTTTCATACATGCCCTGAACTCTGAGACTTAGAGTGCAATTGAAGGTTACCTACCTCTAACCCAAGAACTGGAGGAGATGCTTTAATATAAGCATGGTCATCAAATGCAAACACTGCCCTCTGAATTGCAATTCTCGAGAGAGGCTGCTGGTCTCCATGCGATGTTGCCCCATTGAACCCCGACAAAATTGCCAACAAAATCAACCCCGATAATGTCATCCCTCCCTCCCAATATCTGATCAACTCAATCAAAATTCAGCATAACTAATAGTAAGAACCCCTATCCACAGCAACACAACACAAATGCAATTGCAAAATCAAAAAATTAAAAAAATAAAAAGAATAAATTACATTCTAAACTTAGCAAAGAATCACATGGAACAAAAATCTTAATTTTCATTTGCTATATTATGACCATTTATAATACCAAACATGTCTCTCTCTCTCTCTCTCTCTCTCTCTCTCTCTCTCTCTCTCTCTCTCTCTCTCTATTTTATAAGATTTTTCTCTCAAGAGCTAATAGACAAATATCAGAATCAAAAGCTAAGTTTCAAAAAGGGGGAATTCTTAATACATGGCATTGCAACTCACCCACAAAAATATAACTACCAAACAGAATCCCAAAATGTATAACTGTGTTTAACCATATATGAACTCCTCCAACATACAAAAACAAGTAAAATGCTTCACTATTCTTACAACAGTGGGTGACAATCTGAAAATAAGCAAACAAATTAGGGGACACAGTAAGCATAATTGCAACTAGGCATGTAAATTAACTGAAAAGAACTCACACACAGAAATGAGAAAATTGAGTTAAAAGGGTTTGTGTAGTGTACAATTTGAAATTTTTGAAGAAGATTGTGATGATCTTTGAAGAAGAGAGTCGAAACAATTCAGTTCATCGTGTCGGTGGTATATCAGTGGCAATCAGTTTGTAGTAGTGAGGGAAGTATTTAGATTCATAGTGGGAACATTCGGTCGAAGGTCCGCATATTTGGACTTGAAAGTTGAATAACTCATAAACAGACAAATATGTTTATGCAAATGGGTATAGGCACTAGATAGCATAGATATTAGATAGGCGATTGGATAAGAGTCGAATGCAATCCAAATTCTCGAATAAATAGTTTCTTGTCTGGTCTGATTGACTGAAAATTATATATATTTCATTTTTTTTTTAACCATGAGATTAGATATTATCTTAATAAATTTCCCGTTTAGCGGTAATATATTAATATGTGAAGAAGTGGTTTGAAAATACTCTTCTAATCTTGAGAAGCGTTCAAGATCCGCTAATAATCACCTGAAATGGGATAAACACTCCGGTCGGGGGTACCGGAATTAGCATTCCGACGGATACGTCAGTCTCTACACTCGAGGATACTTGTGTTCTAAGTTAAGCATAGTAATTCTCACATACCTCATTATGGCTGATGTTTTTTCTATTTATATCTTTTCTTCTTTGGGCCTCGGGATTAGGTCCATCCCCCACCTCATATTCGGCACATTTTATAATGGACCGATCCCTACTCGGCCCTTCGTTTTTTTCGGTTATTTGGCCGAGTAGGGTTGGATTTTGAGCTTTCGAGCCAATTGCCGAGTGCTTCAAACCTCGACTCTACCAGATTCGGCTGTCCGAAACCTCTACGACTCCCGAATCTCGACCCCCACATAATATAATTAGATTATAATGAAAGAATCGTCACTTAACTTCCTATTCATTACACTTTAAGGTGTAATTAGACCACACTCTAATATCTCTCTCGTTTATTTAAATAATTATTTTATCATTTTAAATTATTTACTAAATAAAAATGCTAGATATATCAAGAAATTTATCAAAAAAATTACCAAATACTGTAGACCTTTGTATGGCTTTTTTGATTTTTTTTTTTGTAAAATGAAAAATGTCTTGTTTAGAATATTATATATATATAAACTGTTTTCTGATTCCTGCTTCCATTCCCTTTGGTATCAAAGCCAAGTTATGTTGCTATCTCTTGCTTACTACTTTGCTATTTCTGTTGAGTCAACTCTATTTTCTGTCTGTTAATCTGTTTCCAGTCATCTTAATCTGTCAAATTTATATCTGTGTTTTCCACTTTGTTACTAGCCACCCAATCTTCGTCCCTGTCCTTGGTCAGTCCTTTGGTTAGGCAGTGTTGGATTTTAGGGGTCCTCCGAAATGGGTATGTGTGAAAGCCTAGTATGTGAAAACATGATAAATTTAGACAATGTATTAAGATTCCTGTAAAACAGTTTAATTAAAGAAAAATGAGTCGATTATTTAGAAGTAACTCTTCAGTCAGTTCTAGGTCAACAACTTTGCCCTCAATACCTAATCAAGGATTAGTAATTAATGAAGAAGAATTAGAAATACAAAATGATAAACTGGATTTAAGTTGGAATATACCAAAATTATCAGTTAAAGAGATTTATAAAACTACGTTTTTACAATCTGCTTTTAATGTTAATCTGCATGTTAAAACATTAGAACAAGTTTATGCTTTAGAAAAGCCTAGAGAAACCTGTCACTTATTTGATGCTAACACTATTAAACGTCATTTAAAAACTGGTCACAATTTTATTCATTTAGGATTAATTCAAGTTGGAATCAAACCATTAACTCCACAAGGTAAAAATACTTCTGTTTTATTATGTTTAAGAGATGCTCGTTTTATTGATTATAATGATAGTTTAATGGGTATGGTGAAACTGGTCTTCACAAAGGACCTATTCATTTTAATTGTTTTCCTGATTTCACACTCAGTCTTAGAGATCCACACATATTAGATGCATTAACTTTAAATATTCAATTAAATGGTTCATTTACTAATATGAAAGAAAAAACTCATAATATTGCTTTAATTTACGTGTCCATTATAAATGTATTAAAACCAATTTAAATGTTCAAGCTTTACATAAAAGTCCTAAGGATAAAACATTACTGATTCAAACTAGTAACAATGATACTAATATAAATATCCCTCAAATGATAGAATGGAAAGATATTACTCTCCCTGATCAATGGATTACGGTCAATGAAAATTACAAACATAATCAACAACAATCCACTAGTCAAGATATCCAAGATATTCAACAATTTACTGACGGTTCAGTCCGTATTAAATTTAATCGTAGTCAATCTTCTAGACATAGTACTTCTAGTATACCTACTGATGTTGAAACTGAAGATGAAATATTTAATACTCCTTTATTCCGAAAAAATAGTCAAATTAATCTTGGTCAACCCTCCCATAGTAAATTAAAAGGCATTGATAACTCTACTACTTCTCAAATTAGTAAACATGTTTACTCTACTCACACACATTTCCCTGAAGAAGATACTGAATCAAATAATTCCCCTACTCAAACTGATTTCGAAGTAATACCTCCAATCAATCCTCAATTAATGACAATTAGTAAATCTTTTGCTCCTGATCTTGATAAATTACATGTTGAATTTAAATCTAAAGAAAATAGGACTAAAAGACATGCTTATCGTGCTAAATATAATTCTACTCAACAATCTAAACTTACTAGAAAATGGTATGATTTTATGATTGAATATAGTATGGAAATTCCTTTCTTTGAATATTTAGACAACTATTACAAAAAGGTTAATACAATCACAAAACATAAATGGAAAACTTCTCCTAATACAACTGTTAGCTCTAGTCATCCTCCTTTATCTAATATCATTATTGAACATCAAGGATCTGAAGTCCCAGCCTCTCCTTTTAAGTTGCCTGGCACTGACCCTGAAATTAAAAAAGTTATTGAACAAAATAATTATACTAATCAATGTTTAAAAACAATTGGTAAACAATTAGATAAACTAGAAACTAATTTAGATGATTATTCCGCTAACACTACATCCACTAAACAATCTTTAGATCAACCTTTGATTAACTTACCCAGTAATCGTTCTAAAAGAAATAGTTTAGTCACTCAAGATACTTCTACTGTTACACCTATAGAACAACTATTCACCAAATTAGCTACTTCTGAACAAGCTTCACCATCTAAGGAAAAAGGTCTTACTGTCCTAAACCAACCTTTAGACAAGGCTTCCACTCAATCAGAAACTGATACAACTGATAATGAAATTAATCAATTAGCGCAACAATTTCAATCTCCTAATCTTAATAAACTCCACTATCCTAAACCTCAACCTACTACTCTGACTAAAAATTGGTATTCTCGACCTACTCCACCTGACCTCCAATATGAAGAAACTAATCTTTCTAATCAATTTTCTGTATCTGCTAAAAAATTATACGAATGGAATATTGATGGTCTTAGTGAAGATCAAATACTTCAAAAATTAAATCACTTATCTATGGTTGCAAATAGTTATCTTACTAACTACCCTGATTACTCTCAACCTGAAATTACTTCTTTAATTACCTCTGGTTTTACCGGTATGCTCAAATCTTGGTGGGAAAAATACCTTACTGAAGATCAAAGAGAATCAATCTTACATGCTAACCAAAAAGATGAAAATGATTTACCAATCTTTGATGAAACTATTGGCTATTACAAACCTGATGGTGTTAACACATTAATATATACCATAGTTAGACATTTTATAGGTACTCCTACTAATATATATTCTCGCATACATGATCAACTTAGTAACCTTACTTGTCCAACATTAAGTGATTTTAGATGGTATAAAGATGCATTCACCTCTAGAGTTATGTTAAGAGAAGATTGCACTAAATCCTTTTGGAAAGAAAAATTTATTAACGGATTAGCTAGTCTTTTTTGCTCACAAAATTAGAGATGTTCTTAGTCAACCTACTGGTGTTATTGAATATGATAATTTAACTTATAGTGATATAATTAGCACTATTCAAAAAGAAGGATTACGAATGTGTATTGATCTTAAACTTAGTCACAAAGCTACTAAAGATAAACATAAGGCTAAATATGAATTAGGTAATTTTTGTGAACAATATGGTTTACCTCCTGTTGCACCTTCTCGTAGTAAAAAACATAAAAAAACATAAAATCCTTACAAATATTCAAAAATATAAAAAGAATTATTCACCTTCTAAATCAAATGATAAATTCTATACTAAACCTAAAAAGAAATATTACAAAAATCACATCCAAAAGCTAAATCTAATAAAGATATTACTTGTTACAATGTGGTCAAAAAGGTCATTATTCTAATAAATGTAAAGAAAAACAAAAATTAAAAGATAAAGTTAATCAACTTCAAATTAATGATGAATCAAAAAATCAATTATTTGAAATCTTTCAATTAAATCAATCTGTTAGTAATTCCTCTTCTGATAATCTAATACTTCATCTAATTACAATTCACCTAGTGAAGATTCTGATAATATATAGAATTAGGATGTAATGATGTTTGTTGTAAACCTGTTAAACAAATTACTGTTCTTACTAAACAAAATCAAGAAGAAACTGCTCTTATTGAATTAATTAGCTTGAAGATTCTGAATTAAAAAAAAATATACTGATAAATTAAAATCTTTGTAATCAATAAATCAAAACCTAAGTTTGATAAGCCTATTATTAGTCTATCTAAAACCTTAGAAAGATTTAAAAATAAACAAAAGAAGTTACCTTACAAGATTTACAACAAGAAATTAATCAGATTAAACAAAATTAAAGATTTACAAAATAAAGATCAACATTTAGAAGATGAAATTATTACATTAAAACTTAATAAAAATTTAGATAATTTCCAAACCAATAATGTTCTCCTAATGAATCTGAACATGAATCTGATGAACCTACTAACCCTGATAATCTTTTTTTGATAATCGATCACATCAATCTCAATCTCATAATCATGAAGATAATAGATTAAATCTCCTTAATAAAATCCATATTCAAAAATGGTATTCTAAAATTAAAATAGTTATTAATAATTTTGAATTAGATGTTATCGCTTTAATTGATACTGGTGCCGATCTTAATTGTATTCAAGAAGGATTACTCCCTACTAAATATTATGAAAAATGTCGTGAAAAATTAACTTCTGCTAATGGTAGTAAAATGCATATTAAATATAAATACCTAAAGTTCATATATGTCAAAATAATGTTTGCTTTAAAACTTCCTTTGTTTTGGTCAAAAATATGACTGATAAAGTTATTTTAGGACACCATTTATATTTTTACTATACCATTTACCACCTCTAGTGAAGGAATAACTACTCATGTTTTAGGTCAACCTGTTACTTTTAAATTTTATCTCCCTGAAATATTAGAATTAAATCAATTAAAAGATTGTTCTATTTCTCAAACGATTAATCGATTAACTCGTCATTTAAGATTCTTAAAGAAGAATTAATTACAAAAGAATTGATCAACAATTAACTAATCCAGTTATTTTTCTCAAATTAATGAATTTAAATTAAAATTAGAAACTACTGTTTGTTCTACTTTACCACTGCATTTTGGCATAGGAAAAAACATGTAGTCACATTACCATATATTAAGAATTTTATGAAAGTCAAATTCCTACTAAATCTAGACCTATTCAAATGAATCATGAATTACTTGAAATGTGTAAAAAAGAAATCAATGAACTATTAAAAAATCGAATAATTAGTCCAAGTAAATCACCTTGGTCTGTCCTGCTTTTTATGTGAATAAAAATGCTGAATTAGAACGAGGTGTCCCTCGCTTAGTCATCAATTATAAACCATTAAATAAAGTTTTAGAATGGATTCGATATCCTATTCCTAATAAAAAAGATTATTAAAAGACTTAGTCAAGCTGTTATTTTTAGTAAATTTGATTTAAAAAGTGGTTTTTGGCAAATACAAATTCATCCTAAAGATAGATATAAAATGCTTTTACTACACCTTTTGGTCACTATGAATGGAATGTCATGCCATTTGGGTTAAAAAATGCTCCTAGTGAATTTCAAAATATAATGAATGATATTTTCAATCCATTTAGTCATTTTTCCATAGTTTATATAGATGATATTCTTATTTTTCAAAATCAATTAGTGAACACTGGAAACATCTTACTGCATTCTTTTATACCATTAAGAGTCATGGTCTAGTCATTTCTGCTCCTAAGATTAAATTGTTTCAAACCAAAGTCAGATTTTTAGGTTATGATATTCACCAGAATACTATTTTACCTATTAGTCGTTCCATTGAATTTGCGTCTAAATTTCCTGATGAAATCTTAGATAAAACTCAATACAACGTTTTTTAGGATCACTGAATTATATTGCTGAATTTTACAAAGACCTTAGGAAAACTTGTCAACCTCTGTTTGATCGGTTAAAAGACAATCCTCCTCCTTGGTCTTCTACTCATACTGCTATTGTTAAACAGGTTAAACAATATGTCAAGTCTCTTCCTTGTCTTGGTATTCCTACTGAAAATTCATTCAAAATTATTCAAACTGATGCCTCTGATATTGGTTATGGTGGCATCCTTCTCCAGAAAATTACTCCTCAGTCATCTGAACAAATTGTTCGTTATCATTCTGGTGTCTGGAATAAAGCACAAAAGAATTATAGTACTATTAAACAAGAAATTTTATCTACTGTTTTATGTATTAGTAAATTTCAAGATGATATTTTAAATCAAAAATTTTTACTTCGTGTTGATTGCAAATCTGCTAAATATGTTTTAGAAAAAGATGTTCAAAATCTTGCTAGTAAGCAAATTTTTGCTCGTTGGCAATCTATTTTAAGTATTTTTGATTTTGAAATTGAATATATACCTGGTTGTCAAAATTCTATTCCTGATTTTCTTACCCGAGAATTTTTACAGGGTGGATAGTGAGTTACATCATGCCCATTCCCTCTATTCCTTACCATAAACACCAGATTAAACACTATAAAACCTTAATCAAACATACTGCTTGCCGCCTTGCCTTTCTCAAATCAACCCATTTACCTACTAAAAGAGCCCAATACATACAATTTCATCGGATTAAAGCTTAGAAAAAACAATTTTCTCATTATATTAACTGTTTACATGAACATACTGATCAATTAGATATCCTCAGTGGATGCTAATTTATCTCTTCTATTTCACAGATGTCTCGTCCACGGCCTCCTTCCAAAGCCTTGGTCCTTTCTAGTCAACCTTTTGTTTCGCCTCCCATGGAGTTAGTGACGAAATACAATCCTGTTGAATTGGTTAACCGTTACCAAATTCTTGGTAACATTCATAAACCTAGTTATACATCTGCTTTGGCTACTGACCCTTTTGCTTCATCTAGTCAAGCAGTTACTCCATACCCTCCTAATCCTATTAAATCAGCCCGACCTGATTATGTTAAATCCACCACTACTAATCTCTTTTTCAAAGAACCTAGTTACCCCAAGAGTCATACTGTTCATGATCTGGTTAAATCTTATTTTCCTCTTGGACGGCATTTTATTCCTCTCCATCCAGAAAAAACAATTACTTTCTACAAAGACATCTTGTTCAACCATCAGTCAATTGTGATTAAACCCATTTATGATCGCACTTACACAAGTAAAATTGTGTACCATTCACTTTATATTCACAACTTTGTTTCTCTAGTTGATTGGGGTTCTCCTTATTAACTACGAGATCTGCCTGGTCATTCAATTCAATACAATTACTATGATTACATTGACGCTTGGTTCAAAGTCTTCTTGTATCAAAATGAGTCAAACAGTCACTCTTGGTTTCTTCAATTTGATCAAATGTTCAAATCTGAATTACCTACCTGGTTTTTGCGATGGTGGACTCAGTATGGCGCCATTTCAGAAATCTTCCCATCAGTCATTATGGATCAAGTCAACTATTTTTCCACTGTTTTCTCATTCACTCCTCAGCAAAGGAAATTCCCTCAATTACTTATTTTTATATCCAAATACAAAATCCCCTGGATATTCAAATGGCAATATGGTATTTCTGATGATGTTATTTACCGGCAACACATGGTTAAATGGTGGGATAATTTCAAGATTCCACGAATTGTTGAAATTGTTCAAACTGAATTCTCAATCAACATTCATGCCCCTACACCTGCCATGGTTAAAGCTCAACAGAACCCAACTGCTCCATTAACACAAGGAAGCCAACTTCCTCCAGTCAATCTTGGAAGCCCATCATCCAGTTCTTTCAAGCCCAAGTCATCGAAATCAAAGATTAAATCCAAGTCAGCAAAGCCCAGTACTGATCAGCCCAAGTCAAAGGATAAGTCCAAATCAAAGGTTAAGCCCAAGTCCAAGTCATCCAAAGATGAGCTCCTCCAAATGGCTCGTCTCCTCATGGCCCAAACCAAGTCAGACTCAGATAACAGCAGTTCAGAAGATGGTTCAGACAGTTCAAACTCTTCTGAAGGTTCAACTACTCAAAATCCATATGGACCCGAGTTCCAAGATGCTCAGGACCCATATGCTTAATTCAGTCATTGGATTCCATATAGCTATAATTATCAGCTTCAATCAATACTCATTTTTGAGAAAAGCTGTTGATATATATATCTATATTGATTCCCTTAGTCACATGCCTCCAAGCAATGAATAGTGAAAAAGTCAACTTTACTATTCACTATTCATCAAAAAGTCAACATTACTATTCATCATTCATCATAATTCATCCAACCGGCAAATTCAGCACAGTAAAAAGCAGCCATCAACTTTAGTCACTCACCAAAAGCAGCAGACAACTCCCATGTGCTCCTGATGCTCCTTTCAAGTCAGAATCATTCATTCACAAGGCTCACAGTATTCACTCACAAGACTAACAGTAGTCTCTTTTGATTATAAAAGAGCCTCTTCATTCAAAAATAAGGCAGAATTAGAAAAATTGAGAGCATTCCTTCCTCAAGAAAATAGCTTTCTCTGTAATTTTATATTTTCGAAAATTGTTTTCAGTTTACAAATTATGTATTTTGAAGAACTGCTTGCTTCATTCCAGTAAACAATTGTAAGTTTTATTAATGTTATTGTTATATATATATATATATTGTAGAAAATTGTGAGAGAAAAAGTAATGGATTGATGTATAGGATTTAAAATTTTGATTTGACTTTTCAATTTTTTGTGAAGTTTCATCCCAAATGAGGAGAAGTTATTTGGTAGTCTTAGAATACTGTTTCACACTATTCATTGAAAGATAAGTGTTCAGTTGTCTTCTAAAAAAAGATAAAGGCCTTGTTTGATTTGCTTTTGAGAAAAAATTTTTGGAAATTTTTTTTTAAAATTTTGTTTGGTTTAGTGATTTTGAAAAAAAAAATTCAAAATTACTTTCTCTCTTCTACATATCAATCAATCATTTTTTCTCTCTCCTTTCTTCTTTTCAATCACTTTTTCTCTCACATACATCTACTCAATTCTAACAAAATATCAAATCATCCCAAACTCTCCAAAAATTTTCTAAAGTCTCTCCCCAAAATCTTTTTTGAAAATTCATCTCCCAAAGAGAAGATTGGTGAACATCAGTGGGATGGTGAAGAGAAGAGTAAAAGAGAGAGAAAGGGAGAGCGAAGGCAGCGACGGAGGTGGTTGTGGCGGCTGTGGTGGTCGCGGAAGTCATGGTGGCAGTGGAGAATGAGGCGTCGATGTAGAAGGGAGAGGAAGGATGAGGCGACGGCGTGAGAGGGAGGGAAAAAGAGGAGAGAGAAGAGAGGGAGATGTGTGTCTGTGTGTGTGAGAGAGAGAGAGAGAACTTTGCTGGGAAATGTCGATGTGTATACTGTATATATACATAGGGCTATTTTGGTCTTTCTGCCTCTGTATGTCCTTATGGACAAAGTATCTATGACCATACAATTTTATAAAACGGATTTTTGAATCGAATGCCCTAAAAATTTTAAGAATATTTTTTGGATGAGACTTATAAATTTCATTTTATTAAGTAAAATATATAACAATAGGATGAATATCAACAAAAATTATAAATATTGAAATCTGAACTGAATATGAAATAAAAAGTCAAAACTTTTTAGTCATCGTTTGACAATTGATTTTTTTTGTTGGTTTTTTTTTTTTTTTTTTTTTTAATTTTTGATTTTTTGACTATTTTAGCTTGGGAGTAAAAGCTTGTTTAATTTAACTTTTTTGATTTTTTTCACTTTTGTGAGTGAAAAAGTAAAATAATTATAATTTAAATGTACTATTTTATCTTATTGACTTATTTAGATTATTTTGTCTTTTCTACTTTTATTTTATTTTATTTTTATTTTTTAAACTAAGGACTGGTTTGGCATGTCTTAAAAAAGATAAAAAGTCAAAAAATTATTAAAAAAAGCTAAAAAATTATCACTATTCACGAATTAAAAATAAAAAATAAATAAATTTACATTGATGCAAAGTACAAGTCATGAATATATGACACAATGATGGGTCTGTCCTGGTACAAATTACACACGGGTGCACAACAAATTTACACAGCAGTGCTGTTTGGTCCATGAGGGCCTATCATGGGTCCCGTTTTGATAATCTGAACCGCTCAATGTGTAGAACTCGTCGAGTACTATATGTCTGTAAAAAATCACGTTAATCGGATATCGTTAACTACATGATCAAATCAGTTTTGTATAAAAAATGGATGGTGTTATAGTTAACAGTTAAAAAAACTAATCCGATCAGATAGCTATCAATATCCGATCAACGTGATTTTTTATAGGCATATAGTACTTGACAAGTTTTATACATTGAACGGTTCAGATTATCAAAACGGGACCCGTGATGGCCGCCACGGACCGAACAAAACCGTTCAATGCAATGTCCGAAAAGTAGGCAAGCATTTCTTAGCATCAATTCAACCTACGCAGACGGTACGGCTGTACAACTCACAATTCTTATCTTCTGCTACACATTAATTTATACAATTTTTTAATACACATTTTTTTTGTAAAAAGTCAAAAAAAAAAAACCTAAACAACCATATTTTTTTCCTAAACTTTTTAATCCAAAAAATTAAAAAATATACTTATTTAGGAGATCCCAAACAACCTTAAAAGGCCAATACGAAACAAGAATATCGTCGATGCACCAAATGTGAAACTTTTTTAAGTCAATAATATTATAGTCTAGGCTAACCCACCAATGACCCTACCTGTAGGTGTCAATTTCCGACCACACTGCCAACTTAGTACTCAACTGGAGAACACCGGCAGAATAGGTTAAGCCCGAACGACCTGTAACAGAAAGAAGAGTCTCCGGCGGTGGCTCATCTATCCGGGGGCACTCCGACGATCAAGTCAGTACTCAATATCTCTCAAAGATACCCAAACTGAAGTCTTCTCCCATTCTAGGACTCTTGACCCTTATCCGCTTATCTCGGATTCCGGTTTCTTCGCAGATAACCTCGGCCTAGTCGACATGATCTCGACGTCATGACCAGGACACGTGGCACCTCGGCTGGCACTTCGGTGACACCTCAGCCACGTGTTGTCATTCAAAAATTATATCCCCACAACTACCCTCTAGGTTCTATTACCTCACCATCCTGAGGTGATGGAACCTATATCATTCATTCCTTTAATCATGACCCCGGTTTAACTTCAACTTGTAAACTTTTCTCAAGTTTCAACAAGTGTTAAATATCATCTCGGTTTAACTGTAACTTGTAAACTTTTCTCAAGTTTCAAAAAGTGTTAAACATCATCTCGGTTTAACTTCAACTTGTAAACTTTTCTCAAGTTTCAACAAGTGTTAAACATCATCTCGGTTTAACTGCAACTTCTAAATTTTTCTTAAGTTTCAACAAGTGTTAAACATCATCTCGGTTTAACTGCAACTTGTAAACTTTTCTCAAGTTTCAACAAGTTTTAAACATGACATCGGCTTGTGAAATTCCAACTCCCAAGCATCATTCTTCAACCCTTTGTTCTATCGCACGTTGCAGGTGGATTTCAAAGCATTTTCATGTTTTTTTTACATAGGCTTCAGCTTCCTTTTGCATGTAAGGCCAAAAGAATCCCTACAATATTGCTCTATGGGCAGGGGATCTGCCCCCTGCATGGCTTTCACATACTCCTTTGTGGAAAAAATTCTTTAACTTAGGCCAAGCTCTTCTCTTCTCGGACTTAATCATCTAAGCCAAGATCTTGTCTTCTGAGATCTGGAATTCGAGATCTGGAATCTGGGATTTGCTCACTTGGGCTAAGCTCTTGTCTTGTCGTGTCCAGTGTTATCTCGGCTTTGCTTCGGCGAACCATTTCTCTTCTCTTGTTTGGACGCCTTTGTCCCCGGCGTGTCTTCTTCGGCTCTGGCATACTTTTCTATCCTGGCCATCAGCTCCTCCATGCTTTTCGGTAATGTCTTTGCCAGTGATTTTCGAAGCAGGCAGTCATCTTTCAAGCCGTTTTTAAACGATATGACTGCCACCTCTTGGTTGCATCCTAGTATTCGGTTGAATACCTCATAATATCTTTTGGCATAGGCCCTACAGCTTTCATCCTTGCCGATCTTCAGGGCCATTAGGGCTTCCACCCTCAATGGTTGTAATTTGTTTGTCACGAACCTGGCCACAAACATCTCGGCCAGGCCTTCCTAGGTTTTCACAGTTCCTTTCGGCAACTTGTGAAACCAATCCGATGCAATTTCCCCGAATGATGAGGGGAACACTTTGCAGAGCAATTGCTTGTTCCCAGAGTATAACGACATCGCGTTCAGGTATAATCCGACGTGAAAGTTGGGGTCCGACTTACCGTCGTATATCTGGAACCTTGGCATACTGAACCTTTTTGGGGCCTCAAATTTGTCCAATTCTATCGAGAACGATGTCCTCGGCTTGACAGGTGAGGTCACCTCGGCATCTTGTCGCTTTCTCGGGAGGTAATCCCTCAGATCCTCCTTGGTTCGTCCAGGAGCTCGGCTATCTCCGGATTTCAGCCTATTTGGTGCACTACTTCCTGTGTCATTGCGAGTCCTTTTGGACCTTGTCACGACCCAAACCCGCCCCTATGGGTTTAGCACCATAACCGGCCAGTAATCCGTGATTACCGAAGGCCTGCTTAACAATAAGACAATATTACAGAGTATAGGGGCATGGCGGAAGCCAAAACAGTAATTAAACAATGTCCAATGAGCTGTGACAGTTTGTATGCAAAAAGACTTTTCTTAACATATATACTATCAGTACCAAAATAGTATGTACGGTATTTACAATCATCCAGGTCAGGGACTTAATCCCTATTAAGACAGTACAATACAGTGCTATCAGTCGATGCAGTATTACAAAACAAATACAGAGACAGATGGGGGAAACTAAAACACCCCAAAGCCGTAGCTTGAACGGGCTCGGAACCTCACAGTGAGGCACAGTGGTTGGCTTTGACAAAAGGGAGTCTAACCCACGCTCCTAGCTCCGATCTGGTGCCTGGACACCTACATATATATATAAATAGTGAGCTAAAGCCCAGTGAATAACATAATGCGTAAAGAGGTTAAGAATGAATGTCCTTTCAGTATTGAAAACAGTCAATTGATTCAGTATATCAGTCATTCAGTCATAACAGTCATATGTGGTACATCCATTAGCAGAACAGTACAGTAAACAGTAGGTCTTAAAAGACCGAGCAGTCAATGATGGCCATCATAACAGTAAACAGAAGTTCCAAGATTGGAACTAACAGAGATCTCTGTAACAATAGCAGTAACAGTAACAGTAGTTGCTATGGATGCCACAATACAGTTCAGAATAGAAGACATACATTCATTCAGTTAACAGTATCAATTTAGAAACAGTACAGTTTAACCATTCAGAAGATATTCATATTTGAACATATCTTTACACAGTTATTACTCACAGAGTTCTGGGCTACAGATAAGCTAGAGTGTCTCCGGATGCCAACCCTACACAGTTACAAGACGAACACACACTAAGTTCACATTCGGGAATCAAAGACTTAGTCCCTACTTAGACTCGCTGCGGTTCTACATCTATATCCTCATTAAGATGCTTTAAACTAGGCCTAGGAATGCCTAGGATGGAATGAGGATGCAAAGATGCACTTAAAACAACTTTACAAAATTTTCAGAAAAACAGGGTCCCGCTCGAGCATGGCTTTCCCCACTCGAGCGGACATGCAGACAAAGGTTCCCCGCTCGAGCGTCACTTCCCACGCTCAAGCAGACTGCAAAACATGGCAAAAGTACTGGATGTGTGAAAATCACGCTCGATGGGCGCTCGACACCCGCTCGAGCGTGTGACACAAAACCCCGCTCGAGCGTCCATTTTTCCGCTCGAGCGGACTGCAAAACAATGCGAAGTGTTGGGAGCACGAATTCCACGATCGAGCGCCACTTTCCCCGCTTGAGCGTGCGTCCAAATTCTGGAAATTCCAGATTTGAACCTCAAGCTCAAAACCAAGTTTCAATGCATCAAATTCGATCCTTTTGGGCTAATTTTCTAGAAAACACTTCAAAACTCATAATATAACATGTTCCAAAGCTCAATTTGAGAAATCAAAGCCCAAAGGTAGTTCAATTAAACACAATCTTCAACTC
The DNA here is from genome assembly GCA_030407325.1 of Camellia japonica. Taxonomy (NCBI): domain Eukaryota; kingdom Viridiplantae; phylum Streptophyta; class Magnoliopsida; order Ericales; family Theaceae; genus Camellia; species Camellia japonica. Next base: position 91,677,701 of record JAPPVO010000002.1, read on the forward strand.
AAAATTCAAGAACGTGATGAACATGCAACATGCATGAATTTAAACAACTTCAAGCTTCAAAGACAAGCTCAAATGAGCCAATTTCTCCAAAAACAAGATGAACTCATGGTCCAATGCAAAAATATGGACATGCATGTGGAATTTCATGAACAATAACTTCAAAACTCAAGAATGGCAACATGCATGCATGATTTATGCTATAATTCAACACATTAAGCTAATTTTGACTCCAATCTTCAATATAACAAGAATTAAGCAAGAACTAACTTAAAGACAAGTTTAAGAAGATGGATTCTCTACCTTAGACCTTGAATATTAAGTGTAGGAAGCTCAACTATAAAATCAACCTTCAATTTCCTTAATTCACCAAGCAAAACTCCAAGTTGAACTCAAATTCTCTCACTCTCTCCTTCTCCTCTCTCTTGGTCGGTTTTGGTCTCATGGAATGGCTGAGGAAATGTTTTGTTTGAATGAAATAAGGCTTCAATAAGTCTTAGGTAGTGGCCCACTAAGCATGGCAAAAGGGTAAATACTTGGACTTGTGTGATTTAGCTTATTTTAATCTAATTTGATCATACCAAATCACATTTCAATTAAATATACCATAAAATCACATCATAAAACATCGATCAATTTCAGATTTGGCCACCGACAAGGCGTTCAATTTGCAATTTAAAGCATAAAACATGGACAGATAATTTAACAGTCAAACAAATAGAAATGCATTTAAACTAGTACATTCAATCAGTCAGTTCAGTATTTCAGTCGATTCAATTACTTATCATAATCAGTCTCAGTTTAGCAGTAATCAGTGGTTAACTAGTAATCAGTGGTGAGGGTTATTACAGACCTCCCTCCATTGGTTGCGTCGAAACAAAGGTCCTTCCCCTGAACATGCCGATGTTCTTTGGAGTCAGCTTCCTTGGTGCTCTGTGTCTTCTGTGAATCTCCCCTTCTTGATTCTCCTCGTTCGACCTCACTTGAAGGCCGGTGAGAATGTTCCTTGGTCCTATCGTGTTGAGGAGTCGTAGGAGTTGTCTTATGCCCCCCTGTCTGGGCATCTTTCTTGGCTGCTGGAATCAGCGTATCTTGTGATGGAAACGGTGGCTGCATGACGTTGTTCTGCATCATGAAATTGACGACCGTTTGCAAGTCTACCAATTTGTCCGCCATTCTCTTTATCTCGTCGTCCCTCCGCAGGCATCTATCTTTCCATACCTGGAGGTCGTCCTCGTTATAATACCCGCTCCGGTCCGATTTCTTCGGTACCCCGTCCTCCTCGCCGACGTCCTTTCCTCCGTGATTCTTATCACGAGTCTCTTCGTTGCAGTTGTCTCCTTCGACGTCAAGGTCAATATGTTTCCCACTTTCAATAGGGGTGTCGTTCCCAACCTTCTCTTTCTGTCCGTCATTGGCCATTTATTCTCCTTTCTTTCCCACAGACGGCGCCAAATTGTGGGTGTCAATTTCTGACCACATTGCCAACTTAGTACTCAACTAGAGAACACCGGCAAAATAGGTTAAGCTCGAACGACATGTAACAGAAAGAAGAGTCTCCAGCGGTGGCTCGTCCACCCGGGGGCACTCCGACGATCAAGTCAGTACTTAATATCTCTCAAAGATAGCAAAATTGATTAACTCACTAGATAGAATATCAAAAGCATACCTTAGACCCATGAGGGTGCCTCTCTTTTATAGCCAACACAATCCTAGTCCCAATAGGAGCCTAGCTATAATGGACTTAAGATTACTGCTAATCTTGGACTCCCAGTAAGATTAAAATAAACTCTCTAAGAGTCTCATCTTTACCCAAACTGAAGTCTTCTCCTATTCTAGGACTCTTGTCCCTTATCCCCTTATCTCGGATTTCGGTTTCTTCGCAGATAACCTCGGCCTAGCCGACATGATCTCGGCATCATGACCAGGACACGTGGCACCTCGGCTGGCACTTCGGTGACACCTCGGCCGGCACTTCGGTGACACCTCGGCCACGTGTTGTCATTCAAAAATTATATCCCCACACTACCAATTTAAAATAGCACGTCACCCTTTCCTTGAGCACCGACACATTAAAAGCACATCTACTAGCAGATTATTTTAAAAGTATGAAAACCACGTATATTTTCTATTTTTTTTTTAATTTCAAAAATATCATCTCAAAATTTTAAATAAAGCTTGGTAGTTCGAAAAGTTTTAGGCTCGATTGGTCTGAAATTCAAAACGACGTCGTTTTGATTTTTTTCCCCTCTCTTTAAACAGAGAGAAGGGAGAAGGAAGAGAGAGAAGAGGGAGGGAGAGAGAAGAGGCAGGAGAGCAACGGCGTGATGACGTGATGGCGACGACGAGCTGTGTGTATATATACACAGATCTGTGTATACACACAGAGCAATGGTGATGGCGATGGGCGACGGACAGCAACGGTGATGGCGACAGCGGCTTCTTCCTCCTCTCCTTCTTCCCCTGTTCTTCTCTCTTCTCTTCTCTTTGTTTTTGTTTTTTTTTTTTTTTTAATTCTGATTTTGATTTTTTTGATTTGTGTAGATTTGGTGATTTGTAAGATTTTTTCAAGTTTTTGATTTAGATTTAGATTTAGATTTTCATGTGAGTTTGTCAGTTCCTGTGGGTTTGATTTTTGATTTTTGATTTTTTTTTTTTTTTTTTTTTTGAGTTTGTCTGTTGAGTTTTGATTTTCATGTGAGATTTTGAGTTGTTGAGTTTGCTGTGGGTTTGAATTTACGAACCATCATTTCTGTTGGTCACTGATTTTTTTTGGGTTTGCTGTAGGTTTGTCTCTTTGATTTTGATTTCAGTTGGTAATTGAAAACATCATTGATTGGTGCCAATCACCTTTTTGTTTTTGTTGATTTAGATTTAGATTTTCGTTTTTCATTTTTTTGAAGAGCAGAGCAGAGCAAAGAGGGGAAAGAAGAAAAAGGGGGGGGGGGGAGGGGAAATTCAAACGATGTCGTTTTGAAATTCGGGTCAATCGAGCCCCAGTAAATTTAGGCTACGTAGCAGAATTGTTTTTAAATATCACATAGTAATTTTTATTTATTGAACAACAAAATACCGTCTAAAATTCGCACACCTTCAAGTATCAGACATTTTCAAACATTATAATATTATTATTTTTCTAATAATTCTATTACTGTAGCGTGTTCAATATTTGTCTCCTTCATTACCTTATCATGAACGATGGTGAGCATTCAAATATCAAACAAATTCAAATATCATAATATGATTATATTTTTTAATAATTCCACTACTGTGACTTATTCAATATTTGTCTCCTCCACTACATTCTCATGAACGGTGAGTGAGAGAAATTTTGTGAGATTCAAATAAAAAAAAATAAAATAAAATATGAAAATATATAAACAAAATAAATATTTTTACAATTGATCTACTTTGAATGAGTGGTGATTATTCGAAGTGGCCTTACTGGCAAACTGATAGTCTTTGGATTATTTTTTACAATTTGATTTTGTGTATTAATAATTCGGAGGATTCGGAACAACCGCCGATCACAATCCCCTATAACACTTTTATAAATATCTGCTCTGGAGGGTTCGGAACAATCTTGTTTCGCAATCTAAAATAAATTCAAAAAAGTGAGAAAAGAAAATTGAGTTTGTGAAACTTTATGTTGTGTTTTATATAATAGTATAGAATATTAATAGTGTAATTTTCACACTATCACTAAGATTGAAACTAAAAAAGCCAAACTTGTCTACAATTATGCATCCAGTTAGTTGGTCTCTATAACTCATTTAGAGTTGTGTTATGGTATATGAAGAATATATATATGCCTACTTTAATTTTTAAAATATTTAAATAAAAATAATATGCGCCTAAAAATTTAATCACTAATATTGAAATCAATAAAAGTCAAACACATCTATAATCTAATGTATCTAACCGATTGGTCTTTGTAACTCATTTAAGTAAAAGTCAAACACATCTATAGTCTAATGTATCTAACCTATTGGTCTTTGTAACTCATTTAAAATTCAGTGTAATAGCATACCCAAATATATAGCTGTAAATCAAGAAAGAATATATACATACATACTTTGATTTTCACACATTCACACTATTGGTAAAGACTTCTTGTGATTTCTCTTACATTATTTGTAAAAAGCAGTGTTTGGTTTGAATTTTTTGAATTAAGTTTTTTGAAAATTGATTTTTTTGGTTTTTATATTTTTTTATTTTTAGTGAATATTTTTAAAATTTTAAACTTTTTTTTTACTTTTTTACATGTATCTTACTTAGATGTATCTAAAAAGTAAAAAATTTGTGAAAAAATATTTTTAAAAATTAATAAATACATAAAAATATAAAAAATGTACTGAATTCTCGTATTTTTTTTTCTATATTTTTGGTATTTAGTGAATTTTTAAAAGGTTTTTTTCAATTTTTTTTTTTACTTTTTAGGTATATTTATGTTAGGTATATCTAAAAATTAAAAAAATTGCTCAAAATATTAAAAAAATTCAGTAAAAACAAAAAAATATGAAAAATAAAAAAATAGAATTTTTTGAAAAATATTTTTAAAAAATGATAACCAAGCAAGCACATATAAATTTTTAAACCGAACTGCCTTATGATGTTTTGAACCCAACACACGTACCACTTTAATAGGCAAAACAACCCAACCCTTAGAACATAGTGTAGGTTGAAGTGAAAAAAAAAAAGTAAAAGCAGAACTTGAAAGAAGAAAAAAAAAAAAAAACATAACGGAAAAACTTTAAAAAAAAGAAAAGAAAAGAAAAAGAATAGCACTCTAGGACATCTCAATTACGTGAAGGATGAGATTTTGCAATAACAAATCTCAATTGGGAAGGAAATAATATTAATATATTATTATACGGGAAAGAAATATACCTTCTCGTATAATCCTGTTGACCAAGTCTGCGCTCCTCCATACGACGTCGTTCAACTACCTGAAAATACACACGTGAGCTAGCCGGCGGGTGTGTGCCGGAAATCTCTCCGATGCCTAAGTCAGTAAGCTTGATAAATAGACAAAAGCTCTGTGTATTCAGAAAACAAAGTTGTGTTGCCTCTCCAAAGATGATATTGGTGAGCTTTTATAGGTTCCGTGTAGCACAATCCTAGTAGGACTCTTATTCCTCCATGTAGAGTCCTCCTAAGATTCATACTCTTGAAAGATCATGCTTATCTCTCAACACCCCCCTCACTGCTTGAACCAAGTGAGATGGTTTTACTTCGGCAAGACGCCATATAACCGAAGTAAGACTAACTTTGCCAGACCAGCTGTATGACCGAAGTAAAACATGACCATGCTTGGATGCAGAATAGGCCGAACTACCCTTAGTTCGGTTCCTCCTGTACTGCTCTTACTTCGGCCTCTCATGTACCACGCATGGTGTGGTTTAGACCGAGCTAACATGTAATAACCGGTATAACTCCAAGACCGGTCTAACTCCAAAGTACCGTTAGACCGATCTAATTCTGATTTTCTCTCGGACCGGACTAGCTTCATGTCATGGGACCGGACTAACTTCAAAATATCCATAAGACCGGAGTAACTTACATGACCATCTTACTCGGCCCTTTGTACTGCGGCTCATAACGGCCCATTACCCAGCTCGGCCCAATTTTCACATAAATTACCCTCTCAATTGCCCCTTAATTCCATCTACATAGTATGATAGGGATTACCTGTTTTATCAGCCGAGCTAAACTATCTTTTAGCCTCTCCAGCCGAGCTAAAATCTTTTGACTTTTTCAGCCGAGCTAAAAACCCTTTAGTTCCTCCAAGCTAATCCAGCCGAGCTAAAACCTTTCAACCTATCCGGCCGAGCTTATTTCACACCGGGCTCTGCTTGTCCATTTGCTTGGGGATATGCCGGTGTGGAATTGTAGAACTCTATCTTGTACTCTTCACAAAAGCCTCTGAAAATTCTGCCGTCGAACTGAGTGCCGTTGTCTGAGATCAGTGCCTTTGGTATGCCAAATCGAGTGATGATGTTCTGCCAGACAAACTTCCTCACATCTTTTTCCTTGATTGACGCTAAGGCTTCTGCTTCTACCCACTTTGTAAGTAGTCGGTTGCGGCAAGAAAGAACTTCCTGTTGCCTGGAGCTGTTGGAAGTGGCCTACTATGTCCAATCCCCACATTACGAAAGGCCATGGACTGGTTAGAGGTAGAAGTTCTCTGGCAGGTTGGTGTATTTGGTGTGCGAACTTTGACACTTTTCGCACTTTTTAACATACTTCTCTGAATTCGCTTGCATGTATAGCCACCAATATCCTTGTGAAATTGCTCTGTATGCCAGTGATCTTCCTCCTTGATGGCTGCCGCATACATCCTCATGTATTTCGAATAAGAATGCTTCCACTTTGCTGGGGTGAACACACTTCAAGTAAGGTCCTGAGAACGACTTCTTGTATAATGCCAAGGATGGGGAGAGCCAAAATCGCTGCGACTTTGCTCGTATTCTATTGGCTTATTTCTTCTCTTCTGGTAAGGTGCCGTCTTTCAGGAATAATATGATGGGATCTATCCAAGAAGGGCCTAGATCGGCGCAACATACTTCTTCTGCTTCTGGGTCTTCAATGCTTGGCCTAGGCAGATAGTTGATCAGTAGTGGATGAGGGATGGAAGTATCTGCCATTGAGGCGAAGCCTGCTAGTTCGTCCGCTCTGCTGTTTTCCTCTCTGCCGATCTGTTCTATCCTCACCACTTCAAACTTCTTTATTTCAGTTCTGACCAATTCTTGGTACTTGGCCATTCTATCATCCTTTGCCTCGTAGTCGCCAGATATTTAGTTTACCACCAACTGTGAGTCGCTGTAGACCATTAGCTCGGTGGCCTTCATGTAGAAAGCTGACTTAAGGCTTGCCAGAAGCGCTTCATACTCCGCTTCGTTGTTTGATGCTGGGAAGCCAAGGTTGATCGCTGCTCCACTACTAGGCCGTCTGGAGAGATAAGGACTATGCCAAGTCCTGCTCCATGCCGGTTGGATGCTCCATTCACGAAGAGCTTCCACATCTCTCTGACGAACAACTTCCAGTAGGTGGAGGGATCAGATGATGCCTTGGGATCTTCCATGATGCTGGTGTTTTCTTCAGAGTCCATGCTCGCTGTCTGCCCCTTGCTTTCTGTTTGTACCAAGTCTTTATTTGTCGGTGAGCCCTGACTTGGTGTAGCATGGTCTGTTTCTTCCTTCTTTTCTTTACTCTGGTCTGCCTTGGGGCCTGACTAAGTAACCAGTATTAGGGGTTGCGTTATTCCGACGTCAACTTCCATCCCTAGTTCGGTTGTTTCAGTTAGGTCGACTGGGCAGATGTGATGACTTCCTGGTGTGAATTCTGCGACAAAATCTGCCAATGCTTGCGCTTTTATAGCAGTCCTAGGTCGGAACTTGATGTCGTATTGTCCCAACTCTACTGCCCACTTCAGAATTCATCCAGAGAAGTTTGCTCTTTCAAATAAAGCCTTTAATGGGAAGGCTGTGAGAACAACTATGGTGTGGGCGTGGAAGTAATGCGATAACTTCCTTGAGGCCATCATCAAGGCCAATGCCAGTTTCTTCCCAGTGGCAAGTACCTTGTTTCGGCGCCCAGTAATGTCTTGCTGACATAATAGATGGGCAAGTGTTGGATTCCTTCTGCGCGGACCAACACTGCGCTGATTACATGCTGGGAAACTGCGAGGTACAGGAACAGTTCTTCTCCAGGAATTGGGGTTACAAGTAGTGGTGGAGAAGACATGTATTCCTTCAAGCTTTCCAGAGCTTGGTCGCATTCGTCGTCCCATTCAAACTTGGCTTTCAGAGCGTGGAAGAATGGTCGTAGCCTATCTGACGACCGGCTTATGAATCGATTGAGCGCAGCGGCCATGCCGGTGAGATGCTGTACTTCTTTTACTGAGTTTGGTCTTTCCAGCTCCTGAATAGCCTTGATCTGAGAAGGGTCTGCTTCAATACCTCGGTTGGTCACCAAGAAGCCTAGGAATTTGCCAGATCCTACTTCGAACGCATACTTCGACGCGTTGAGGCGCAACTTATGCTTCTTCAGGATCTCAAACATCTCATCTAGGTCTTTAAGATGGTCATTCTCATCCTTGCTTTTGACCACCATATCGTCGATGTAAGCCTCCATTGTTCTGCCTAACAATGGTTCAAACATCTTGTTGACCATTCTCTGGAACGTCGCCCATGCGTTCTTTAGGCCAAAGGGCATAACCTTGTAGCAGTAGAGTCCTTTCGGAGTTGTGAAGGATGTGACCTCCTGGTCTGGTTCATGCATGGCGATTTGGTGGTAGCCTCTGTATGCGTCCAGAAAACTAAGTCGGTTGTGCCCTGTCGTTAAGTCTACCAGTTGATCTATCCTTGGTAGAGGAAAACTATCTTTTGGGCACGCCTTGTTGACCATTTTGTAGTCGACGCAAACGCGCCATTTGCCATTTTTCTTTGGCACTACGACGGTGTTGGAGATCCATCTTGGGTAGTGCACCTCTCTGATTACCCTGCCTCCAGCAGGTTTCCTACTTCTTCTGCCACTATTTCGGCGTGGTAGAGTGCCGATCTGCGGGTGCGCTGAATGATTGGTCTGGCAGAAGGGTGGACATTGAGTTGGTGACAGATGAAGTTGGGATCATGCCTGGCATGTCGTATGGGGTCCAGGCGAACACTTCGATGTTGGAGGTCAAAAATTCCAAGACCTCCAATCTCTCAGTGCTGGGCAACGATGAACCAAGCAAAAAGAACTTATCCGGGTTCTTTTCATCTATTCTGACCTCCACCAAGTCCTCTACTGCTTTCTGACTGGCCGCTTTGCCAACATCTGCGAATAGTTCACTACTCTCAGGTTCTTCCACCGAATGAACGTATCCTTTGGCAGCGCGGCTGCCGTTTACTGTGACAAAGCACTGCTTCGACATGATCTGATCTCCATAAACTTCTTCTATTACTCTCCGGTGTCGTTGGGAAATCGCATCACTTGGTGGTAGGAGGACGCCACCGAGCGCATGGCATGCAGCCATGTTCTGCCCAAGATAATGTTTAGGTGGAGGGGACCTTCAACACCCAGAACTCCACTTGTTTCGTCACACTCCCTGCTCTGACTGGGAGGATAATTTTGCCGACGGGCCATTCTGGCATGGAGTTGAATCCGATAAGGGGAGATACGGCAGACGCCAAGTCTTTATCTTGCAACTTTAGTTGTTTGAAGGTTTCATAGTACATGATTTCACATGAACTACCTTGGTCAATCAGAATCCGCTTGACGTCAAAATCCTTGACTCGGAGAGTGATGACCACAGCATCGTTGTGAGGGCAATAAATCCTTGCCAAGTCTTTATCCGCAAAAGACATGACATTTGTGGCCTCTGTCTTCCCCTTTTTGACGACTGGTTGGGCACTTAGCACCTCTCTGAAGTGCTCAGCCTTTTTGATTGAACCTCTGAGCTCGCATATACGCTCAGGTTCAAAGACTCCATGTATTACGTTGATGATGCCTTGGGACGGGGCGTCGATCGGCATCCCGTTGGGGTTGTTATGGTCCTGGGGGGCTGGCTGTGCCCCTCCCTCTATGTATTTATCCAGGTGGCCTACTGCCACCAACTCTTCCAGATGCTGCCTCAATGGCGTACAATTCTCAGTGCGGTGCCCTTTTTCTTTGTGGAAGGTGCACCTTGATCTGTCATCGTAGTCCTTCTGTGCCTCGCCCAGCTTGGCTGGCCACTTGACGAAAGGCTCGTCTCGAATCTCACTGAGTATGAGGTAGATCGGTTTCTTGAAGACCGTGGTTATGGCAGTGCGGACTCTCAACCATCTTTTGTCCTGGTCCTCGCCGTTGTCTCGTCTGCCCCGTCCGTTTCGTTTCTGGCGATCTACCGTATTGACCTTTGCTGAGGTCTTCTTCTCTGGTGCTGTGGTTGCGCCAGATTTTGTTTTGGCACGAGCACCATCCTCTTCTACCCTGATGTGCTGATGCATTCTCTCCATCAGGGCCTCCATGGTGAGGGGTGGTGTCATGGTGATAGAGTCCCTTAATCTGTTCCCGACTGGAAGGCCTCTTTTGTATTGCGCAATGGCGAGATTGGTTGGGTAGTCTCCAATCTAGTTGAATGTCTCCCAGTAACGACTGTTGTATGATCTTAGGGTCTCCTTGTCGCCCATGTCGATGGAGAGTAGTTGGTCGATCTCCACCGGAGTTTTAGTGTTTGTTCGGAACCTTGTCACGAACGCCTCCGCCAATTGCGCCCAGGAGGCTATGCTGCCTTCTGGAAGTTTCTCAAACCAAGTCAGGCCTAGGTCGCCAAGGCTTGAAGGGAATATGATGCACATCAAGGCCTCATTCCGCCGGTATACAGCCATGACCTGGTGAAAGTGGCTCAAGTGTGAGTAGGGGTCCGTCTTCCCCTCATATGTTGTGAATTTGGGCTGTAGGAAGCCTGACGGTAGGGGTGCGTTCTCTATTGCTGGGACGAATGGTGAGGTCTGCAGCCTCGCCAATGCCTTGTCCGTTGGTTCGTAGGCCGGGTGCGGTATTGGTATTCCAACCTCGACGCTTCCATGCGTCCGATGAGCCAACCGCTGTAAGGCAGAAACTCTGTGTGGGTCGCGCGCCCTGGCGTCCTCCTTCCATCATGCCTTTTCCTCTAGCACGGTTCGTAGGTCTGACGACCTGGGCAACTCCGTCTGTCTTTATCTCGTTTGGTGCGTATGTGAGGGCCAATATGTGCTTCCCTCAGTGTTTGACCTCTCAGATCTCGTCCTTTCAGGCCTGGAGTGACAAGTTCTGGAAGATCTGGATTGCGTGTCGCCTGTCCTGAGGCTTTTGCTTTCCACTTGAAAGGGTGTAGTATTCCGACTACGACTTTCCGAGTGGCGAGGGGGCGTCTTGTTTGTGCGCCCCTCTCCTGTCGCCACTCCTTTTCCCTTCACCTGGCGCTTGAGAGATTCCATGTCCGCTGCCATCCGACGGATCAGTTCGTCTTGTTCCCTGACGCGATCCTCCAAAGTTTAAGGATCAATTCTGCGTCTTTGTCTTTTCTGGGCTTTGCGAACGAGAGTGATAGGGGCTGTTATTCCGCCTTCGTCCCCTCGCATCCCTCCTGGAATTTTGTCTTTGCGGTTCTAGGTTCGCCATGGGAGTGACCAGGGGTAGGCCTTTGCGCCTTGCACCCCCTTCTGGAGTTAGTCCGTCAACGGCGGACTACGGTAACTCTTCGTTGTTCGCCATTGATTTTTGAGAGGAAAAGCTTGATCAAGAGGTTGTTCTTGTCTGTATTCCCACAGACGGCGCCAATTGTACAGGAAAGAAATACACCTTCTCGTATAATCCTGTTGACCAAGTCTGCGCTCCTCCGTACGACGTCGTTCAACTACCTGAAAATACACACATGAGCTAGCCGGCGGGTGTGTGCCGGAAACCTCTCCGATGCCTAAGTCAGTAAGCTTGATAAATAGACAAAAGCTCTGTGTATTCAGAAAACAAAGTTGTGTTACCTCTCCAAAGGTGATATTAGTGAGCTTTTATAGGTTCCGTGTGGCACAATCCTAGTAGGACTCTTATTCCTCCATGTAGAGTCCTCCTAGGATTCATACTCCTGAAAGATCATGCTTATCTCTCAACACCCTCCTTACTGCTTGAACCAAGTGAGATGGTTTTACTTCGGTAAGACGCCATATAACCGAAGTAAGACTAACTTTGCCAGACCAGCTGTATGACCGAAGTAAAACATGACCATGCTTGGATGCAGAATAGGCCGAACTACCCTTAGTTCGGTTCCTCCTGTACTGCTCTTACTTCGGCCTCTCATGTACCACGCATGGTGTGGTTTAGACCGAGCTAACATGTAATAACCGGTATAACTCCAAGACCGGTCTAACTCCAAAGTACCGTTAGACTGATCTAATTCCGATTTTCTCTCGGACCGGACTAGCTTCATGTCATGGGACCGGACTAACTTCAAAATATCCATAAGACCGGAGTAACTTACATGACCATCTTACTCGGCCCTTTGTACTGCGGCTCATAACGGCCCATTACCCAGCTCGGCCCAATTTTCACATAAATTACCCTCTCAATTATCAAAGCTTTTGTTTGTGTTGAATATATTTTGAAATTTTATACTATAATTACTGAAATTAAAATTAGCAGTAACGTTAAATTAGAGTGTGATTTTACATATTGCAATAACAATCACGAATTTTAAAGAAATAATTTTAATAAATTTTTGAATTTTTTAAAAATTAGCTTACTTTATATTTTAGAAAATGACTATTTTAAGTTTTAATCATATTATTTAATTTTGATGATGTCTAAAATATTATTTAATATACATATTATTTGACACAAAATATTATCTTTTTAAAATATATATATTTGTTAAATATTATTTAAATAAAAATATTTTTGAAAACTTTACTATTCACTTTTTGAAAAATAATGTTAATTACTATTCATCTTTTGACAAATCGATTAGTTGTATTATTTTGACAAATGTGATATTGATATTTTGTTTTCTTTTGATAAGATCACATAGGATGAATGGTATATAGTAAAATTATTTGATTTATATTTTGCATGCAAAGTGAAACTTACTTAAGTGATGTTTGAAAACAAATCATACCTTTATATATATATATATATATATAATATTGTAAAAAGAAAAAGATAACAAATCTTTTGACGGTGGGTTTTGCAACATTGATATATATATATATATATATATTACTATAATAAATAAGAAAATGTTAGTGTAAAAGTTTGACAAAATTATTGCATCTTATATATATATGCATATATATACATAATATTATATTCAAAAGTGTTGATTAGATTATATTCAAACCTTGGTGATTTGTCTGTAAAGTTTGAAAAAGTGAACAAAGAAAATTTATACAAAAGAAAAGGTGCCCATGATTACAAGCGAAGACTTATGTAATTGTAAATCAATCTTTGAAGATGTTTTGCCTACAGAATTAAAAAGAAAAGTTGCAAAATGCTTTGAATTTATTTGCATAAGAAAATAGACACAAAATCATGTAGTTCTTGACTTCAAGGAGTCCATAATGATGGCGCAAAATCAATTCCCTATTTGAATTCAAAGATGTGATTCAAATTGTCTACAAATCGGTGGCTCATATTTGAAATTTGTATCATGTCACACATATACATACACACACACACATATATATATACTAATGAAACAAGAAGAAAAAATTGAAGCAAATTATTTGCTTGGTTGAAAGTTGTGTTTTATATCAAAATTTTCTAAAACGGTGGCTGCATTTTTGACTAAACGAAAAGGGAAAAGAAAAAGTTACTCTTACTAATTATTTTCTTCTTTTTCTTTATTAACATGTGCTGAATATTTAAAATTAAGGAGCGTGCTTATGTAAACCATGACGTCAGCAAGGAGCGTCCAACGGGTATATTTTTTGTGTATAAATAGAAGTATTGTGTGTGGAGAAAAAATGAAGAACTTGAAGAGAAAATTTTCTTAAGCTCCAAAATTATAAGCACATTGTATTCTGCTCTTTCACTTTCAGATCTAAGCCTAGCCTTTGTTTTTACACTTTCATATCTACTCTTTATGAGAGAATTATTGTAAAAGTGGGTTCAAGTACCACTTATTCTTATTTCTTATTTTTGTGAGAAATTTTGTAAGGGTAAGGCATTTATTGTTGAGTAAGGCTAAATAGATAAGAGTAAGTCCTGTGCCAAATCCACAAGCTTGGTGGTGTATTTGTTCAATTGATAGTAAAGAAATTCTCAAGGAGGTTCCTTGGGGAGTGGACGTAAGCCTGGTGTGCCGAACCACTATAAATCGCATGTTTGATTTTCTCTCCCTATCTCTCCTACTTTTATATTGATAATTATTATTCTGTTTTTTTTTTATTTATTAAAATTCTGAATTGTGTTAATTTTAATATTGTGAAACTTTTAATAACCCAATTCACCTCTCTCTTGGATTGTCTATCTGGGATAACATAAGTGTTTTTAACCAAAAAAAAAAAAAAAAAAACAAACAAAAATATATTAGAAGATCATTCCATAAAATGGCATGTATTTAAGTGTTATATATTATGAGAATTTTTGGCTGAAAGAAATATCATTTCATAACTATTGATACTACATGTCAAATCACAAGGTTTAAAAAAATCTATTAATATATTTTTGACGACGATTAAGAGAATTTAAAAATTAATTTATTTTATGTAAATTAGATTTTGGACCAATTAAAAAATGACATTTGTGTGTTATATTAATTTACAAAATATGAGAAAATTAGATTGCCATTTCTAATTTCAAAGAGGTCATAATGTTTTTGTTTATATAATAGTATAAATATTATGAAATTTGTGTCTATATTATTTTATCATGGAATTATATTATGAAAATCTTTTGATTAAAGCAAATATCATTCCATAACTATTGATACTATTATGGAATTAAATTAACGTCATTCCATAACTATTTATATATTACTGACATTGATTAAGAAAATTTAAAACATTAATTTAATTTAGCTAAATTAGATTGTAAACCAATTGTAAAATGGCATGTATATTTTAAGTGATATAAAATTTAAAAAATATAAGAAAATTAGATTGAGATTTTTTTTTTTCTTTTAACTTCAATTGTTGCGCTGGTCATATTCTACTTTATGTTTATTTTTTAAGAGCAAAACAGAGGAGGCTTCTGTGCCCTCGTTTGGCATAAGCTAAACGGGATTTGTTTTTTGGTCAAAGTAGTCATAAAAGGATAAAGTTGACCTTTTTAGTCTAATAAGATAAAATGTCACATCCAAATCATAATCATTTTTTTTTTCACAAAAGTCAAAAAGTCTATCCCAAACCAGACTTTCTACCTCATATTTTTTTTTAATATTTATTCCAGACTTATTTCAATAACATTTTTACATGATGGAACGTGATAAAGTTGCCACTAAAATTGCTCAACTATTTGAAAAAGGAAAATTACTCATTTCACGCTAGACTGATCATGATGATTTGATGTCCAAGAATAAATTGAAACAATTTTAAAAAAGAAGCACGTTGCTTATGGTACTAACTATCATGTTGCTAATGCGGGAATGGTAATAGAAGATTCACGACAATTGAGATTATAGTTATAATAGATTTTATTTATTCAGTAAATTTCGAACAAATTTGATTAATTTTGTTTTTTATTATATTCAATTATGAAATGTCAACATTTTCTTTTATAATTATATAGATTTTATGCTAACAGTTTAAAAGTATATTTGGCATAGCCATAAATAAACCCTTTAAATTTTATCTTGTAAATAGTGCGAGTGATATGTTAATTTTTTTTTAGGAAGACTTACGTGTAGGTCTTAATTGATAGATTTATTGTCCAATAAGTCCTATAATATTAATGACATTTTTCATCAAACACTATTAAAAAATGTCACTAATTGTTAATTTTCAGCGATAGTTTGAAAATTTTATCACAAAAATGTCATTAATTATAAGTTTTAGCGACAGTTTAAAAAAAATTCATAAAAAAGTAGCTAATTTTTAACTTTCAGCAATAGTTTAAAAAATTCGTCACAATTTTTTTTTACTAATTATAAGTTTTTATAACAATTTATAAAAATTATAATAAAAAAAATACTAATGGCCAGTTTTTAAAAATATATATAAAAAAATTGTTAAAAAAATTTGATTTTAATAATAATTTTATTAAAATTTACTATTAATAAAACAATTATTATGACCTAGTAACTTAAAAGAAAAGAACTCTTTATAGTGCGCGCGGATCGCGTGTAGTAGAGTTCGTAGATCCATTGGGGATTGTCTGGGGTGTCCTAAATAAGTGTATTTTTTATCTTTTTAAATTAAAAAATTGAGGAAGAAAATATAGATGTTTGGATTAACTTTTTGACTTTTTATGAAAAAATGTATAATAAAAAATTGTAAAAATTGGTTTGTAAGAGAAAATTAGAATTGGGAGTTGTGCAGCCGTAATTGTTGACTTTTGGTGAATAGTGTTAATTTTTTAACTTTTTAAGTAACTTTTTGACTTTTTAGCTTATTCTGGACTTGCCAAACTTGGCCTCATAGTTCACATGGACCACATTTTTTTTGAACGACATATTGACCACATTATTAATTTCTTGAAAAATACAACAATATTAGGTATTATGAAAAGTCTTTAATGAAAATGATCATGAAAGATTTGTGACTTTTGAATTACACTTAGAATAAAGCACCACACACTAATCAAGGTAATCTAAGGGTCACAAATCTTTCATGATCATTTTTATAAAAAAAATTTTATGAACCTAACATTTCCCAAAATGATATTATTGTAATAGATACACGTTAGGTATGTGCACTTGCAATGTATAAAACAGTAACACTATATTCCTCTAATTTTAAAATTTTAATTAAACTTTAATGATGCAAAGAATAAAAAATAAATAAATAAAAAAATCAAAATATCACCATCACTGTAGGGTCATACACTTAAAAGCTATTTAATATTTTTACATATAAAAATATATTTTGTGGGTGTACTACATCTATAGAAGTCAGCCATATAGTACACAATTATATACACTTTCTGTGATTGTAGACTTGAGCATTTTTATTAGTAATTTCAAGGTTGATCCTTTTGGATCCAAGCACACCATGAAGATGAAGGTTGAGGTAAATTGCCAGAGAAACTATCAAACCATTTTGTCCCACTCCCACTCACCTTAGAACCTTCAAGCTCTCCCTTCTAGACCAACGTATTCCTCATGTTTACAAGTCAATGGTCTTTTACTATCCAATTAATAGCGGTGGTGATAGTAGTAATAGTGCTGGTGATCAGGAAGCGACGATCACTCAAAAATCCCAACACTTAAAGCAATCGCTCTCTCAAATCCTAACTTGCTTCTACCCATTTGCTGGAAGAATCAAAGACCACATCTCCATTGATTGCAACGACGAGGGTGTTAATTATTTCGAATCTCGAGTCGACTGTCCTATCTCTGACGTTCTCGAACACCCCAATCATGAAGCCCTGATGAGTTTCGCTCCGACCACCGAGCCGACAGAGCTCGGCAGTAAGGCTCCACCTTTGTTACTCGTTCAAGCCAACTTCTTCAAATGCGGAGGGTTAGCGTTGGCCGTGTCCAATTCCCACAAGGTCGTCGATGCAGCCACATTCAGTGCATTCATGAAAGGCTGGTCCTGCACTGCCCTCGGATACCCCAAGTTGTTAGGGAAAATATATGATTCCTCACAAGTAAATCAATCAATGCGAATAAAAATTAATGCGGAAAAATTAAATCAAAAGCAACAGAAGAATTTTTACGCGGTTCCCTCAATGTGAGGTACGTCCACGGGATCGAAATCCGATTCCACTATCAACCAAATAAGTTTCCAAACGATTATAAATAAGACACGATTAGTCTCACAAACCACCCTTAGGTGAATTCTAAATAATCACAAATAAATAAGAGAAAAGATCTCACCAAATAGATGAATCAAAATCTTCAAAATCAAAATTGAAAAAGACCCAAAATAATAGACCCAAACCAAATCTATGAACCAGCCGAATTCGAAGTAAAGAAAGTTCTACACAACAGCAGCCGAATAGTAGTGCTTTGGAAGAACAAAACTTGAATCAATTTGCAGCACACTTACCAAGGATGGATAATCAAATAGCTGCTGCCTTACACACTGATTTTCGGAAAACTAAACAATATATATATATATATATATATATTTTGTTGAATCTTGGTCTTGTTTTATCAAAATTATAGTTGTATCCAAACTGAATTGGGTCACCATAAAATTAGATATAATATATAAAAATATATATTATACCTAAACTAAACCAAATTAAAACTCTTTTAATAAATCAATTGAATCCTACACTTCAATAAAGAGGTATACCCAACAACACGCTGGTTCCTGATTTCAGCGCCGCCTCTCGCTTCCCACCATTAGACGACTCACACTCGCAGTTAGGGCTGGGCAACAAACCCACCCGCCCGCACAAACCGCCCGACCCTACCCTACCCGCAGCGCTTTGGGTGGTTTCGATGTAGGTAGGCGGGCAGGTGCGGGTCAAGAAATTTGCAGAATATCGGGTTCGGGTCGAACCCGACCCGCCCGCAACCCGCATCTTCTTCTTCTTTTTTTTTTTTTTTAAGAAAAAATAACTAGTTATTATTATTTTTTTTTGCATTTTGGATGGATGGAGATAACTAGTTATTATTTTTATTTTTACATTTTGGATGAAAGTAAAATTTATTATATAGGCACTTATATACATTATCATGATCTAATGATATTTAAATTAGTGTTACTAGTTTGACTTTTATTTATATATATATAAAAAAATCATTATATTCCATTAGTCTAGTAGACACAGTTAAATATGATATTTTGAATTGTCATTCTATTATCACATTATTGCATATTAAAAACTAAACAGTGAAGATTAATCCACTATTAAAATTAGTGTTACTAGTTTGACTTTTAAGGGTTTGTTTTTGCAAGCTAAGGAGGAAGATTAATCCACTATCCTCAAGCATGGTTCCATATCATCTTATCTAACATGTGGACTATTTATTATGATCATGAATTGTATATTTTGTAATTTAATTTATAACTCTTCTAAATAAAAAAAAAAAGTGTTTAGAAAGTAACAAAAAATGTCAAATTTGCTTAAGTTAAGTTAAGTTAAAAAAAATAATAAAAATAAAAAAATAAAAAAAACTAAACCACAAATTGAACCGCACCCGCCCGCACAAACCGCGAACCGCATCGCGGGCGGTTGCGGGTCCATTTTTTCCAAACCGCATAAGTGCGGGTCGGGTCGGTTTTGACCCGCACCCGGCCAAAACCGACCCGCGAGCAGCCCTACTCGCAATCACCACAAGTAATGTCACCAGAGTTCAAGACGAGACATAACGTTGTTTGTAGGAGGTATGTGTTTGACGCATTAAACATTGCAGATCTCAAAGCTAAAGCAGCCAGCTCGAGTGCGCGGCATCCCAGTCGCGTCGAGGTTGTTACCGCGCTCATTTGGTAATGCGCCGTGCAAGCATCCAGATCAAGGTTGACATTCCAACATCTAAAACAGACGTATATATTGATCAGAGTGGTAACCTGCGTTCAAGGCTTGTCCCGCCCTTGCCAGAATATTGCTTCGGAAACATATTTGGGGTGCTACGAGTGGTCGTAGTGGCTGATGACACTGAAACATAATTAGACTTTCCCGGATGGGTCTCTCGCGTTAGGAAAGGGTTTGCGGGTCTTGCGATATCGCGGTGAAGAAACTGCAAGGGGATGATGATGAATGTGTATCGGAGACTAAAGCTTCTTCAGCAATTGAGGTTGGGAATCAACAACCACAGCAGAAAGAGGTCAAAACACAAGATAGACGAAGCTTGTTGAACCATTCTAGTTTGTGCAGATTCCCATTTTACGATGCCGATTTTGGGTGGGGGAAGCCTGTATGGGTAAGCGTTGGTTACTTGGTTCCCCAGAATGCAATGTTGTTGATGGATACAAGAGAGGGTGACGGTGTTGAAGCTTGGGTGAGTTTATCTAAAGAAGAGATGGTGTTGTTCGAGCGTGACCCCTAGTTGCTGGAATTTGTCTCTCTGAAACCAAGTGCTCTCTAAACCAAGTCCGACAGATAATCAACTTCGGCTCTTAATAAGTTGTTTGTTGTTTTGTTTCTCCTAGATCTTGGATTGATGCTCCACTTTTGTTGTTCATGTGCCATTATGATTAAAAAAATAATGAGACTAAATGTGCGTGTATGCAAGAACACTGCCCTTCCCTTCCTCTATGATTTGGATTAGATGCTGATTTTCGGGCGTGGATAAGTTATTTGGTGGTTTTGGACACGGCACGTTAGTTTTCCAAAAGTATTGTGATTGATAAATGAGATGGGATTCATAATTTTATGTTAATTGATTGAGAAGCAGCAAGGATCATGATGTATCACTACAAGAAAATACATTTTTGGCGACTAAAAAATTCGTCGCCAAAAGTACATATTTTAGTCGCCGAAAGCCTTTCCCGACTAAATAATTTGGTCGCTGGATTTGTCGCCCATACATAGTCGCCGAACGAATTAGCGACTAAAATTCATTTAGTCGCCATAGGTAGCACAAAATACCGACTAACGTGTTAGTAGGCAAAAATAAGTGGCATTGGCGACGAAAGCAATCTTAGTCGCCAAATAATTGACAATACCGACTAACATTTTAGTCGCGGAAACTGTTCAGTAAATATTTTAAGTCAACTATTTAGCTACTAAGGTTTTTGTCGCTAAAAGAAACAGTATCTACGGCGACGAAATTATTAGTCGCTAATAGTGCCGCTTCAGCTACTAATTTTTTGTCGGCCATGATTATTTTTGGCGACTAAAGAGTTAGTCGCCAATAATTTCTGGGGTTTTAGCTACTAAAACAGGTTGTCGCCATAGCTGTTTTGGAGTTGTTTTGGCTACTAAATGTTTAGTCGCCAAAAGTCTTTTGAGCTTTGGCCACTACCCATTTAGTCACCATAACTATTTTCCAATTTTTTTGGCTACTAAATTATTAGTCGCCATAACTATTTTTTATTTGTTTTGGCTACTAAAAATTTAGTCGCCAAAAGATTTATTTCTTTTTAACTACCAATTAATTCATCACCAAAAGCATCATTTTATATTTTTGTTTTGTTTGTTTAATTTTACCAAATTTCGTCCGAACCTGTATGTATCCACCACAACGTGTAATACGTATACAACCTGTATGTATCATCTACATGGTTCACTTAGTACCATGAAACAAAAATGAACACCTGCTATAAATATTCCAACTACAAATAATAATGTAAACTTATGTACGAATGAACTATATATATTCCAATTACAAATAATAACATCATACATTCCAAATACGTTGCCAAAATTATGTCCTCTATACACAATTTTTTACTATACTATTGTAGACACCCCATTTTGACCGGCCCTAAGACTTGGGCATTTTAGTTTGACCACCCTCACCAAAAAAATCAATTGAAATTTTAAATCCCAAACCTCACCCATTTTGGCCATCACTAATATTTTGGTAATTTGTAGTGTTTTATAATTTTATGTGTGTGTATTAAATTAGGTGTGTGCATTTCTTTTAAGTGTGTTATAATTGATAACCATTTTTAAAACAAAAGAAAAAAATAAAAAAAAGAATAAATAAAAACTAAATTGAAAACCAAAAAATATATATATATATATAATAATAAAAAAAAGGGGAAAACAATAAAACAAAAAATATATATATAGAAAAATAATAATAATAATGGGACGGTGGCTTTTACGGATGGTGGAGGAATAAAATCAAAAAAGAGAAGTGGGTGGGGTGGGTGAAGGAGATAAGGGGTGGTGGAGGAAGATATATTTCTTTAAAAGAAAGAGGAAACACACGGTTTTAGAAAAAGGAAGTGGGGAAGAAAAGGGGAGACACTCACTGATGAAGAGAAGAGAAGAGGCTCGGCAATGGATGGGTAGAGGGGAGATAAAAAAATAAAAGGAGACACAACACAGGAGGACAGAGAAGGGGGACTCATGGGGATGAAGAGATAACATATGCATACACTACCCACCAATCCACACATGCACACCATCACAGCCCAGCACAATATACACACTGGACACACACAACCCAGCTCGGCTCCCCTCTCTCGGCAGACCACACCCAGCATCACCATTCCACTGCACTCACACACCCACGGCCATCACTGCACTCACACACCACACGGCTCTCTCCCCTCACCTCTCTCTCTACCGTGGCCACCCAACACACACCCACACCACTGCCATAGACCAACCCAGCAGCACACCACCAACTCTAACACACACAAACCCAACTCTCTAACCTCTCGGCACCACCCACACAGACCATGCAACACAGACACCACACGGCTCTCTTCTCTCTCTAACATTCCACTCTCAACCTTCACAGCTACACACCCATGAACACACCTCTCAACAACCCACACTCCCTCCACACACATGCATGACTGATACACACAACATCACACACACACACTGCAATTCGACACACCCATACACACTCAATCTCTCCCACGGCAGCTCTCTCTCCCTCCCACACAGTAACACACTCACCACCATACACCCCCACATGCACCCACACACGGCACTCTCTCTCTCTAGAGACCCATGCACACACACACGGGCAGCTCTCTCTCTCTCTCAAGACAGGCACGACATCTCTCTCTCCCGGATTGCATCTTTGAAGAGAGAGAAAATGTGGCGAGTAGATGAATGATAGGTACAACTCCGAGGTTCTAAAGAGGAGATAGTCACTCTTTCTCTCTCTATACTCTCAGGAAATTTGCGTATAAGCCATGCTAGTCAGATTTCAAATCCGTTCCTTGGTTTGCCGCTTGAATCTGGAAAATGTGAATCATGTGGTGTCGCGGAACCCGGGACATGCAAAAAGGAGTGGAATGTGCCAGTGATGAAGTTGTTTATTTTATTTTTATTTTGAGTGTTTTGTGAGGTTTTATTTTTATTTTATTATTTCTCCTCCTCCTTTATTCGGATCTGTAATAATTCAAGTATTGTAATAATTCCCCCACCCCGCTTCTTTCTATCCCATTCTTTTATCGCTTTCCCTAACTGTGTGTATGTATATATCTGACATGCCATGCATATCCATGCTTTACATCCATGTTCCATGCATTAAGATTTGGCTAATTTTGCATCTTTATGCTTCAATTGATTATTCCATGATTCTGTGTGCTATCGTATGTTTTGAGATGTTTCACATGCCATATTCTAGAAGCCAAATCTTTAGTGCATCTCATGAGTGAATTGCATTAGGATTCTGTATATAAGATCATGCATATTTCACTAACTTTTGTTTTGTAGTTGTTCGAGGGACGTCGGTCAATCTGTGAGTTTTTATGCTTTAGCATCCCATTTGTGTGTGATTTTCTTATTATGTTTAGCATCCTACCATGTGGCTATTTGCTTAAGTGATATAACTGTTTGAATGCCTGTGGATGAAGGCTTGTTGTTTAAATTGGAATAATTCAATAAATGTACGTTTTAAGTCCGCTTTGTAGTGGCAAATTCACAAACTTTAAGCCTACTTTGTCAAGTGGCAAATTCAAACCCTTTTTGAAAAACAAACATGAAGTTGAATTGTTCCAATTTGAGCAAACTAGTCTATACTTGTATGCTTCACATAGTAAATGTTAGGATTTATTCAATAATCAGAACATAACCATATAAAGAAAATAAAAGTCATATCATGGTTTAGTAGAGGCCGATCTTTTGATCGGGTGAGTGGGGGTGCTCATTATTGACCTTCCCCTCTCATACCTAAGGTTCCGAGCCAAGCATCCTTGGTTACGACGAACAGTGGCCTTTGGCACCGAGTCATGGGTTTCCTAATTTCCCAAAATATTAGGTGGCGACTCTGAGATCTGATGACGCAGTCCATTTTTGACAAAATTGCAATAAAATGGATTTTCAATAAAAGTTGCCAAATCTGGACTCTCATCTACGTTTCACATTGCACTCGTGAAACTTGAGATCAAAGAGATCTCGGGAGTCCGAACTGTTTAACGCGCGCAGGTACCCCCCGGGCATGTTACAACTATGCATTGTAATGACCATTTGACAAGGTACAAATGACTATGGTAATATGTACCACGACAAAAGGTAATACAAGCTCCAAAAATATTATCTACCCCACCATAAATTATATGTACGATGCATCCAAATTCCACGGTTCATTCATGCTATACCACCGGAGCAATTAATACCAGCTCCAAAAATACTTTGTACCCCGTCAAAAATTATATGTTCGATGCATCCATAGCCCACAGCAAAAAGTATAGGACGACAAAAAACTTCCCAACTTTGCATAAGTGTATCTTCCGACAAAAAATTAGAAGATCCACATGTCAATACCAAAAGCCATCTACACAACAAAAATTACACCCATTAGTTCCATTGTAAACAAAAAATTATAGCCATCTACAAAACACAAATTGCAAGGATGTCAATTGTAATCAAAATTGTATGTAAATATAGTTTGAGTGTAGGAATTTCAATATAGCTTCTGTACACGTTAACTTGTATTTAAAGTGCAAACAAATTGCCAAGTCAACCACAACTCAAGTTTAGTCTAATGTGTAAACATATATGTATTTTATTCATAACTGTACATATACAAAGATCGTTATAGAACATATATATATTGCTAAGCTTTAATATATTTGTACAAGCTTTATGCATTTTTTACGCCAACTCCCAACGTACACGTGCTAATTACGTCCCCTCTGTCCCCACAAGTCCTAATTGACACGAGGAAGCTACCCGTGCCATCCCCGGAGTGCTTTGGGGGCTGCTCTCAAATTTCGGCCCTCGAAGCCCTTTTTTCGGCTAAGTTTATGGCGTTTTTCACGCTAACTCCCAACGTACACGTGCTAATTACGTCCCGTCTGTCCCCACAGGTCCTATTAGACACGAGGAAGCTACCCGTGCCATCCCCGGAGTGCTTTGGGGGCTGCTCTCAAATTTCGGCCCTCGAAGCCCTTTTTTCGGCTAAGTTTATGGCGTTTTTCACGCTAACTCCCAATGTACACGTGCTAATTACATCCCGTCTGTCCCCACAGGTCCTATTTGACACGAGGAAGCTACCCGTGCCATCCCCGGAGTGCTTTGGGGGCTGCTCTCAAATTTCGGCCCTCAAAATCCTTTTTTCGGCTAAGTTTATGGCGTTTTTCACGCTAACTCCCAACGTACCCGTGCTAATTACGTCCCGTCTGCCCCCACAGGTCCTATTTGACACGAGGAAGCTACCCGTGCCATCCCCGGAGTGCTTTGGGGGCTGCTCCAAAATTTCGGCCCTCGAAGCCCTTTTTTCGGCTAAGTTTATGGCGTTTTTCACGCTAACTCCCAACGTACACGTGCTAATTACGTCCCGTCTGTCCCCACAGGTCCTATTTGACACGAGGAAGCTACCCGTGCCATCCCCGGAGTGCTTTGGAGGCACCAAGACAGAGCTAAAAGACAGATCAGAACAGCAAAACAGATCAAAACAGGCCCAGAATTGTAGCAAAACAGATCAGAACAACACCAAAATGCATCAGTAACTATTCATAGCAAGAAAACAAGCTCTAGTCCCATTATAGAGCAACCCATCAGGAACTATTCATGCTAAGGTAGCAAGTCATTGCAATATGGTAATGTTTCACTACTATTTAAAGTGAGTCAAGTTCCATAAAATTCCAAAACTTGATAAACTTAATTCCAGTATAAGAATAAAATTTTCCCCTAAATCAACTACCAAAAATTACAATCCAAAATTTCAATAGTGGTGTTAGTACTAAGGAAACATAGAAAACAGAATGAAATTATCTCCAAGGACTACATCCCAACATAGAGGATTTTAAGTTCTTTAATATAAAAATGCTTGCAGGTTTTTTTTCTGTGAATCAGTACAAATCCATTCCCTTGTTGTTTTCCAAACATAATGGGGAAATCTCATTGTGTGTGTCTATTTTATATGCTACTTTTTTCAGAAAGTAAGAAGACTTAATTTATTCAATGGGTGAAAATTTAACCTCTAAAGAAAGATATTACCAGTGCAAGATCCCACATACCTGCAAGAGCTCAGTGTCCTTGGAGGCAACTGCAACTCATGACATATGAAATGATGACAGACAGAACCATGGGAATCAGAAAATCAAATGCAACCAACTGAATTCAATGTAAAATGAGTTAGATTATTTCACAATAAGATTGGTAATGGCAAAGATAAATTTGACAACTGTTAATTTAATTGCTATGTAAAACATACTTCTGTAACATACACTTCAGATCCCTGAATCCCCTCAACTGGCACAAATCAAAATAAATTGTCCTGGATATGCCCTTCAAAATAAACTGCTAAGGTTGTAAAATGCTGCAGGGAACAAATCAATATATCAAGTATAAATTCATAGTGAAACGAGACTTCCAGTCAGCCACTACTGGAATTTTCTAGTTGCAAAACTAAATATTTTCATAATTATGTGTTCAAACAGCTACAGCAGTTGCAAGGCGAATCTCGTCATACAGAAACATAAGGCATTGTTCGACAACAATCTCAAAATTACAACTAACTCACCAATAGGGAGACAACCACCAAGCACCTTCAGGAAATTGTATATGCAAATAAGCTTCCTGCAGAGTACGTACAGCCAATGAGAGAGAGAGAGAGAGAGAGAGAGAGAGAGAGAGATGCCCAATAAATCAGATCATGCTATTATTATCTTCTTTTTTCTTTTTTGTTGAGATTTTCAGATCGTGATATTATGTTATGTATTGCATGCATTACACTAATGGTCATGCAATTATTATTACTATGCCAACCGTAAAGGAAAGAAAGAAATAATGTTTCTTTGTATTGTAAGATATAAAATTAGAAAAATAGAAAATTTATGAGCAGTTTCTCAATCAGAGAAATCAAAATTCATTATGTTTTATTGGCAAACATGAAAAGGTTAGACATAACTAGTATGACGAACAATAACAGCTTATATAAATTTGCTGAATTTAGTACTAAATATATTCTGTTCAAACATCACACAACAATTTCACAAAAGAACTGACAGTATACCTTGCCCAAGAATTGACTCATTAAATTATATTTGAATACAGTGTTAAACATATATTGATCATATGCAAATGAAAACCTTTTCGTCAAAATGACATCACCAAACTTATAAAGAAGATAAACCCAGTGCCTATTGTTACAAATAAATGCATTGATTCAAATAGATGAACTCTTCTAATCTAATCAAACAAACAAACTGATTGAAATGATAAAATAATGTCATTATCCAACAAAAATCACAACCAGACCCATTTCAATTAAATACAGAGTCAAAATTAACGATATAAAAAGAAAAACACGAAAACTGATTGACTCTAAACAGATTCACTAACAACATAGTACCAACAAATGTATATATATTATATAATTGTATATGAATTTACCCATTAGTTCCTTCACCTTAAAAGGAATTATACTTCTATAATTATTGTCTTTTTTTTTTAATATATAAACAATCAAATATTAAAAATAAAACAATTAAAATAAGGTAATCAAATTTCAGAGATACAATGAGACATTCTGGGTCTTCCAAGATAAACGTGAACCAATATGAAAACTGAGTAATCTGTTTGGAACCCACCAAAAAATTAATTCATAGAACCATTTCAAAACCAATCGATATACCATCTTCACCATTTGCGGCAATACAAAATTCATATTGGTCATACAGTTCAACAATCCAAATCGGGAATTAGAAATCCATAAGCCGAAATTCAAACCAAACACATTCACGAAATCAGAAAAAGCCCTAACATGCAAATACGACAGGAACAGAAAATGAAAGAGACGGCGAGACAGAACAGAACACACAGAAAAGCCCTAACATGCATATACAAACCCTACAGAAATGGAAAGAGACGGCAAGACAGAGATAGAAACACACAGACCCAAATCGCGACAGAGAGGGAGAGAGACGAGAGACAAATACCTGTAAGTGGTGGGGCCGATTTGCAGTGGTCGTGGTGGCGTCCGCCGGTGGCCAACGATAGTGATGATCGGCGGTGGTGAGCGATGGTGAGGTTAGGTGTATCGACTACTGTGTATGTTCATGTGTGAGTCAAAACAGAACAAAAAAGGTGAGTCTGTGTAATTTCATCCTGGGCGCCAACATTAATTACTTTCCCTCTAAAAAAATTTCAAAGATTTGGCGACTAACTGGTAATTTGTCGGCAAATATCACTAATAGCGACTAAAAGTTAGTCGCGAAAAGAATATTATTTGGCTACTACTTTCAAATTTCCGTCGGCAATAGTTAACATACAACGACTAATTTAGCTTTAGTCGCCAAAAAATCGTCAACATACACCCATTTTTTGGCGACAAACATTTTTGGTCGCAAAAATCCTACTATACGGCGACTAAACGAAATTTTGGTCGCTTAAAATGTTGTAAACAGCTACTAAAACTCAGTTTAGTCACCAATGAGTCAATATGGCGACTAAAGTAATTTAGTAGCTAAAAATTCTTAACTAATGCCGACTAAATGAGGTTTTTAGTCGCCCAATATAATGTTTTTGGCGACTAAAATTGTTTTGGTCGCCAATTTTAGTCGCCAAAGGTGCAGTTTGTTGTAGTGTATACTGATTGATGAGAAGCACGAACAGGTGACGCCTTAGGAGATTATAAATCATTTAAAGTGGTCTTACTAGAATATATATATATATATACTTCACATAAAATAAAATGTACTTCAAATTTAGTATTGCCATTATAAATCATTAAAAGACAAAATAGTTTTTTGAGAACTTATCATTTTTTATAATTTTTTAACTAAATATGAGATTCACTAAAATAGTCATTTCTAGACATCTAATTATATGATAAAATGAATATGGGATACAT
Source organism: Camellia japonica (assembly GCA_030407325.1). NCBI lineage: Eukaryota > Viridiplantae > Streptophyta > Magnoliopsida > Ericales > Theaceae > Camellia > Camellia japonica. Next base: position 91,706,187 of record JAPPVO010000002.1, read on the forward strand.
ATTATTTTTAGCCAAATAGTCCAGAAATTATTTATCCTAAGATTGGTATTTGATAAACCTAAAAACTGAAAACTAAAACTAAAGACTGAAAATTAAATATTGAAAACTGAATACTGAATTTTTTAAGCTGAAAAACTGTTTGATAAAAACTAAAGTGCTGAACTAAAAATAAATTGCTTAATATGTATAAGATTAAATTTAAAATTTATTATTTTTAAATTGTATATTTTAATTTTTATATTGTGATGGTTGTGGTAGTGGTGGTGCTGATGGTATAATGGTGATGGTAGTAATAATAGTAATGATGGTAATGTTAGCGTTGATGGTGGCGGTGGTAGTGGCGACGATAGCGACGGCAACGACATGGTGGTGGTGGTCACAGTAGCGGTAGCGATAACAATAGTAATAGTAATAGTAGTAGTAAAATAATGGTAGTTCTTGTAGTAATAATAACAATAGTGATGAAAGTGGCGGTGGCAGCGACGGCATGGTGATGATGGTGGTGGTAGCAGTAGTGATGATGGCAGTGGTAATGGTAGCGGTGGCATGATGGTAGTAATTGTGGTGGTGGTGGTGGTGGTGGTGACATAGTGGTAACAATAGTGATGAGCAATGATGGTAGTGGTGGTAGTGGCACAATGGTAGCGATAGTAATGAGCAATGATGGTAGTGGTGGTAGCGGCGACACTAGTGGCAATAGTATGGCAGTGGTGGTAGCGATAGTGAAGGTGATGATAGTGGTGGCGATGGCATGCTGGTAGATGTAGTGACGGTGGTGGTAATGATGGTAGTTGTGATAGTAGTGATGATTGTTAGTTTATAATAATGTATATCCATATTTATGTTTAATATTATAAATTCACTCAAATTAAATAATTTTCATATGACTTAAAATTTTCTTAAATTTTACCTTATCAATTAGTATCCCAAAATTGGAGTCTATAGCCCAACAAAACAACAAAAGGCTCATTACAAACTTGACCCAATACATTTTAGGATAAATTACACTGGCATCCCCTGAGATTTATATTTAATACAGATTTTTTCTCACGTTTGAAAAATTATATTCTCTTTCTTAAGGTTTGTAGTCTCATTACAAATTATCTCTTAGATTGATGATGTAATGCCCTAAAAAATTTTAAATGATAATTTTGCTCTTTTTCTTATTATTTCTTCTTTCTGTCATCATGATTACATTCTACAACTTTCCATCATTAAATTCTATCTGAACATATTCTTATAGACTAATGATATATAAACATAAATTCCATATGAAATTTTCAAACACAATGATATAGTTTAATGGTGATCTTTCACTTTAAAATAAAACACCCATAAATAAAATTTATATTTACAACAACATTACTATCACAACATTTTAATGATTTTTTTTTTTCGTATAAATTTTTAAATATTTTATTTTTATTTCAACTGTCCTTTTTCTCTTTCATCTATTCACCCACATTTATTACAGTATTACCAAACACCTTCATTCACATTTATAACAGTATTACTGAATTTTTTGTATTTGGTGAATTTAAAAAAATAAAAAATATTATACTTCTTAAGTATATCTAGATTAGGTGTATTTAAAAAATAAAAAAATTACTTAAAATATTTTTAAAAATTCAGTAAAAATAAAAAACACGAAAAATAAAAAAAAATTAATTTTTTGTGTGAGTGAAACCAAAAAGATGATTGTTATTTCTCTTGAAATGACATAAACAAAATATCAATATTATTTTATTATTTTATATATATAAAGGCTAAGGGGCAAATATGTCATTTTAATTTATGATTTTTCAAACGTGAAAAATGAATTTATATTAAACAAAATTTCAGGAGATGTTAGTATAATTTACACTACATTTTATAATTAATGAGAATTCTAAAAGCCCATTACAGCAGAACACAAAATGCCCATTACAAATTTAACCTATTGTAGCACTTCTGTGAGTCCCCTCTTTCTCTCTCTGTGTCCTAATTACTTTTTAAAATTCATTATTTATTTGTTTATTTATTTGAGGACTTTGGTTATTAATCTAGTGTCTCTTATTTATTTATTTATTATTATTATTGAATTCATTATTATTTTTTTTATTTGAGGACTTGCTTAATTTTGATTTGTACCTCAAATCTAATTTTAGTGCCTTCATTTTAATCTATTTTTTTTTGACAATAATTTTGTTAATTTTTATTTAATTTAAACTTTGTCATACTTTTGTTTTGCTTGAATCAAATATTCTTTCAATTGTTTGTGAATTTCTATGGGTGTTTTTTTGGATTGTGAGTTGAATCTCTGTTGAGTTTCAGATAATCTATATGGGTTGAATCTCTTTTCAATTTGAATTGATTTTACTAACTTGAACGTACAATTCTCACATACCTCTCCTTATATAGAGTGTCCAACCACATTTTAGTCTTATTTCTTGTCAGACACATTCCATCTAAGAACTAACCTAGGAGATACATGACTCAACCTCCTAGCCTAATATATCGGCTAAGATATGGTTCACACTAATACATCGGCCAATTACATCATATCCCCCGACATCTTGGCCTAAGGCCATGCCATGCCATGTGACCTTACTCAAAATTACGTTTTCAGATATATTTTAGATTAGAAATAGATATGAATTGTGAAATTTATTGTACTAATACATAATTGACACGCGAAATATTAAATAAACAAATATGATCATTTTAATATTATTGTAGAATTGAACAGATAGGAAAAATAAAATTTAAAAATAAAAATAAAAAACAAAAATTGAAGCAGAAAACCATTCCAATTATTGAAATTTGAGAGATGTAAATATTGTTGACAAAAATTCCCATGTTTGTCCTTTGACAAATGAATGTACTAGAAGTTGATTGGGGTACAGAAAGAATGATTTTATAGGATATTTTTGGCACAATAAAAATTTACACAACTTTAAAACGGAATTAGTGTTCCCCTTTATATCAATATCTTTATGTAATTTGCATTACATAAAGATGTTGATAACTCATAATATATCAATTTTGTAATAATGTAACTGTCAAAATAAATAGATTAATTACTGTTGGCTATATATTTTGTATAAGTCAATCGCAGCTTAACACGTGACTCGTAAAGGGTAATTTGGGGAGTTAATACAAGTCTTCAATTAACGACAGACACGTGACAGTTTATATTAGTAATAATGGATTTGCGCAGCATTGGAGCAGTTAGGAGGCGTAAGGTGACGTGACCCAACAGTTACTCACAATTCAAAATCAAATTCATGAGGGAAGTCCAACTGCAAGAATGGTGTAATGAAAGCAAACTATTCAAGGCCATGACCAATGATCGTGGAAGGGTATTTCGACGGTTAAAAGACCACTTCGGCGATTACCATTAGAGAGTATAAATAGAAGAGAAAGCTAACAGAAATGGAGGGGACTCAGATCCATTAACCAGTTATTTACTTTATAGTTTTCTTTTCAGTTTTTACACTATCAGTTCTTTAATTCCTATATTGCACTTCAATTCTTAGGAGTAGTTCTAAGTAGTCTGTTGCTGTAAAACTCTTCGAGACTGTGGAAGTGCGAGGGTATCATTGTAAGTTCTTATTATTTAATGAAATTCAGTTCCTGAACTATTTTTGTCTATTGTTATTGTCAATATCTTTAATTTCCACCTAAGCAAAGCCATTAGTAAAAGTCCTTTTCATTGAGGCTGAAAGAATTTCAATACAATCGTCTGATAATTGGTTGCCAATTAAAATTTCTAGAAGGACTTATTGATCTTTGCTGACACGCTTAAAATTACATTATTAACCTTCGAAAACTAAAAAAGTCAACATATATTTTTTGGCACGCCTAGTGGAACCTTTAAAATGGCTAGACGTCGAGCAAAAAGAGAAAATGACCACCTCGAAGAAGGTGTAGAAGGAGCTAATATAAAGGAGAATGTTGAGCCACATCCTAAAATGTGCATGCTTCAAACAATCCTCCACAGTTGGTTGAAGAAACCATTACTTTAGGATATACAACCTAAGGCCAGAATATTGGGCAAGGCCAAGAAGCTGGCCCTTCGACTTTCTTATCTACACAACCAGTTAATCAATAAGGAGGTTTAGTGGATATTATGGGACAACAGTTAATGTATACAATAGAGAGGTAGGCAGTGTCCTTTTTGGATTGAATGCATACATATCAACCACCCATTATTAGACAAGCTGAAGAAAACATAAATCTGCTTCAGCAGCAATTGGCTCGAAATAGACAGCCTATACAAAATAATGGGCAAAACAATGGTCAAACCAGCAATCAAACACTTGAAAGACCAGTACCAGTGCCTCAGTCATGGTATGAGCCCTTTCTTAGAATGCCAATAGGCCAAAACATGTCCATACCTATCAATGAAGCCATAAATATTGGTGGAGTAGGATCAACACAAGGAAATGACAGAGCATATACTAATCTCATGTTCGAAGTTTCACCCAGGGGGTTGGATGGGATTCCTGCAATTGAAAGAGAAACAATGCTTGTTTCCTCTACTCCCCCCCAACGGTTCCTTTTGCAGTACCTTTTGTAGGCCAGGTAACTGCCCAAAGGGGTCAGCCATATCCTGAAGCACAACATGGACAACTAGTCTCAAATATGCCTTTGCTTGGACCAAGGGGACTCCAAGCACAAGTGGTTCCTCCAAACCCAGTGTTTGCTCCCCCAATAGTGGCTCAATTAACACCAACACATGGTACCTAGAGACCACATTGCTGATGTAGTAAGAGAAATTTGTTGACCTATGGCTTGGGGGTTCCAGACTTCTGTCTACAGAAAACCTTACCCAGAATGGGTAATAGGCTGCATGAGTACCCAAAGGGATATAAAATACCAGATTTTGCCCTTTTTTATGGGAATGGAAACCAGTCAACCATTGAACACATTGCTAGATTTACAAGCCAATGTGGTGAGTTTACCAATAATGATTATATGAAACTACGACTTTTTTCAAATTCTTTAACTGGGGCAGTTTTTGTCTGATACACGAACCTTACACTTGGTTCTATTCAAACTTGGCAACAAATGGAGGAAGTGATTCATGCCTAGTTTTTTCAGACAGAACTTGAGGTTTCTATGGCAGACTTGGCAAGATTGAGCCAAACACCTGATGAAAAGGCTGCTCAATTCATTGCCAAGTTCAAAAGAGCATGTAACAAATGTAGGATCGTTTTACACGAATCTAAATTTGTTAGATTTGCCCAAAATTGGCTAGAATTCAGGCTTCGAAAGAAGTTTGATTCAATAGAGTTTCGAGAACTAGTGAAACACACTTATAAAGTTTCTAGATATAAAACCTTACTTGAAGAAGAACAAGACTGAAGCAATGTATCCTATAGGACCTATTAGAGGGACCCTAACTTTGAAATTGATGTATTAGATATCATAAGAAAAGAACCTATGACCTGTGAAGTATTGATTCAGAAAGATACTAGAATTATTCTTTTGACATAACAAAAACAGATGACATATTTGATCATTTGCTAGTAGCTCATTTCTTAAAGTTGCCTAAGGGAGTTAAGATCTCAACTTCCGAAGAACTTAAAGGAAAATTGTACTGCAAATGGCATAATTATTGATCTCACTCAACTAAAAACTGCATTATTTTTCGAGACAGGATCCAAGAACAAATTCAAAAAGGGAGACTAAAATTTCCAACCAAGACTGAAAAGGCCATGGGAATTGATACCAACCCATTTCTAGAAATTGGAGAGGCAGCAGCTAATGTTGGTATACTAGATTTCTAGAATCTCTCTTTGAAGGAATTGGAAGAAGTCAATGTGCAAATACATGTTGTTGGCCAATCTACCTTCAAGAAGAACGCAAAAGGTTTACCAGCTAGTGGACAAAGCTTTGTAGGTCAAAGGGATGGCTCTAGTTAAGAAGCATTGGATGATGACTCCCTCGAAACAACTGTAATGCAGAGAATGTATCCCAGATACAGGTTGAGTTATAAATGGCTGAGGGGGCTCCCAATTGATGGGAAGTAGTTTACAAAGATGTGTAGAGAGACTGTAAAACAGCCAACACTTATGGCAGGAGGCCATTTCCAATTGGTTCTAGGCAGAAGCCACCCTTGGCTGGTCCTCCAAATACCAGGAATCTGTCAAGGGGTAAGAGGACTCTGCATGAGATCAGGCTGCATAACTACTACAAGACAACTAGCCAGCCTGAATTTGGCTTAAGACAAGGCACCGAAGCCAATGATTGGCCTTCAAAGACAGTTCCAAAAACAAAGTAGCAAGCCTAACAACTGGAGCAGTAAGTACATGGGTAACAGGGGTACTTGATTGGTTTGTTATGCAAAACAAACCTAAAATGATGCTTACCCTGGAAAGGGTTTTTAGAGAAAAGGAAAGAATGATCAAGCCCCCTTTGGTAGCCCCAAATAACTGAGTATTACTGAAAAGCCCAAAGACAATGGAACCAGATATGGTTCCTGTAATCTCCAGGTTTCAGAGAAGGAAAATCCAGCGAAGGTACACCTAGTACCAAAGAGATTTGAGGAGAATGGAGAAAGTACTTTCTTGGTGCAGTCAAAAGGCCAGACAAGATAAGGAGAAGGTTCAAAGCCTGGTCCTAAGATCAAAAGGAGTACCAGCAGAGAACAATTAGCCAAAGTTCATGCTGAACTAAGAGCCAAAGAGAGATCCAGTCTAGCAGGCCTCAAAAAGGCCTTGATTGTCACAACCCAAACCCACCCCTATAGGTTAGCGCCATAACCGGCCAGTAATGCTAGGATTACCAAAGGCCTCTGAGCAAATTAACACATAATGAGGGGCTGCGGAAGCAGATATATAAAATATACATAGTCCATTGAGTTGTGCAGATATATATGGGATAGAAATTTAAAAATTATGTTTATATAAGATCACACCTACGTCAACATTCGTGCAAACAGACAACCAAAAGGTTTGTTCGAACTTAACAAGAAAAACAAAAGTTCTTCAATATGGTTCACAAAAATGACCGACCACTGCAATGAGAACCTCTTCGGGAGGCACTGTGGCTAACTGACAAAACAGAACTCCAGGCCATCAATTCTGGGCCTGGTTATGCCCCTGGTCACCTACATACATAAATATTACAGTGAGCTGAAGCCTAGTGAATAATAACAGAGTAAAGGATTTAAATGAATAATGTCCCTTGTCCGATTCAAAAAACAGATTCATATTTATTTCAGAAACAGAAGCAGATCCATTTTCATATTCTTGTTCAAATCACATACAGAAATCAAAGTCTCATGCTTAATTATATGTGGTATATCCATTAGCGCTAACAAAACAGATACAAAGTAAATACAGAGCAGATAATGGTTACGAGTAACCAGTTCCATAAAAGAACCTCCAGATCCAGGTAACAGATAACAGATATGCTGAGCTCCATGATGGAGCCTCCAGTACAGGTAACAGATTTCAAACATATTAAGTTCCATAATGGAACCTCCGATACTGGGTAATAACTAACAGATATCACATGATGCTAAAGATGCCACAATTACATTTCAAAAATTGAACAATCATTCATTGTACAGAATGTAGCATTTCAAAGAACAAATCTTATTTCATTATACAGAAAATAAATAAAGTTGAACATAGTTTTACCAAGGTATTACTCATAGTTGGCTCCAAAAGCAAACAACTATGACAGACATATTAGATAGCTTACAATGCGTGATCTACACACACACACACATAATAGATACATACTGAAACACGCTCAGAAGGTACGTAACTCATTTCATTTCTATCTTGGTGTGTTTCCAATCTTTATCCTCATTACTATGTCTTAATTAGGGCTTAGGAAAGCCTAAGATGCAATGAGGATGCTAAAATGCACTTTAGAACATTTAGTCAAATTTTTAAAAACAAGGTAGCCCGCTAGAACACAACTTTTATCGCTTGAGCGATCTGTAAAAGTGTTGGTTGCTTGATTTTTCCGCTCGACGGGTACTCCACGTTCGCTCGAGTGCAAGACTGAGTAAAAAGGGTCTCCGTTCGAGCGCAAACTTCACCACTCGAGCGAAGGGTGCAAATTCTGAAATTTTCGAATTGCACTCCCAAATCCAAAACTCAAATTCAAAGCCTTAAAATACAACATTTGGGTCCCAAACTTGAGAAAACATGTCTAAACTTGTAAAACATCAAGAATTAAGGATCATTTTACAAAATCAAGGCCCAAGAGTAAGTCAATTGTCAAAATTCAACTTGGAACTTGAAGAACATAACATAAAGACAACATGCATGAATTATCTTGGCTTCAAAGCCTTTAAAACATGATCAAATGAAATGTTTAACTCCAATACATGTTGAATTCTTAGAACAAAGCCAAATTATGGACATGCAACAGGAAATTCTTTGGAAACAACTTCAAAATGTCATGAAATATGCATGCATGCATGGTTTGAGTTTTAATTCTCCCAATTTAGCCCAATTCTTGTGATTCATCACCCAATTCACTTGAATTCTTACATTAGCTAACTCAAATACATAATTAAAGGGTTAAATTCTTACCTTATCTTCTCAATTGTGCTCTAGATGGCTAATTGTTTGAGTGTCTAAGCCAAAACCTCCAAGTTCTTCTAATTTTCTGCAATCCTTAAGCTTGATTTCAATTCTTCCTATTCTCTCTCTCTCTCTTTCTCTCTCTCTCTACCCCCCATGTTTGAGCTCAAGAAGATGAGAAATGAAAGTGTAAAATAATGGCCTTAAGTTCAACAAGTTGCCTTATATAGGCTTAATTAGAAAGTTTAATTAATAGCTAATTAATTTACATTATTTATTCTACTTATTTGGTTCCGAATCGGATTTCACTTAAACCTACCACAATGTTCTAAAAATTTCAAATAACACATAAATCAAGTCAATTTCGAAATCGGATGTCGATAAGGCCTTGAATTCACAGAACAGAACAAAAACACAGACAAATATTTCTACGACAGACAGATATAAACACAAATAAGGAAACACACATGCAATTAATTCATAATTTCTTTTTAATTACTTATTAGGCATCCTTAATCATGGTTTAATAGTTAATCACAGGTTCGGGTTGTTACATTGATGGAAAGTGATGATGAGACAGATGAAGGAGTTGAACTAGGCCAAGAAAATGTATTGGCAGAAGAGGAAATGTTCAAAGCTTTTATGGCTGAACAGACCTTCATGGTTGACAAGCCAACAGAGGTATACCATAACAAACTGCTTCGAAGGAACCTGATAGTACTGAGGTACCAGAATGCAGTATGGAGGATACTTCTCAAGCATCAAAACAAACCAATATGGAAGGAGATCAAACAAAACCAGTAGTACAATTTGGCTCATTCCCTCCAATGCCAGTTAATATGGCTTATGTACTGCCTCAAGAGTTTCAAGTTGAGGAGGAGAACCAAGAAGGCCGGGAGGGTGATCTCATTCCAGTTTCCAGTGAGGATTCACAAACCAGCATGGTCCAAGATGAATCTGAGGTAGCCAGGCCCATGGAAACTGATGAAAAGAATGTAGAGGTAAGCATTAACCTCTCATACGCTTTCGAATACCCTATAGTATCCATGACCCAATATGTTAAGCCCCCGTACATTAAGGCTTATTTCTATGGAATAGTAATGGGTTGAGTATTGGTGGACAATGGGGCAACAGTGAACCTGCTTCCACGATCCTCCTTGAAAAAGTTAGGGAAAAGAAATCCCAGGTTGATCCCAACAAGCACTACCATTGCTGGTTTTATTAGAGATAAGCAGATGACTCAAGGCATTCTGCCTATCAACCTGAGTGTGGAAACCAAAGACTGTATGCCAACATTTTTTGTCATAGGCAGTAATGCCAAATATAATGCTTTGCTCGGCAAGGATTAGATCCACACAAACAAATATGTGCCTTCTTCTTTGCATCAGAAGATAATGATAACACTAGGTAATAGGGAAACAAAGGAGATTGATGCAGATCCACAACCCTTTTATTGCCTGTGCAAATTTTGCAGAAGCTAAGCTGTACACTAAAGGGGTGGTACCACTTAGTGTACTAAGGAAGTCTGATGTAACAGCTAAAGTAACAGCTAATGAAGAAGTGGCACACCTGAAGCATCTAGTACATGAAAGTGTTGATGAGGAGTTCATCATTAAAGATGCCAATGTTGCCTAGTTATAGGAAAAAGGATCAAGATCAAGAAGCCAGACCATTGGCTTTAATCAAATTTTCAACATTGGACATAGAGACAATAGTCTAAAAGGTGCTGGAAGAAGAGAAAAAAGCCATGGTGATTGGCTGTAGTCAGAGGCAACAAAAGGCCAAACCTTTGGCTCTTGGTAAGTATTGTGCATTGGACATTGAAACTAAAGTTCAAGAAATACAGAAAGACGATGCTCTATGGACAGATTTTGTCTATGAAGAAGAAAGTAAGGATGTTGAACCAGGAAGGGTGACGAGAAGTAAGTAAGGAGAGAAATAGTTGGTAAGTTGAGGTGAGAAGCAATGGAGAGTAAGAGTGATATGGATTTGAAATGAACGAGTGAAAGAAAGAGTGTATAAGTTGGGGTTTTATACCTTTCCTGTCCAAAAATGACCCATTTTTAACTGGGTTTTGTTCAGCCCATAAGAATTAAACTTCAAATAAACATTTCGATGATTGGGAAGGCTTATTTTAAGACTTTTCCAATAATAAAATGTCATATAAAAATAACTTTGTTGCCTTCGAAAGAAGAAGGTTGTTACAAAGTACAATTCGAATGAGCAGGGAGTGTTTTAGATGATATTTTAAGAAATATGGTTTCCTTCGAAGAAGACTTCATTGTTTGTAGAGAAGGTTTATATGTCAAACTGCTTAGCTTGAAACCAGTTTTGGTCATATAACAGCCACTTATTGGTTTTCTGTTTAGGAAGTGCATTTCTGGGTTTATCCATTAAAGAGATGTTCTTTAAAGAAGGTTGGCTATTTTTGAGAAGAAGTGAAATATATGGTAAAATACTTAGTAAGTTGCTTGAGAACCAGTTGTTGTTAAAATTATTGAGTATGAGCCATTTGTTGGTAATTTTCTAGCAAGAAAGCCTCTTTCGAAGGATACTAATGAGCCATTTGTTAACACTTCCACAAGGAAAAATTCTTTCGAAGGATATCTGGATGTTGTTAATGATTTGGGCCACATATTGGTTCTTTCATTGAAATGTTTCCTTTGAACATGTTACTAAGTGATTGATTTGGTTTCAAATAAAGTGAATTTCTTTGAAAATCAGTGTTTGTTGATACACAAGTCTTGGGATTAAAGGCATAAATAATTCACAAACAAAGATCATTGATATCCATCAAGGAACAGAGGCACAGTAAGTACATATCACACTTTATTGATAATTCATTGAAGTACATATTCAATTTCATAATAATAAGGAATAGAAAAAGTTACAAGCTCATGGAACTTAGTCCAGCAGTGTTCTATGAATTTGTGTTCTTTCTCTAACGTAGCTTTAATTTTATCTAATTGGGGTTTTTGCAATTGATGTGCTCTTATTTGATTGAAAAGTTGTTCAGCTCTCATCTCAAATTCTGTTTCCTTTAGGCCTTTTTCCATCTCATCAGTAACCACATCATCCCAGTATGATGAGTCTTTGTTCTTGAAGGCTTCATATTCTTCAAGAAGATTTTGTGCTTCATACTGGATATGAATACGGATGGCAGAGATCTCATCTAGTGAATTATTGGTGGCTAAGGAGTTCTCATGCCAATTAAGCAAAAAGGGGAGTTGGTCCAAGAAGGCGTTGAGCTCTGCTTATGCTATGGAATTAAGGAAATGACCTCGAGAGACTATGTCACAAGCCCATAAGAAATTCTTGTGGGGGATGTTATCTCGAAGCACTTCGAAGGAAATGTGAGAAAAGGCTCCAAGTATGGTTTGAGCCTTAAACTGCTGATATGCAGTTGGGGGAACTAAAGGTTGATAGGATGAGAAACGCTGACCCTTGAAGAGAGTGAGCCTCAATTCGTTAATCCAGTTAGGGTTTTAAGGAGGAGGAGATGCAAAGGGGTCAACTCCAAAAGAATCAAGGAATTGAGGGTTGTTCACACATTCTAACCAATCAAAAGAGCAAAAGTTTGCTTTCTTTGCCAAGAATGCAGGACTAAACCCGAAAGCTTCAGTTGGAGTAGGTGTTCTCTGCACTATCTTTACGGGTAGGGAGGAAGTATACCACGCTGTAAGTAGATTGTCTTCCAAGAAGCAAAGATGGTCAAATGGTACATAGAGGTATACCACTGAACTATGGACATAATGAGGAACCAAAAGGGGGTCATCAAATTCGACCAATCTGTGGCGAATTCATTCCTTTATTGAGATTGAGGTGACCAGTTATTCCAGGTAGAGTAATCATCCAAGCCAGTGCCCTTCGAAGCAGCGGCCTTTTCCTAGGCATTGGGAATGGATGAAGAATTTAGGGAAAAAGAAGAACTTGCAAGGTCCATTTGAGTAAATTATTGTCCTATGGGTTTAGGTTTTGAGGAAGCCTCAAGCAATTGTTCTGGAGTTTTGCACTGTGCAAGGGCTTCTAGAACTTGTATATGCCAAGGAGGATAAGTGTAGCTAATGCATGCATGGGCATTTTTTATGAGAATGGTTATTGTCATCTATCGCCTCTTTATATGCTTGATCAATAAGGAAGAAGGACTGGTTAGCCATGGGGAGGTGAATCAGTTTTTTCATTTGCCTAAGTAATGAAAGATGAAATTCAAACAGTAAAAGGGAGTTCAATATAAGCATGCATGCATGCGGTTACGCTTCCTGAGCAATTAATTGTTATGCACGTCTCCTGTCGTGGGTGATATATTCAGTGCAGAAATCCACTAATATTCCCAAGTATTGGTCATATTAGTACGGGGGGTAATGTTGGCTATATATTTTGTATATGCCAATCGCAGCTTAACACGTGGCTTGTAAAGGGTAATTTGGAGAGTTAATGCAAATCTCTAGTCAACGACATGCACGTGGCAATTTATATTGGTAACAATGGATCTGCGCAGCATTGGAGCAGTTAGGAGACGCAAGGTGACGTGGCCCAACGTTTACTCACAATTCAAATTCAAATTCAGGAGGGAAGTCCAACTGCAAGAATGGCATAGTGGAAACAAACTGTTTAAGGCCATGACTAGTGATCGTGGAAGGGCATTTCGACAGTTAGAAGACCACTTCGACGATTACCATTAGAGGGTATAAATAGAAGAGAAGGCTAACAGAAATGGAGGGGACTTAGATCTAGAAACCAGTTATTTACTTTATATTTTTCTTTTCAGTTTTTACATTTTCAATTCTTCAATTTATGTACTACACTTCAATTCTTAGGAGTAGTTCCAAGTAGTTTGTTACTGCAAAACCCTTCGAGACTGTGGAAGTGCGAAGGTATCATTGTAAGTTCTTATTATTTAAGGAAATTCAGTTCCTGAACTGTTTTTTTTATCTATTGTTATTGTCAATATCTTTAATTTTCTCGTAATCAAAGCCATCAGTAAAAGTCCTCTTCATTGAAACTGAAAGAATTTCAACACAATCATCTGATAATTGGTTGGCAATTAAATTTCTGTAAGGACTTATTGATTATTGCTGACAGGCTTAAAATTACATTATTAACCTTCGAAAATAAAAAAAGCCAACACTTACGGTGTTGTTTAATAAAATTGAAAATTAAGTATTAAAATTGAATGCTAAACTTTTTAATTTGAAAGTTGTTTGATATTTACTAAAATTTAAGTTCTAAATTTAATCAAGTTATTTAATACATAAAAAAGGCTTAACTTGGAAATTTATTAAATTTTTATTTTTTTCTCTTACACCCTTTATATTATCGATGGTGACCTAGTAATTATATTATGGTGGTGATAGTGGCCGTGGCGGTGATAGTAATAGAGTACGAGTGGTGACGGTAGTAACAATGGTTGTGTGGTAGTGGTGAGATAGTGGTGGTGGTTGTGTGGCAGGAGTGATGGTGGTGGTGACAACAATGGTAGTGGTGCCAATGGTGGTGGGATTGGGTGGGAGTGCAGTACTAGTGGTGGTGATAGTTGCGGTACTGAGGGCATACATTGATGATCATGCATAAACAATTATAAATTTAGTTGGTATTATGTAAAAAATTTATTACTTCACATTTGTTTTTACTTTGAACTTACATTTTATTAACTTCTTAATTTTGTAAGTAATATTAATTATTGTTATCACACGAATTTAATAGATTAGCTTCTCCTATGAACGTCCAGTTTGAGCTCCTCATACATGCCACATTGGTACTTTTTACAAACCAATGGTTTAGATTTTGCACACTTATTTACAAATCTAATAGTAGATCCCAAAAAATAAATAATAAATAATTATATCTGATATTTAATGGGTTAATGTGAAGATATAAAATCTTAAATCATTAATTTACAAAAAAAAAAAACAAAAACAAAAAACCAATATAGCATATATATGTAGTTGAACTATTATCTCTCATTCAAAGCCAAACTAGGGACACGTGATTCTCTTCAGTTATTATATTTAGATTTAGAGGGTGTTTGAGATGATTTAAATAAATATATTTTTTAATTTTTTATGAAAAATATATAAAAACATAAAGTAGTAATATCACTTAAAAAAGATAATATATATATATATATATTTTATAGAGGATACTGAATAGCGCCTTAATTTACCAAATAGTGGCTTAATGCTAAATTAAGTTATCAAAAGTATCAAAAGGAACATCTAATGATTAAAAAGAAAACATAAAAGCCAAAAAGAAATAGTGATTGAGAGAGGGCTATGATTTGGACCAAAGGTTATGGAGGAAAGAAGACTATCACGCATAGCAAATTAATGTTGAATAATGTTTCCTTAAAGTTATATTTTTACTTAATTTGTGCGTATCATGGGTAGTTTATTTGATGGGCATATTATTAATATTTTATAATTTATGATAGGTTAAATTTTTTTTAAAATGTTATATTATTTTTCTTGTGAACATATTATATAATACCATGGTTTCAAATCAAATTGAACCATGTTTAAATAGTTTGGTTCATATTGATTCCATGATTTTAATGGTTTGGTTTGGTTCTAATTTTTATAGAACCGTAGACAATGAATTAGTCATAGTTTCATCCCAAACCGATTCAAACTAAACCATACTCACCCCAAAATAGAATGAAAAAGTTATGATTATCAGATCGAATTAATTTTTTTTTGCATGATATGCATATAATGTCTTACAAAATGAACAATTCAAATTATCAAAACACAATTTGTACTCTTAAATTCTTTCAAATTCAAATTTAATCTTGAGAAAAGTACACTCACATCCAAAGAAACAAAATATAGTATATTTCTTTAACCAAACCAGACACTTGATTACAAATAATTTTGAGTCACCACATTTGATGTTGTCCTTTTGTTGATTTTTTCTACTTTCGAAGGTTAAAATGTAATTTGAGCATATCAATAAGGATTAATAAGTCCTTAGAGAAATAATAAATGCCAATCAATTAATCAGACAATTACTTCGAAAAATGAAGAAGATTTTTACTAGTGACTTATTTTTAGGAGAAAATTTAGAAAAACTAATCTAAATAGTAAAAGAAGGAGGGGGAGAACAGTGTCAGAAAATAAATTTCATTAAGTAAACAAGCATTTACAATTGTACCTTTGCACTTTCATAACTCCGAAGGGGATTACAGCAATAAACAGACTAACTTAGAACTATTCCTAAGAAATTGAAATTCAGTGCGGAAAAGTAAATGACTAGAAGGTAAAGAACTGGAAAGTAAATAATCGGAAAGTAAAGAACCAGAAATGTAAGGTAAAATAGACTGGTTTTCTGCATCTGGTTCTGGGTCCTCTCACTCCTCTATTTATATGCTCTACTGACAACCATTGAAGTAACTGGTAACTGTTGAAGTAACCTCCACAAACATCAAACATGGTTCCAAGCAGTTTGCCTCCACTAAGACACTTCTTGCAGTTGGGTTTCCCTCCTGAATTTGAATTTAAACATCCAAGAACTATTTAACCACGTCACCTTGCTTCTTTCGATTGTTTCAGTACTTTGTAGATCCTTTACTATTGATATAACTTGTCACATGTCCTTCGATGATTGGAAATCCTTACTAATTCTCCAAATTACCCTTGATGGATCATGTGTTAGGTTGAGATTGGTTAATACAAAATATATGGCCAACACCTTTATACAACTATTATGTCTGAGAGGGTAATTTATATATATAAATTGGGCCGGGCTGGGTGTTGGGCCAAGATAGGTCCAAGTACGAAAGACAGTGGATACACCGGTCAAAAGAAGTACTACGGTTAGTTCGGTTCAAAGGAGTACTACGGTTAGTTCGGTTGTCAGATGGGCACGGGGTAGCTCGGTTGCGGCGTATTACGGATTAGCCCGGTCATCTCCTCTAACCGGAGTATGAGAGAACCTTCTTCAGGACTGTTTGAGTTAGTTCGGCTTGACACTTCTATGGATAGCTCAATCTTAGCATTCGCAGCCGGGATAGAAGCAAGGAAGGGAAGAGCCGAACTAGTAGTTAGATCGGCCATACCTGCTTGTATAGTATGGCAGTGTTATTTCGGTCGTATTGTAGTTCGGCCATGGTAAAACCATCTCACTTGGTTTAAGCAGTGAGGGGGGTGTTGGGGGATAAGCATTATCCTTCAGGAGTATGAATCCTAGGAGGACTCTACATGGAGGAGTAAAAGTCCTACTAGGATTATGCCACTCAAAACCTATAAAAGCTCACAAGTATCAGCTATGGAGAGGTAACACAACTTTGTTTTCTGAATACACAGAGCTTTTGTCTATTTGTCAAGCTTACTGACTTAGGCATCGGAGAGGTTTCCGACACCCACCCGCCGGCTCGCTCACGTTTGTATTTTCAGGTGATAAAGCGACGTCGTATAGAGGAACGTAGACTTGATCAACAGGATTATACGAGAAGGTTTATTTCTTTCCCGTACAATGTCCATCTTATTTTAATTTGGAATATCTCAAAAGGTTAGTCTTATTTAAAAAATCAAAGAAAAAATTGTTTAATTTTTAAAGCTCTCTCTTATAAAGTGGTTATAAATATGTTAAAAGTTAAAAAACAAAAAGACATTCTTGAAATAAATATTTTAAAGTTTGAATTTAAATATAATAATTGTTTGTCACCTAAAACAGTTAAAAATTCCAAAAGATTAATAAAATGGGACGAATGGAGTACAAATTATATTATTGAATCTTTTTTTTTTCCAAAAAAAAAAAAAAAAGAGCACCGACTAATAATATTATCATGTGAGACTGATGTAACATATGTGACCTAATAGATTTTGCATGTTTGTTTGGAAAGTAATTTTTTTGACTAAAATATGAAACATATAAAATAAAAAAAAATTAAATTGATGACTTTTTGACTATCTACTAAAAAGTATACAAAAAGTAAATAGAATAAAAAATAATATTTAATATTTTGGTCTGACTTTTTAATTTTTTTTTAATAATTTTTCAACTACATTATCTATTGCCAAAGGAAACTACAATAACTAAATATAATCACCTTACCAAAAAAAAAATGAAAAAAAAAAAAATGAAGAAGGGACACATGTAATGAGATTATAAAAAGTTCAAGAAATTAGAGCAAAAAGGACACAACAAACACGGCGCATATAACGCATACCCATTTTTTTTTCTTGATGAGCAGTTTAAAATGCATGTGAATCAAATCATATCAAATTGACTTTTATGTTCATTTGGCCCTCCCAAATTCCCGCCCCTAACTTCGCATCACATTTTTTTCCCCTATAAATACCTCTTCAAATTCCATTCTCATTCACTCATTGTGTGTTTTGTCAATTAATTATTAGATCTAGCTCTTATTAAGACAACTTAACTTACTGATCAGTGAGTATATTTATTCACACAGAGAGAGACACATAGAGAGAGAGAGAGAGAGATGGCAAGACATCAGTACAACACTCTCTTCATGCTTGTTTCGCTGCTTCTTCTTTTGATTACATTCTCCAATGTGGCCGAGGTAATAATATTTTAATTGTACAAATTCAAATCCTATATAAAAGCTCTTCTTATTTCGTGTAGTATACATGGTCTGACTGATCTTTTTTCTTTGTTGTTTTTATTGTTCCGACAGGGCTATAATAGACTCCGTCCAGCAGGTACATTCATTTCGAACCTGTGCGATGTGTATGCATATTAATACATCTGTTCAGATATATATCTTTTTCTGCCCTTGCTTCCCTCTAGTCTAAGATCTGAACTAAAAAGTTTTGTCAGAGTTTGTGAGATTTACTATGGGTCTTGTTTTGATAATTTAAATCACTCATTTTATAAGATCTTTCGTGTATATCATTTACATAAAAAATTAGGTTAATTCAATAATCGTAATCTGTTTAATCTATTACATTTATGGAAAAGAAAAAAAAAAAAAAAGGATGTCAAATGAAAATTGGAACCAATTTATTCCTTAACAATTTTGGAATTTAAAAATAAATTACACAATTTTCATTTTGATGCTCACAACAAAGTTATTTGTTGACTTGAACCCCACTGAATTGTTATGAAAATTTTAATACTCGGATCCTAATTACAATAAAGGAAGTAATGCAAGTGATAAACCAAGTTCAATTAATGACAAGTTTTCATGCCTAAAGTATTATAAACTGCACAGATTGCAAGCCAAGATGCACATACAGGTGCTCGGCGACATCGCACAAGAAGCCGTGCATGTTCTTCTGCCTCAAGTGCTGCTCCAAATGCCTGTGTGTGCCGCCGGGGACTTATGGCAACAAACAAACATGCCCTTGCTACAACAACTGGAAGACCAAACAAGGCGGTCCCAAATGCCCTTAAATATCTGTATTTACTCTAGATTTATTATTATTATTATTTTAATTTTTTAGCCTATGTCAGTCTCTCTATATGTTTCTTCTTGTTACTTAGATAAAAAAATTTAATATCGTTAGTATGAATTTTGGCCATGGGCATTTTGGCTTAATGGTAGCAATTTCATTTCTGCCAAGGTTGTATTCACTTTTGCTTTCATTCAAAATCATAGTATTGAAACTCTTGCAAGTTTCCTAAGGAATGGTTTGGTATATATGTATTTCTTAAATGCAAATTTATTCAGTGTAGTATTTTCCATAAACATAATAAATGATATAATCCACTGCACAAATTAATAATGACTTTGAATAAATTATTGAAGGATATGTAGTGAGACCAAAGTAAATTGCAAGGGAAAAAAATGTGAAGCATTCCTTTTTAAGATAGTTTTAACTAAAAGTTATGACCACTTATATATTATTTACAATAAAATATAAATTTATTGAAGTCTTTTTCATTTGAGCAATGTTATACATAATTTTATTTTTCATATATATATATATATATTTTTTTCATTCTTAGACGTAGAGTAATAGGGTTCACATTCATAAATGTATACGGGACCTACTCACTTATATCTTAGAATAAAAAAAACAGATAATAAGATATAAAATTATATATAGCATTTTACATAGAATGTGAGATAGATTGATTGGCCAAATTTAAAAATTGAAAATGTTTTGAGACCCTAATAAAATCCCCCATAATTTTATCCACGATGATATAAAATGATGGGTGTTAACTTTTAATTTGTTTTGTGATGAAGCTCCATTTATCATTTACTAAAGCAATCATAATAGTTGCTTCACCCCATTTATTGCTTAGCAAGTTAGAAAACTGGCTCAATATTAGGTTTGGCTTCTTTCAAATTGATTATTTCAATTTGAGGGAGTATTGGATTTAATAAGTTCATTTTGAAACAGATTTCGCCATTCATTTTGTAGAACTCGTTGAGTAGAATATTTATGTGAAAATCAATATGATCGAATATCAGTAGTTATATATTTGGATCAAATTTGTATTACAAAAAATGAATGACTATTTTTTAAATTATATTTTTCATCCATTTTTTGTAAAAATAAATATGATTTAAACATATAATTATCGATGTCCAATCATCTTGATTTTTTACATGAATATTCTATTAAACGAATCCTAAAAAGTGAACGATTCAGATAATCGAAATCGATATCAAAATTGGGTCTACTAAGTCTAAACGTTCTCCCATATTGAGATGACAATTTAAAAGAAGTGAAATCTATATTTTTACACAAAATTTGTTACAACCATCACATTTTAAAATGGACTAGAGTATTAAATATGTATTTATTAATAAGCACTTACACAGATCAATAGAAAAAAAAACTTTGGACTAATCAGAGTACTGGTTTGTGAGATGGGAATTATTGGTAAATATTCCTAAATTATTTCCATTATATAACTATAATTATTTAATAATTCTAAAATAGTTATGTAATTTATTATTATTTTAAATTAGGAAAAAATTATTACAATTATTGATGGGATTTTTTTCACAATTATTGAATGATATAATGGAAATTTGCCAGTTGGTGACCAAAGCATTACTCTTTTATTTAATTACGATTCTGTCAAATAGCATCACAGATATTTTCTTTCCCTTGAGAGACAAAAATTGTTCCTAGCATAACTCTAATGATATGTTTGGATCTTATATTTATTACAAGAAAATAAGGGGAAAATAATAAATAAATAAATAAATAAGGAGAAAAGATAAATTACACTAACTTCTAAGATTTGGAAAAAAAAGTAAGCCCTACAAAATTAGCATAATTATACTGATTTTTTTTTTTATTGAGAAAAAATATGTGAAATTTTTTAAAATAAAATGTGAATATCATTGTTTCCAGTTATATTGACGCATTCCTCAGCAAGCACTTCTATCTCTTGAATCAGCTGAGGTGGTAGCATTTTGGGCTCATTTAGAAACTCGGCTATTTTAATTAACTTTTTGACTATTTTAACTTGATTAAAAAAGTTATATTTAGAATGATATATTTATGCATGTCACTCTATACATTGTGTTTATTTAAGCAAAATGCTATTATTTTAACAGTTCGAACGGTTAAACTTGTAAAACTCATTGAACTGATTATTTCTATCAAAAATTTAGTTGATATGATATCAAAAGTTATTTGATTAGATTACATTTGTCTGAAAATTAATTAAAGGACAGTATGATTTTGAAAATAGTTTATATATTTTTTCCAAATAAATGAGTTTTGATTAACTTAATTTTTTGTATGAATAATCTGCTTCAAAACCTTTACAAAATAAACAATTAGATCATCAAGATGCGAACAATGGTAGGCCCTATATAGCAAATTGGACGGTCTAGTTGCTTCCCTTCTTGGGGAGAACTTGGCCTTTTTTGTTATGAAAAATAATATGTATGCCTAATTTTCTATCTAATAATTTACATATTACACACGGTGTGTAGACTAGTAGATTGAAAACCAAGTTACTCTAACATTCGCCTTTTGTTATTGGGAAAGTTTAGGTGGGATTTAATTTTTTTTTTAATTTTATCTTTAGTATACTTTTTTTTTTCCTTCAATTTTTTGTTTTTACTTTTATATCCTTCTAAATTAGAAGGACCTAAAAAGTTTTTTTTTAAATATCAAATAACAATTTTTATTTTTAAGGACGAAATACAAAAAGATAAAAAGTAAATAAAATTGAATAACAAACGTGTCTATCATTTATTATTGAAATGGGTCTTGCATTTGTAATAAGTGCAGTTAACTTTATTGAAATGGGTTAAAGAACTCAAAATTTATTATTTATTTTTACAAATTTTAATACTAATTATAATATTTACATAACTTTTTTAATGACTATTTTAACCTTAACTATTTGTTACGAGATTAATACATATATATATATATATATATTACTTTGTCATTCATTTTTTTTTTTTTTTTTTACACTTCTATGAAATCAATGTTTGATTTTTTTATTTTATTTTTAGAACACAGGATATATAATGTGTTTTAAATTATAACTCATGCTAGGCATAATATTAAAATAGAAATATTTCAAATAATAATTACTTTTTCTAAAAAATAAGTCAACTTAATTGATTCATCATTAAAAAACAAGGACAAAAATAAAATGATTCATCATTTTTCATCCGAAATTAATAAGCATGTCCTTTTAAAATTAGATGAAGAGTCGAGTTATAAGGTGGAGTTCATTTTTTATTTTCATTTTATTAGATTAAATGGAAAGTCAAGTTATTTTAGTCATTTACAATATTGTTGACTTATTTTAATGACATCATTTGTTACATTCAATGTTATTACTAAAATTTTATTTGTGAGACTCATTAAATAATAACATTAATTATCATTTATTGCATCTTATCAAGTGTCCCTCCGCATTTGTCAACATTTGTGTGTTTTTTTTTTTTTTTGGAAATAAGCTAAAATCAAACAAAGTTGCCACTCGTTTGGGGAGTTGGGTTGGATGGGTTGGGATTAAAATATAGTTACAAAAAGATAAAATAAATTTTTTAGTTTTAAGTTAAAAAATGTCACATTTAAACCATAATCATTTTATTTTTTCTCTTTAAAAAATTTAAAAAGTTAAAAAAACACATCTCAAACGAGACTTTTTAACACGAGACAAAAATAGTTAAAAAGTCAAAAAAACCAACCCCACATCCCAAATGCAAAATAGGAAAATTCCATGGATAAACAAGGAGAGGGCACTCCCTCTAATATGATGACACGCTTGGCTCAAGTCCAAATTGATGCCTTTATGTTATGTTTAAATTTTAAATTAGAAAAAGAATTTATGAAGTGAATATAAATAAAATAAAATAAAGAAGGAGAAATTAGTAATTGACGTAGAGATTATTATTATTTCATTCACAAATCTCTTCCAAAAATTTAAGATGTAAACACACTTTTAAAAGATTATTTCAGTGCTCATTTGAGGCTAAGAATGTGTGCCTTCGGCCCATCAAGGAAGTATTAGAGAGATATTGAATTATTTCTCTCAACCTAAACAGGCATTGTAATCAAAGCAAGCAGCTGGAGGAGGAAGTAGATAGTGAAGCGGTTGATGATGATACAGTGACAGATTTAAAAATTGGGTGTGACTTGTATCCAGTCCATAATCGGAGTGGATCGTACTGTTGGGCACTGTGGCCCACTACAAAGCCCGTATCGGTAATTCGAGGCGTTCAATGTGTAGGTTCCGTTGAGTATTTTATCCTTGAAAAAAATCACATTGATTAGATATTGATAGCTACATCGTCAGATCACATTTCTGTCAACGTTCAATATGATTTTGAAAAAAAAATTGTTAACAGAAATGTTATCTGATCAAGTAGTAATCGATATCCGATCAACGTAATTTTTACATGAATAAAGTACTCGGTGAGCCCTACACATTGAACGGTTTGAATTATCAATGTGGGCTTGTGGTGAGTCCATGGAGACCCAACAGTACAGTCCAATCTGAAACTAGATAGGAGACAAGCCTGTTGGAAATGGTTTGGGGAAAAAATAATTTTTTCCTAAACTTTGGTCTAATTTTAAAGTGGGACCCATATGCCAAAGTTGGTGGGTCTATCTGGCAACACATTCTTTGTCGTGTGATAATTCACGTCATATATTTGGTTGCTCAAAAGCATTATCGGATGAATAAGAAATCAATGCCAAAGTGAGCTTCATGGAAATGATGTTTTGGTGAGGTTTCCATAAGGGAATAAGAAACTCTTGTTCCACATTGCTTGGGTGGGCAAACATGGTATAGGTTTATAAGTCTTGAGTTTAAATTTGAATCTTGGGGAGGGCCTCAAGGGGCACCCAAGTTTTGTGGAGGGAAAAATTATGGGTAAAGTGGGCGACCCATTGGACCCAAAGATCACCACATGCGCGTGCGCGCCACTGCCTCCTGAATAAGGCCTGGGCGCGAGTGCGAGGTGTGAGGTTGGGTTGGACTTGTGTAGTCCAGCCCAGTGCAATATTTGAATTTTATTTTTTCTAAATTAAATTCTTACCATTTAGAATTTAAATTTTTGCTTGAAATTCAAATTAAATCCCAAAATGACCCTAACGTTTTTGAAAGTTGCCAGTTTGGTTCAATGCACTTTTCCAGCTTTTCCCTCCAACTTGAACAGGTTCCATGCCTGCTCAATTCTGTCCCGAACAGCCACCAATGCTTCTATAAATAGACAGTTCTCCATTTGTTCATTCATTCAATTTTCGTCATTCTTTTTGTCTGCATATTTCCTTAATTTCTGTTTGTAAAAGAGAGTATATACATTGAGTGTGTTCGCTGAACAATTAGTGTGTAGTGCTACTACTAATTGTTATTGATAATTTTATCTTGTGAGATAGACGTCCATATTCTGAAAGCACCGTGGAGAGGATAAACCTGTCTTAAAGAAACAGTGTCAAACGCTGGACTTGATCAGTTTTTTCAAAAAAATAAATACTTTAAGTATTTTATTTTAATTCTGGTTTTTTGTGTTTTTTGTGTTTTTTTTTCCAGATCCTGTTCGGTTTCTATAATTAAACAAAATATATTTTTTCCAAATTTTATTTATTTATACATTCTGTTTTAGTTTAGTACTCGAACATAATTTCTTTTATCTTAAACTATTCTTCGAATACAGTGAAGATCAACAAACAATCTTAAGACATTTTTTGGTTCAAACTAGTCTTCATTGTATTCAAAATTCTGATTTTATTTTAAATCAATATTTTATCTTCTGGTTTTTGTAACTAGAAAATTGTATTGATTTTAATTTGTTTTTATGATTTTTGTAATCAGAATTGATGACTACTGAAACTAGTACACCAAATCCGATTGTTACATCAACACCGGTTATTAACCAAAACCTTGTTCAAGTTCCTGTGAATCATGGAGAGAAACCGAAAAAATTTAATGGTACAGAGTTTAAGAGATGACAAGAGAAAATGATGTTCTATCTTACAATTCTTAATCTTGCCCAGTTTCTCCATGAAAATGCTCCAGTACTTAAGGAGTATGAAAGTGATCGACAAGTTGTTATCGCAGTGGACACTTGGAAGCATTCTGATTTTCTTTGCAAGAATTACGTCTTGAATGGCATGGACAACATGCTATACTGTTTACAGTCCTCTTAAAATAGCAAAAGAATTGTAGGATTCTTTAGAGAAAAAATGCAAGACAGAAGATGCAAGAAAAATGAAATTCGTTGTTGGCAAATTTTTGGACTTTGTAATGATTGACTCTAAGATGGTTATTAGCCAAGTGCAAAGTCTCCAACTTATTTTGCATGTTATTCATACACAAGGTATGTCTCTAAGCGAATCATTCCTAGTTGCTGCAATTGTGGAAAAATTACCTCCTGCTTGGAAAGAGTTCAAGAACTATATTAAGCATAAGCACAAAGAGATGACATTGGAGGAACTCATTGTCTGATTGAGGATTGAAGAGGATAACCAAAATGCTGAAAAAAGGAGTGGGAAAAATCCCATTGAGTCCAAGGCTAATGTAGTGGAACAAGTGTACAAACCACATAACAACAAAAAGAAGTATGCTGGTGATAGTCCTAAACAAAGAAACAACAATGACAATAAAAAGTTCAAATGCTATAACTATGGTAAGACTAAACATCATGCCTCTGATTGCCGACGCCCTAAGAAAGATCACGGAAGTACAAGCAAATAGTCTGCCAATCAAGCCAATGTGAAATCCTAAGGAGTCTGAGTCTAATTTGGTTAGAAATCCTAAGGAATGGTGGGTTGACACGGGGGCAACTCGTCACATTTGCATGGATAAGAAGATGTTCACTTCATATAGTGAGGCTGCCAATAGGAAACAACTGTTCATAGGAAATTCTTCTATTTCTACAGTGGCTAGACAAGGAAAGGTGATCTTGAAAATGACCTCGGAGAAGGAACTTACTCTCAACAACGTGCTGCATATACCAGACATTTGCAAGAATTTAGTTTCTGAGTCTTTGTTGAGTAAAAATGGTTTTAGGATTGTATTTGAGTCTGATAAATTTGTATTAACTAAGAGTAGTATGTATGTAGGTAAAGCGTATATGAACGATGGGCTCTTTAAGATGAATGTAATGACTGTTGTACTAATTTCTGCTATTAATAAGATTAACACAGCTTTTATTTATACTCTTGAGCCTAATTTATGGCATGGTAGATTAGGACACGTGAATTTTGATGCTTTGCGTAGACTTATTGATTTGGATTATATACCAAAATTTCAAATTTATCCTAATCATAAATGTGAAGTATGTGTAGAAGCGAAACTAACTAAAGCGCCATTTAAATCGGTTGAAAGAAAGACCGAACCTCTAGAATTAATTCATACTGATGTATGTGATCTTAAATTTGTTCAAACTAGATAAGGCAAAAAGTATTTCATAACATTTATTGATAATTGCACAAGATATTGTTATGTATACTTACTTAGAAGTAAAGATGAAGCCTTAGAAATGTTTAAACTTTTCGAAATGAAAATCAACTAGGTAAAATCATTAAAATGGTTAGAAGTGATAGGAGTGGTGAATACAATGAACCTTTAAATGAATTTTGTGCACAACATGGCATTATTCATCAAACTACAGCACCATATTCTTCTTAGCAAAATGGAATTGCAGAAAGGAAGAATAGAACCCTTAAAGAAATGATGAATACCATGTTACTAAGTTCAGGCTTACCACAAAACTTGTGGAGGAAAGCAATATTGTCTGCTAATTATGTCACTAATAGAATACCCCATAAGAAAACAAATAGCACTCCATATGAGTTGTGGAAAGGTAGACCGCCTTCCTACAAATATTTTAAAGTGTGTGGGTGTCTAGCAAAAGTAGAAGTTCGTGTTCCTAAAAAGACTAAAATATGACCAAACACAGTTGATTGTGTGTTTATTGGTTGTGCACATAATGATAGTGCATATCGGTTTCTGACTTATAAGTCAGAAATACCTGATATACATATAAATACTATTATAGAGTCTAGGAATATTGTATTCTTTGAACATGTTTTTCCTTATAAGAAATGACATGAATTAAGTTCACAAAAAAGAACTTATAATTCTACACAAAGTCAGGATGTTCAAGACCAAGAGACTAGTATTGGTCATGACCAACAGGAAATAGTTGATGATGAACCAAGGCGTAGTAAAAGAGAAAGAACATCAAAATCCTTTGGTCCAAATTTTTTGACATACCTATTAGAAAATGAGCCTCGAAACTTTAAGGAAGCAATGTCGAGTCCTGAAGCATCATTATGGAAAGAGTCTGTTAATAGTGAAATTGAGGGTTGGTTTGGGATGTTCTAAAAAAGTGTACTTTTTGACTTATTGGCTTATATGGGTTGGGTTTGGGTTGGATTTGATGTGATGTGTTAGAGAGGTGATGTGATTTAAATAAGATGATGTGACTTAAATAGGATAGTGATTTTTTGACTTTCTGTATTATTTAGTAGATGCCAAACTTGGCCTGAATCTATCATGCAAAATCACACTTAGGAGTTGGTGGATCTTCCACCCGATTATAAACCTCTTAGGTATAAATGGATATTTAAGAGAAAAATGAAATCAAATGGTTTAATAGACAAGTATAAAGTAAGACTTGAAGTAAAAGGTTATAGACAAAAGCAAGGTCTGAACTATTTCGACACTTACTCTCCAGTAACAAGGATCACATCCATTCGCATGCTTATTGAAAAATCTAGAAATCCGCGAGATATTGATTTATGATTATGTATCAATTTAAAGTAATAAAACAATCCCAATCAAACAATCAAGACAAATCGACACAACGATTTTAACGTGGAAAAATCACAATTGGAGCACCTCCAACTGTGATAAAAAAATCACGGGCAACAGCCACAAAACAATCCACTAAGAAGATATAAAGGAATTACACAGGTATACTCTCAATTACCTAGCAAATCCACGCCCGAATTGAACCAACCCTTATGTGCCTCTTCCAACCCCGTCTTCACCTCGGAATTGTCTTGATGATGAGCCACTCCAGAATCCACCAAAGCTTCAGGCTTGAATTCTTCAGAATCCACCGAAGAACAACTTTCTCTTTTGTGTAGAGTAAACAACCAATCCTTGATGTAAACTCTTTAAACTATGAGTTGAATACTCAATCAAAACATCAAAGAAAACTAGCAAATATCCCCATATATAAACCCTAGAACCCAAGAAGAAGATCTAAAGGCGTAACCCTAAATTTGGAGCAACATGCGAATTTATAGAATCTGAAATCGCGAGGTCCACTCGAGCGGGGACACTATATGACGTGTTCCAAACCAGGATGTACGCTTAAGCAGGGATTTCGACGCTCGAGCGTGAAAACACGGATCATAGTATTTTTGCAGACATGCATACTTCTGGAACTCACCATTCTTCGCTCGAGCGGGGGAATGTCCGCTCGAGCGGACAGGCAACTTTGAATGCATTTTTGCATTTTGCTTCGGGGGCTGTCCCTCGACCCCGCTGTGGCGCTGCCCCGGACCCGCCAAGGGACGCTACCCCCTGGACCCCCGCGAGCTGACCGGGCAGCTCGATTCCCGTCATAATCAGCGAAGTGGCAATCTTAAAAGTATTAACATCACAAACTTCTCTGCAAGGCATCATTCGGGTTAGATTCGCATCTAAAAACTCATAACCTCACTGAAATAAAAAGTGCGAAAACAAATACAACTTAAAGGAGTTTTGTCAAACGGGGTTGCCAAGAATAAAAACCTAACACTTATTGTGATAGCAGCGTCATATAATCTTGAGATACATCAAATGGATGTTAAAATAACTTTCTTAAATGGGAATTTACATAAAGAAATCTACATGGAACAACCTGAAGGGTTTGTAGTACCAAGAAAAGAAAAGAAAGTGTGTCGGCTTGTAAAGTCTCTCTATGGATTAAAACAAGCTCCTAAGCAATAGCATGAGAAATATGATCATGCTATGCTAACTAATGGATTTAAGATAAACGAATGTGACAAATGTGTCTATGTTAAAAACATTGACAAAGGGTATGTCATAGTTTGTCTTTATATGGAAAATAGGCTCATAATTGGTAGCAGTCATAATATGATTAAATCAACAAAGCAAATGTTGAACAAAAGATTTGATATGAAAGACATGGGAGTAGTAGATGTTATTCTAGGAATGAAATTACTAAAACATCTAACGGATATGCATTGTCTTAATCACATTATATTGAGAAAATACTTGGTAAATACATCGAGGATGATATAAATGTGGAAAAAAACACCTGTAGATATCAATTGTTATTTGTCAAAAAATAAAGGCGATAGGATGTCTTAGTTAAAATACTCCCAAATCATTGGAAGCCTAATGTACCTAATGAACTGCACACATTCTGATATAGCATATATTGTCAGTAAGTTAAGCAGGTACACTAGTAACCCTGGAGCAGATCATTGGAAAGCAATGATTCGAGTTCTTAGGTATCTAAGATTTACCCGTGATCATGGTTTGAACTTTACTCGATATCCAGTAGTACTCGAAGGGTACTGTGATGCCAATTAGATATCGAATACTAAAGATTCAAAATCCACTAGTGATTATGTTTTTACTCTATGAGGTGCAGCTGTTTTTTGAAAATCCTCAAAACAAACGTACATTGCACGGTCCGTAATGGAATTTGAGTTCATTGTTTTAGATAAAGCAGAAAAAGAAGTAGAATGGCTTCTCAATTTCTTAGAAGAAATTCCAATGTGGCCAAAACATGTGCCAGTTATTTGCATTCATTGTGATAGTCAATCTACAACAAGAAAGACACAAAGTCATATGCATAACAGTAAGTCACGGCATATTCGTCAGCAACACAATATCGTAAGACAATTTCTCTCAAATGGTATAATCTCAATAGATTATATAAAGTTTAAAGAGAATATTGCGGATCTGTTAAAAAAGGTTTAGCAAAATAGCAAGTATATAGTTCATCGAAGGGAATGAGATTAAAACCTATTACATAAGAGTCGTCATAATGGTAACCCTACTTAGATGACTAGAGATCCCAAGAACTAATTTCAAAGGGACAACTAAGTTATGTGTGGCTCACTAGAAATCATCAAGGGATTAAAATCCCTATCCATTCCTATGATAAGAGTGATAGCTGCAACATGTGTTGTATGCAGGGCTTTCAGGGTAAGCTTTGCTTTTAATGATTATTCATATCTTGATTTAGGAATTAAAATCAAGATGAGTATAAAGGATATTCATAATAAGAATCACCTATATGAGTGTTGAATTAGAGTCGATTTTATGAGAATGAAGAGACTAAACTTTCTAGAGCACTCATGAATAACCAGGAACATTCAGGGCCAAAATGAACACAACCGTGAGAACCACGATGTGTCAGAAGATATTCTGTGTGAAATCTATTGTCTTGGCTTACACAAACGGCTGAACAATTCAAGGCATCATATCCATTGGTTAGTTAGTAAGTCCGATAGGTTATCACTAGAGAAGGTTCAAAGCTGAAAGCTACCTATCCTAATACAAGATATTTTCGATTTATACTCTCTCGACAATTTTGCATATTGTTGTATTTTCGTTGTCATCAAATTCATTCATGTGGAGGATTGTTGGAAATGGTTTGGGAAAAAAATGAATTTTTCCTAAACTTTGGTCTGATTTTAAAGTGGGACCCATGTGCCAAAGTTAGTGGGTCTATGTGGCAATGCATTCTTTGCCACGTGATGATTCACGTCATATATTTGGTTGCTCAAAACCATTATCAGGTAAATGGAAAATCAATGCTAAAGTGAGCTCGATGGAAATAGTGTTTTGGTGAGGTTTCCATAAGGGAAGAAGAAATTATTGTCCCACATAGCTTGGGTTGGCAAACACGATATGGGTTTATAAGCCTTGAGTTTGCATCTTAGGGAGGGCCACAAAGGGCACCCAAGTTTTGTAGATGAAGAGGTTATGGGTAAAGTGGGCCTTGACGCATTAGACCCAAAAACCACCACAAACGCGCTTGTGCTGCCGCTGCCGCCAACACGAACTGGACCTTGCCTAGGCTTGGACGCAGGTGTGAGGTGTGAGGTTGGGTTGGGCTTATGTGGTCTAGCCCAGTGCTTATCTTTTTGGGTTAAAAACATTTGAATTTTATTTTTTCTAAATTAAATTCTTACCGTTTGGAATTTGAAATTCAAATTAAATTCTAAAATGACCCCAACATTTCTGAACGTTGGCAGTTTGGTCCAATGCACCTTTCCAGCTTTTCCTTCCAACTCGAATAGGTTTCATGCCTGTTCAATTCTGTCCCGAATAGCCACCATTGCTTCTATAAATAAGCAGTCCTCTATTTATTCATTCATTCAATTTTCGTCCTTCTTTTTGTCTGTATATTTTTTGTATTTCTATTTGTAAAAGAGATATATACATTGAGTGTGTTCGTTGAACAATTAGTGTGTAGTACTGCTACTGATTGTTGTCGATCATTCTATCCTAGGAGATAGACGTCCATATTTTAAAAGCACCATGGAAATGACGAATCTGTCTTAAGGAAACAATGTCAAACACCGAACTTGATTAGTTTTTCTAGAAAAATAAATACTGTAAGTATTTTATTTTATTTTTGGTTTTTCTATTTTTTTTTCAAGATCCTATTTGGTTTCTGTAATTAAAACATAATTTATTTTTCCAATTTTGTTTATTTATACATTCTATTTCGATTTAGTACTCGAACATAATTTCTTCTATCTTAAATTATTCTTCGAATACAGTGAAGATTGGTGAACAAAGCCTTACCCTAAAAAATTTACCATAAAATCTTAGTGTAAAATATCAACCAGAAGGACCGAGCAATTGTTGAGATAAAATTCACCGATAGGCGAAAACTTGCATATTCTGATGTGTTGGAAAATTAGTGTAGTGATTATGTCAGGAACAATGGTGAATATTGTTTCAAGACATGTTACAGACATCGTTGTCCAAATTAAGACGTTATTTGTCCTCACATAAAGTGTAACAGGTAATGGCAATTCGTTTTCAAGATATAATTGGGGCCAATGTTGTTTGTCAATATGCACTTTGCACTAATGAAAATTGACCGAAAATATCTTTGGTGATGCACGAGAAATTGAACAGGTTCTGAAATTCTATTTCTGTAAATATATAATAATAAAAAAAAATTAAAAAAAAAACCTAAAGAAGAAAATAAAGAATAATAGAATGCTTAAAGAAAACCTTGCGAAAATAGAAAGAGCTTACGAATTATTCTTATTCTTTCTAAAGGCCCAATCTAACCTTCATATAGGCCAGAACATGATTTCCCAACGTCTCTGTTTTTGTATTTGAATAATATGACTGTTAATAACAATCATAAACTATCATTTTGTTATGCTGTGTTTGGTTGGGGGATTTGGGGAGGGATTTGGAAAGGGAAATGGAAAAGGTAGGTGAAATGTGAATAAAACATGCCTGTATTTCACATAGTTTCACACACCTTTTCCTTTTCTCTTTCCAAATCCTTCTCCAAATTCCTCTCCAAATCCCTCAACCAAATACAGCATAATTGTCATAATGACAGATTAAAATATGGCCGATTGATCGTAATATTGGAGCATTTTGACTGTTTGATCATTGCCAATTATGATTGGAAAAAATAATGGTCTTGAACATACACCAAATGAACACATGTCCAAGTGCCAAGTGTGCTTCTAAAGTGCCAAATTGCCTGCGTCACATGCAAATGGTACTTTGCACCATTGTGTGTAACATACAAGTACATACTAGCATAGCCTTTGATACTCTTTGAACAAAGAGAATCTTTCATGACTTCATTTATTAAGATATTACTTTTGTCATGCCTTTCATATGTGGAACAAGATTTCATAATGGCAAGTAAAGAAACAAGAAGGAAAGGTTTGAAAATTCACAAAATCCAAAAACAACTTTTAAATATTTTGAAAATTTTTTAACATGATGTTAGTATTTTTCATTTCTTAGTTTTAAGCTAAACTTTGTGCAATTTGCTTGCTTTGTTCATGTGAGTTTCAATTCTCTTTTATTACTCGGAAGGAATGTTGGACTGAAATTATAAAGGTTCTCTTCGATGATTCTGGGTAGCATCTGTAACCAGGGCTGGTCCTAGAACATTTATGGCCTAAGGTGACAATAAAAAATAAGGCCTTTTACATTTTAAAATTTTTATTGCAAATTTATTTGTCTAACTTTTTGAAGTCTTAATCTTTATTAAGACATAGTTAATTTAAGGTAAGATTTTATAATTTTAATTTTGAATAACTTTTGTACGAGGAAACAACAATTGCAAGTATTCTTAATAATATTTTGTAAGAAATGCATGCATTAAAAAAAAAAATCAAATCTTTTTATATAAATTTAGTATATCAATTAGAGTGCTTTCTTCATCAGTATGGGGGAAAAAAATGGTTTGAAGAACAAAAAAAGAAGGGAAATTAATTTTTAGTTGGACAGTGAAGAACTAATCTTATTTTTATAGTAGTGCAAGTCTCTTGTATGTATTGGTGCAAATTTTTTAGTGTTTGGTACAAATTTTTTCTATTTTAAACTTGCACACACACACAAAAAAAAATAAAAAATAAAAAAAAATTCTAATTATAGTATAATAATTTTTTTTTTAAATAAAAAAATGAAGAGAGAGAGAGATAGAGAGAAAATAGGTTAAATTTTTGGAATTAGATATTTAATTAATATTTTATTATTTTTTAATCATCTTATATCTCTACTAACAAGAAAAAGATGTCTAGAAATCAAGTAACAATTTCCTTACACACAATGTTTCATCAGTGTATATATATTTTTTCATCTTTCTTTTCCTTCTTCGATTTCACATTACATCAGTAGTAGTTGGATCGAAAATATACAACAATTGAGAGGCCTTTTTATGTCAATGGCCTATTTCAACCAAAATATATATGTATATATATGTACATATATTATATAGACTTACACTATTAAAAAATTGGGGGCCTTCCAAATTTAGTAGCCTAAAGCAAAAGCTTTAATGCCTTCACGTTTCGGTCGGCCTTGTCTGTAACAATGCCCTTCACACAATGTAATAGTTTAATATCATATATTTGGGTAATGATATTGTCACGACTTGAACCCGTCCTTAGAGGTTTGAATCATGACTGACAAGTAATCATGAGATTAACTACGGCCTCAGACAGAAAATCAAAACATAATTAAATATACGGGCTCTGAAATGGAAGCAAAACAAAATAATGTTGTCCATTAAACTGTGCTTACATGACATGAGTGGAGATATACAAAACACTTCTTCACATACTTGACATATTTACAAACATTCATCTGAATAAGCATAACCCAAGATCATACATATAACTTAACAAGACTTAAATAAAGTAAAACTTAGTAAAGCTTGGCCAAAACAAAAGCTAAGTCTCAACGCAGAGGCACATCTCGGGGTGGCTTCGCCAAAAGGGTTGACTTCGCCAAAAGGGTTGACTCCACACAATCTCTAATGAGGGACCTCCTGATGCTCACCTGCATATATATATATATATATAAGAATGAGCTGAAAGCCCAATGGGTAATCTCAATGTAAAGAGGTTAAATGAATGAGTTCCATAATTTTAGAAATACAGAGACATTAACATAATCAAAGCATTTTTAGATATAATAACAAATAGAGTCCATCAAACCTTTCATGGTATCACACATAATATAGTACATTTCCGAAGCTTTATAAACACATGACGGATACCATACAGAACATTCACAATGGAACAAAGCATTTGGAACACCCTCACTGGATGGTTTCATTCAGAACGCTCACATTAGACAACATTATATGGAACGCCCACATTGGATGAGCTCATATGGAATGCCTACATTAGATGACTTCATAAGGAACGCCCACATTGGACGAGCTCATATGAAACGTCTATCACATGTAGATATCATATAGAACGTCTATAACGGGTCAATAATATGCAGAACGTCCATAAAGGTACAGAGGCATACAGAACGATTATACACAATCGAAACCATACAGAACAATCATCAAAGATCAACATTATACAAAACGTTTATAACGAATCAATGACATATGCAGGACGTCCAAAATGAGTCGAAGGTAGAATGGAAGTTTCGGAGATCAAAGTACATTTTCAAAAGCATTATCACATTAGTTGATCAAAAGGAAACTCATTCATTCTTAGCAAAATCTCATTTACAAAAAACTTATCATGTCGTACCCATTTCGGAATTTCATATCATAACTTAGCGTTTCAAAAGTATTTATTCGGAAAACTAATCATATCAGAACATTTTGTAAGCAAAATATGTCACAAATCATCGTATACCATAGCCATTTTCAAGGTCATTTATACAAAAACATCTTTACAAAGTTCGATGTTCCACTTTGGCATTTCAACCTACGCATTAGATATAACCACACATATGGAATCACATTGTTCAATCGAATAACTCTTTCTTCTCTTTTCTAATTCAATTACACAAGTTGGTTTCTTACTTATTAATTCTCAATGAGTCATAATTCATGCCTAGGAATGGCCAAAAAGAGATGGGATTGAAGATATGAACATAGAACAACTTGCCAAAATATGCTAAAATAGAAGTCCTCGCTTGAGCGCACCCAGTCAAAGAGGTCTACAAAACTACTGGATAGGTATGATGTACGCTCGAGCCAACACTTTATCGCTCAAGCGTCTGGAAAACATACAGTGAGTTCGCTCGAGCCACCAATTGGTCGCTCAAGCGGTCTGTAAAGACTGCAAAAGTACTAGGAGCTCACAATGTTCACTCGAGCCATCACATGGTCACTTGAGCAGTCTGTAAAAATTCTGGATCTCAAAATTGAAAGATTGAGCTTTAAAACACCATTTCAAAACTTAGGGTCATGCATAGCTTGCTTAAAAACATGAAAATACTTTATAAAACTCAAATACATATCCCCTTTGAAAATCATTTGCTCAAAACTTCTTAAATTCACAAAATTGAACTCAAAAGCTCCATGCATGCAAGATTTTGCAACTCCTTTCTCTTATTCTTCAAAACATGCAATGATGTTTACAAGTTCATGAATTTATGAAACAATAAACAAGATATAACTCACATGCATGCATTAACTTCAAAACTCAAACCAAAAATGATGAAACCAAAGAGTATCTTCCATGAACATGCATGCAACCCATTTTCCCATTTTCTTACTCAAAACCCATCTTCTTTACAAATTCCATGAAATTGACTCTACAATTCTCTTAATGCATGATGCATGGAGGATTTCCTACAAAAATTAAGCTTATAACTCTTACCTAGAGCTTTAATCTTCAAGATTTTGGGATGATTTCCCCTTAGCTACTTCAATTTTTCTTTAATTCAACACAAACACAAATTTCTCTCTCTAGATGTTGAACTCTCTCTCTCTCTCTCTCTCTCCAGAACCTCTCCAGCAGATGAACTCAAAAGAAATGAACCAATTCTTCACTTAAGGCTCGTATATATAAGTGTTGATTAGCTTATACCACTAATTAAACATTAGACTAATTAATCAAGGTTCAATACTAATTAAACAAAACTTAATTTAATCATGACAGATTTTACTAAACTAAATCAAATTTTATTCCCAAAAAGTTCTAGATACTCCAATTAACTTATTAACCTTGTCAATTTTGGTTTCTGAATTCATTTAGGCCTTCAATTTCAAATTCTGAACAAAAATTATAACAGATAGTTTTCAAATCCAACAGATATACACTAATTAATCACAAAGCACATATCACAACTTCAAATTCACACACAATTAAATAAATGTAATTATAATATACATGTTGGAGTTGTCACAGATATACAATTGAATTTGTATTTAAAAACAAAATAAAAAACAACACAAATATTGTATAGAATAATGTGTCATATTTATATCTATTTATTGAAAGTTAAAATGTTCATAACTGTAGTTCATAACTGCTGGAATGACATTGTCATCCAGTTCAAAAAAACAGAAAGACATTGTCATGTTATTCTTATCTTAAATTCCCTATGAAAATTACGTATTAATATTATTTGGGTAAACTACTAGTAGGTCTAGTTGGACTTAATTCTTATCAAATCTTATTGAAAATAAATTTTAGTAAAATCGTCACTAAAATTAATTTTTGGACGATTTTTCACATATCGCTAAAAATTGACAATTAGTGACTTTTTTGTCATGATTTTTATAAATTGTCGCTAAAACTTACAATTAGTAACATTTTTCTGTGACAAATTTTTCAAACTGTCGTTAAAAGTTGAAAATTAGTGACTTTTTGTGACAATTTTTTTAAACTGTTGCTAAAACTTATAATTAGTGACATTTTTTGTTACAAAATTTTCAAATTTTCGCTGAAAATTAATAATTAGTGACTTTTTTAATAATATTTGATGAAAAATATCATTAATTATCATAAAATCTATTAGATAATAACTATCTTTGTTTTTTATTTTCTAATGGAGGAGTTATGTGTTCCAACGTTCCGTGGAAAATGTTTCTTAAAAAAATGACCCAAAAAAAAAAAATAACGGAGAGGAGAGAAAAATAAATTAAAAATGGTGATTAGGATGCAGGTGTGAAATTTATCCTTTTTTCTGGAGAAAAAAGTAGCCAGAAATTTTATTAAAAAGTTACTCAAATGTGAAAAGACTGAGATTTAAATGATGTATTGATGTTTCTAGATAAATTTTTCGCTATTTTTGGGAAGGCAAACTACTTTAAATACAGATCAAATGGGCTTTTGTACCATTTTTGAAGTAGCTTAATGCAAATTATGGTGCCATTAACCTTATTATTAATCTTAATTCTATCATTAATTTATCTTTAAGTTAAATGTTGCGATTTTGCGCATGTTTCCTTGTGCTCTGTGATGATGTTTTTGCCCTCTTATGGTGGCATTAACCTACCAACTTTCGGCATTTCATTTCGACTTTAATTAATTGTTTTTTTTGTACATTAATAGCACTATAAAAAAAATAAAAAATAACACGTACATAAAATGAATATAACTAATATAAGAATTCTTAAATAAATATATGAAAAAAAAAAAAAAAAAGAGAGAGAGAGAGAGAGAAGAGAGAAACCTTGATCCAGCACAACCACATTTTCTATAGCTTTTGTGCACCACAAAGGCTCTTGAGTCACCATCGGAGTGCCTAACTTGATCCCCTCTTTTTTTTCTTTTTCTTTTTGTTTTTTTTACAGCCTTTTTCATCATGCTAGCCATTGTTGACAGCTATGTTTCATCATTCCCTGCATCCCCACTTCAATCTTTTATAAACAAAATCCCAAATTCCACTTCAAATAGTACAAGTTAGAAAAGTCTGATTTCAACTTTAGGATTTTTATTAATGTTTAAGAGTGTGTTTATAGAAAAACTTGAAAGTAAATCTTGCGAAACAATTCAATAATTACCATATTTAGGTCGGCAATGACGGATTCAAAAATTATACAATCGAGAGGATAAGATAAAATTATTAGATTTTCAAAAGGATATATTTGCCATGATCCCCTCCCTATCGCCCCATTTATATTGGGATTGATTTTTGAATTTATTCATTACCTTTTTATGATGGAAAACTTCCTCAAGGTAAAAAAATTTAATAAATTCCAAATTTTTAAAGTCACTTATAAATTTCAAGTATAGATTAAACTTGAATGACATTTCAAAGTTCATTTGATATCATATCAGATTGATGAGATGTAAAAAGAATCACAAAATTACTATTCCTTAAAGAAAACAGGCATGTGCAAATGAATTATTTTGTCTGCCCAATA
Source organism: Camellia japonica (assembly GCA_030407325.1). Lineage (NCBI taxonomy): Eukaryota > Viridiplantae > Streptophyta > Magnoliopsida > Ericales > Theaceae > Camellia > Camellia japonica. The sequence goes on from JAPPVO010000002.1 coordinate 91,744,938, forward strand.
ACTTGATTATGGTGTGTAATCCCCAAAATGTTCAACAGGGCTTTTTAACAGCTCATTGCGCGGATGATGTTGGTGGTGGTGGTGGTGGTGGGTCAGCCACTGCGCGTCTTGTAGCCCAAATCACAAACTCAATGGCACCAAACATGGCTAAACTAAACCATAAATGCTTTTAACTTTTAGTTAAAATTATAAATTAAGTTTAAGATTTGACTATAATAAAATAAATTCTAAATTTTTAATTTTATAAATTTTAAATGTTTGATCTATTTTTAATCTAAATTATTTGTCTATTTTCGTTAAGTAAAATTGAAAAAATATATATATTTTAATCTTTAAACTCAACGAATAAGGATATTTTAGATATTTTATATACACCTATAGTAATGACTAAAATATTATTTTTTTTATAAGTTATATGCTGATGGTTTATATTAAAAACAAATCAAACTTTTAAATTGACAAAACCAAAAATTCAAAATTTATTTTGTTGAAAAATTCAAAATTTAGGTTTTTTTTAATAAGTTGAAGTGAAGTGCACATATACCAAATACAAAAAAAATAGTGTTTGGTTCTAATTTTTTAAAAATTGAGTTTTTTATTTTTCATATTTTTTTTCAGTGAATTTTTTTAATATTTTAAGTAAAAATTTTACTTTTTAGATGCACCTAATTTAGATATACTTAAAAAATAAAATATTTATAAAAAAATATTTTAAAAAATAATAAATACATAAAAATACGAAAATGTACTGAATTTTCGCATTTCATTTATATTTTTGGTATTTATTGAATTTTTTTAAAAAAATGCACAAATATTATACTTTTAAATTGTATTTATATTACGTGTATGTAAAAAGTTTTTAAAAAAAAATTACTTATATAGTGATCTCGGTTTTCCTTTCCTTTGTATATTGTATTCCGGACTTGGTTCCGTGGTTGTGTTGTTGTTTCATTCTCATTTCCTTCCCTTACTCTTTGTATTTGAGTCTTGGGTTGTGTTGGGCAGGTTTGAAATAGGTTGGTTGTGCTTTGGAACCAAAGGTTGATACCCAGAATTTGGCCTTCACGCTCGAGCGGGGCTTTTGACGCTCGAGCGGGCCCTTTGTTGTTACTTCTCCGCTCGAGCGGGCGTTTTGATGCTCGAGCGTGAATTTCCATCTCCCAGTATTTTTCTCTACAGGTCTTCGTACGTTCGAGCGGGAAATTTAACGCTCGAGCGTGACCCTTTGATTTTGTTCCTCCGCTCGAGCGGGGAGTTTGACGCTCGAGCGGGGACCATCGCCTGCAAAACTTCTGTGAGTGTGCATCCGACGCTCGAGCGGGCGTTTTGACGCTCGAGCGTGAGTCTGTGTCTGACACTCGAGCGGGGGTTTCCACGCTCGAGCGGAGAGACTTTTATATCAGTCCGAGTTTCACATTTTTGGATCACTTTTTTATTTTCTTTCTCTCTCCTACTTTTTCAAAACCTTCATTGGAGAGCTCCTCTCTCTAAAACCTTACATTCTCTCTAAAAAATCATCTAGCCCTAGTGATCTCCCACCTTTGGGCCTTTGTAAAAAGTGTTGATCTTGGTATGGGCTATCTTTTGATCCGAAAATCTTGGGTTTTGGAGCATCTCAAAATTCTTCATCTTCTCCATTGGGTCTCATCTCTTGAGGTAGGGATTCCTACTCATTTTTATGAGTTTTAACCTAAATGTTGAGCTTTTTGTATAAATGGTTTGATTTGGAAAGTTAGAGTTTGTAATGTGTTATATTGGAAAGAGGGGTTTTGCTCTTTTGATTCAAACATATGTGTTTTTGGTCTAAAAAGGAGGTTATTGATGTTGTTGATAATATTTAGACCTTTGGGTCAATATTGAGAAAAATGGGGAAAATGCCATGTTTGGGTATATTTGGGTCGTTAGTGTAATTAATGACAATTGTTATGGAAATGTGAAATTGAGTTGGAAATAATGAAATTGGCTCATTATGAGATAGAATTGTGGAATTGGATTTATTAATCGCTCACTTTGAAAACGTTGAAATTATATATCTGTTGAGGCATTTATTATCTGTTTAGAAATAACTGCTTTGGGCTATCGGTGGAGGATAGTCTTGATTGTTGTAGACAATGCATGATGATTAGGCAAACTAAAACTAATCAATGGAATATATCATCGAATATGACAGTTGGGATAATACATCAAATCTATGTATTGATTGATTATGTATATGATATGTGTTTATATACATTGTATTGTGTGGGAGGAGATAGAGGATGTACTCCACGGTTTAGGAGAAGATAGGGGATGGACTCTTAAACCGGATTTTGTTTGGGAGGAGATAGGGGATGGACTCCATCGATCCAGCAATTATGTGTATCTATTGAAGTATTGATACAACAAATCTGTGTATCATATATGAAGTACGGAGGTGGTTTATTTGAGATTGATACAGCAATTATGTGTATCTATTGTGAAGTATGAAGTGTTTAATTTGAGTTGTTATCTCAATTGAAATGAAAGTACTGTTGATATGAGATGCAATCTCATTTAAATTGTTTGGCCAGGTTTTAAGCCATAGTTATGAATTGAGAAATTGGTTAAGAAATGGAAAATAGAATGAAACATGGACACATTTGTCATGTAATTGAAATGGATTATGAATTGATTTATGTGAGTTAAACATTTATCAAAAGCTAATGTGGTAGTTACTGCTCATATTTTGTTTAGCATATCTCTACTGGGCGTTGGCTCACCCTATATGGGACATCATTTTCAGGTACAGGTATTATGTCACCTCCAAAGACATAGCTTGGAAGGCTTGAGGCTGTTGGACTCTTTTGTTGTTTTTGTTGTATTACATGTATATCAAGCCAAGGGCTTATTTTGTATAGAGTTAGTACTCTTTTTTTTGTAACTAAGTGTTGACTTGGAAAGTTGTAAGCCCGTAGGACATTTACTTTTATTGTCAACATGTAATACATTTTGTAATGAATACTCTGATGATATGTAATTATGCTTTGTTCTCTTATGTCTAAGCATGTCAAGAATGTACGATTTATGGGTTTATTTCGAGGACGTTACAACTTAAAATATTAAACAAATCACGAAAAAAAAAATCAATTTTTAAAAAATTAAATTTAAAAATTTGGAATCAAATGATGCGGCACTCCAAGTTAAGTGCATCTAAAATGTAAAAATTGGACTCACTTTTTAGACACAATGATGTGATACTCTATCTAAGTTAACACTCTCTCTTATGTATTCTCTAATTATCAATTAATTATTTCTTTTATAAATTATTAATCTAGAAAATAGATTTATATATATTTTTTTTGATACATAATAGAATGTGTTTAATGACATAACGTAGGGTTCACATTTGGGACTACTTTTTTGTGAGATATCTATATCTCATTGTTTAATATTTGCTGTAACCATGATAATGTTTCAATTAAATCATACATCTACGTGGAGGGTTTTTTGGTTAGGTTAGTAACTACTATGATCCATTACTTTCGGATAACAACTTTGCATGGACAAGTTCACGGGCTCACTTGGCAATTTGTTTTTGATTATTTTATGAGATAAAAAAATTATGTTTGACATGATTTAAGGGTTGTTTGAGATGTTCTAAATAAGTGTATTTTTTGATTTTTTATAAAATGTGTTGGGTTTGAAGCGATATGGTAGAGAGGTGATGTGACTTAGGCCTTGTTTGCCATGCGCTAAGAAAGGTAATAAGTCAAAAAGTCACTATCTTATTTAAGTCACATCATCTTATTTAAGTCACATCACTTCTCTACTACATCACTTCAAACCCAACCCATACCCAACTCATATTTCATAAAAAGTCAAAAAATGCACTTATTTAGAACATCCCAAACAACTCCTTAAATAAAATGGTAACTTTTTTATTTTTTTAAGGGATGCCAAACCTAGCCTTATAAATTCTTTTGTAATTAAATAGATGATTGTGAAAGAATAAAGTACTATTTGGCATCACTATATTAGTATATTTTTTAAATTTTTTTTTAATCAAATCACATCTATACTTTTTTACATATTTTTTCATAAAAAATCAAAAATATACTTATTTAAATCATTTCAAACACCTTTTAAATGATTAATTGATATGTAAAATATAATATTTTACTTTATTAATTATTTTAAATTTTTTTTTACAAGGATAAAAAGTAAAAATGTATCACTATCCTTCTGTCATTATTTTGTGTTCCTTTTCAAATAGGTCAAATTTAGTATAGGATAACTACTTTACAGAGTGATTATCAGTCACTGCTGTGATTTCTTGTTGTACCTCACTCAAAATGGAGTCTACTAAAGATATTGAATATTATTTATACCAAAAAAAAAAAAAATTTAAACTGAATAATATTATATAAATATATTGTTCATACAAAATAATGTGATCTTCATTTTAAATTAAAATATTCATCATTATAGCTCATGTTATTGAAAATATCACTACTACATTATTATGATAGATTTCTATATTTATTCTATTATATAAAATGTATAACTCATCTAGTATATACATTATCATGCTCTTTTTTTTTTCATAAAAACGTTCGACATTCAGTAACTATGACATCTAATAATAGTTAACTCATTTTTTTCACTCATCAAACTATCCAAAATAATTTAATATAAAATTATAAACGCACCTCAACTAATACAATTTATATTTGCTAATAATTTTTCAAATAAATTTTATTAAATCAATATTTTTCAACATAGTGATCATGCCAGATAATTGTTATAATATTATAATTTGTGGGGAAGGTGAGTAAGTAGGATATTATATTAAGTGATTGATAAATATAAAAGGCATAATAAATAATAATTGATTAAGCATACAGACGTGCAATACTTCAAAAATATTCTATAATTTCTGGATCACATCACACCTCCGCTCCTAACGCTACTGATTTGTTATTTTATTGCCGTCAATGTGAAAGTTTGATAGACTCAAGTCCTTCTATCGCAGCTAAAGTTGGACCATTGTCATTTGCCATATAACGGTTAGTATTTATTTTTTATTTTCTTTCAATCTTTAAGTAAGTGAATTTTTAACATAATTTTCATATTACTAAACATAAAGGTATGGATCCCGTGTGTATTTCTTATTGTTAAGGTATGAACTTCTTATTATCTTTATGTCTAATAATAAATAAATAAAAACTAATAAGAAACTTATTTATACACAACAATATATAGACATGGGCAGAAAAGAGAGTCTAGGAGCACTAAGGCCTCATTTGGCAAGTAATTTTTTTAGTCAAAAAATCAAAAAGTCACTAAAAAAACCTAAAAGCTAGCAACTCATACCACAGAGTCAAAAATTCTTTTTTCTCTCTACTTTTTGCACATCTTTTCGTAAAAAGTCAAAAAATTATCCCAAACATACTAGTTTTTTTTAGCTCATATTTTAGCCAAATAACTAAAAAGTTACTAAATTAGCATGTTCCCAAACGAGGCCTAATTCTTAGTGATATATATCATCTCGTTTCGATAATTTAACAATTATTTTCTAAGGTTATTATTTATAAAAAAAATTAAATTGATTCAATAATTATAATATTTTTATTTTATTACATTTGTTTATAAAAAAATAAAAGACAAGTGTGTTTTTAAAAATAAATCTCTATTTTTTTAAAACAAAAGTGATAAAATGAAAAGTCTACAATTATTGGTTCGACCTAAATTTTTTGCATAAATGATATATAAGAAAAGTCTTACCAACTCAACGATTTAGATTACTAAAATAGGACACATGGTGAGCCCAACAAATTGAAATTAAGAGGAAACTAATCCAAAAATAATACTCACATATAGTAATAATATTATAGAAACTCAAGTATGTATATATATATATATATTTTTTTTTGTTAGAGAGAAAAATCCTCCCTATTCTCTCGTAGGTCCAAGGCAATACCCCTTTGTAGAAATCACCAAGATCTCCTGTTAGCCGTTCCAAACTACCTGTACTACGCCCAAAAAATTAACCCAGAAGAAATTTGAACTCATGACCCCAGGCTTAATCCCTATGTACTTACCACAAGCCCACCCACCCTGGGTTAAGTATGCATTCTTAACACAAATACAATACAACATTGTTTTTGGAGGACAACTCTGCTTCTTTCTGCCACACCCACCCAGTATCTGTTGTTTTAAAAGCTTCATAAAACACTCTTCTTCTTCTTGTTCGTCTTCTTCTTCTTCTTCTTCTTCTTCTCTCTCTCTCTCTCTGTGTAAATAACAAGAAACCCTAGCAACATCTATGGCTGCCAACAAGTTTGCAACCATGTTGCACAGAAACACCCACAAAATCACTGTAATCCTAGTCTATGCAGTCCTTGAGTGGATTCTCATCTTCCTCCTCCTCTTGAACTCACTCTTTTCTTTTCTGATTTCAAAGTTTGCTCACTACTTTGGACTCAAACCACCCTGCCTTTGGTGTTCAAGAGTTGATCACATGTTGGACCCAAACATTAGTAAAAGAAATTCCTACAGAGATCTTGTCTGTGAAGCACATGCCACTGAGATTTCCAAGTTGGGTTACTGTCCCAATCACAAGAAACTGGCTGATCATCCCCAAAACCTGTGCAAGGATTGCTTATCCACGCACCCAAAACAAGCCGAGAATTCCATTGAAATCTCAAGAAGGATTGGCTTCTTCACATGGGTTAGTGAGAACAGACTTGAAAATGGTGACAAGATCAATTCCAAATGTTCATGCTGTGATCAGAGCTTGAGCAATAGCAAACGAGTCTACCCTTCTTTCTTGCTGTTTAAGCCCTCTTGGGGTACTTTGAAAGCTCAAGCAATGGATGATGGCAATAATGAAATTGAGTTTTCAGATACAAGTAATTCTGATTGTTTTGCAGATCACAACGTCAAAGATCGTGACATCAAACTAAAGAAAGAAGAAGATAAAGAAGATGAGCATCTGATACTTTCTGATGTTGATAGTTTGATTTCTAGTGGAAATGGAGATATGAATGCAGGTCCTGAAAATGGAGAGATCAGTCAAATTTGCTGCAGAGAAGATGAATCATTTATTCTCATGAATCTGTCTCCGCGGATTAGTACTTACGATGGTGAAGATATTGATCGATTACTACCTATTGCATTGATTGATTCTACGACTATTAAAAGCCAAATATCAAGTGTGGGGGAGGAAGATCCACTGGCAAAGCATGACCATCTAAATGGAAGTTCGGATTCTGAACCAGAGATCAATAAACAAGTCAAATCAGTGAGTGAGGTTGAAGAGAAGACTAGCTATGGAGTGACAGAAAAATTGGAGATTGGTGAGCTTGTGAACTCTTCAATTCCAATGGATGAACAAGGCATACAAGATTTAGTTGCCGGGACATGTCATCAACTTGCAGTTAGTGAAGCAGCTCAAACCCCGTGCTCTGATGACAACAATGTCGAAGCACCAGCCATTAAAGAAACAGGTAAATATATACAAATCCATTTTTTTCCATCCCAAATGCATAGTTCTCTTCATTGTGTCAGCTAAATCTACAATTGATTGATTAATGAACAAATTAAAGATGAGGAAGATGAAGATTGTGGATTGTTGGGTGATGAAAACAAATGCATAAATAATAACATTGATCAAGGTAGGACTCAGCATACTTCTATCTTTTTTCTCTAATAAAGTACTAACTTGATATATATCATGTAATGCAAGAGAGACTTCTGATGATTAATGTTTGATATTGCAAGGTTCAAAGCAAATCCAGAGCGCTACCTCACAAGAAACAACAATTTTGGCTTGTAAAGATTGTGAAGGGATAAACCCACATTTATCGGCAAATTCAGAGCTCAGGAAGGTTGAGGAAGAGAAGTTTTACATGGATGATCTTCGCAACCTGCATAAGAAACTACAACTATTTGAGAAAAGAGAATCCGGAACAGAGGAGTGTTGTGATGGGAGTGTTATTAGTGAAAAGGAAGGCAGTGATGGAGCTATGACCACTGAAAACCTTAAATCAGCACTAAAAGCTGAACGTAAGGCTCTAAGTGCTTTATACGCAGAACTAGAAGAAGAGAGGAGTGCCGCTGCAATAGCTGCCAATCAGACAATGGCTATGATAACAAGGCTTCAAGAAGAGAAGTCGGCAATGCAAATGGAAGCACTGCAATATCAGAGAATGATGGAAGAACAATCCGAGTATGACCAAGAGGCATTGCAGCTTCTAAATGAGATCATGATAAAGAGAGAGAAGGAGAAGCAAGAGCTCGAGAAGGAGCTAGAAATGTATCGTAAGAAGGTGTTTGATTATGAAGCGAAAGAGAAGATGACGATGATGATGAGAAGAAAAGATGGGAGTGTTAGAAGTAGAAACTCTTCTGCTTGTGGCAATGCTGATGAAACTGATGAGCTGTCTATTGATCTTAATCGCGAAGGAAGGGATGAAGATAGTAGTAGCTTTTATGAGCATCAAGAAGGGAGTAACATTAGTACTCCTATTGGCGCAGATTTAAATTTGGAGGAATTGGGGGTAGATCCTGTGAAACATTTGAGCACGCTTGATGAATCATTGGCAGAATTTGAGGAAGAGAGACTGTCGATTCTAGAGGAACTCAAGGAATTGGAGGAGAAGCTTTTCACATTGGCTGATGGCGAGGAACAGTCGTTTGAGGATGTAAAAAAATCAATTGGGCATTTTGCAGACTATGATGGTAAAGATGATGACCGCTATGATTTTAGCAGTCCAAAAGAAAACGGGGTTTCACATGGGTTTTCGGGGAATTCAAATGGAGAACATTCTCCAGAGAGTGATATAACGCATTCCAAGGCAAAGACACTCCTTCCTCTTTTTGATGAAGAAGGGGAGTTGAATGAAGACTGGATCGAATCTGGTTCCAAATTTGATTCGGTGAACAAGAAACTTGCTATCGAAGAGGATGTAGATCATGTCTATGAAAGGCTACAAGCACTTGAAACCGACAGGGAGTTCCTAAAGCATTGCATAAGCTCCTTAAAGAAAGGAGATAAAGGAATGGATCTTCTTCAAGAAATTTTACAACATCTTCGTGATTTGAGGACTGTGGAGCTACGTGCAAGAAACATATGTGACAGTCCTTTATTGTGATCTTGGCTACAAATGGGAAGATGAGAGGTGAAATGATCATACTTTTCATATTCTTTGCACTATGATTGAAATTTTTGATTGTATTATTGTTACCTTCACCAATACATTTGTGTTTGATAAATGCAGATTGACGGAGGACATTCCTCGTATCATCTGTATTACGAGGTAGACTTCATAATCGAAACCTGAAACAATTTTGGGCCTTCAATTAATCCTAGTTTTTGAAGGTTTCCTTCAATATTTACTTCATTTCCATAGAAAGGTGAAGAGGTGAAGTGTGTCAGTTTGTATGTTGGCCTACGCAAGTTGCAAAACTTTCTTTTTTTCCTTTGTGGGGGATGACAAGCAAAGATGGCTAACTGTCTGCACCGATGTATTTAATTAGCGAGGGACAAGGTTGTTTTGATTTGTAAAACATGCATACATTGTATCTAAATGAATGGGGTTTTGTCACTGATGGAGTTGATAGTAGCAGTGAGTTTGTTATATGCATATCATGAAAGGTAAGACTAGTTTTCATATTACATTTTGCCTCAAGCAATGTAGTTGCCAATTTTCCATCTCTGAAAGTGAAAAACATCAATATTTTTAACCTGCAATTTTTTTTCTTTTAAACCTTTTGTGAATGAGTTTTGATCCAAAAAGGCAAATATGAGATGCTCATAGTTGAAGCAAATGCTTAAAAAGCATATTACATTAATGTGACTTGCTAAATTCCATTAGGTGTTCATCTAAGCCAGTTGGAGTCAATAAACACTGTCGTTTTTCACTCGTGGACATAAGCTTTAAGCCAAACCACATAAATGTGTGCTCGTGTGTTTGCCCTGTTTTACCTTAAGTTCTAGTTCCCTCCTAAACTATATGAATCACTCTAGTGACTACAAAAGGTTGTAAAATAAGGAAGGAAAAAGAAACAATAAAAATGAAATAAATGATCATACCACTAAAATATGCAATAGCAATGAGAAGGGGAGATGTAAAGAGGAAGAGAATAAACCTTCATCATCATGACTGTTATATTTTAAGGCAATTGATGGGCATTCTCAATTCTTTGTGCCCACATGAAAAGAAATATTTGAAAACTACTACATTTTTTTTTTTTTTTTTTTTTTTTGAGGAATCATGAAAATTACTACTTAAAATGTTACTTTTCTCTTTCTGCACCATAACTATATGAGCTCATTAAAAAGCATTCTCTTGGAAACTCCCAGGTTTAAAAACAAATCTTGAAACAGTTTAGATTATGATCTTATTATATTCATGGAACAACAAATTCCAAAGCATATTCATCATAGCAAATAAGCATAGGACTGAATTTGATTACAGTCACAAATACCCTGAAGAGAGAAGGATATAACTCTTGTATACACTAATATGGTAGTTCCTAATATATCAGAACTAAAATAATTATTAACAGCATATCTTCTTCATCAAAGCATGTAAACACTAGTTATGATCTCATTCGAAATTACAAGTCAAAATTAGGCTTCACAATGGTTGTATATGCCAAAAAGATGTACAATGGGTTCTTCATTTTCCTGATAGCCCAGTATACATTACAACGATAATATATACCTCACCTTCTTTTCAGTGAACCAAACTTACATTCAGATACCCAAAAAAAAAAAAGAACATCTATTATGAAAGTTTCTTCCTGTTTCCAGTACTAAGCTATTTCCAGACAAGATCACATGATACGCTACCAAATCCGACCCATAATATGAGGTTACCATGAAAGAAAGCACCAGATAGATAATAACTGGTCAGAGGTGCTACATTTCCTCCACTTGAATAGAAAAACCACAACGACATCGCTTCGTCCTCGTAAAACTCTCTTCATCAAAAGCCTGATCATCTGTCAAAAATGCATGCTCGTGTTCTTCTTCTGTGGGCACCATTGACTTAACATCCAACTTTCTGTCCAATACATTCTGTTCCAAACGTCCAGGAGAATGCCTGTCATCCTCACTACAACCAACCTGTGCACTAACTTTATCATTTGTTTGTGGAATGTCATTGGAGGTTTGTGACGCCAAACCATCCCCATAACAGTTGTTCAACCTTTGCCGGGTAACAATGGATGAGAGAAGCTGATACCACCTAAGAATAGCTTGCGCTTCGCTCCTTTTCTTCTCTTCAGCCTCTCTTCTTTCTTCTTCCTCTGCATATGCCTGAAGAAGAACCAGTAGCCCATAAATTTGAGATTCATCAGACTTCTACAAAGATGACTTAAAATCCAATAATATGTCAGAAGCAAATATCATCATAAGATGGAAGCACAAGGAAAACTTTTAGGGTCCATTTGGATGGATGTGGATTTCAAACCAAGAAATTTGAGGTTAATAATATTGGAGAGTTGCCATTAAAAAAATAATAATAAAAATAATATTGGAGAGTTAGCTATTCAGGTGGAGAGAAAAACATAGAAGAGAACTTGAGATAAAATAGATTTATTTTAGTAGGATACTTGTAGATAGAAGAGAATCCTTAGCATGATTTCAAATAACTACTTTCATATAATTATTTCAAATCCGGCATGATAAAGCTATTTAATTCAATCTTAAAATTCACAGGTAAACTATCAAATCTAAATTTGAGTTATTCTCCTTGAAAAGTTAATGTCAAATCCATGCATTTCAAATCCACATCTATCCAAACGGATTAAATCCACAGCCTTTTAGGCTGCATCTATAGCCCCCACTCTCACAATGTGGGACCCACATAGCGAGAGGAAGGGCTGTGGTTACAGCCATTAAGGCTGCGAATTAGCAGTCTCATTGTAAAAAAAGTTAAAATGCACGGGATCAATGTGCCAAACAAAAACTATATGGATCAGAATTTGACAATTATTGTGAATCTAGCACTAAAGTTCCAAAATTGTATGCATAATAGTGGTGTTCAATGCATTGAGACATGAACATTTCTGATAAACCCATTCATTCACCAAGTTGTGTTGCGTTGTGTTGTGTCATATACCTCTAAAATCGCATCCTTAAACTCAGCACAAACCACAATGCCCTCAAAGACAGGTAAAGAGCGACCATTTCGGAATTCAAATCCAACCATAGCAGGTGCAAAATCAATGTCCAGCCTCTTTGCAACAGGAGCCACCCGTGGCAACCTTAAGTGCACAGTTCCTGGTGGCAGGCACTTCTCGGACCACACATCCACTTGGCCACGTTCATTCTACAAGATAAATCAGATATCAGCAATCATAAATTAATCAGAGAGATTGACAAAGAACAAGACAATATCCGAAGACCTAGGCCTTGGATCTTTTCAATCTTGATGTTCAGTGAAAACTATAAATGCTATAGCATGCATTCTTAGAATGTTACACAAATGATTTGTATCAGTTCTTTAAAGAAAAACAACCAGGCAACCCAAAAAAGGTATTGAAAGTGAAAAAATAATTTTGACTCATAATTGTTAACTGGGAACAGGAAAATTCACGGCCAAAAAGGAAAAAGAAATATATATATATATATAATATATACATTATATAAAACAATGGATTGGGTCGTAACTTTATATAACCAAGAAAGAAATGAATATTTTAGCAAAGCCACCCCGGAAATCCAGTCTGCCAAAGATCTTGTTCTTCCACTAACCTCAATGGCAAACAAAAAATCTATATACAGGCATCATATAGAAAAGGAAGAAGTCACAGACTTTGAGAAGCAAATTCTAATAGTCATCAGATGTTGTACAAACACAAGTCCTCTCCACCCAACATAAATTATATGTCCACATATTTCGGCAGGAACCTCAACAAATTCTATCTATCAGCAAGATGCAACCACACCCACATGCTATAACGCATTAACCAACAATTTAATTAGATACCAACCAATCCAGCAGTGAGTCCCATGTTGACATTGAATTTATTCAACACATCATTCCCACTAAACCAATAAATAAATAAAAACCAAGATTTAAGGAAAGTACAAGTGTACCATGGAATGCAGGTTTATTTTCAAGACTTCATTATAGGATTTAGTGTGCTGCCAATTTCCATAGACAAAACATGTGCTAGTCTGCTAGGTGTCTACATTAAGCATATTATATATGTCTCAGTCTTCTAGTACTGAAGATCGGTGTTGCAAGTTGTTTTACTTGTTTACTAGACTACTTACGCCAATTGGGGTGCCTATGGTTTTTCGTGGGGATCATTGTTCCAAGGGTTTTCCACATATTTCAATGTGTTAAATAGTACCTTATTTACTGCAATATTGTGTGGATGGTAATAATATGATTGATTAATTAAAACCAGTTAACTGAACTAAATTATCCACTTGCTAATTTGTAATAAGTAATTTGTTCAAGTTTAGCTTGTTCACCCCCTTTTAGGCCCAAAATGTTTGCCTCTACCTTTTCACTTACATGAAAGTTAAAGTTCCTGTTGAAGCAAGACACATTCTGAATTTTAACAGCCCCAAGAATAACCCAAAAAAAATTGACAATTCAACGTATATTAGGTATGATAATGTGAAACCTCTACATAAATTTGAGCTTTGTTTCAGAAAAATATAGGAGTATGACAGGTAAAAATGCATTCCATGTAAAAGCCAATTCTATGTAGTTTTCTGTAGATTAAATCAGTTTCGAGGAAATCTACTGTACAAAAATAATATGAAAAAGGAAAGGTGAAAAGAAAAAAAAAAAACAACTTTTATGTTTCACTATATGTCATTTCCCATAAATGTCTAAATTATGGGGTTTCAGTTTATCTTTTCAGTTGATCTTTTCATCTTTTCATCAGCTTATCTTATCTCAATGGACAACCACACAGCAACCATCTACATCATTGTGAGGTTCAATCTTCTCTCCCTGACCCCTTTGTCTAGTTTTAACCCCGATATCAACCTGCTCTCAACCCTATGTCTTTTGTCACGCACACAACACATAACACACTAGTCTTCTCATTCCAGCTAATAGTAATGGAAACACACGAAGCTGTGGACAAATCATTGTTACCTAAGGATAGAATTCTTCCTCGTTATGGATGATATTTGCTTTATGGCAACAAAAAACTCCTCTCAAATTATATATAAGGAACCACATTTATGGTAAATTAATAACATTTCACCTTAGGAACAATCCCATTGACAGCATGAGGCAGACACAAAGGTTCTGTTTGCCACTTCCCATAAAGCACAATATTCCCTTCACAACCCTCTTCACCATGATCATCAGCTTCAGAAGTTTGTGCTTTGCTGAGTTTCAGAGAACGCTTCAACACCTAAAAAAAAATCACAAATTGATGAAGATGAACTGCAAGAAGTGCTCAATATGTCAAACTTCCAGAATTCTAAAATTCTTATGAGCCAGATCAGACCTTTGCAGGAAGCTCATTGGCTTTGACTTGCAGCCCCTCACGCAGCCATCTTTGTTTTGTATGGAGTATTTGGACACAAGTCCTTGGGTAGACTGGCTGACCTGAACAAAATCCCAATATAGGCCCCTTTGGATGAAGTATCTCATACTTATTAAGCCATCTTTCAAGAGCATAAAGGTGATGGGTTTTGTAGGCCTGCATAAAACAAAAAACTTTCAGATTAACAAATAACTTTTAAAGCGCCTTATATAACCATAACAAACATTTTACCTGCTGATTAGTAGGAAGAGGCTCAGTTAATGCCCTAGTTTCCAAGTCCATGTCCTCAAGAGAGCTCCTGCTAGCAATAATAGGATTCCTTGCAGAAGACTCTGCACCCAGTTTCTTACAAGCCTCTTTTGGCACTTCCATTGCTAGCTGCCCAGGCAAGATGGCAGCATCTGCTAGAATACAGTTTTGACCTAGAGAATCAGAAATTTTAAATGCTCCTACTTTCTCTTGTCCATTTGAATCATCCTGCTCCAAATGGATCACTCCTCCAGTTGCTCCGGACTCCAACTCCTTCAATGGGGCCAAAATGGTGCCCCACCAAATTGGATCAACTCGTTGTGATGCTATCTTGTACCATTTCATGCAATACCTGGAACGTATATCTAGTGACTCTGAGTAAGATTACCAGAAGGGTAACACAAAATGACCAAAAATAGTATATGGAATTCAAACAGTTATTTTCTATGGGCTCCTAACGTACAAAGTAGATGACAATAACAACCTTGTAAGAAAAATAAATCCCCCGTGTGTATGCTGTTGTTGCATGTGCATGCTGGGGACTGGGGACCGGGGACCGGGGAGGGGGTTATAATTTGGCACAAAAATTAAAAATTTGTTCTACTCACATCAAAAAGCTTCCACGGCTAGATAAACACATTTTTGATCGAAATATAGTCAAATACTGGAATCATAATTATTATAACTGCATTCCAACAAAAGTTTCCTATGCATGAGTTGATGTATGAATGCGACTATGTGGGCCAAGTCAGCATATAGGATATCATGCTTTCTAGCAAACCTTTAGTTAAAAGGAAAAGGGAGAAAAGAAGGAGCCAAAAGTTCAAAATTCATGAAACCAGAATGCTGAGAATACTTTATAAAGGTTATTCCCAATTGCTAGTCCCTGAAATCTAGGGTGCTGGGAGGGGTAGATCAGACACAGACCTAAACTTTGGCATTATATGCACAAAGTGGATGCTCAGACTCAAACTTGTATTCTCACTCTTAAAAGCCCAAGCTTATACCATTGCATAAAACAATGACCCCTAAGCATGTCATTACGATAAATAAGAACTTGAAAAGCTTTTTTTCTGACATATAAGCATGTGTAACTTTTTGACATCTAATTATGCTTGAGCCCATAAACAACTTCCAAACTCTCTGAAATTTTTATTACCAAATTTCCAGTATTCTAAGATGTCTACAGTTTTCTAATTAAAATCTTACCACAGCATCCTGTGTCAACACCAATCCAGACCAAAGAAATTTAAGAACTATTCAAACCACACAGCAATTTTAATTATCTGAGCCCAAGAGCTTGTAGTAGAAGATGAACATTAAAGTGGAGTAATTCTGCATTGTCCCTACAAATTTTTCGTGTGATACATTTATACTTATCCCTATCTCCACTGGATGAACACAAATGTTACTAGCACAATGTTTGAATTAAATACGCATCCACGGGACTCTAAAAAGAGACCACTATCTAATGGATAGAGCAGAAAACTGAGATCAAGAATTAATTGAAGACTTAAAGCCTCAAAAGATATAAATGACATAGATTTTGCATGACAATTGCAATACCAGCTCCTCAGAACAAGACTTCTTCTCCCTTAACCTCCCAGTGCACAATCACAGTCATGCTCTTGTCAACTAAAATTTGAAACTGAAGTCACCCCTGGACATTGAGTTGTCTTTCTATGGAGCAGTGACACCTGAGCAATACTAGTCTCCACACTCAGGACTCTCTTGACTTCTAAGAAAATCCCCAAGTCAACTTTCTTACTAATGCAAGCCTATAGTTTTTTATAACACGGAGCAGATTTACCACATAAATCATTTCTACCCAACTTTTAATAAAAACACGATGATTCACATGATAATACCTTAGAACTAGGTACAGAAGAAAAGAAAGGGTTAAGACAGGGGTCAAAGAACATCCAAACAAAGGTCATCTCAAATATATTAGTACTTACTCTCTATATATACCTTCAGTAATCATATCATCTGACGATGTTGTAGTTACTGCCACCTTTCAATTGACATTGATTTTGTATATTGTAGTTTTAACACTAAATACACACACTAGCTGCCACATTAATCAAATGACCACCTTTCAGATATTTATTGATCAACTCATATGTGTATTTAGGGATGCAAACACCCAATGTATACATCAAAATCTATACCTTTATATCTCTACAGGAATATACCACAATTTCCCCAAAAACTCTACAGAAGAATCAAGAGCGAAAGGGCAAAAATCCCTAAACAAAATAAAGAGACATGAGAAATATTCCTTCAGGCACAATAAAGAGCTGTCCTCATTCTCAAGATCTCCACCCTTTGTCCCTACATACTCACAAAAAACACATAAAGGATCAGTCACTCAACTCTTCCTACACCTGCCAGCTGGACTCCCTTTAGCCCAAGTAATGAGAAGATGCCTTCAATATACATATTGTATAATCCTTTTTTACACGAACAAGATTACTTCAAGCTATGAATTCTTTTCAAAAATAGATGCCTTCATGAGGTGTTAATGGAAACAGGGATGCTGAAGATTTCCAAAGAAATAGGCTTACAGAATTATATTGAGAAGATTGTAAGAAAGATAATGCAATGAGGAAACAAACTTATCCTCTGGGAAGCTGATAATGTTCAAGAACCCCCAAACTACTCCTGGATTGGGAAATATTGTGATTGTCACTGTAAAAAAAACATGCAGAGTAGACATGAAAACAATAACCTGCGGGTCACATCTTTAGCTCCAAGTCCAGCAAAAGCAACTGCATATCTCAAAGATGTTTTGCACGCAGCAGCCGCAGGTTCTACTTTCTGTTCTCCATCAATAATAGCATTGACAGCGTCAACATGCACCCACTTTCCTGTCAAGTTCTCTCCACTGCAGTAGACTTCTGCCCAATATAGAGGAGCTCCAACTTTTCTTGATCCAAATGCAGTAGAAATTCCCTGAGAAGACGGAGATTCTACCGTTTTAATTGTTTTCATTCTTTTAGCAGGAGACGAGAGATTTTCTGAATTATTATGAATGTCATTTGCATCCAAGATCATACTGCTTCTAGAAGTCCCAACTGCTGTGGTAGAAAGAGCCATTTCCAACTGCATCTCAAACTCAAGATCCCCTTTTCTCTTGGATTCCTCTTTTGATTTCTTGGTCAGGCACATATCAGATAATTCATTTGGTTCCTCGCAAGCTAACGTAGACTGATCAGCAATTGGAGTATCTTTTGATTGAGAGGAATTTCTTGATGACTTGCTATTCTTAGCTCTGCATGCACCCCTTGAGGAAGTTTCACAGATGTTGCCCTTGTCATCTGATGATGATTGTTTCACGGGAGAAATAGAAACCTGATTTGGTCTAGCCACCATCAGTGTGGAAGAGTGAAATATGCCTTACCTGCTTTGCTTGCATCTTGACTAACAGATTCAGATTTGTCAGTATCAGGTTTCAAGGAGGCCACATCCAAAATGGACACAAACCTGAAAATAGACAGACAACTTCAAATCAAATACTTCAGCCCTCGGGAAACAACACTTACCTAGAATCAAGAAGAAAAGGACAAAACTTGTAGAGCAATTATCACACAGGAACTTTCCTTTTACAATATATTGATGTAGAAAAGTAGCCAGCAAAATTAAGAAATGCAAATAACAGCATTTTGAGCTAATGAAGAACTATGAGTGTACATGATATTCATTATTTGCTAAGAACCATCACAGATAAGTTCTAGAACCTGCTGGAACTACAAAAAGACCTGCCATTATGACTACAGAGGAATTATAATATATCCCAAGAAACCATTGGAGACAATTCTAGAACCAACAGATGATTCTTTGCTGGCTATTCAAAAGATATTTGTGCATGAACACAAGAAGACTAGTGACTGCTTAAAATCTGTAGTTTTTTTTTTTTATTTCTCTTTCTTGATAAGAACAAAACACACCCCAGCTCCTAACTGGGTCTTAAACCCTGAAACTCTTCCTTTCAGTCTGACAAACTAAACCACTTAGAGAATCCTTAGTATGTATCTTTAAACAGTTAAAAAAAAAAATAGAGATAAAATTAAATAAGATAATTCTAGAACCAGCAGACAATTGACCTTGGTCCTTAGAAGTGCCAAAGATTTCACAAAAACTACTTCCATTTATTCACAAACTCTGCCTTCATTTGAAAAGTCAGTACATATACAAATCAGACGCAAAGTCATACAAGTATCAGAGAATTTGATGGACTATTCCCATTGCGACAGGGCCTTCTTAGAAAACATAAGCAACCACACAAGTTAGGTTACTTCTTATTCATCACAAAAATTTAAGTAGAGATGTCCAATTTTTCAAAGGGCTGAAGGGCTCAAGCACAGAATTTTAAGCCCCAAGGTACATGGTGATGGTGCATATAAAGTGGAAGCTACATGCCCAGAGCTCACCTTGTATCTTGTCCACAAAACAAGAGCAAGATTTCTTTTAGCATTTTAACTGACTGTCGACATATAATTTACTTATACACAGTTTACAGTTTGAGGACTCTTTCGAGGTTCTCATTGCCACTAATTCAGAAAGCCACACAAGTTTTTATATCTTCCACATCATTTTGTTATGATCTTTTAGACACTAGATACATATCAATATTATCCTAATCAGTGTCTGTAGGATTTCAATGTATAGAGAAAGAGAATAATGTATTATTGATTGATTTTATCGAATGTATACAATGACTCTCCTATTTATAGGAGAGGAAGAGAAATATACTAACACACTCACCTACCACACTATACACTCACCTACCACACTAATACTCACCTAACACACTCACATCTACCTACCACACTATAGACTCACCTACCACACTAATACTCACCTAACACACTCACATCTACGAACCACACTAACAGCCCCCCTCAAACTCAAGGAGGATAGGTACTAACCAACTTGAGTTTGGAGAGAGTAACAAAACAGGAAAAATAATCTGACAAATAAAATAAAAGTGGATAGGAGACACTGTATGGTCGTGTCAGACCGTTGTAGAAGACCGTATGGTTATGGCAGACCGATGTAGAAGACAGTTTATGGGGTCATGTCGGACCGTTGTAGAAGATAGTTTATGGGGTCATATCGGACCGATGTAGAAAACAGTTTACGGGGTCATGTCGGACCGTTGTAGAAAACAGTTTATGAGGTCATGTCGGACCGTTGTAGAAAACAGTTTACGGGGTCATATCGGACCGTTGTAGAAGACACTATATGGCTGTGTCGAACCGTTGTAGCTGAGAACCGAAATCAATGTCGGAACAGTTTACCGAGTGTTGTCGGACCCATATAGGAGCTAACCGGAATCAATGTCGGGACAGTTTACAGAGTCTTGTCGGACCCATATAGGAGCTAACCGGAATCAATGTCAGGACAGTTTACAGAGTCTTATCAGACCCATATAGAAGCTAACCGGAATCAAAGTCGGGACAGTTTACAGAGTCTTGTCGGACCCATATAGGAGCTAACCGGAATCAATGTCGGGACAGTTTACAGAGTCTTGTCGGACCCACAAAAGGCGTGCCCAATCTTATCAAAAGGCGTGCCATCAAAAGGCGTGCCATCAAAAGATGTGCCCGACAGCCATCAAAAGGCGAGCCATCAAAAGGCACGCCGATTTGTCGTCTGGCGTTGAGAGGCGCGTAAGGCGTGTGTCTGCCTTGGCTATTTAAACAAGACGGAGGCTGAGGCTGAGGCTGAGACAAAAAACCTGCTGAAAAACTCCGAAAAACTCTTCGTTTTCTGAGAGTTGTATTGCTGAAACACTCTGTTGCCCAGAAAATGGCCTCTTCTTCCCGCCCTCTCTCTCTGTTTCCGGATCTTAATGGTCCATCGAGCGCCTCTGGGCCAAGTACTCCTGCTCTGACTCAACCTAGTCTGCCCACACTATCAGTTGAGCAAGTGATGGCTACCCAAAATGATATCGAGGCCAACCACTACACGTTGAGGGCCTGCATGGAGACAGTGGCAGCGGTCACGAACCTGTCTCACCGTCTGCAAAACAAGGCTTGTGAGGTATACCAGGTCAACGCCCAACTCTCCCTACTCCAGTGCATGTACAGAGATGCACGGGCAGAGATTTATGCCTTGAAGGCTGAAAACAAGGAGCTGAAAAGGCAAACCACCTCCATGGCGAGATTTGGGGCACCGACGTACCTCACCTTTGATGGCCGGCGGGGAGCAGACTCTGTGGCGGAAATACTGTGGTCGTTCTTGGAGGGAGTACTGGAGACGGGCCTTCGAACGTGCTTGGCGGCGTGGGAAACACGGAGGCAGCACCGGCAAGGGACGCCCAAGACAAAGGCAAGAGGAAGAGAACAGCTGAAGAGGCGAAAAAATAAGGCCGGTTTTTTTTTTTTTTTTTGTGAAAAATGGGGGTTGATCTCCGGTATAAATAAAATGAGTGTGGTGTGCAGTTCGTCTGCGTCTCCTCTTTTTTTTTTTTTTTTAAAAAGATAAAATAAAATAAATAAAAGTAAAGTAGGGGGTGGAAAGTTGGAACAAGCGATGATGGGAAGAAAAAAACAGAAAATAAAATAAAAATTAAAGGTGGGTGTTTGGCAAAAATAAAGATGTGGATGATGGGTGAAAAGTGAATTTGGGAAAAGTGGCCTACCGTGTGAATGGTATCTCTCTCTCTTCACATGGGGCTGTCTCTCTGTCAAGTATGGGTGATAAAATAAAATAAAAAGAAAGTGAGGTGGTGGAAAATTATGGGTATAATATTTTATTTGAAGCTTTGTTGTGTTGTGTTTGGTGTAATAAAATAAAACTGGAAAAAAAAAAGGGTAGCTCTCACTTTCGATTCTTCCCACGCCGACCAAGAAGATGGATAAACACAACTGCTGTTGCTGCAAGTGCTGATTTCGAAGATCTGTTGCCGGTGAAGAAAACAGTCCCTTTGGGCTGTGCGTACATTTCCTCCTAAAATACTGACTCAGTTGTGATCCCTTGATCCTCAAATCCAGCCAAGTTTTTGGAGCCGAGATCACTTTCGATTCCTTATAACCTGCAAATTCCTTTACGTAATCTGATTCTTCCCTGATAATGGTCATGTAGAAGTTACCTCTGAAGAAAGGGTAGCTCTCACCCACCAACATCATGGCATCTTTGTAGTTTGGAGTGAAGAGAACAAGGTACTCTTCTTCATCAGGTAATCCACAGTGCTTTAGAACTTTGTTCCTTGCTTGGATTTCAGGTATGGAGATGAAATTCCCTGGAAAGGATGACTTTTTGGTGAGGATATCAAGCAATCTTGATGGCTCCAACTGGGCTTTGTCTAGATCAGAAATATTGCTTCCAAATGAGGATGTCGATGAGTCTCTAAAACTTCCCCGTGGTGACTTTCACTTGACATCTGGTGTGGGTGGCTCTGAAGGCTCTGAAGAAACAGGGGAGAGGAATGAAGAGTAGACTGGGTGTTGCTGTACAAAGCTCAAGAAGAAGCTGATCCATTGGGTACTGTTTCTGACAAAGATGGATCTAATGATGTTTCCAGTGGGAAAGCTCAGGAAGGAGATGACGAGCTGAAACAATCCCCTTGACATCACTTTCCTGGGTTTGAAGCTTTGAGGAGAGAGAAATTGAGGAATATGAGAGGAAGAAAATATGGCTTTGCCATTTTTGGTCTGAAACCAGAGAGAGAGAGAGGCAATCTTGAGGATGACATATTATCTTGAAGCTATATGTGTATTGATAGAGAGACAGCGGAATAGGTTGAGGTCCGGCGGGCGGCCAAGGCGAGGTTGCCGCCCGCCGGTGAAGCTAAAATACTAGGTTCTAAACCCGCTCTGATACCATGTAGGATTTCAATGTATAGAGAAAGAGAATAATGTATTATTGATTGATTTTATCGAATGTATACAATGACTCTCCTATTTATAGGAGAGGAAGAGAAATATACTAACACACTCACCTACCACACTATACACTCACCTACCACACTAATACTCACCTAACACACTCACATCTACCTACCACACTCTACTGGTATACCTATCATTATACCCATGCTAAGGGTCTGCCCAAATTTGGCATGGTGAACTGTCACAAAAAGAAGACATTTTTTTGTCAGCACAAAAAGAAGACTTCGCATTCCAGGAAGTTACAAAAGTAACTTCAACGTGAGGTCTAATGTCAATTAAGGAAACTCAGGGAGCAGAAATGAAACCAAAGCAGTAAAGATTTTCGGTTGAAAACCAATGACCTACCCTCGCAGGTTTCTTCCTTGGCATCATAAATTAATGCACTGAATTTTGGGCTTTATACAGCAAGCAAATTGAATTCCTTGTTCAGTCAAAATTTAAAGGTCTTTAATTGTTCTGCAGCAACCAGGTATCTCACATTGGGACACAAGTGACACCCCGACTATGGTTGAAGATGCTAACCATAAATTTTAATGTAGAAGGAAGTGTGAAGGAGCATGGCTTATGCCTGAACTCCCAAAGCTTACAATTAAGGTATCAGTACCAAGGAGCATTAATGGATAAAGCCTTGGTTGCCAAGCATGAGACCTCAGGCTCAAGTTTGAGAGCAGCCAATAAGGTCCAATCATGCCAAAGGTTAGACCTATGCTCAGTTGGTAAGGAAATAAAGATAATGAAACTGAAATCACAAATGTCAAAGAAATATTTGAAACTACAAAAAGAATGGATGGAAACAAAATGAAAACATTGATTATTAGAAAACAGAAATTCCAACTTCAGTTATGTTAAAACAGTGTACCGGGTTGTAAGGTTCAGAGCTCTAAATAGCGCCACAGACAATGCAGCAACCTGGGAACGAAAAAAATAAAGATTCTGAAACATTTTGCTCAGAAAATAAAGCATCATGTAAAAATTGATTCAACTCTTCCACCAACACAATCAACCAGTTAATCAGCAACTTTGTTCTTTTCCAAAAGAACAAAAATTTCATCAGAGCATAAAGAAAAAGAAAACTGTTTGCAGGCACTACGAAAATGAACCCAAAAAAAATGTAGTATGGTACTTTCCTGACCTAGAGAACCCATTAAAATTTAGATAGAGCTTATACAGAAAGAAAGCTGAATTCCGAAGCATGCACCGATGGCATACATATGTGGATCCCAGTTTCACAAGGCATGGTCCGGGGAATCAGAGCTGGCCTTCAGCAAAGGCGAAGAAGGCAGTCACCTTGGGCCTCCAAATTTTGACAAAATTTAGGGTCCTCAAAAAAGTTCAACCCTTATAGTATTAGTAGACACGAAAATAAGGCCCACTCCAATTTATCTAAGTCCAAAATCCAAACCACAGAGATTTTTTTAATTTTTTTTATTAATCAATATGAGATTACAAATATAAGATAAATTACATACAATTGGACAATCACAGTTAATCACAATACAGCACATATCTAATATCTAATAATTAACAATCAACCCAACAAAAGTCTCATAATAGGAAAGAAATCAATAACACAACAAACAACCCAACATCCAACATAAAAAAAAAAAATTAAAAAAAAAAAAAAAAAAAAGCCATAATAATGAAAGAAAAATTGTCAATATTTGCCTTTCGTAGAAAATCGACCCACTCACCTCCTAATTAAGAGTGTATAGGAGCGATGGCCAAATAAGCACCAAAAAGCAAATTGAAGTAGTCAATTATTTGAAATTAATGGATAGTTGTTTCCCAAATGCATTGATTGCTTATAAAATACTGTTAACTATATGAGCTACAGTTGCCTCAGGAGAAAATCTTTTAAAGTTGAGATTGATTAAATCTTACTTCGGTCAACAATGTCACGAAAAAGATTATGAATTAATTATATTATCTACTGAAAAGGATATAGTGGCAAGTTTAATTAGTAATTTTACATCTAAAAATGCAAGAAGAAGAATTTTTAGTTGATAATTTTAGATTTTGTTTAATATTGTTTCTTGTAAACTACTAAACTACAAAGCCACATAACCACAATTTATTTTTATTTTTTTGTAATAATTTCTTCATGCCTTGATCTAAATAACTAAATTTTATTATATAATTTTAGTGGTTATATATGCTAGCAGACTTTATGTGGGTACTAGCATTATAAAAAATTGGGTTAATTACATTTTGCCTCCCTGTAGTTTAACTCGAAAACACATTTCCTCCCTGTAGTTTAGAAATACACACTTAACCCCCTTGTGGTTTGAAGTGAAGTGTAAAAGTAACGGATTCTGTCCAAATTAACTGTGGGTGGATAACACGCCACAAATTAGGCGCGTGAGACCTATCATATAAACATGGGCCCCAAATGGGTTCATCAAATGACATTTTTTTCCTTTTTTTTCCTTTCTTTTTTTCCTTTTTTTTTTTTTCTTCTTCCTTCATCCTCCTCCCCTTCATCACACTGTATGGCAGCAACCTATCTACTCTGTCCTTCCTCACCTCTTCTTCTTGCCCCTACTCATTATCTCCTCCATCTCATTTCCCTTCTTTTTTATCATGGCTGATGAATATATATATATATATATATGTAAGTATTTACGTGTGGGTGTGTGGGTGGATCTTCCTACTTAGTTGGCTGGACAGTCATGGTTGTTTCTACAAAAAATAAATAAATTATGAGGAGATAAAATTGCTAGTAATGCAGCTGGAGGCAAACATGGTGGGTGGGCAATTTCAATTATACATACATATATGATATATATATATTGATTGATTGATATATATTTATATTTATATATATGTGTATTATATATATAGGTGTATATATGTGTGTGTGTGTGTGTGTTTATGTGTGTGATTTTAATTTGAAAAATCTTGTGCGTCAGAAATGGGTGTGTGCGGCGGAAATGAAAAATTATTTTTGGTTGATTCTGTTAGCTAAAAGAAGAGGGGTTGGCCATGAGGTAGGGGAGGAGAAATCAAAAAAGGAGAAAAGAAGAAAAGAAATAGAAATACAAGAAAAAGAAAGAAAGTAAAACCTTATTCTTACTTCTGAGATTATTTTTATTTTATTTTTTTTGATAAATATTCTTACTTCCGAGATTATGGAGCTACTACCTCCTCTGCAGTCCCTTCACGAGTCTCGAGAGCAAATGCCAAAGCTGAATGAAATGATCTCTCTGTACTGCTTGGACTTCTAATATGGAAATTATTGTGAAACTGCAAGTTATGCAAGACATCAAACACATAGATAAGAAAAAAACAATGGCAAAAGAAGTTGGTATGGTCTCTGTTTGGAGAACAAAATTCCAAATAACATGAAAGAAGAGAAAAAAGAATAGTGTCATACCCAACTGACAAGTGGAGCCAGTGCATTAACTGTCAATTTTTGACCTCTGATATCCTCAGCAAGTGTTTTGGTAGAAGTGAAAGTAAGGAAGCCTGCCATGATAATCGAATCCCCCAGGATTAACTTGCTATTCAATACAGTGGCAAGAGAAAAGAAGGAAAGAAAACAAAAACAAATGAATACAACAACAAAAAAAAGAAAAGAAAAGAAGGTTGGGACATGAATAAACAACCATGATACCCATTTGTCTCGGTTGCTTAGAGCAGAGCTATGATATGAGTGAGCAACAGTCACATAAGAAGCAGATATTGCAAATAATGCAGCCATTTTCAAATCCTCATATTCTGCTAATCAAATCAATGGGCATATTTGGCTGGATCCATATGCTGTTTATTCATCAAAATGGGACACAAGAATTGCTAAAATCCTTAAATCCAAATGGAACCTAAAAGTTCCACCTTAACAATTGGAAGCATCAAAGGAAATGAAAGCCATCGCTGGGTTATAAAAATGATGAATTTCAAGCATTAGTCTTTTAACACATTAGCCACCTTTTCTTGTAATATACCCCCAATAAATAGCGAAAGCAAGAGATTCCCCATGACATTTCCTAGTACTACAAAGGCATCATAGAAACTTAAAATTGCCATTCTTACCCTAATAAAAAGCCCAAACCACCAGTTTTACTTTCTGATTTATTTAATATGATAGGCATGGACGAAGAAAAGCCTTAAACCCAAACCGCCAGTTTTACTTTCTGATTTATTTAATATGACAGGCATGGACAAAGAAAAGCCCACAAAGTTTACCAGATTTTCTTCTTAAGGCTTTCGCTGTCACTCATCAATAAGGAGTCCATCTTTTATCCGACAACATGCAGATATAACTAGATTTACGTGAAAAGTATCGAAGAAAGAAGTGCAGGTGCCACTCTCCAACGTCTATACTTGGAGGCCAACACTCAACCTCTTATAATAATTAAATGGTTTGGGACAAGTGACAATGGCCAACACAATGTGGTCATAGGAGCATCCTTGTTATTCAGTTAATAATAGATTCATTTGAATATGATCATAACAGAATCCATGGCAATAGCAAATTGAATGGACAATATTGAGTAAACATATTTAAAGGGCTATTCCTCGTGAAATATGAAGTTATGCAAGAAAAAACCTGAATGAGAGGATCATTACAAGCATTGTCAATCAACCTTCCTCGTCCAAGTAAACAAAGTAAATGCACCTTGTGCACAAGCTCAGCCAATTCCTGTGGAAATAATTAGAAAATGTTAGCCCGCTCAAGCAAAAGGCAAAAGTTTACAATCAGGTGAACATGGCATCTAAACTTTTTAATGAAGTTAACCTTATCTTCCGCAGAAGCTCGACGAATAGTCTTCCGTTTACCAGAATCTGGGGTCCCCTCAAATTCTATAGTCACTCCATTAACTAAGTCATTTTGAAAATTGTTTACAGAATTCAAAATATGAAGAGAACCATCTTCCCAAAATGACTCGTCCAATTCTTCTTCACTATCAGGATTAGTGTGATGGAATGCTTTCCCTTCAACCGTGTCTTTTGATGGAGTGCTTTGTATTGCATCACTACTACAACCTTCACCATCTAAGGCATTTTCTTTATTGCTCTTTGCTACACCATGTTCATCAGTCTTCTCAGACAAACTCTCCGACTGAAAAATAAAAACAAAAGGAAAGAGGACAAAGAAAACAGAGGTTAAAACTCTTTTCCTTAATCGGTACAACCAAAACTCAATATCAAACAACTTCATATTGAAATGGTGATAGGAAATTAAGAGTCTGTGTAAAGTAATTGCTACTCTATGAAAACTGAACAAAAATAAATAGGCCAAAATTGCACAACAACTATTGCCCATGTCCATGCTATGAATGAAAAATAAAAATGAAGTCACAAAAAAAAAAAAAAACACTAACTTTGCTTGCAAGATCACACTGACGGAGATAGTTATCTTGTTTCTTCAAAGCTGACAAGCCACGTGCATTCACTCGTTTTAAAAGCTTTCCTACAGCCTCACGTGATATGGCAGTAAGAGTGCCTGAAATTATACCAGCATCACATTCACATTGATGACATTGTAATTTATTAATCCATTACTTCAACCATATTAAAGTTTGACTAAAACAAAAAAATGGGCTAATGAACGAACCATCTTCATTAAGAGATTCCAAAGAGTTTGAACCTTCCACTGGTTCCATCACTTGTTCACCTGATATAATAAAAGGAACAAAAAAAAAAATTTGAGACCCCTTATTTGTATCACAAACTGAAACCAGACAGAATGAGCTTGACAGATCCAATTAGAAAATGAAATGAAGCATAAAACCATATCATGATTTCCTCAGTTTTGAAAACTGACCCATCTTCATTCTCATAGGTTCTTTACTCCAATTCCACTCTCTTGACCACACACAAGCACACATATACAGACACACCCGGAAATATATGCAGTGACAGGGAGGACAAGATATGTCCAGATCTTTTGAAATTGTCGAGTATTTCTGATTTATGTGCATAGTTAGTTAAGATGGTTAAGACTAGAAAACCAACAATTTATCCATTTATTGATAGATTGGTCGTCAGACTTGTGCTTACACTTCCCACTTCTACCACAATTAGTGCTTTCTCTTCTATAAATAATAAAAGTTAGCTTCGCAACAAAATGAAGGATTATTTTATCACCAACTCTTTGATTGTATACATAGAAAAGGAATTTACTAAAAAGTTTAGTACGGATTCAATCATAGATGAATTCCATGATACGAAACCACTTTGATTCTAGAGTATATATAATCAACTATCCCTTTCTCTTTGTCCTCTATTATATTTATTTATATTGAATATTTTGTCCCATATATGTGTTGGGAATAATCCCACCTTAAAACTTTGATACCCCATGTTAAAATATGAACCCACATGCCAATGGAAGCTACCCATACCCAAAAACAAAAGATACAATATTTAATGTGGTTAAACCCAAATGCCTACATCCACGAGAGAGGGAGGTAAATCCACTATGTATAATAGAGAATACCCGCTCACTGCTCAAGGCTAATTGAGTCCTTAAGCCTTTCCCGCTCATTGGTATTTTACATTTCACACTCCTCACCTCAATCACACACACCCTTGATAGCTCATACTCTCACTCACCCATTTTGGAGAGTCTCTCTCTGAGTCTCAACCCAACCCATACATCCATATTTATACATAACATAAGATGGTTGAGGAGATACACAAAAACACTTTTTAGTCTGCCCAAGTCTTGTGTACTGGCACCTATGGCATAAAACCAATACAAAGCATTCACATTGCTCCATGCCAACAACACTTGGAAACCTCCAAAAGCGTGCCACCGAACCAACTAGCTCAAATAACCAATTAATATCTATACAACCCAATAATATTATTATTGTACAATGATGCCACAGTTCCCAAACAAAATGCAGTCATTTACAAGACCATTAAAACTGATGTATCCCCCAGCAATAACACAAACCCAACCATGTGCTAATAAATTGCATATTATGGTTTAAAAAATTTAAATAAAGTTTACATTATTTGTTGAAATTTTGCGTACGTAACATGTTTGGTGTAAAATTAAAAATCTTATTGACCACCAGGAAAGTAAGATTGAGAGTTGGAAAGGGGAAAATGAAAATGGCACTGAAACTATTAGATTAGAACTAGTTGGTCCATTATTCTGGAAACCTAGACATGGAATTATTATTAAGTGTGAAAGAGAAAGAGTGGGGGGTTGAAGAGCGTACCAGTGGATTGGTTTTGTCGCTTGGATTGGTTTCTGGTTCGCATAGCCTTTTCCAAGTTTGATCGATCGATGGAAGAGACCACGAGAGCCGGGAAGGGAAGGGAAGGTCTACCGGTCCACCCCGAAGAGCGTACGGTCTCGACCGATAGCCTGGGCTGTGATGGAGTGTAAAAAACAGGGCCTGTTTATGGAAACGGTGGTGCTCCAAGTTAATGTATGCATTATAGTACCTAAGGTCATCGTAACGATTGACACCCCCCACAAAACATCACCCCATATTAGTCCAAATAAGAAATAAAAAGAAAAAAAATATTACAAACACATTATTATTGATCCACATTACTATAAGAGTGGTGGGATCTTTTCCCTAAGGTTATATTATTATTAGGATAAAATTCACTTTACCCCCTATAATTTAGGTCATATGTGGATTATCTCCGACTTTCAAATATCATCACATAATTCCCTATGGTTGATGGAGTAATGTGCACAATTAGTTTTTTTGTGTATTCTAACCAACTGTACAGTACACGCGAGTGTGGTGCAAATGGGCATGAACTGATGATATTCCCTCACAATGAAAAGACGAAAAGACCAAAATGCCCCTAGGGTTAAACATAAAAGCTTACCCAAGAAGATTATTTTTTATATTGCCTCGTTGCTTTGTATGTTGAGTTGTAGGCTAATCTACCCAACAAAAATGTCATCTTCAAGCATTGGAAGTGAAAAAGGACAAATGTTAAGGTTCATAAGCAAGAAATGTCATTGTGGGAGAAAAGCAGCCATTAGAATTGTGGACTCCGAGAAGCCTTCAAAAGGTAGTTGTACTATGTTTATGAAAATGCGGGTTTGGGGGGTTGTGATTTCTGGGCTTGGTGCAACCCAGTTGGATATGCTTCCATTTATGGAAGAGATGAGATTGATGATGAGAAGCCAAAAGTTGAGGAAGGAGTCCAATTTAATGGAAGACTGATCAAGTTGGAGATGAAGATGGAGGTACTAACCATGATGATGAAGACATCTATGGTGGTTTTGCTTATGTGTTTCATTTCCACCATGTTAATGTTCAGTATGAAATGAATTTATAAGAATTTGTAAGGTGCTTTATGTACTTGATGTATGTTTGAAAGCAATGAATTATGTTTATGAAATTTGTGATTTTTGTATGTTCTTTTTTATTGGAACATGAAAATGCATTGAAAATTATTCCAACACAAACCCTGCTGAGTTTAATTGGAAAAAAATCAACAAATTCTTAATTTTTTTTACTGCATTCCAATGCAAAATATACAACCAACATTTCCAACACAAACAAATTGACTGTATACTTAAAGCAATGGTAACCCTACTGAGTTGATTTGCAAAACAATAAACCTCATTCCAAATCAATGCACTTGAAACAATGGAACAAAAATGACAAAAAAAAAAAAAAAAACTGAATTTGACAATGCTATTCAATACCAATCCATTTACAAAAGTATGCTGACAATGCCATTCAATACCAATCCATTTACAGAAGTATGCTGCATTTGAAAACCATTCTCAAAAACCATAACTCTAAATACAAAAACCATAACTCTAAGTGTTTGTCTATCCTTCCTTAGCTTAAATACAAACACAACACATCCTACAATATTGTTTCATTACAAAAACATAAATAATAACAGGTAATCCTATAGTCTACTTTGACCCAGTTGCCAGTTCTTTGTCCTGTCTCCTTACTTTGATTGTCTCTAGTACAAAAGTTATTGAAACAGCATGCCCTCTGACATTAGCATTCACTCTAGTTCTTCCAACATTGACTGCAGATGCAGTTGCATTAATTGGTCATTTACCCCTCCCACCAACTGTGATTTCAGGTCCTTTGCCAAGACCACTTGATGTCTTTCCACCATAGGTTGGTAGTTTTGTGGGCTGCAACAACATTTTCAATTAACAAACTGAAAAGTTACAAAATAAAAAAGTTGGTTATATAAACAAGTGAGTTACCTAAGTGGATGACCTAGTACTTCTCCTCTTCAGTCCAATAGAAGCAGTACTCATTGGTGGCTGAGATGCTGCTTGGCATCCTCTTCTAGTTTGGCTTTTACTGGATATCTGAGGCAAAAAAATTTCCAGTTAGGAACAAATTGGGCAAACTACTATTAGTTTCCTACTTGAAGTTACAAGTCAACATTAAAAGTTGGTTACCTCATTTGATGGGATGTGTAACACCCAAAAAATGCAAATTATAATTATTTGAATTATCCACGTGTTAATTGCGGATTATATGATTTAATTTGTGTATATCTATCCAAATTGGGAAATTATTTGTTAAGAATACAACTTTGGAATTGAAATTGAGAACATGGATATGTTAATTGGAATTTTTAGAATCATCTGGGAGGTTTAATTAAAAATTGATTTTTGTCTGATTCGTAAAGTTATTTTTGGCTCTCATTACTTGTATTGAGTTTAAAGATGGTTAGTTAAAGCCTAATTCATATTACTGTGATTAAAATTAGTTTAATTTAAATTAGATTATGATGTGTATGATGAGGAATGAATTAATTTAGTTAATGTGAATTATTAGCTAAACTTATAATTAACTAAAGCTTAAGATAAAATTAGTGAATAAAATAATCTCCTAACTCTATTCATTTAGTTAAGAAGGAAAAGACATGTTTGAGGGAGAGAGTAAGTGGGTTTTGTTGGGAGACATTTCTTGAGAGAAAGAGACTCAAGGTTGAGAGGAGCTCTAGAGAAGAACATTGAAGACCAAGCTTCCATCTTTATGAATTGTCAATTCAAGGTAGGAGTTTCAACCCAATTTCTTGTAATTAAGACATCCATACTCATAATCTTTTAAGAGGTTAGTGTAATTAAGATGTATTCATGGTTATTGGGACTTTTGTGGTTGTAATTGAAAGTTTAGAACATGCAAGCCTAGTTAAGGGATGGATTGAAGAAAGTAGTCCATGAATCTATCATGCATGGCATTAATTAAAGTAATTAACACATAAACTTAACATGCATGGCCTAAATTCATATGAGACATGTCCATATAATTGATTTCTTGCATGGTTTATGAGATTTAAAGAGAGAAATCTCCATGAATTTTGAGTTTGGGACCCAAAGTGCATGTGTTATGATTTTGCTTTCCAATTTAAGAGTTTGATCTTGTATTTGGAACCTTGAGTTTTGATTTGAAGTTATAATGTTTATTTCAATGTGTTTTGAAGTGTTTTGAGCCTCATTTTGCATGCAAAAGAGTTGGGTTTGCAAGAAAGTAGAAGACCCACTGTTTAACAAATTTTCGAACTAATTTTTCACCCAAACCACTCGAGCGGCCTGGGCCACCGCTCGAGCGGCCAACCTTGATTTGGCCAAAGATGTATTCTGCAGTTCCACCGCTCGTGCGGCCAAGGCCACCGCACGTGCGGCCAAACAGGACAGATTTTCTGGTTTTTGTTTCTTTCCGTTTTCTGACTTTCGGACCTTCGTTTACACGATTTTCACATGTCATATGCATCCATATACGCCTCATGAGCATGAAATAAAATAAGAAAAGAAAAGAAATAATTGAACTACAGAGTAACGGATAATTGAATGAGGTTAAGAACCAATTACATGACTCGGTTATGTATTGAGAAATTGTGCTATGAATACTTGTGTTTGTAGGCCAAAACTCGAAGACCGAACAGCGGGTATTGGAAGACCACTGTGAGTAACATTTCTGTAAAGATATGTTGATATAAATTATGTTTTAACTGTTATCGATATGCTATGGTTTCTTGAAATGCTATCTTGATTATGTGAACGAATATCCTATTTGTGAACCTAATATGGCATCCACGGATAGTCTCAAGTCATGGGGGACGGCACATTAGTGCGGGTCCATGACATACATGTGATACGAGATCTCGTTAGCCACTTCATTGTGATGATATGTGTTTAATCGGTATCTGGAACCGATTACTCTAGTCGGAAGACGATATGTGATATGTTCTGTGAGATGTACCATTACATTATGTTCTAATATGAGACTGATATGATTAATTGTGATATGATTTGTTTTACGGATATTGTATTTGGAATTTGTTCACTAACCCCTTTTACGTTAATGTTATTCACTGGGCTTTAGCTCACTATTTTTATATATGTATTTATAGGTGAGCGCCCCGAAAGTCAAGCCTAGGCGGAGTCTTGAACCGAGCCACCGCTTTGAAGCCTACCAAGTGTTTTGGGTGCCTCCGAGTTGGGGCTAGGCCTGGAAGGCCATTAGCAAGTTTTGTTTTTGTTGTACTTTTGACCCGTAGATATGTTTTGTATAAGATATTGTGTTATATGTTATGTATTGTAAGTGGGTAAATTAACGTTTTGCATGTAAACATTTGTTCATATAGATGCATAGCTCATTGGACTTATGGTATTTTGTCTTTACTTCCGCTAGCCCCGATTATTTATGTTTTGTACAAGATGGCCTTTGGTAATCTTGGACTACTGGTCGATTACGACGCTAAACCCATAGGGGCGGGTTTGGGTCGTGACAGGATGTTTGTTGTTGGAGTTGGAGTTGGAGTAGGAGTAGGAGTTGATGCAGGTTGAGATGATTGCCCACTAGTAGATCTCTACTGCAACAAACAAATTAAGTATACAACAAACAAATAACAACATGTGTACAATAAATGAATGCATAAGTATACACTAACCTTCACCATTTTGGACTTAAGATGCAATTTGTTCTTGCATGACCTCTGATTGTGCCCCTTCTGCAGACACTTAGCACATGTCACATTGATGTTCTTCCTTGATGCCTTGTGTGGATTTCTTGGCTCATCTGCTTGTCTGTTTCTTAACTTCTTTGGTCTGCCTGTTAATTTCTTTACTTCTGGTGGATTCAATTTCTGGCCACATTCCTTATACTCATGCATGTCTAGAACTGGGTGTATCATGAATGCATAAGTATCCAAGTACCTAGACTTGCTATAATACTCATGCACATAGGCTTCTGGCTACTCATGATTGATTTGAATGGCACTGATGGCATGGCTACAAGGCAAACTAGACAAATCTCATCTCTTGCAACTACATGTCCTAGTACTTAGGTCCACTATGTACCTCCTCTGAAAATGATCAACCTCAAATTCCAATTGTCCACACCAGGTTGCAAAGCAGTTCCTTGATTCCATCTTCAACTTCTCAAGTTTGTCATGAATATTGGGACAAATCTCACCATTGTATTTTGCCATTCCAGCCTTTTTAACTTGAATCCTTTACATCATTTTCCTTATGATCCATTCAAACATGGAGATTATTGGTAGCTCTCTAGCTTCTAAAATGTAAGAATTGAATGACTCACTCAAATTGTTCACAAGGATGTCACACTTGCTCCTTGGAGAAAAATGTGACCTTGCCCACAAAGCAGGGTCAGTCTCCCTCAACCACTCCACAGCTATCTTCCTATTTCCAGTCTTAGGATCAGCTTCTTCATCTTCTTTATCCAATAATTAAATTCATGTACATTTCCACTTGATGCAGCTTTCCAGAACAGGTCTTTCAACACACAACCACTGTATTTTGTCTTAAAGTTACTATACATATGTCTCAGGCAATATCTGTGATCTGCAGTAGGGTATAACTCTGCAAATGTTTCAACCAACCCCTTCTGTTTGTCTGATATAAATGTCCACCCCATCTCCTCAAGACTCCCAATATCACTCATCAATTCCTCAAGAAACCAAGACCAAGAGGCTTTACATTCTATCTTAACCAAAGCCACTGCAATAGGATACATGTTGTCATTTCCATCTCTCCCAATAGCACTAAGTAGCTGCCCTCCAAAAATCCCTTTCAAATGACAACCATCTAGTCCTATTATTGGTCTACACCCTGCTAGAAATCCATCTTTCTATGCACCAAGTCTGAAATACATTATTTCAAATGTAGGCTCTATCTTTTCAAGATTAGTTATTATTGAAATGTGTGAGGTTGAATTTTTCCTAATAACTGTAGCTGCATAATCCCTAATCCTGTGATATTGCTTTACCAAATCCCTTGCAATTTTCTCCATTGCCTTCCTCTTTGCCCTATATATTTGAAACCTTCTTGCATCCGACATTATCTCTCTTCTAATTTTTTTCTTGAAAGAGACTATATTAATGGAGGGGTCATCTCTCACCTCATCTACAAACTTCTTCCCCAAATACCTAGAGTTGGCTTGTTTGTTGTTGTAATGCCTCCTACATATGTGTCTTCCCTCTAGAGTTTTGATCTGAAAGGTTGTGGTTCCCCCAAATAGAGAGGCATGTATCCTCCAAGTACACCCATGCCTACAAACATCAGTGATCCTAGCACTCTCATTTCTAATGTACCTTATATCATAACCATGCACCACATTAAACTCCCTCAAATACTCTCTGAAAACTTAGGGACTAGGAAATTTCATTCTAACTACAAGCTTGGGATCCTTCATCATCCCTTCTTTGTATTCTAGGTATCTAGCATCATCTGATGACCCTTTCAGATTAATCAATTCATCATCATCATTGTAACATGCCCGGGGGGTACCCGCGCGCGTTAAACAGTTCGGACTCCCGAGATCTCTTTGATCTCAAGTCTCACGAGTGCAATGTGAATCATAGATGAGAGTCCAGATTTGGCAACTTTTATTGAAAATCCATTTTATTGCAATTTTGTCAAAATGGACTGCGTCATCAGATCTCAGAGTCGCCACCTAATATTTTGGGAAATTAGGAAACCCATGACTCGGTGCCAAGGCCACTGTTCGTCGTAACCAAGGATGCTTGGCTCGGAACCTTAGGTATGAGAGGGGAATGTCAATAATGAGCACCCCCACTCACCCGATCAAAAGATCGGCCTCTACTAAACCATGATATGACTTTTATTTTCTTTATATGTTTATGTTCTGATTATTTTAGTAAATCCTAAAATTTACTATGTGAAGCATACAAGTATAGACTAGTTTGCTCAAATTGGGACAATTCAATTTCATGTTTGTTTTGAAAACGGTTTGATTTTGCCACCATCAAGTGGGCTTAAAGTTTGTGAATTTGCCACTGCAAAGTGGGCTTAAAACGTACATTTATTGAATTATTCCAATTCAAACAACAAGCCTTCATCCACAAGCATTCATACAGTTATATCACTTAAGCAAATAGCCACATGATAGGATGCTAAACATAATAAGAGAATCACACACAAATGAGATGCTAAAGCATAAAAACTCACAGATTGACCGACGTCCCTCGAATAGCTACAAAACAAAGTTAGTAAAATATGCATGATCTTATATACAGAATCCTAATGCAATTCACTCATGAGATGCACTAAAGATTTGGCTTCTAGAATATGGCATGTGAATCACCTCAAAACATACAATAGCACACAAAATCATGGGATAATCAATTGAAGCATAAAGATGCAAAATTAGCCAAATCTTATGCATGGATCATGGATGTAAAGCAGGGATATGCATGACATGTCAAGATATATACATACACACAGTTAGGGAAAACGATAAAAGAATGGGATAGAAAGAAGCGGGGTGGGGAAATGATTACAATACTTGAATTATTACAGATCCGAGAGAGAAGGAAATGAATAATAAAAATAAAATAAAACCTCACAACACTCAAAATAAAATAAAATAAAATAAAAAAATGAAGCAGGGACACAGCCTGTGTGACTAAGCACCCATTGATAAAACCCACATTAAGCCCACAAATTGAGCCCACTTAACTGAAGCTCATACAAAACTAACTTAAGCCCAATACTCAAAACCCTTATTATTCTCAAACCCATTCTGCTTCCAACATTTGAAGAAACCATTTCTTTGACTCTCTTATTGCATCACTTATAGTCTTCAAAATACAGCTGTAGCTTCTGGTTTTCTTGTCAATGGCACTGGCTTCGATGTCAAAGTCCGAGACCTTACTCAACGGTTGTGATTGGCTACTGCTATATAAGGGAAGAGAAGAACTTCATGCATGGCTCCAAAGAAGAATTTCGGGGGAGAGAGAGAGAGAGGCAGCTTATGGTTGGTCTCTCCGAATGTCTAGAGAGAGAAGAGAGAGATGGGTCTTCTCTCCATGCCCGTGTGTGGGTTTGCTAAGTGTTGTGGGTACATGCTATGTGTTTGTGCATGTGCCATGCATGGGTGGTGTCTTAGAGAGAGAGTCTTAGAGAGAGAAGAGGGAGAGAAAGAGAGAGACCCGAGAGAGAGATTGAGTGAGAGAGAGAGAGAAGAGTGACTTCGGGTCCCCCGTGGGTGTGGTGCTGTGTAATTGTGAGTGAATGTATCAGTGTGCTATGTTAGGTGTGAGTGTGTGTCGTGTTTGGAGAGTGAGTGAGGTGTGTGTAGGGATTATGCATGGTCCGTGATGGTGAGTGTGTGTGAGAGAGGTGGGTTGTGCATGGGAGGTGTATGGGTGTGTTAGAGAGAGAAGAGAGAGAGATTCATCCATGGTCCTCCCGTCCCTTCCTTCTTTGGGTGTGTATGTATGTGTGCATGGTATGTGTTTAGTGAGGTGGTGGGTGTGCTGGGTGGTGTGTTCATCGGTGGCGATGGGTGTGTAGGTGGTGTGCATGCTGTGAGTGGGTCTTGTGGTATTTGGGTGACTCAGTTGGTGGGTAGGTTGGAGCATGATGGTGTGGTGCCGAGAGGTGAGAGAGTTGGGTTTGTGTGTGCATGGTGTGTGTTAGAGTGAGAGAGGAGAGGGAGTTGTGCTAGCTGGGTCTATCCCGTGGGTGTGTCTGGTGCATGTGCTGCCATGTGTGTTGAGTGTGCCTCCCCCTCCCCGCTCTCTCTAACCGTGTGCTGTGTGTGAAGATGGTGGTGATGGGTCTCCCTCCCGTGGGTGTGTGTCTATGGCCTGTGTGGGTGGTGCCTGAGTGTGTGTGTGTGCTGGGTGTCTCCGGGGAGAGCCGAGAGAGAAGGGAGAGATAGTACATGTGTGAGTGTTTCCTCTCTCCCTGTCAACCCGTGTATCTCCCTCCCCCCTCTGATCTGTATGCATGTGTTGTGTCTTTTATCTCCATGAGTGAGTCCCTTTTTTTCTTTTTCTTTTTTAGAGAGAGATTGGTCCTCTTTTTATGTCCTCATCCCCCCCCCCGGAACCAACTCACCCGAGAGAGAGAGAGCCATTTAGTGGGTGATGAGTGGGTTCCTTTCTTTTTGATTCTCTTGTCCCACCTTGTATCATTATATTCTCCACTGCAGCACCATTCAGGATTCCACCACCATGTAAAGCCACCACTCCTATTTCTTATGTTATCATCATCCCACCCTACCTCACAAACATGATCATATCTCCCTATTTTTTTTTTCTATTTTTCTATTTTTTTGTTTTTTTTATCATATCTCACATGCCAATTTATATAAACACACCTAAAAATTTGTACAAACACACAAAATTATATAAAATTATACAAAAGTATAAATTCAAATAAAAATTATTTTAATTTGACCAAAATGGGTGAGTTTCGGGATTTAAAATTTCAATTTGATTTTTTTTTGGTGAGGGTGGTCAAACTAAAATGCCCAAGTCTTAGGGCCGGTCAAAATGGGGTGTCTACAATCATCATCATCAATATCTGAATACCAACCAACATTATCTGGTAGATTGACTTTATGTGGTGGTCCTTCAGTTCTTTTGTGTGAGGTTTTATCAAAAATGTCATTATTTGGACCCTCTAGGTCTTCATACAACCAACTTTGGTCATCACTTTCCTCTGCACTATCCTCAGAAGTTTTAGTATCACTATATTCTTCACTATCTATATAGTCCAAGTCCTCAGAATCATCACTATCAGTTCTCTCTTCATCAGCCAAAAATTCAGTCTCACTCTGTGCACTGTCACTCTCATCAGCCTCATTACCTTCTACAGACTCAGTGTCAGTAGTATGGTGCAACCCCTCCTCATGTTGTGTATCATTACCGTCATGCTCCCTTTCTATTTGACTCTCTCTAGCCTGATTCTGACTTGATTTCTCACTACCCTCACATTCCTTACCCACATCCTCACCCCCAACTACCTCTGCACTATCATCTGAGTCATTCCCAATGTCATTAACTATGATGTCACTATCAGACAAGTTTATATCAATAATGTCTGTGTCACCACCAGATATGGCATTACCACCATGTTCTGTGTCAATATCATAATAAAGGTCTCTTAACTTAAACATGGACATTTTATCAAAGTCATAGTTAATTATTTCATTCACCCTACCACCCCCATAAACAACATGTGGATAAAAGACAAAATGGCCCCCATGGTGCATTTGAACAGTCATGAATTTGTCTGACATTTTCAGCATTCACTCTTAAAGTAGAAAAGACTTTCATCAATACATTTTGGGACCACAACCCACAACCCTAAACCCTAAACAAAGATATAGTCATGCATGTAACCAATATAAACTAAAATAATAAATAATCTCTAATCCTCAAACAGATCATACAAAACAGAAACAGAATATAAAAGCATAAAGTCATACAATACAAATGCCTATAGTATATGACAAGCATAAAGTAATAGAATTAAAAAACCTATTCTTCAGGCATAAAGTTAAAAGTTAATAGAATAAGGAAACAAACAAAGTAATACACTGAGGATTAGGGATAAACTTCACCTTTTAAGTGCATACCCTACACAAAACACAATAACAATAAACAAACAAAGTAATACACTAACATCATTCACTACAAATAAACAAACAACCATAGGGGACCACAGTATATGAACTTCATATATACAAAACCACCATAGTAACAGGATATGAACAATTGTATCGAACACAGTGTCCATGACAAAAAGTTAACCACTAATGGTACGAAAAAGGGAGGCACACAAACCCTAATATACAAAACATACGGGACCACAATATACAACAACAAAAAGTGCATCAACTAACATTTTATATATATATATATATCAGCAAATCGAACCAAATGAAATACAAAATAAAAAGTAATGATCGAAAAAATACCTTACAACTTATTCTTCGTGAACTTTTGGGCTTCGTTTGCTTCGTAAATCTCCAGATCAGTGACAATCGAACAATCGAAGCCCTACTTTCACAAATCTATACACTATTTCGTTCGATTGAAAC
Source organism: Camellia japonica (assembly GCA_030407325.1). Taxonomy (NCBI): domain Eukaryota; kingdom Viridiplantae; phylum Streptophyta; class Magnoliopsida; order Ericales; family Theaceae; genus Camellia; species Camellia japonica. Next base: position 91,785,862 of record JAPPVO010000002.1, read on the forward strand.
CCTAATTCGTTCAATCGAACAACCCTAGCTCTCTTCACTTTCCTCTTCTCAGATACACGACTGTTGGAAGTGAAAATGGTAAGCAAGCTTAGATATATATATACAAGGGCAAATTGGTCTTTTTACGTCTATCATTAACAGTGTTAACTGTGCACATTACTCCATCAATCACAGGGGAGTTATGTGGTGATATTCGAAAGTCAGGGGGGCAATCCGCACATGACCTAAACCATAAGGGGTAAAGTGAAGTTTGCCCTTATTATTACTCATTCTATTTATTATATAAATTATAAATATTCAAAAATTTTAAAATTATATCATATCATTTGTTAGTATACTAGTTAATATATTAATTGGTGTGTGTGTCAATTTTCAACCACACTACCAAACTGGTACTCAGCTGGAAAACACTAGCAGAATAGATTGCCCGAACGACCTATCACAGAAAAGAAGAGATTCCGGCGGTGGTTCGTCCACTCAGGGGCACTCCGACAATCAAGTCAGTTATCTCTCAAAGATAGCAAAAGAGCTTAACTCACTATTCAGAACATAAAAAAGCATACCTTAGACCCATGAGGGTGCCTCTCTTTTATAACCAACACAAACCTAGTCCTAATAGAAGCCTAGCTTCAATGGACTTAGGATTATTGCTAATCTTGGACTGCCAGTAAGATTGGGATAAACTCTCTAAGAGTCTTATCTTTACCCAAACTGAAGTTCTCTCTCATTCTAGGACTCTTGTCCCTTATCCGCTTATCCCGGATTCCAGTATTTTTGCAGATAACCTCGGCCTAGCCGAGATGATCTCGGCGTCATGACCAGGACACGTGGCACCTTGGCTGGCACTTCGGTAACACCTCGGCCACGTGTTGTCATTCAAAAATTATGTCCCCACAATTGGTTTTAGGATAATTTAAATAAATATGTTTTTTGACTTTTTATGAAAAGATGTGCAGAAAGTAAAGAGATGATGTGATTTTAAAAAAAGAAAGAAAGATAAAAGTGTACTTTTTTAGTACACCCCAAACCAAATAGAGTCATAGAGAATTTAGTTGATTTTTGGTTGAGAACTAACTTGAGAATTGAAATCTTTTATTTATATGAACATATTTTCACCTAAACTTAATTGGTCTTTATTCATACAAATAATGAATATTTATTTTTGAAATTATATTTATCGTTTATCTTTCAAAAACAAATATGATTCAAACATATAGTTACTGATAATTAATTATCTTACTTTTTTGCATGTATATTATACTCATTAAGTCTTAAAATATGAACAGTTCAGATCACTAAAATCATAACCAACTTGAGAATCGAAAAATTCTATTTATATAAACATATTTTCATCTAAACCTAACTCATCTATTATTCACACTAACAATGAATATATATATTCGTAAAATTATATTTGTCGTCTATTTTTTAGAAACAAATGTGATTCAAACATATAGTTACCCATATCTAATTATCTTACTTTTTTGCATATATTATACTCATCGAGTCTTAAAAAATGAACAATTCGGATCATTGAAATCAGTTTTCAAATGCGCCTACTAAGTTCAAACACTCTCTCAAGTTAAGATGACAACTTGAGAGAAGCCAAATCCTTTTACTATACTTCTCACAGTGTTGAGATATGTTAAACAATATTTTGTTATTTATTTATATTATGTTTAAATATTAAAAACTTAATTATTTTAATTATTTACCATTGATTGATTTACTTTATTTTTTGTGTAGTAGAACCATGGTTTCAACTCGAACCAACCCAAACTACATTGGGTTGAGTTGATTCTAGTTAATCTAAAAATTTAGAACCAATCATGATTGGATTGACTCCAAATCTAATGTCAAATCAAACCAAACCGACCCATAAACACCTCTAATATATAATATCCTGTGCAACTTGGGTGGATTCAACCAAAGTAATCCAAATGTTTGGGCTTTATTAAACCTTGGATTAGGCTTTAAAGTCTTTATTCATCTTTGGTTTTATTCAAATTCATCATATTTGCTTTTAGAAATAAAGAATATGATTGAATTAGTAATGAAGTGGAGTTCGTAAAAATCATGTTTGTTCTAAAGAGGGGATTAACAATGGGGGAGGTGGTATTAAAATTTAATCCGATGGAATTGGATGTAGAAAAACTATTTTGCCTCTCACTTATAAAAATAACCAAGTCATATTTTATATAACGAGGGCTTTTACGTAATTTCATAAATTTAATCCCAATCAACTAATAAAGGGTTGTAATTAGCACCTACCTTAATTTTTTGAACCCCCCATTTCTTTGAACCCTCACCCTAAACTCTAAATTTCAATAAGGTTTCTTTTAACACTCCACTTAATACCAAATTTATCAATATTCATAATATCATCACACCCAAGTGCACACCCATCTAATTTTGCACACCCATTCCATACAGTTGAAGACAATCCCTCTCTTTCTTTCTCTTGTTAAAAAACGACGACGATGATCCCTCTCTTGTTGAAGAACAACAATGACAACCGTCATTCTCTTTGATTTATTCGAAATTAGTGAACGACGATGTCCATTTTATCAAAACAATTGCATCATTACATCATTGTTGTAAAACTGAACCAAAATCACACCACTGGTTAACCACCTGATCATCCGACCGGTCAACCACCCAAGGGTTGGTTTAGCATTGTGTTGCCGAACATAAACAATTTTGTCAACACTGTGTTGCCAAACAGAAATTATTTGTTCAGCATTGCCGAACATAAACAATTTTTTCAGTACTGTGTTACCGAACAGAATTTGCTCAGCACTATATAACTTACCTTCAATTCACTTTTTTCTATTTTAATTCAATATAACAGACATCCATTACAATTCAGCCACTAATTTCTGGTTCAAGGTTTGGGATTGTGATGAAAATGAATATGTTTAGAGTTTAGGATGGTGATGAAGAGGAATACATTGGTTTTAAGATAAGGATGAAGAGGAACGTTGGGTTTAAGGATGGTGATGAAGAGGAACTATCACGACCCGCTTCTCGTACCCAAGGGTTAAGCATCATGATGGTCGGTAACTGAAGTTACCTCCAGCCAATTCTTGAACAAATAAATAAACGCGAGTGGAAATAATATTTACGTGATGGTACCAAAATAATCATTGGAGCTTCTATTTAATTAAATTGTCAGAGCTAAACTATGTCTACAAAGTGCTTTGTATCTACTCCACGCGCTGGCCCTGACATGTCACCTGAAAATGGTAAACAACTATAAGCACATGACAGAGTGAGAAATATTATACTAAAAGTATAAGGGCATAAAATTCACCATGGATAATTATGGGACTAAACAGAGCTTGATATTAAAATACATAATATATAATACGGAAACCATTTGACATATAATACAGAAATCATATAAACAGAATAATGATAACCACGGTACGGAATAGAACAGATGTATGGACTCAAGAGATGGTTTATACGAACTCTAGAGGTAACTCCTACAATAGTGTAACACTTAGCTCCGTACAACACTTTGCTCCACACCAGAATAGGATTCAAGAGGTGGCTCGTACGAACTCTAAAGGTAACTCCCACAATAGTGTAGCACTTAGCTTCGTACAACACTTTACTCCACACTAGAAATCAGAGTGTCAGTGGATCCATGACAGACAGAGGGTCACAAAGTGACTAATTAGAGGGTCAATGGTTATTTAAATCCCCCAAGACATGGGACATCCGAGGTGGTACTTACAAAAAATAATTGCTTATGAAATCACTGTCAAATAAATAATAAAATTTAAACAAATATATCTATGGGTTTCAATTTAAGTAAATAGAGTTCAGAAAATAATCAACATAATTGAAATATTAATCTAATTTATAAAACACAAATTGCATAAAATAATTTATGATAACTCAAAATATACATAAAATATATGATGGTGACTCAAGATATAATATAACTCACCTAAATATTAATCATTTACTGAAACATCCTACTTTACTGACTGACTACTCTTTCCTTGCTCCTCTTTTCTTACCTGAGGCACCCTTTTATAGGTGCTTCCGAGCCCTTTTGATTCAATTCACTTGTTGCCCAAGTAACCACGTGGCCCTCCACTTAATTCACTCAATTACATGCTTATCCATATGGCTCCCTTATCCATTGATCTCTTTTTTTTTCTTTTTTCTTTTTTCTTTTCTTTTGAGCTTATTCGAGCTTTATCTATAACAACTATCAACTTAATTCTACATTGATCCTAGTTAATAGAATAATTGCACACTAACTCTTAATGTGAGTTAAATTACACTTTATTGCATACCATCATAAAATTAATTATTTTATTTTACTATTACTACCATTATTATTATTATTGTTATTATTATCATGATTGATTGTGCTACTAATTAAAATTTAAGGTTTATCTCACTTATAATTAAATAATACTAATATAAAATTTAAGGGACAACTTAAATTTTCGAGTTGTTACAGGAACATTGATGAAGAGAAATATATTGGGTTTAGGTGGGTGAGGAATACGTTTAGGTGGGAGAAGTGGGTATACAATATTGTAGAGTTGTCTTTATTTTGTGGGTAAGTGTTCCTTTAAAGATTGTCCTTTAGTTTAATTTTACTTTAAGGTATAATTATAATAAAAAAATGGGGAATTGGAGGTTCCAAAGATATTAGGTATGTGCTAATAGCAACCATCCAACTAATATTACTACACTAATGCACAAACAAACACAATTAATCTTATATTTCCAATCTAATACTACCATACTAATAATTTCCTCAGTCAATCCCATCATAATAATAATCTCATCCAACTTAGTCTGGCAAATAAATAGAGCCTTAGGATTTGAGTGACATAATTTTGAATTCGGTGCCAATTTGAGAAGAAATTCAAAATTCAAGATTTGAGTCTTACTTGTGCAAAGACACCAACAACCTAAGCAATATGAAACCCAAATCATATACTCGTAATGAAGGACGTGACCTTGCTCATGAGAGTAGTTATATTATTCGCAAGTGTCACGACCCAAACCCGCCTCTATAGGTTTAGCATCGTAACCGGCCAGTAATCCTTGGATTACCGAAGGCCTCTAAACAGATAAGCATATGATAAGGGGCTAGCGGAAGCAGAATACATAAATATAATTGTCCAATGAGCTGTGTTGACTTACATGAAACAGAATATTTAAAACTAGACATACATATGTGATAGTCAACCACGCATTATACCACACACATTACAGATTCTTAAGTACAGCCAACATAATTAAATAAAGTCTCATGCATAAACAGACTAAACAAAACTTGATCCCAAGACACTTCGGGAACCTCCTCGTGAGGCACAAAGGTTGGCTGACAACAGAACACAGTCCCCCACAAAACCTTCGGGCTTGCACTCCAAAATGCTCACCTATATACATATATATACAAACAGTGAGCTAAAGCCCAATGAATAACATTAAGGTAAAGGGGTTAGTGAACGAATTCCGAACATTTTATACGTACAAAACAGATCATAGCATAATCATAGTTATCTCATATCAGAACATAATAATGGCATATTCCATAGAACACATCACATATCACATAACGTCTTCCGACTAGAGTAACCGGTCCTGGACACCGATTAAACACATATCACCACAATGAAGTGGCTAACGAGATCTCGTAAATGTCATGGACCCGCATTTTCATGCCGTCCCCCATGACTTGGGACTATCTATGGATGCCATAATAGATTTTAAACTTGGAAAGTTCGTTCACAGAAACATATATCATTTCAGAAAGCATAGCTTATCACATTTGGAACATAATTTCATATAAACGTATCTTTACGATAACATTACTCACAGTGGTTCCAATAAGCGGTCAATCAGTCCTCGAGTCTTGACCTACAATCACAAAATACATAGCGCAAAATATGTCTCATTATTATTCATTCATGTGGTCACACATGACTTAGCTTTGTCACTTTAATTTTCCATTCATTCCATGCTACATAACTTGTTCATATTGCCCATATACTCGGATTTAACACATATTTCTAATTCACTTACTTATGTTATTTCTTAGCTTAGTAATCTTTAACGGCTCATAAATCATGCCTAAGAATGCCCATAAAGAGACGAGAGTGAAGATATGTACTTGAAACATCTTTTGAAAACATGCTGAAAATAGGCTGGTGCCTAGAGCCAGCTTTTCTTGGCTAGAGCCAGCAGAAGGCAAAAACAGAGCTCGCTCGAGCCAAGACTTTTTCGCTCGAGCCAGCCTTTGGCAGAGTGCAAAATTCTGAGAGCTCGAAATGTTGGCTCGAGCCACCACTTCTTCGCTCGAGCCAGCTGTAAAATTCTGGGCAGCAAGCTCAACAAAAATGGCTTCCAAACCACCTCCAAACCTTGGGGTCTTGCATGATTTGATCAAATACACAAAAATAGCTTTAGAAAACTTCAAGACAAGACCCTTAAAACATCTTTTATTCAAAAACTCATCAATTCTTGAAAGGTTTGAACCAAAACTTCTTCATGCAATAATTCAACTCTTTTCATGGTTTTCATAACATGCAATTGGTGATCAAGAACTCATGAATTTCTGAAACATAGACATGATATAAACTCACATGCATGCAAGGATTCCAAAACTCAACTTCAACATGATCAAATCAAAGATAAATCTACCATGAATGCACATGCAAGGCACCTACAACCCAAAGACCCACTCCTCAAGCTAATTTCGTGAAAATGGTCCAAAGGTGAGTTGAAACATGATGCATGGCAGATTATCTACAGAAGAACAAGCTCTTGACTCTTACCTAGATCCTTGGTTTCAAACAATGAGAGTTGGCCTTCCTAATTTCCTCCTTGTTCTTTAAACCTTGAGCTTCTCTCTCTCTCTCTCTCTCTCTCTCTCTACACGGACCACAAGAGTGAAGGAAATGATACAACTCTCCCTCAGCTTTCATCAGACTATACACACACACACACCTCACTCTTCGCATACACTACACGTGCATACACATGCACTCACCCAACACACACTCACAAGGGTTATGATTCCCTACACCCAACATCACCAATGCCTCAACCCAAATAATACACTAATTCTCATCTTGGGTCAATAATAGGACTAGATTAGGTACCAATCATGCATTATTTAATTCAACACAAGTAACCTTAATTTATTCAAGATTAGCACAAAATTTAACTATTCAAAAATAGTTCCAATTAAGGTTTAATTTAATCACATGCGATTTTACTAAACTGAATCAGTTTTTTATAAAATTTGCCATGGTGTTCTAAAAATTCCAATTAACATATTAAAGCAAAATTTCAAACAGATATTGCTATAAGTAGCAAATAGAAGCCAATTATCATGCAAATTACATATTAATCCCACAATTCATTTTAATCCACTCATTAGCATTCTTAATTACCGATTAATAGCTAATTATGGGTCGGGGTTATTATGGCAAGGCTAGCAAATTGAGTGTTAAACTAGCTGTTGCTTGTGAAGTATGGAAGGAGATCAAATTTGAACTCCCAAAAATGGATATTTTGTAATTCAATAATTATAGTTCATTCTTTTAATTGATTGAACCAGACAAAACAAGAAGCAATGAAACCCTTCTTACCATTAGATAGTGCCCATAAATCTCATAATAAGTACCTGAAGATTCATAGTGAACCCTCGATGGGAGCCTCTCTTGAATAAATAACACGTTGATATAGTCGTCATTGGAGCCGCAAAGGGCTATCTAAATTGATTTGTTTCCATTGTACAAAACATTACCATTTCTTTTGTTACTTCACTACAACAAAAACATACTTTAGTGGCACTACACTAGTGGCATATTTTTAGAAAATGCCACAAAAAATTATATTTAGTGGCACGTTTTTGAAAAATGCCACAAAACGACAAACATAAAAGGCTCTAGTGACATTTCAATGAACAAGTGTCACAAAACTACAACAAAAACATACTTTAGTGGCACTACACTAGTGGCATATTTTTAGAAAATGCCACAAAAATGATATTTAGTGGCACGTTTTTGAAAAATGCCACAAAACGACAAACATAAAAGGCTCTAGTGACATTTCAATGAACAAGTGTCACAAAACTATAACAAAAACACACTTTAGTGACACTATACTAGTGGCATGTTTTTAGAAAATGTCACAAAAATAATATTTGGTGACACATTTAGATAAATGCCACAAAGCCACAAACATAGTGGCATTTCAATAAAGAAATGTCACATCAATTTTATGGCATTTTATAAAATAATGACACAAAAAATTATGTTCGTGACATTTACCAACAGATGCCACTAAACTTTAGTAGCAATGGCATTTTTTAAAAAATGTCAGGACACTAGGTAGGTGCAAATTACTTTTTATGGCACTTAGGTGAAAAGTTTCATAAACAAATATTTTATAGCATTTTGAGAAATGTCACTAAGTCAAAAACTTTCCAAGCTTATAATGACATTTTTGAAAAAACAAAAAATGTCAATATATTTTTAAAATTTTTATAATGCAGTAAATGATTAAAAATAAATAAATTAAACTCAATATACACTACAGGAAAAAACATATTCGGCGAATAAATTTCCTGACCAAAAAAAATTTGGTCGCTGAAAGTATAGCTTTCACCAACCAAAACAGCATTAGTAGCCAAAAGTAAAACTTTTTGGCGACTAAACAATTTTAGTAGCCAAAAGTCTACAATTGCCGACTAAAACTAAGTTTGGTCGCTGATTATATGGGTTTTAGTGACAAAAAAAATTTTAGTAGCCCAAAGTAAAACTTTTTGGCAACTAAAAAAATTTAGTAGCCAAAAGTCTACAATTGGCGACTAAAAATAAGTTTCGTCACTGATTATATGGGTTTTACCGACTAAAAAAATTTTAGTAGCCAAAAGTAAAGCTTTTTGATGACTAAAAAAATTTTAGTAGCCAAAAGTGTATAATTGGCGACTAAAAAATAAGTTTAGTCACCAAAAGTGGTTATTTTTAACGTGGAAGAACTAAAATCCTAAGGCGGGAATTAAATTTTTTGGCGACCAAAATTTTGGTAGCTGAAAGTGCATATTCGGTGACTAAATCCGATTTTGGTCGGCAAAAATTAAGTTTTTTAGCAACTAAAAAACAATTAGTAGCCAAAAGTATAAAATTGGCGACCAAAAAATATTTTTAGTCGCCAAAAGTGGTCTTTTTTTATTTTACTAGTAAATAGTTTATTTTACATAAATTATGTTCAATAAAATAATTATGTTTATACATATACTTTTATATTAATATAGATGCATGTACTATATAAATAATATATATTGTATATATAATCATATGGTGCTATAGAGGTATAGTGGGAAGAGTGTGGTGTATAAGGTTTATGGTGCGGGAGGTTTGCGGTTCGAGTCTCTGCAAGAGCTGATCAAATTGTTCTACAACGAAGAATTATCGTCATGAATGACACTTGATAGCGTCACGAATAGTGCCTACCATGACATTAAAGTGTCACTAAAAGGTTTTAGTCTTGATGGTGTAATGACACTTATAAGTGTCACTAACTCTTTTTTTAATGGCGCTTGATAGTGCCACAAATAATATCTACCATGACATTAAAATGTCATTGAAAGTTTTTAGCCATGATGGTGCAGTGGCACTTGCAAGTATCTACTGTGGCACTCGTATCTACCGTGGCACCGATAGAAGTGGCACTTGTTCAAAATGCCACAAGATCAAAAAATGTCATTAGAAAAATAGTTTTGTGGCACTTTCAAATGTCACTAAACTAAGAAAATGTCGTAGTGCTTACAAATTACAAAGACTACCGCAATGTCATATCGGTTCTTTAGAGTGTTTAGTTTGTATTTTGAGATAAATTTTCAAAAAAAAAAATTTGGAGAGAGAGTTTAGAAATTTTTTTAATTTGTTTGGTTGTATATTTTGAAAATAGTTTTGGAGTTTGGAGTTTGGAATGATTTAATATTTTGTTGTAGTTGAGTAAATATGTGTGAGAGAAAAAGTGATTGAGAAGGAGAGAATAGTGAGAAAAAGTGCTTGATTAATGTATAGGAGAGAGAATGTGATTTGGAAAAAAAATTCAAAAAATTTGAACCAAATAAAATTTTGAAATTTTTTCTCAAAAATTATATCTTGAGATATAAACCAAATTATTTGTTTTGGTTTGATATTATTAATAATTTTACAAAAAAAAAAATGTTAATAGAGTATAATTTTAACAAATTATTTTAAAAACAAAATTTTGGGCAAATTCAAGTAATTTGAGCCTAACTTTGATCAAGTTTGAGCAAACAATAGTGGGTTGCAAATCAAACTCGGACAACTCTTAATATAACTTTAACTGAACCTAGAAAACCTCTTAACCTTTTTGAACTCGCTCGAGTGACAATCATAAATGTACTCGAGTTTTTGCATAGCACGGGTTGTGTTTTGAATTTCAAATGTTTTAAAAAATATTATTGTTAATACATATGTATAAAATATATTAAAAGCGTATGAAAATATGTTAAATGTCTATTGAATACAATATTAATAAAAAAATATTATAAAAAAAATTACACATGGAAATGTAGAAGTACTCATAAGGCCCCGTTTGGGAAGAAGGTTGGGCTATTTTAGCCCACTAAGACAAAACAGGCTATTTTAGCCCCAAAAAAACAAAACATCACATCCAACCCATAATCATTACACTCTTCTCTCACAAAAAAACTCAAAAAAGCCAAAAAGCCAAAAAGTCCTTCCCAAACCAAGCTTTTAAGCCCAGGCTAAAATAGCCAAAAAAGCCAAAAAGCCAACCCACTTCCCAAACCCACCCTAAGTTAAAAATTAGTACAAAATATTTATTTTCAACAATATCAACAAATAAAATTTACACAACACTTTAAAGGAGAATTAATGGAAAGTTCCTTTTGAGAAACTTATTTAGTCATAAATCATAAGGAAATACTTAAAATCCAATAGGTCTTATATGTTTGAAATTGTAATATAAAATACCTTATTTTGAAATTAGATGTTTTTTCATGACAATTTTACCCTTGTTTTAGTTATCATGCTTGTATGGCAATTTATTTATTTATTTTTATGTTTCAAAACATTAAAAATTCCATAACTCTCAAAGTACACATGTTTTTTGTTATTTTTATATTTTTGAAAATTACTCATGGAAATCTATCAAATAATATCTCAATTGAATATAAAATTATGTAAAATAAAAAAAAAGTAAAAATTTCACTCTTTTTTTTTTTGGATTTGAAAGTGTGAAAATTGTCCATTTCTAAAATTTCACATTTTTGATAAATATTTTATCATGAGTACTCTTTCCATTATATATATTAGTATGAATTTTCTCATAAGAGTGAAAATTGTAAATATGAATATTTATATTTTTAATTAATAAAATATTACAAATTTTTAAAAAGTACGTCTGTGAATATTCATTCTTTTTTAAAAAAATTATATTATGTAAAATGAAAAGGTAAAAATTAGTGTAAATATTCACAATTGTTTTGGATTTAGTTTTTTGTACTTTTTTTTAATTTATTTATGAAAAGTGTGAATATTTATATTTTTAGAGCTCGTATGGGAAGTTAGCTATTTTACTTGACTTTTTGACTATTTTAGCCTAACTAAAAAAATTATATTTGAGAAGATAATTGATTTTTTTTGTAGTTGATTTGATGGTTACGAGAGAAAAAAAAGTGAAACGATTATTATTTAAATGTGACATTTTATCTTTTTAGCTATTTTGGGAAGTAAAATTTTAGCATTTTTTAGGCTAAAATTCACAAAAAGATAAAATAGACTAAAATAACCAATAAGACAAAACGTCACATCTAATCCATAATCATTTCACTTTTTCTCTCACAAACATCACATCCAACTACAAAAAAAATTCAATCATCTTCTCAAATACAAAAATTTTAACTTACTAAAATAGTCAAAAACTAAAATATCTTACTAAAATAACAACTTCTCAATCACCCTCTTTATTAACCCAAAACCTACTTCCCAAATATTCACACTTATAACTTTCACATTTATCAAACATTCACACTACTTTATTCAAACTTACACTTCACACCATTATATATATATATATATATATAATGTGTGTAGAGAGAAAATGAGTCCAAACGAGTAAAAGGTGTAAAAAATGTGAAAGTTCATAATTTTTAATTAAATGATTTTTGTATATTCAAAATAAATAAATAAAAGTACATATTTACACTTTTTACTGGATATTTAATTTTTAGATAAAAAGGTTGAATATTCACATTTTTTATTGAATATGACTTAAAGATGTAATAGTGTTTAAAAATATGAAATTTTATATTTACAATTTTTATATCATAATTGAAATGTGAATATTTTCACTTACAACTTTATATTTCTCAAAATTTTATATTTTTTATTTGTGAAAAATGTGAAAATTAAATCATTTAATTACAAATAATCTTGGATGCTTCTTCAATGTTGACTCATTTAAATAACATTTTCAAATTTATTTGATATCCCTAAATTAGTGTCTTGCTCTCCAAATCCCTAAATTAATAATTTCTTATCTAAATTATCTCTTAATTTTACTTCATTTATAATTTTTGAATTTTTGAATCTGTTTCAGTAAATATTTTTATGTTTAATTATATCAATTTATATAACTAGTAGCAATAAAGTGATTTTATATGATATAGGACTTGATGGGATATAACTATAAAAAGAGTTATGCTACAGAGCTCGAAAGGCCCCCCTCCCGAATCCCCCGAATTCGAAGAAGAAGAAGAAGAAGAAGCAGGGGAAGGAGGAGGAGGAAGAGGGAGGAGGAGGGAGGAGGGGACTGGAGGGGGCCATCAGCAGAGGTGGGGCTGCGGAGGAGGAGGAGGAGGAGGAGGAAGGAGGGGACTGGAGGGGGCCATCAGCAGAGGTGGGGCTGCGACGACAGGGCTGGGCTGGGCTGCGGCGGGGCTGGACTGGGCGACGATCGGCGGTTGGGAAGAAGAAGACGATCGACGATCAACGGCTGGGAAGAAGAAGACGATCGACGATCGGGGCTCTCTTCCCCTCTGATTCTCTGTTTCTCTCTTCCCCTCTGCGTTGAAAATGGAAGAAGAAGACGAAAAAAAAAAATGCCCAAAACGACGTCGTTTTGGGCATTAGGGGGATTAGGGGGGCTCATTTTCGAGCTCTCAAGCTTTATTCCTATAAAAATTGGGAAAATTTTATTTCCACACTATTTACTTTTAGTGCACATCCCTCCCAGTTCACACACTTAGAAAATTATAATTTTCTCACTCTAGACATAAACAAACACAATTATTCCAAGTATACACTTTTATGATGAAAAATCAAAAGTGTACATACGCCCTCACTCAATCATAGAGTTATCCATTCGTAGGAGAAATTCTATCAGACTTCTATTGACCTCATTGTTGAAACTTCATTTCGTTGGAAAATTTATTTTAAACTTCCATTGACTGTCGTTGTTAAAAGCACCTCCATTATTTAAAAGTAAAATTTTATGATGATTCAATGAAATATACTAATAGCTCATATATTTGTATAGATTTATGTTGATCTTTACATAGATATTGTTGGATGACTTTAATGCAATATTAAAGTGGGTGTCAATTTTCTTTTGAGGTGGATTAAAGTGGATTTAGATTCTTTGTAATGATATCTTTATACCACAAAAAGAATGACTAAAAACTATTAAGATTTGAATGGAAAATTGATTCATTAAGCTGGCCTCATCAAAGAGGTGTTGGGAAAGGTGTGTAACCTTCTATCCCATATTGATTATAGAGGAGAGCATTGATGGGTATTTAAATTCCATTTTTTGCCTAAGGGTGTGAGTCCTTTGGGCATCCAAATTTTCAAATGAAGCGAGTTATGGATGCTTCAAGGATGAGTTTGGGCCAAAACTATAGTCCTAGTTGTTTATGCAAAAATTGCCACACACGCCGCCCGCCCGTCCGCTCAGGCTGGGTCTGTGGATCTTGGGACTTGGAGCTGAGGCTTAAGGCTTGAGAGAATGGGTTAGGTTTGGGTTAGGCCGAGTTGGTGGTCCACCAACCTAATCTTTTTTGGCCAAGCCAGGTTGGTCGCTGTAGATATACACACGTGTATATATGAAGTATATTATGATGGATAAATCCATCAGTTTGCAGATTTATTTCTTGGCAGTTTTGCAAAAATTAAATCCTGCATTTATTGCAAGAGAGCTCTTCCTCTCTCCCTCCATGTGTATAAAAGAAGGCCTTTCTCCTTCAGTTTTCCTACACAGAAAAATTCTTTGTGTTCCAAAGTTTCTCCAGTTTTATATTCTTCCTAGTGTAAGAGAGTGCTACCTTAGTTTTGTTCGCTAAGTTACTCAATTGGTGCCCTGCTTGGGAGACAGACGTCGAACAACCTCCAGTACCCAACCGGTGAGGCGGCGAATCTGTTTTAAGGAAACTGTCTAGTGCAGGTTGCGGTTTGCTTTCTTTTGCTATTTTATTTGATTATGTATTTTTGTTCAGTCTACTTATAATTTTTAGCATGTTTTTTGTTGTGAAATTAAAATTGTTAAATATGAATCTATTTGTTTTAGTTAATCACACAATTTTTACAACAATCTTAAAACAAATTTTCTGTTTTCCATCAAATTGAACAAATAGATTCTTGTATAATTTCAATTACTTTTATTCTCTAATTACCGAACCACCTATAGCATTTTTGAAAGCCCACATCCTAGTGACTTTTGGAATATTCTTGTACGTTTCTTTAGTTAAAGATATATTTGCATGCTACTGTTTTGTTCATTGGAAAATAAAAGGCCACTATTTGTTATATATATAGAGTGCATGATTAGGACTTCTACCATCATAAGCCCACTGTTTGTTTATAGAAGTCATGATCATGTTTTGATTTTTGTTCGTTTTATTTGTTAAAAACAAAACAGCAAGCTATTGTTTCAATGATACATGCAATGGGATTTAAATTAGAAAAAAAAAAAAAAAGAAGAAGAAGAAGAAGAAAGATCAGTACTTGATGCTCATGCGTTGTAGTGCATGGTAACAACTTCATGCTACTGATGATTAGAAATTCATATGTAGATTAACTTAGGCACTGTTATGTTCTAATTTTTAGTTTTAATTTGTGTACATTTGGCATGCTATTTGGTTCTAGTATAATTTTAATTTTATGGGTATGATTCTTAGTTTCCTACCATGTTGTGCTTGTTTTTTATTTTATAATTTTATAATGTATTGTGCATGCTCATGAGTGTCTCAAATTGTAATTAACGATACCATGCTAATTATTTTCTAGTTTTCTAATATAATCAACATGTTCAATATCTACTACATTCTAGTTTAACCCACATGTTTATTATTTCTTAAATTTTTAAGATAATTTGCATGTTCTTTAATTTTCTAGATTTAAGTCAAATTACATGCTTATTATTTTTTAGAGTTCTAGAATTATTTGCATGAGTTTATTTCTAAATTTTTAGTTTAATAGAATTATTTTCATGTTAATTACTATAGAACTATTTACATGTTAATTACTCTAAAATTATTTGCATGTTAATTGCTAGAATTATTTACATGTTTATTGTATAGTAATTGCATATAACTCTTGCCAATTAATTTTAATTTAATTTTGAGAGTTATAAGGTTTTGTAACTTGTGTAGGATTTTAAGTCATTAGTTAATTTTGCTATTAAATTAATTTAGTGCTTTTACAATTTCTTTCAATTGTTTACTTTGTATTTTGTGGTGTTTTTCTGCTAACTTTCTTTACATGTTGAACAGGAATACCTAAGCGTGGAAAGGCTTTTGGACTAAATAGAATCCTTATGAATAGGCTATTTTATTTAGATAATTGAAGCAATTTTTTGCTTGAGCTTTCGTTGTGATTATTTACCAATACGTAGAAACAAGTTTGATTTGCTTGTAATTTGTTTAGCAATTTGTATTTGCTTGTAAGTTGTGGAAATTAGTTTGTTTTAACCTAATTTATCCCTCTAGAAAACTTAATTCTAAACATTGTTTCTCATGGACTAGGAGTCAACATGCTGTTGAAAGTTTTGTCTAAGCTTAATTGGGTTTTAAGTGGGATCAATGTGACCCCTCCAGTCTTCCTAGAAATATTCCTGACCATGTTCGATTCTACGGAAGTGGGGAGACCAGTTTTGAATTAAATTTCTAACTTTGGGATTTTTTAGTGTTAAGTTTAATTTCTAGAAATGTAGAATAGTGAAATTCTGTTGTATTTTTCAGAAATGACAACTGTTACCGATGCTACTGATGCTGCTACTAATGTTGGTGGGGATTAGAACCCCGTGGCAACTGGCTTGCCAACCCCTACTGCTGTGACCTTTGTGGTCAACCCGGTTGTTGTGACCTCTGCGGTCAACCTTGTTGATGCTCTTGTTGTTCCAGGAGGCCCGCTCCACCATCATAAGCGCCCGAAGAAGTTCACATGAGTGAATTTCAAGAGGTGGCAGCAGATGTTGTTCTACCTGATTACTCTAAGCCTTGCGAGGCTTTTGAGTGAGGATCCACCAGTCGTGAAAGAGAATGAGCAAGACAAGCAGAAACTCATGGCTTTAGATGCTTGGAATTAGCATACTTCCTTTGCCGGAGCTATGTTTTGAATGGCTTGGTAGACCCACTATTCAACGTGTTTTATGCCAAGAAGTCAGCAAAGGAGCTGTGGGATGCTTTGGACAAGAAGTACAAGACTGAGGATGCTGGGGCAAAGAAATTTGTTGTTGGCCGATTTTTGGACTTCAAAATGGTGGACTCAAAAAACCGTCATTGGTCAAGTCCAAGATTTCCAAGTAATTCTGCACGAGATTCATGTACAGAGAATGTTTCTGAGTGAATCATTCCAAGCAGCTGCTTTGATTGAAAAGCTGTCTAACGGTTGGAAAGACTTCAAGAACTACTTGAAGCATAAGCAAAAGGAGATGACAGTTGAAGAGCTCATTGTTAAGCTCTATATTGAGGAAGACAACAGAAAGAAAGGGGAGAGTACCTCCACTGTGAAAGCAAACGTGGTTGAGCATGGCCAGTCCTTGGTGGTAAAGAAGAAGCCACCGACAGGCAAAAGCTCAAAGTTGGGGGCTAGAGGTGGCGTCTCCAAGAGACCAGTCTACAAGCCACAGGAACCTACTTTTAGGTTCAATGGAAAGTGCTTCAATTGAGGAAGCGATGGGCATCGGGCGGTTGATTGCCGCAAGAAGAAGAAACCCTACAAGAAGAACCCTCCACAAAATAAAAGTCGGGCTCACATGGCTAAGATGGAGGATCTATCAAAAGATGTGGACGGCATGCATTTGTCAGCTGTCGTCTCTGAAGTGAACATGGTAAGGTCCAACCCGAAGGAATGATAGGTGGACACTGGTCGCCACAACTGTGCTGAAAAGAAAATGTTCACAACTTTTGAACTGGTTTCAAATGGTAAGAAGTTGTTCATGGAAAATTCTGCAATCTCAATTGTTAAGGATAAAAGCAAGGTGGTCCTAAAGATTACTTCAAGAAAAGAGCTGACTCTGAACGATGTCCTATATGTGCCGGACATTCGTAAGAACCTTGTCTCGGGGTCACCCTTAAGTAAGCATGGCTTCCGTATGGTGTTTGAGTTTGATAAGGTCATGTTGACCAAGGGCGGAGTCTATATGGGGAAGGGTTATATGTCGGGCGGTATGTTTAAACTCAATGTAATGACTATTATCCCTAAAATTAATGATAAAGCTTCTTCTTCTACTTATATGTTTGAGTCCCTTTTTTATGGCATGATAGAGTGGGTTATGTAAATTTTGACTCTTTACGTAGATTAATCAAGTTAGATCACATACCATCTGTAGCTCGACTTTTTCACGCCCTCTTTCGGAAGTCGAAATAAGCCCTACAGTATCGAACTTTCGCGGTTCTGAATCTGATCTCATAAGTACAATGTGAAATAGATAATCACCATAGAGTCCAAATTTGGCAAATCTTTTGGAAAATCGATTTTGAATCAAATTGTCAAAAATGGACTGTTTTCTCAAATATAGAGTCGACACCTAAATATTTTGTTTTGGAAAAATTTAGGAAACCCATGACTCGTATCAAAGGCCACGTGTCCGTCATCACTAAGATTGTCTTGGCTCGGGAACTTAGGTACTATAGGGGAAGGTCATGAATGAATTTGAGCACCCCCGCTCGCCAGATCAAAGATCGGTCTGTACTAATCATGATATAAATCTTATGTATATTGTATGCTCTTGTTCCGGTTTATTAGGCTAGCATTACTATGTGATACGCACACACAAGTATAGACTAACTTTGCAAGAATTGGAACATTTGATTCATGTTTATTTTGAAAAATCGTTTCAAAATATATACCACTTGAAAAAGTGATTGCATATAAATATTACTCAAATTATTCCAATTCAAGCAACTAGCCTTCATCCACAAGCATTCAAACAGTTATAGCACTTAAGCAATTAGCCTCATGGCAATCATGCTAAACATGGCAACATCAACACTCATGCAATTATGCTAAAGCGAGTAAAGGCTCACCTAGTACTCTAAGCCAAAAGAGAAATGAGTTAGAAAAATGCATGATTCTTAACTATACAATATGACTAATGCAACACATACAATATGCAATCTAAATTGGCTTGGCTACTAATATGGCATATGAATCAATGAAATAACATGCGATCTAAGCACGTATTCAAAGAAGTATTAAACTAACAATGCAGTTAGAATGATGAACCGAGCCTCAGTGCATGCAACACAAGTGAATACAAAACAAGTGAATGCAAACATGAAGTATGCTAAACAAAACATGATGTCCCTAAATTAACCATCATAAGCTAGTAAATAAAAGGGAGAATGACGTGGAGTTGGAAGACATACACATTATTACATTGCGCTCTCACGAAGGAGAGTCTGAATGAACTAACTAGCTAACTAGTTAAGCTAAGCTAATTAATTAATTATTACAAAACAAACTGAATAAACTAGCTAAGCTACTTAACTATTTATTACAATAACATATGAATTAATTAACTATTCTAGTTAATTAATGATTACAATATCACAACTAGCTAACTACTTTAACTAATTATATAATTACAACACAAGTGTAATTAAAAGAAGTAAGTAAGCTAAACAATTAAGTACTAAGCTAACTACTCCGCCTTGGGAAGCGAGGGATGTTCATGCACATGCTCGGTTTCCACCCGAAAAGGCCACTGTTTTGCTTTCGGAGAGCCTCTGTTACACAAAGAACACATACACTGTTGCCCACTTCCAAAATAACTCTACTTTGACTCAAAAACACACTGCTGAATTTTGCATCAGTGGCTGGCCGACCAGTGATGAGGGATTGCCGGCCACCAGTGATAGCCGGCTGGCCATCAATGATGGCCTGCTGGCCACTACTGCCCAGTTCACCCTGCTGTAATAGAGAACAAACAGAGCATGCACAGGGTATTCTCAAGGGTTTGTTTGCACAATTCACCCCTCCTTTTCATGAACAAATCAAAGGAGTAATGAACTTGGTTCACAAACCACAAACTCAAGCAATTTCATTGCATGATGGCTTATAAACCAAAGTGTGCAATTTCAATAAATGCAATGAAATGAGACTCTAACCTCCTCCCGTTCATGAATTGATCAAGGGAAGTGATGACCTTGGATACTTAAACCATTTCATCACTAATGAGTATGAAACGTCTCAAGCTTCCATGTGTTCAATTAACGTCCGATTGAACACAAACAAATTATTATCTTGCACATTTTTTAGCCTCAATTTTATTACATCATTTTAGATTACCAACTATTCTTTAATGAATTAAGTCCAAATGGTGAGTTTAAGTCCTCTAATGGAAAGAGGGCTCAAACCAAGAGTTGTCTTGGGCATGAAAGAGACGTCATATCATGGGTAATAAACCCCCTAAGGGATTAAACCATTAAGCATGACACATCAATCTCATGCTAAACAAGTTGTTTGAACCACTTTCAAAGCAAAACAAAAGCCAAGAAAGGAGGAAGGTTGCAGAGATGATTAAGTGTGATCACAAGTATGGAAAGCCATAAATAAATGCGATCAACTCAAAGGAGATGGTGTCTAAGGCCTAGAACACCAAACTCATGAAGACAATTACACTATAAGCATGCAAAACAAAGCTCAAATGCAACTATTAGCCCAAAACAGTGCTAAAATAGTCTAAAATAAATCCTAAAACATACTGGAATTAAGTTAAAAAAAAAGCTAGATTAATAAGCTAAAACATAGCACAAGCTAGGCTAGTAAGCAAGACACAAGGAGGGGAGGCTAACCCCTCCAAATTTGGACTTTAAAACATGATTTTAGCCATTGAAATAACTCTGAAAAACAGTGTTAAAAATCTCAAAAAGAGATGGTGCAAAAATGAGAAATACAAGGGTAAAGGCCTTGGAAGCTAGGTAGAAGGAATGGTGAGCTGTCCCTCCACCCTTATTGACCTTAAACGACAAGTTTCAGCCCAAAATTTCAGAGTTTAGACAGTCCAAAAACAGTACAAAAATGTGCTGGAATGAAGACAAAAGTAGCTAAAATAATAAGCTAAAACATGGAGCAATTTAAGTAAGTAAACAAGCCAAATGAGGGGTGGCTAACCCCTCCATTTTTGGGATTTCAAAACCACTTTTTTAGCCTCTGAAAATCTCTAAAAATCTGTGGTAAAAAGCTCAAAAAAAATTGATGAAGAGATGGGAAACACAAGTGTAAAGGCTTAGAGAACAAGGTTCAAAGAAGGGTGGTTAATCCCTCTACCTTTAATAGCCTTAAGCCACAAGCTTTAGCCATAAAAATAGTTGAAAAACACTTCAAAATCAACAAGAAAAGATAGAAAATAAGTGGTGTAGAGATGGTACAAAAGTAAGAGAAGGTATACCTCTTGAAAAGGAATGATTCTTTGAGTTATAAACCACTAATTTCACACTCTCAAATGTTTCAATAGCTCAAATTCAAGCTCAAATCACCTCAGCAAGAAGCTCTCTAGATTTGGTTTAGAGTGTTTGGGTAAAGGCTATGCAAATTGCAAAAGAGAGAGAGAGAATTGTAGAGAGAGAGGATTTTTCCAAAATTATTTCTTCACTCCTAAATGTTTGTAACCTTGAAAGTAAGAAGAGAGGTCCTCTATATATAGAAAAACAGCCCCTTAGTCAAAAATATCTATAAAGGGACAGTTGGGGTTTTGTGGAAACAGTTGGCAAAAATATCTAGATTTTACATTAGTGGCTGGCTGGCTAGAAGTGTGAATTGTCGGCCACAAAAAATCTGCTTCCAGGCCCGACTTCAAATAGGCATATCTCCTTCATCCGGACTCCGTTTTAGGTCATTCTTAAGTCTAAATTGAATCCCCAGAAATCTACCTTCCAATGGTGGCAACCTCACATCTAAATTCTAAGTGTACAAAGAGATATGCCTATTTTAGTGAAGGTTGCTCAGTTTTGTCTTAATCAGATTGACGTCTAATTTCAAACAGCCATATCTCCCTCATCTGGACTCGGCTTTAGGAGATCTTTAGGTCTAAAATGAAGCCTCAAAAGTCCACTTTCCAATGGTGGTGGCCTCATAACTAAATTCTAAGTGTGGAAAGAGATAGACCTGATTTAGTGAAGGTTGCTCAGTTCTCTCTTAACGGTTGGATGCCTAATTTCTCTCCCAACTAGGTTTTTTCCCTCTCCTCCAATTTTATTCAACTCCAAACCTATAAACAAGAGGTTTAAAAGATTTTTCAAAAAGTTCGCCTATCTTCTATTTATTTCCACTTTGTCCTTGCTCAGTTTACCGAAAAGTACAACATTTAACGAAATGCGAGCCTCGGAACATCATAGAAACATTTTCAAAAATATTTTGAAAGAGAGGGTTTTAAGGTCTAAAATAGTTTTGGTCAAAATGGGGGGTAAGGTTGGGGTTTGAAGCTCTTCTTGCTGAAGAAATCGAATGTTTGCACAATGTAACTTTCATCATCGAGTAATCAATCAATGGCACCCAAGTCTTAAGGGTGGTCAAAAATGGTTTGTCTGCACCATCTTTCAAGATTAATCTAAATTGCAAGTGTGAAACTTGTGTAGAAGCAAAATTGACAAAGACTCATTTTCATTATATTGAAAGAAGTACCAAGCCTATAGCGATCCAAGCTTAGACCCGATCCATTTATTGTCTTTGAATCCAAGAACCACATCCATAATGGTCGTCCTTCCCTCTTCTCTTGTTGGATTTTGGCTTAAGGGTCAACACCATCCTTGGTGGTGTTGACACTGCCTTTGTTCTTGTGTTTTGTTCGGTTCCTAAGGTTGACACCAGCCTTGGTGGTGTCGACACCACCTTCTTGCTGTACCCTTAGGGTGGCTACTGAAATATAAGGTCGACACCTTGAGTTCTTAGGGTCGATCCTCCCCTTGCTATTTTGTTCTGGGTTGCATTCTGAAAAATAAGATTGACACCACTGTCTCCTAGGGTCGACCCTCGTCTGTTACAAAACATTAGTGTCTCAACTTTTCTTCCTAAGGGTCGACACCACTGTCATGAGGGTCGGCCCCTGTGAATCTTTTTCCAGATTTTGTTCGGTTTGGGCCCTACTCTTTTGAGATTTTTAACTTATTCTTTTCATTTGACCTTGGAGATATTATTCTATTAATACCTAGCCACTATAAATAGGTTCCAAAACACCTTCATCTTATGATTTTCCTTCTCTTTTCCTCTCAAACCGTGATTTCTCTCTTCTCTCTCTAAACTTAACTTTTTCCCACTTAAATCCCAAGATCTACTGACCTGGAGGTGTCCTTTCACCTTAGTCCTTTGAGATAGATTGTAGATCGTGTCAAGGGCTTCTTTTTGGTCCAAGTGGTTTGTGATTTCGTTGACGTTGAGTTTTTCCCGAGTTCTTCTCTACCACCTTTACACTTAAGGTAGGGATTCTCCGCACTTCCTTATGAGTTTTAACTTAGTTATTTGTTTTTATAAAACCACTTTGTGAAAGAAATGGATTTTTGAACAATCTCAGTTTTGGTTCGAAAACAAAAGTGGGGTTTTCAAATGGTTTATCGAAAATGATTGTGGATGGATGTTTATTGTTGAGGTATGATGAAATGAAGGGTTTTTACCTTGGGAAATGGTTTTATAAAGGAAAGAGAGTTTTTGCCATAGAAATCTCAAATGTTGATTTTTTATTGATAAATGGAATTGATATTGAAATGGTGACATTGAGTTGTTATGGATGAGGATGGTGGAGTTGGATATGTATTATCACTCACATCTTGAAATTTAGAAAGTTTATCTTTATTGAAATTATCCATTTGTTTGGAGATATCTGTTTTGAGCTATCGGTGGAGGATAACTATGATTGTTATAGAAATTGCATGGGAATTAGAAAATTGAAAACTAATTTCTCATCCATTTGCATTGAGTTGGATATGTATTATCACTCACATCTTGAAATTTAGAAAGTTTATCTTTATTGAAATTATCCATTTGTTTGGGGATATCTGTTTTGAGCTATCGGTGGAGGATAGCTATGATTGTTATAGAAATTGCATGGGTATTAGAAAATTGAAAACTAATTTCTCATCCATTTGCATTGAGCATTTTTGTATATTTATTTCGTAGAAATGTATATTGTTTTGAGAAAATGGGTGAATCTGGGAAGGAGTTGTTGTTGCATCAAATAAGTTGGCATGTGTGTCTAGGGTGAAAGTCCTGAAAACCCCGTGTATACATTGGGTGCTAATCCCGCAGACGAAATATCCGTAAAATGGCAATAGTAGTGCTTATATAGCCTACGTTTACATGGGTGCCGGTTTACGGTTTTTTGCGGATGAAATTTCTGTGAAATGTGATACTTGTTTTAGAGATTCCCAGAGATATGATTCACTGTCTTGTTTTCCATCGAAAAGATAATGTTTTATGAATTGTGATATAAACCTGTCATTGCATGGTTTGAAAGAGATATAAAATGTTTTATCATTAGCATTGCATAAGCATTTCACCCTTATATCTTTGTTAAGATTCATATATTGTGTTGGATTATTTCTACTGGGCTTTGGCTCACCCTATGTAAGAAAACCATTTTCAGGTACTGATGATATGCCTCCGCTAAGGCAATAGCTTGGGAGGACTTGGAAGCAAGAGTTTCATTTTGTGTATTTTCGTTATATTTATTTGTATAAGCCTAGGGTTTTAAGTGTATTGGATTTCCTATCTATTTTGTTGTAACCAAGCACTATCTTGGAAATCTATAACCCTTTAGGGCATTTCTTTTTGCTTGATGTTCATTCAATTGTGTAACATATGCTATAGATTCAGGGATAGGCTTATGAATGTATACCTGCATATGTTACTCTATTGTAAGCTTAATTGAGAATTAATGGAAAATAATTGCCTTTTTATTGTTGTCATTTATTAATATTGTAGTTGGGTTATTTTGTTTATTTTGGAGCGTTTCAAAGCCTTTAGATTTAATGCATAGTGATGTGTGTGACTTCAAAGTTGTACAATCACGTGATGGCAATAAGTACTTCATCACTTTTGTTGATAATTGCACTAAATACTGTTATGTGTATTTGCTTAAAAGCAAAGATAAGGCAATTGATAAATTTATTCTTTTCAAGAATAAAGTTGAGAATCAACTAAGCTATAAGATCAAGGCTTTAAAAAGTGATCGTGGTGGTGAGTATAAATCCCTGTTTGCTGAGACTTGTGCTCAATTTGAGATTATCCACCAAACTACAACATCTTATTCCCCTTAGTCAAATGGTGTTGCTAAACAGAAAAATAGGACGTTAAAAAAAATACTGAATGCGATGGTAATAAGTTCTGGGTTGCCACAGAACTTGTGGGGGGAAGCAATTCTCTCTGTGAATTACATTTTTAATAGAATACCTCGGAAGAATGTAGACAAGACTTCATATGAGTTGTGGAAAGGCCACAAGCCTTCATATAAATACCTACGAATGTGGGGGTGTCTTGCGAAAGTGGCGATGCCTACACCCAAGCGGGTTCGGATAGGCCCGAAGTCAATGGATTATATATTCATTGGCTATGCACATAATAACAGTACATATCGATTTCTTGTATATAGGTCTGTTGTTCCAGATATACACAAGAATATTATCACGGAATCAAGAAATGCATCTTTCTTTGAAGATGTATTTTCTTGTCGTCTCCAAGAAGGGGTTCCGAGTTCCACAAAAGAAATTGAAGATGGCAATGATCACATAGATGATCAAGTCGATGATCAAGCCGAGGAAGTAGATGAGCCAAGAAGGAGTAAAAGGGCTAGGACCGCAAAGTCCTTTAGTCCGGACTTCTTGACTTATATGGTAGAAGGAGAATCTCGAACTTTCTATGAAGCTGTGACTTCACCTAAGAGTCTCTTGTGGAAAGAAGCAATTAAGAGTGAGATTGAATCCATTTTACAAAACCATGCTTGGGAGTTGGTAGATCTACCCCCAGGCAGTAAGGCCTTGGGGAGTAAGTGGATTTTTAAAAGAAAGATGAAAGCGGATGGATCAATTGATAAGTATAAAGCTAAGCTCGTTATCAAAGGATACATGCAGCGAGAAGGCCTAGATTACTTTGATACGTATTCACCTGTGACAAGATTTACATCCATTCGCATGGTGATTTCGGTAACAGCTTTACGTGGTCTGGAGATACATTAGATGGATATAAAAACAACTTTCTTAAATAGAAATTTAGATGAAAAATTTACATTGAGCAACCCGAGGGATTTTTAGCTCTTGAACAAAATAAGAAAGTCTGTAAGTTTGTCAAATCATTGTATGGTTTGAAGCAAGCTCCTAAACAATGGCTTGAGAAGTTTGACAATGCTATGTTGTCAAATGCGTTAAAGATCAATGAGTGTGATAAATGCATATATGTCAAAGACACTGACAGAGGTTATGTCATTTTGTGTCTATACGTTGATGACATACTCATTGTTGATAGTAATGATGAGATGATTAGAACTACCAAGAGATTGTTAAACTCTAGGTTTGACATGAAAGATATGAGCCTTGTAGATGTAATTCTAGGTGTTAAGATTACTAGAACATCTAATGGTATTGTACTTTCTCAATCTCACTATGTTGAGAAAATACTTGAGAAATTTGGTAAATTAGATACAAGTGTGTTTAGGACACCAGTAGACTTGAATCTACACTTGACCAAGAATAATGGTGAGAGTGTTTCTCAACTAGAATATTCTCGGGTCATTGGAAGTTTGATGTATTCGATGAGTTGTACAAGGTCAAACATAGCCTACTCTATTAGCAGGCTTAGTAGATACACGAGCAATCCTGATGCCACTCACTAGAAGGGTATCGTTCGGGTGTTAAGATATCTCCATTTCACCCAGGATTATAGACTGCATTACACCATATATCCAGCAGTAATAGAAGGCTATAGTGATGTGAATTAGATATCTGATGTTAGGGATTCGAAATCCACTAGTGGTTATGCATTCACCCTTGGAGGAGTAACCGTGTCTTGGAGATCTTCCGAGTAGACGTGTATCTCACGATCAACGATGGAATCGGAGTTTATAGTGTGGGATAAAGCAACAGAAGTGGGAGAATGGCTTCACCATTTCATTGAAGATATTCCACGTTGGTCAAAACCTTGCCAGCCATCTGTATTCATTGTGACAGCCAATCGGTTATTGGATGGGCACAGAGTAATATGTATAATGGAAAGTCTAGACATATCCGTCGTAGACATAATTCTATACGACAACTACTCTCTAATGGAGTTGTCACTTTAGACTACGTGAAGTCTAAAGACAACATTGCGTATCCATTAACCAAAGGGTTAAATCGATTGTTAGTAGAGAAGTCGTCAGAAGGAATGGGTTTAAGCCCTTTAGTGTAAGGTGTTACCGGAATGGAAACCCAACCTAGTTGACTGGAGATCCCAAAATCTAGGTTCAATGGGACAACCTAATTGCGTGTAACGGTGGTATGTCATTGAGGAGGTTAAATCTCCAGCCATTCCTTTTATCAGTGATACCTGCAAGTGTAGAGGTTAAGTTGAGCTTTTAATGACTCTAGTGTGTTGAGTTATTGAGCTGAGTATAACTGGATACTCAAGTAGAGTCACCTATGTGAGTGTGAAGTGGGGTCGCTTTCATAAGAATTGACAAGGCCGAATTCTTTAAACCACTCACTGAACCAAGCGAATGTTCTAGGGCCAAACCGGACATAACACTAAGAATAGAATGATGGTTGGAGTAATACCCGTGTGAGGTCTGTTGTCTTGGTTTACATAAACGGCAGAATAGTTCTAGACTTCGTGTTCATTGAGCAACCAGTAAATTCGATAGACTTTATTATGAGGGGTTCAAAGCAAAAAACTACCTTTTCTAATACAGGGGTTATTCCGTTGCACTCTCTCTCCAAGTCCTTGTTGTCAAGCGTTGTCTATTTGTTGTTATTCGGTCAATTTTTATTCATGCGGGAGATTGTTAGAAAATAATGATTTTTTGGTGACTTTAAAGCAATATTAAAGTGGGTGTCAATCCTCTTTTGAGGTGAATTAAAGTGGGTTTAGATTCTTTGTAATAAGATCTTTACACCACAAAAAGAATAAAACCATTAAGATTTGAATGAGAAATTGACTCATTAAGTTGGTATGATGAAAGAGGTGTTAGGAAAGGTGTGTAACCTTCTATCCCACGTTGATTATAGAGGCGAGCATTGATGGGTATTTAAATCTCATTTTTTGCCTAAGGGTGTGAGCCCTTTGGGGCATCCAAATTTTCCGAAGGAAGAGAGTTATGGATGCTTCAAGGATAGGCTTGGGCCAAAACTATGGTACAAGTTGTTTATGCAAAAATTGCCACACTGTCGCCCGTCCACCTGGACCGGACTAGTCAGTGTCCGGGTCTGGGTCCATGGGTCGTAAGTCATGGATCTTGAGACTTAGGACTTAGAGCTTGGGCTTGAAGCTTGAGGGAATGGGTTAGGTTTGGGCTGGGCTGAGTTGGTAGTCCACAAACCTAATCTTTTTGGGCCAAGCCAAGTTGGAGCTGCAGATATACACACGTGTATATATGAAGTATATAACTCCTCTATATTATGATGGCCATCAGTTTGCAGATTTATTTCTTGGCAATTTTGTAGAAATTAAATCTTGCATTTGTTGCAGGAGAGCTCTTCCTCTCTCCCTCCATATGTATAAAAGGAGGCTCTTCTCCTGCAGTTTTCCTACCCAGAAAAAATATTTGTGTTCCAAAGTTTCTTCAATTTTATATTCTTCCTAGTGTAAGAGAGTGCTGTCTTAGTTTTGTTCACTGAAGCTACTCAGTCAGTGCCTTATTGTAGCTAGTCCAACCATTATATTCTGAGAGACAAACGTTGAACAACGTCCAACACCCAACCGGTGAGGCGGCAAATCTGTTTTAAGGAAACTGTCTAGTGCAGGTTGCGGTTTGCTTTCCTTTGCTATTGTATTTGATTATGTATTTTTGTTCAATCTACTTGTAATTTTTAGCATTTTTCTTGTTGTGAAATTCAAATTGTTAAACATGAATCTATTTGTTTTAGTTAATCACACAATTTTTACAACAAATTTGTGTACAGATAATTTTTTTTTTAGATGGTTATGGTTATGTTTATGTAAATGCAATCTTGTAATATTTACTTTATTAATACAAATTAAGGAACATGTGTGATCATAGTTATGGTTATTCAATTTTTTATATATATAATTTTTGAAACATTTTTGGTTGTTTGGTAACAGTTTGAAGGCTTCGATATAACATATATTGATTTTTCATATGAGAACCCATGGTTCAGAAGTAGTAAATTGAACTATGTCATTTAGTTCGACATTGATTTACTGAATAAAATAGTGTTAAAAAAATGATTTTAAACATAAAAGCTCACGTTTTCATTGTCAACTTTGTCGTGAACAATGTCCTTATTAAAATATGAGTTTTTATCTTTCAAATCTTCCATAACAATGCCAAAGAATTCAAATAATAAATTAACGTGAGGTTTGAGTAAGAATAAATTTAAAAGATGAAGACTTTGCTAAGATATAGAATTCGAAAAGTTGCGTGAGAAACAATGGAGAATAAAACTAGGTCAATTATTTAGGAATAACCTAATTTAGTAATTTTTTACCTTTTATGAAAAGATATACAATGTGGTAGAGAGTTAATATGACCGAAATAAGAGGTGATGTGACCCAATAGAATAAAAAGATAAAAAAAATATACTTTTTTAGTGTACTAAGATTTTTTAATTCTAAAGATGTGTACTAAGAAAAATTAAATTTGAGGTGGGATGTGTATACTTATGTCTATATTAGTAAATTTATTTAATGATAAAGTTGTAATATAAAACTTATTCATTAAATATATATACATAGAGTAAATAGTGTGTAAAAATAGAACCTCTCTACGAATTGTCATAAGACTAAATGGGACATAAGTTTTTTACATGATATTTTCTAATAAATGCCTCAATAAAGTATTACTTAAATATCACCGTTCTCACATTTTTAATTGCAAAAGTACTAATAATGTTTGCATAATTCAACCTAGCAATTATATTATCTTCAATAAATAAAAGTGCTAATTTGTTCAATCTTTTTTGTAACATAGTTATTCGAAAATAAGATTTAAACAGATTTTTTTTTAAGACCAGAAAGAAAATCTTCATTACAAAATCAATAAAATATCAGATCAATTTAGAATAACAGTATCAGAAGGTCTCAAAAAGAGATCAAAATCATATCCAAATCGCCACCAAACTCATCCAAAACTCCATTACTCAACAACCTTTAACTTGAAATATGTAGACCCCATATCTACTGGTCAAAATAGAATATTGAGGTTGAGGTGGTCACCTAACTTAAAAACAAATGGGTTATTCAGCATCGACTTTCGAATTGTGAGAAGATCTAAAGCCGGATCTTAAAGTTTTAGACTTGAGGATGGAGAAGGTAAGGCAATGATGATCAGATTGGTGATGCGAATATCATATCAAATTCGTAGAAGGATAGGAGAGAAAGAGAGAGAGAGAGAGAGAGAGAGAAGAGGGAGATCGGAGAAGTAGGGAAACCACCGACTCCTTATTCTCTTGGAGAAAAATCTAAAGAAAAAAGAAAGAGAATTTTTTTAAGATTTAATCAACTTTAACTTCGAAAAGCTTGATTCTCAAAATTAGTTATAACTCGTATAATCAACCATAGTATTCTATACACAATCTATGTATTTAAAAAATAACCATTAATTAATTTCAAATAACACCTCATTAATTGAATTTTTTTTTTAATTTATCAATAAAGAACCATTAATTAATTTCCAAAAATTCATCATATTAACCATTTATTATTTTTAAATGGTCATTAAATTTTGTTGAGGCTTATTAAATTCAAATAGGGTTTTTTAACTTTTTTTATTTTTTATAGACTAATATAATAACTAATATTTTTTAAGGTCTTTTTTCTGATCAGGTTTTGGGGCTCAAAGATTTGCCCCGAGTCCACCATAATTTAACGATAATTTAAGTGGTTATAATTATTATACAAAAAAATTATGAATAATACTATATCTAACTAAAATTTTGTCTATTAATTTATTCCATTTCTCACATAAAATATGGGACCCAATTGATATGATAATACAAGTCTCACATCCATTCTATAAAAAAGAGTAAAACAATTAATAAAATTAAAAAAATAATTCGGTATATAACCTTACCACAAAATTATATAAATTTTTATGAATTTACATAAGTGATATAGAAAAATTGTATAAGTTGAATATAAATTCACTTAAGTTCACTTTTATGAATAAACTTACTTAAATTTTTATTCAACTTAGGCATTTTTATAAGATCATTTATATGTAAATTTTAAAAAAAATTATATAATTTTATAATAAAATTACATATGACATATATTACACATCAAAATATTACCCAAAAAATTTTAGCCTCTCTGACATTACTAAAAAATTGTTACAAACAATCTTAATTGCATTGACTAGGTAAGTTCGAGGGTAGACATTAAAAACAAGGATAAATTACATTGACACCAAGTCGATTACTTTGAATTATCACTATTATTCTCTTTATTCTTAGACATATCACTGCCCTTCCCTCTATTGCAAAATTTTGTAACACTTTAATTGTTTTGCTAGTCAACTGAAGAGAATGCGTTAAGATCCTCTAGAGTAATGCCCCTACAATGACCTCCTACAGTGATCCATGGATGGCCGACTGTCACGACCCAAACCCGCTCCTGTAGGTTTAGCATCGTAACCGGCCAGTAATCCCTGGATTACCAAAGGCCTCCTGACAGATTAGCATATAATAAGGGGCTGCGGAAGCAAATATACAAAATATAAATGGTCCAATGAGCTGTGACGACATACATGGGACATAATATTTTAAAACTTGTATAAACATAAGAGTGTCGACCAAAGGATATCATAATTACATAACATTCCCTGAAGTGTACTATCCAGGATTCGACCCAACTTAACAAAACAGACAGAGACTAGTATAAATACAAAAACAGCCATATAACTTGACTTTGATCGGAACCTCCTCGGGAGGCACAACGGTTGGCTGACAAAAACCGAAACAAAGGCCGTCAACTCTGGCCCTGATCACGTGCCAGCTCACCTACATACATAATATAAACAGTGAGCGAAAGCCCAGTGAATAATAACGGAGTAAAGGGGTTTTAATGAATGAGTCCGTACAGATTCAGAAATCATGATTCGTTTTCATAATAAATTCATATTCATATTCTTGTCCAGATCATATACAGATGTCATAAGTCTTGCTTAAGCATACGTGGTACATCCATTAGCGCTAACAGAGCAGATACAGAACAGATGCAGACACATGGTGGTTATGAATAACCAGTTCCATAAAGGAACCTCCGGATCCGGGTAACAAAGAATAAGCATGCTGAGCCCCATGATGGAGCCTCCGGTACGGGTAACAGAGTGTACACATATTAAGTTACATATTGGAACCTCCGATACCGGGTAACAGCTAACACATATCACATGATGCTAAGAATGCCACGAATACATATCAGAAATTGAACGATCATTCATTGTACAAAACATAGCATTTCAGAAAACAAATCTTATTTCATCATACAGAAAATAAATAAAGTTGAACATAGCTTTACTATGTTATTACTCACAGTTGGCTTTGAGGCAGACAGACGGAGTAGACTGGTCAAACGGTATACGGCACGTGACCTACATGACACATAACAGATACACACTTGAAACACACGTTCGAATTGTACATAACTTATTTCGTTTGTTCTTAGTGCGTTTCTAGTCTTTAATCCTCATTATGGAGTCTTAAACATGGCATAGGAATGCCTTGGATGGAATAAGGATGCAAAAATGTATTGGAAAACATTTTTCAAAACTTGTTGAAAATAAGTTCCACGCTCGAGCGTCGCTTTCCTCGCTCGAGCGGACATGCCGACAATGAAGCTTCGCTCGAGCGTGACTTTCCCCGCTCAAGCAGACTGCAAACTTTTAAAAAAGTACTGGTTGCATGTTTTTCATGCTCGACGGATGCTCGATACCCGTTCGAGCGCGAGACTCAGACCCTCGCTCGAGCGCGGATTCCCTTGCTCGAACGGACTGCAAAACACATGAACTTCTAGGTATATGCATTTCACGCTTGAGCGTGACTCTCGACGCTCGAGCGGAAGTGCATGTACTCAGAGTGTACACTCGAGCGTGAAGTTCCCCCGCTCGAGCGTAGATCAAATTTTTTGAATTTCCAGATTTGATCACCAAGCTCAAATTTAACTTTTGAAGCATCAAATCTCATTTTTATGGGCCAAAACTTGAGGAAATACATGAAAACTCATAAAACAACATGTTTAAAGGATCATAACAAGAAATCATGGCCCAAAAGCATGCCAATCATGTAAAATTCAACTTGAAACTCAAGATTAATTCATGAACATAACATGCATGCACATCTTTGAACTAAGGCTCTCCAAAACATGATCAAATGCTACTAAATAACATGAAACTCATTGTTTTCCCAAAATTAAAGTGAACTTAACACATGCATGAGGGAACTTTTGAAAATCAATCTTCAAAATGCTATGAAACATGCATGCATGCATGGAATGACTAACAATTGCTTAGTTCAACCCAATTCTTGTATGAGTTCAACATTTCACTTGAACCTTAGAAGAATCAAACTCAATTATACAACTAAAAGCTTGATCCCTTACCTAGAGTCCACAATTCCCTTAATTTTAGCCAAATCTAACAATCAACCACCAAATCCTTCCAACTCTTGATCCTTACTAGCAATTCTCTTCTATCCCCTTAGAATTGAACCCAAGTTTCTCCCTCTCCCTCTCTCTCTCGTTTGGGGCTTAATGGTGAGGAGAAGTGGAGTGCCAAATAGAATTAGTGGGGTCAAATGGGTTATTTGGTGGTGGTGGTGGACTAAATTGAATCAATGAGCATTAATTTTATTTAATTTAATTGTTCCGAACCAAATTTCAATTAAACCTACCATAAAATTCTAAAAACCGTAATTAACACATAAATCAAGTCAATTTTGTAATCGGACGCCGATAAGGCCTCCAATTCGCAAACTGAAACTAGAACATGAACAGATCTTCCTACGCCTAATAGATATAAACACAAACAATGCAACACACACATGCATTTTGATTCAGAATTTCACCTTAATTACTAATTAGGCATAATTAATCATGGATTAACGTTAATCAGAGATCGGGATTGTTACACCGACACATGTTCCACTCACCAAACCAAGGGCTGAGATTCAAACTCACCAAAATGACGTCGTTTTGGTAAGTAATTTGAAAAAAAACAAAACAAAAACAGAGTAAGAGAGAGACAAGAAGAGAGAGAGAGAGAGAAGAGGATCCCCAATCTCTGCCATGGCTGGGTTTTCAAATTTCTGAGTTTTACTTCCCTCACCCCTTCATCTTTTCTCTCATCGCTTTCATTCTCTCTTTAGTTTTTTTTTCTTTTCTCTGATTTGTGCTTGTGTTGGCTTTGTACATGCTTGAATATATATATATATATATATCCTATTTAGGAGTTGATTTGGGGTTGTGAATATTTCTTTTAAAAAAAACACAAAAACATGAAAGGGAAGAGGGATCATGATCAATTCTATTTTATCGGTGATCGTCACCTACGTTCTTCACCAGCGAGCACCGGCCTCCGTCCTCCACCATCATCTGATTTAGATTCACACATACAATGTTTAGATATTTATCTGATGTAATTAACAGAGTGGTCATATAAGGATTTGAGAAAAGTACATTTTTTTTTTATAATTTTTGCACTTGATGATGATGCAAATCCCCTCCTTCTTCTTCTTTAAAAACTACAAAGCAATCCTACTTCTTTGATTAAACCCACTTCTCTCTCTAACTTTTAAACCCACAAGACAAACCCACATTAAACCCACTTCTGTGATTTAAAAATTGATAAAATCTTTTGTATATTTGTTTGTTTTGATTTATGTATATCTATATATTTCATCTCTATGTTTTGTCTAGATCTAGAAAGAAAAAAAAGAAAGAAAGGAAGAGGAAAAAGAAAGAAGGGGAGGTGCGGCAGGAGAGGACTACCGGAAGAGGAGAACGACTAGGGGGAGGGTCGTTAGAGGGATTGAGAGTTGCTGAAGCGCTGGTGGGGAAGGTGGCCAACAATGGGGCTATTGTTTTGGTTATGTTCAATTTCTTGAATCTGAAAACCCAGCCATGGCAGAGATTGGGGATCCTCTTCTCTTTCTCTTCTTGTCTCTCTCTCACTCTATTTTTGTTTTATTTATTTTTTTCAAATTACTCACCAAAACGATGTTGTTTTGGTGAGTTTGAATCTCAGCCCTTGGTTTGGTAAGTGGGACACGAGTTAACCATCCATGGATCACTATAGGAGATCATTGTAGGGGCATTACTCTAGAGGATCTTAACGCGAAAAGAATATGATGATGACATAAAAAATAAAGCATGAAATGTCAACTGTGCCCTGACAACTTTATCTCTCATTTCCTTATCTCCTACTTCACCAACTTTTCTCATAGTCCAACCATTGTTGAACAACATGAATCTTTTCATTTTGATTTTCAACAAAGAATTCATTCTGATTTTCAACAAATAAAACAATACCCAATTCAATTGATTTTCAAAATCTTATACACACACACATATTGTAGCTTACTTTTCGTACTCCTTTCAGATACGATTAGCCCTACAGTTCGGATTCCCGTGGTTCTAAATCTGATTTCATAAGTGCAATGTGAAATATATAAACACAAATGAGTCCAAATCTGATAAATCTTTTGGAAAATCGAGTTTGAATCCAAATGTCAAAAATAGACTGTTTTGCCAGTCCACTAATGAAGAGAAGTGTCAAACAAGAAGTTGTTTTGGGCATGAGAGAGATGTAATACCCTGGTAATGAACCTCTAAAAAGATTAAACCATTTAGCATAGATGGTCTCTTTCTCATGCTTAAACAACACTCAATTGAAACAACTCTCAAAGAAAGAGAAAAATCAAGAAAGAATGGAGGTTGCAGAGATGATTAGAACCAGTGTGAGAAAAAAATATGAAAAGCATAAATAAAAGCTATCAATTCAAATAAGTTGGTGTCTAAGGCCTAAATCACCAAACTTATGAGAACTACAACACTATAAGCATACTATACAAAGCAAGAATGAAGTAAACACACTAAAACAGTCCTAAAACTCACCAAAAACAGTGTTGGAATTTACATGGAAAAGCTAGAAAAGTAAGCTACAATAATGGAGAAATGAAGCTAGTAAGCAAGCCTAAGGAGGGGTGGCTAACCCCTCCACTTTTTGAACCTCAAAACTACTTTTTTAGTCTCTGGAAAACTTTGAAAAATAGTAGGAAAAAGTTAAAAAATAGATGGGAAACACAAGGGCAAAAGCTCGGAAAATAAGGTTTAAATAAGGGTGGTTAACCCCTCTACCTTTGATAGCTTTAAGCCACAAGTTTTAGCTCATAAAAATAGTTGAAAAACAGTCCAAAAACAACAAATAAAGATAGGAAAGAAGTGGTGTAAAAGAGCTAGGGGTTATACCTCTTGAAGAAGAGTAACACTTTGAGTTTTAAACCAACAAATTCCCACCCTCAAGAGCTGAAATTCAAGCTCAATAACCTCAACAAAGAGCCCTCAAAATTTGGTTTAGGGAGTCTAGATAAGGTGTATATAGGTTATAACATAGAGAGAGAAATATTTTTCAAGAATTTTGCTTCACAAAATTTTTCTAACCCTATTTCAAAAGGGGTGGTCAAGTATATATAGAAAAATATGTTACTATCTCGAAAATATCAGTATAGAGATAGTTGGTGCAATGCATGCACTTATGGGAACAACTGGCATAGTTGGCAGCAAAATATCTATTCTATCAGAACAACTGGCCAGCCGACCACTAGGGGGAGGGTCGGCCACTCATTTCTGGCCAGCCAGCCACTAGTTAGCCTGCAGGCCTCTAATTGGTTAGGCTTGAAAAAATACTGTTTTGGTCCAAAAGTGGTGCAAGGTTTGTAAGCTTCTAAGACTCAAAACTAAGGCTTCTTACTGAGGAAATCGAGCGTTTGCACAGCGTATAAATTCATCATTGGGTGAGTAATTTGAGGCGCCCAAGTCTTATGGGCGGTCAAAATGGGGTGTTTGTACACACACACACACACATATATATATATATATGAGAAATTCTGATTTTAACGAATTAAACAAAACTCAATTCAATACATATATAAAGGAACTTCTTATTTACAAGCCATGGGAAAAAAATCAATTCAATTAATTTCAAAGGAAGGAAAAATTATACTTATGGTAACAATTATTTTTCTATATATATATTCAAATGGGACATATTTGAAGTTTTGATTTACAGTGGAGAGTAAAAACCTAATTCAATGGACTTCCAAATCTCATATGCATAAGCCTATATATATACACACACATACACATAAATGCACAAATAAGACTTGCCCATATACATTCACAAGTGCTATAGAGTTGTCAGTGGAGGGCTGCAGATTCAACATAAGTTAAATTCAACAGAGCTCTCACAATTTCATGGCTCCCAAATTTGATAAATTTTAATCTTGATCATGTACCCAATAACACAATTGCATATTGAAGGGGTTACGATTTTTGGAGAAAATTGATAGCAAAGTTGATACTCTCCAAACTTAGATGGTGGTGAGAAAAGAGAGATGTATCGACAATAGAAAGATAATCGTTGGTAGAAATTGTGTGTGGGGTGATGATGCATCAATCTCTTATGGTGGATGAGATTAGGGTTTGCTTTGTTCACAGAAAAAATAGTGAAAAGAGACGAATCAATTACATCTACGTTGTTCACTGTGGCGAGGACGGTGCTAACTTGGTATTGGGTTGTCCATGACAAGGATTGAAGCCATTAATAGAGTTGCAGTGGGGTGATTTCAATGGTGAGGTTGGACCAAATGGGAGAGAAAGATGGTTAAAAATTGTGACATGACGGCGATGGAGACTAGATGGAAGTTGTGGTAAGTAGTAGCCATCGTGGAAATAATGCTTTAGTGAAGAAAAAAAGACTGTATAACAAAGTAGAAGAGGAGAACTAAATAATATGGGCATTTTAGTAATTTTATTGTTATACTAGATGGTGTTAACTAACCTGGGGTGTTAATGGTATTTTGAATAATAATGGGGGTGACAATATGAGTTCAGACAGTATAATTTACTCTAAAAACAAAAGTCTTCACCAAGTTTGCTCGGAAATGACGTGTAGCTACACTTTAAAGTACAATAAAAAAAAGATACACCAATGTAGACACCCCATTTTGACCCCCCTTAAGACTTGGGCGCCACACTTTGAACACTCAATGATGAATTGTTACGCTGTGCAAATCGTTCAATTTCTTCAGTAAAAGGGTTCGGTTTCACGCTTTAAAACCTAAACCTTCCACCCCCTTTGAACCAAAACCTGTTTTTTTTCTAGCCTGACCACTTCGAGATCTGCTGGCCAACAAGTAGCCAGCAGGCCATTTTTGGTTGGCCGACCGTCTATAGACACCCCATTTTTGACCGGCCTTAAGACTCAGACGTCATCGATTGAGCACTCGGTGATTGCGCATGTTTGTGCTCGTTTCGAGTTTCTGGGGTTTTCGGCTGAGTGCCTTGCCTCTGGGCCTTTGAATTCTTTGTGTTTTGGCTCGGTTTGTGGACCAAGCCTTGTTAACCATGCCTGGAGGGACACAGAGGTCTTGGAGACCACTTTTTTGTGGTCGTAGACCACTTTTCCCTCTTAGAGACCAGTTTTCGGTTTTCAGAACCTTCGACCGCGTGCCTTGTCTCGGGACTGCTTAACGTTCTCCTTTTGGCCTGGTTTTTGGACCACGCCTTGTTGCCTTGGTCTAGAGGGGCACTGAGGTCTTGGAGACCACTTTTGGTGCCCGTAGACTAGTTTTCGAGGCTTCCGGCTGCGCGCCTTGACCCCCGGACTCTTGTCTTGCATCCTTTTTGGTTTGTTTTTGGCACAAACCTTGTTTTCCTTGCTTGGAAGGTGGAATGAGAGTGGGAGACCAGTTTCTCTCCCTGAAAACCACTTTTCTTCCCGCCAGCCAATTTTTTGGTCGGCCAACTGGTCTTGGTGGTCTTTGGACCACCAAAACTGGTCTCCCACCATGCCATTACCTTGCTTTCTTGGTGGAGACCACCTCTTCCCCCATGCCGACCACTTTGTCTCCTTGGAGACCACTTCTACTAGTCGGCTGACCAGTGTAAGTAGTTGGCCGACCACTTTAAGTGGTCGGCAGCTTTCCTGCAGATTTTGCAGAGTCTGTGGATGCCAGCTGTGCCAGCTGGAGGGCACAGACTGCATCCTCCATACACGTGTATGGAGGGATTTAACCAAGCTTCTAGCTTCTCCAAGAAGCTTGAAGCTTAGAGTTCTATAAGAGGGAGGCTCTCCCTCCCTTCTCCAGGTTTAGAAAAACTCCATTAGAGCTATACATATATCTCCCTCTCTATATTCCCCTCTCTCTCTATATTGGTGCCTTAAAGTGTGTTGTTTCTTCACTTTTGCACTACAACTCCTAGCCACACACCATCATCTCTGAGCTGAGATCCTTGGAGGTGGTACTTAGGTCACAAAAGCTGGTTTTGGGTTGAAGAAGGTGCTGTTGTAGCAATGCTTCAAGAGTAACCCCTTTTCCCCTTTTTAAGCTTTGTTTGCTTATACATTTGGCCATCTTTACATGATGTTTTAGGCCTAACTTTAAACTAAAAAAGGCTTCATTTTCTAGTGTTTGAAATGCTTGTTTAATGCCTCTTAAGTGTTGGGGGTGGTCTACCCCCTTTTGTGCCTTATTTTGCCTTGTTTTGAGCCATCTCTTTAAGCCTTTAAGATCACCTTCTCTTGGCCTTTTTAACCATTGAAATCCAGTGGATTTTCAGTGGGGGGAAATGTGGTTTTAAGGCCTGAAATGAGAGGGGGTGGTCCCCCCCTCCTCTTGTCTTGTTTGTATGCATAGAGGGCCTATCAAATGAGCATGT
Source organism: Camellia japonica (assembly GCA_030407325.1). NCBI lineage: Eukaryota > Viridiplantae > Streptophyta > Magnoliopsida > Ericales > Theaceae > Camellia > Camellia japonica. The sequence goes on from JAPPVO010000002.1 coordinate 91,825,485, forward strand.
TTTTACACTTCTTTGTGGCTTTGTTTAAGCTTGTTTTTGTGACTTTTGGGACCAGATATGACTCTGTTTTTGGCTGGTCTGGTTGTCTCTTAAGTGGTTCATACACTTGTAGTGTAATTCCACATTGCTAGCCTAACATGCTCTATACTTTGGACCATCATTCTATCCTATTTTGACTACACTCCAGCATGATTTTATCCATGTTTTGCCATGCTTAAGCTCTGTTTTAAGTGCTTTAGGTCATGCATGCCTTGCTTTGTATAGCCTTAGTGCATTTTTGCTCACTAGCTTTGAGTTTCATGGTCCCTAACATGACTTACTTGAGTTGTTTGCATGCTTTGGCCTCATCTCTAACATAATTTTAGTGTGTGTAATGTGGCCATACTCTCTCATGTTTCACCATTTCAATGCTTTTGGTGAGTTGTGCTTTATGCCTTAAAAGTGAGCCATTGTGTATGCATGTTCGCCTAAGCTCTTGAGCTCCATTTCAGCATGTTCTTGACTCTTAACTTGGCATGGTTAAGCTCTGTCCAGAGCTGGTTTAGTGGTTTAAGCTCAGTATTGCATGCTCCTTGTGTATTGCTCTTAACTAGCCTCATGCTCTAGGCCTCCTAACATGCCTCATTTGTGTTGTTTGGATGATTTGGCGTCATTTAACACTTCATTTCAGAGCATGTAGCATGGCCATATTCTCATGCATGTCACTCTTTAATTGCGCTTAAGGGTTGTGCTTTTATGCTTTGCTTGCAAGCCATGAGTTGAATGTGCATTTCATGCTCTTTGTGCCTAGGTTTTGTTGAGTTTTGGCCACTGTTTTGGGCATGATTGAGGTTTATCCATATTCGGTTTAAGTCCATTTTGCATGTTGTTGCATTGCATGTTGTTGCATGCTTGTTGCATTCCATGATATTTGCATGCTTGTCTCATTGCATTGTGTGTGCATGCATTGCATTGTGTTTGGATAGAGAGTTAATCCAAACACGAGAAACGAGGGACGTTTCATACTTGAAGTGATGAAACGTGCCTCAATTCTCGGTCGCCGACCCTCTTGATCATGCATGATAAAGTTTGAGGCTTTATGTGTTTTCTTCGTGCATTCATCCATATTGATTATGCAATCTTGGCTTCTCGGCCACCGTGCATTGCGATGCTCAGTTGGTGGCCCGAGAGTCGGGAACCACACTCCCTTGAGCTTGAGAAATGATAGGGAGAGTGGTTGTGCACACATGCCTTGCTAATACACTGTCATGCCCCTTTTGCTCTCTGTTGCAACAAACTGGAAGTGTGCAGGATTTTCTGGTCGGCTGACCAGTAAAAGTGGCTAGCCGACCAGTTTTTCTAGTTTGCAGCATACTTGGCTGGTCTGCAGGTGGTCTACACCACCATAAAGTGGTCAGCCATGTCCTTGGAGGTGCCCATGATGGAGTAGAAGCTATCTAGAGCTTTGTGCAAAGTTTTGAGATCAATTGCAAATAGAGGCAAGTTGGGGCATCGCGATGGATTTCCGAACGAGGCGACCGAGCATGCATGCACCCCTCGCTCCGAGGGCCTCTTCTTAATGCTTTATTTAGTTGCTTCGCTTAGTTAGCTAGTTTAATGGTTTTGTACTTAATTAGTTAATGCGTTTAGCCATTCATTTGTTTTGTAATAATTAGTTAACTAGGATTAGTTAATTAGTTTCGTTTTGTAATAATTAGTTTAATTAGCTTAGATTAGTAGTTAGTTTATTATTCGGACCCTCCGTCGAGAGGGCACAACTGTTGTAATAAGTGTGCGTGTGTGTGATGCATGTCTTCTAACCCCCATTTCTTTATCCCTTTTATTTACCAGCATTCAGTGGTTAATTTTAGGGCATATTTCAATTAGCATCCTTATGCTAGCATGTTTGCATTCATTCATCTGTCTTGCATGCACCGGGCTCGGCGCATCATACAAACTGCAATGTATTTCAATTCCAATTTGAATACATGTATCAATTGTTGCATTTCACATGCCATCTTAGAATAGCCGAGCCTATCTTAGTTACATTTTGCATGTGTTGCATTAGGCATTTTTGACATAACTAGGATCATGCATTGATTACTAACTAGCTTCTTTTTTGGCTCGGAGTACACTGTGAGTGTTTATTCGTTAGCATCCTTGCATGTGTGTAAGTGACTGCCATGATAACATACTTGCCATGAGGCTATTTGCTTAACTGATATAACTGCATGAATGCCTGTGGACGAAGGTCGGATTGTTTGAATTGGAACAATTCATCAAAATGCGAGTTTTAAGCCCACTTGAAGTGGCAAATCATCATGTTTTCTAAGCCCACTTGAGGGTGGCAAAATCCAAGACTTAGCCAACTTGCGAGTAGCACCTCTAAACCATTTTCAAACAAACGAACATGAAATGCTTTGTTCCAACTTAGGTGATCTAGTCTATACTTATATGCTGTGCGCATCACATAGTAATTCTAGGTTAATAACCGGAATAAGAACACATGTGTTTTCAAAAACAACATATCATGTTAGTAAAGGCCGATCTTTGATCGGGCGAGCGGGGGTGCTCATTGCATGACCTTCCCCTCACGTACCCAAGTTCCCGAGCAAAGGCAACTTTGGTGATGACGGACACGTGGCCTTAGGCACGAGTCAGGGTTTCCTACATTCCCCAAAAATAAAATATTTAGGTGGCGACTCTGTATCTGGCAAAGCAGTCCATGTTTGGCACTTCTTTATAAAAATAAGTTTTCCAAAATGATTTGCCCGATTTGGACTCTTTGGTGATTTATCAGTCTTGCATTGCACTTTGCGAGATTAGATTCAGAACCGTGACATGAATCCGAGCTGTAGTAGCTAAGAACCATGATTCACGCCCTCGCGCACGGAGCGGGAGTTTCGGGCGGTCTACATCGTCCCTCTCTATGACCAGCGGCAATGTTTCCTGACTGTAGACACCCCATTTTTAACCGACCTTAAGACTCAGAAGTCACCGATTGAGCATTCGGAGATAGTGCATGTTGTGCTCGTTTCGAGTTTTCGGAGTTTTGGCTGGGTGCCTTGCCTTGCCTCCCGGCTGCGCGCTTTGCCTCCCGAACTTTCGTCTTGCATCCGTTTTGGTTTGTTTTTGGTACAAACCTTGTTTTCCTTGTTTGGAAGGTGGTACAAGAGTGGGAGACCAGTTTCTCTCCCCGCAAACCACTTTCCCTCCTGCCAGCCAGTTTTCTGGTCTGACAACTGGTCTCCTTGGTCTTTGGGCCATCTTTTCTGGTCGGCCACCACACCTTTTGCTTGTTTTCATGCTGCTGACCATCTCCCACCATGGCCGACCAGTTGTCTTTTTGGGAGACCACTTAAAGTGGTCAGCCGACCACTTAAAGTAGCTGGCCGACCACTTCAAGTGGTCGGCTGCTTTTTGTTACCTTTTTGGAGATATTTTTGGCCAGCTGGCACAGCTGGAGAGCATAAGAACCATCCTCCATACACGTGTATGGAGGGATGGCCTTGAGCCTTAGCTTCTTGAAGAAGCTTGTGCTTTTGCTCTCTATAAGAGGGAGGCTCCGCCTCCTTCCTCCAGGTTCAGAAAATTGGCTTGAGAGTTATATATATAGCTTTGTCTCTATATTGCTCTTCTTCTTCATTTTTGTGCCTTAAAGTGTCATTTTGTCTTACTTTAACACACAACACACACTCAAACACCATCCTTTTGTTGCTGAGGTGCTTAGGAGCTGGTTTTGGTGTTATTGGTTTGGTTTAAGCTTGGAAAACCTGCTGGAGTTGAGGTTTTGAAGGTGTTCATCAAGGGTGAGCTTCTAACCCTTAAATCTCTTGATTTTGCTTAAGCTTTTAGACCTATTTGCATGTTGTTTTAGACTTGACTTTAAACTACAAAAAGTTCTGTTTTTCAGTCCTTGTGAAGTTTGTTTAAGGTCACTTTTGCATTGGGGTTGGTCCACCCCCTCTTAGGCCTTGTTAGGCCTTGTTTTGAGCCATCCCTTTTGGCTCTTGTTCTAGCCTTTGCATGACCTTTCTACCACTGAAATCCAGAGGATTTTCAGTGGTGGAAAGGTGGTTTTGAGGTCCTTAATAGGAGAGGGTCATCCCCTTTCCTTGTGTCTTCAATACTTGTCTTGAATGCCTCATATGTGAGCATGTTTGTTAAGTTTATGTTGGCCATATCTTAGCTTGTATTTGGGCTTATTTTGCTGAGGCATACCACTATTTTTACTTGGTTTGGTCACTCCGTGCATGGTTTATACACTTGTAGTGTAAATCTCATAAACTAGCTTTGTATGCTTCATGAAGTAGTATGTCATTCTAGCTTGTTTTGTGTCCATTTAAGCATGTTTTTGGTGATTTTTTGCCATGTCATACCTCTGTTAGGGTTTGGTTTGGTCACCCCTTACATGCTCTATGCATTTGTAGTGCAATTCTATGAAATAGCCTAACATGCATCATGCTTTAACATGTCATTCTAGCATGCTTTTGGCTTAACTTCAAGAAGCTTTTGTCCATGTTTTAGCATGCTCTAGCTCTGATTTGTGTTATTTTGGTCATGCATGCCTTGCTTTGTATAGCTATAGTGCATTCTAGCTTGTTAGCTTTGTGTGTCAAGTTCACTAGCATGCTTTACTTGGCCTATTTGAATGATTTGACATTATCTCATATGTGATTTCAGTCCATGTTTCATGCTCATGCACTTGCATTTATCACTCATTCAATGCGTTGGAGGGTTTCCCCCTTCATGCCTTAACATGAATCATTGCGTACGCCTTCATGCCTTAGCTTGCGAGCCATAATTTTAATGTATTTTTGGGGTTTTCTTGCCATGATATAACTCTGATTTTTGTTGGTTAAGTCATCTCATGCTTGGTCTTAATAGGTGTAGTGTAATCCACCTTATTTGCCTTATATGCATCATACCTTATGCCCTTCATGCTAGCTTGTTTTGGCTTCCTTCCATGTATGTTTTAGTATCATTTTGACATGTTCTAGGACTATTTTGGGTTGCCTTTGCCATATCATTCATGCTTTGTATAGCTGTAGTGCAATTGGCCTTGCTAGCTTTGTGTTTTGTTGACTCATGCATGCTATCTTTGAGCTATTTAGATGATTTGGCATCATTTAATACTTCATTTCAGAGCTTTTAGCATTGCCATGTTTCCACTTCTTTCATGCTTTGAATGCCTTTAAGTGTTGTGCATTGTTGCCTTACTTATGGCCTAGCATGTATGCCATCTTGCCTAGGTTTTTGAGCATCCATCTTAGCATGTTTTGGTCATTGTTTTGACCTATTTCAGCTCTGTCCATGGTTGGTTCAAGCACTTTTGCCATATATTGTATGCCCTCTTTGTAGCCCTCTTTACTAGCTTCATGCTTTAAGGACCTTTGCATGCTATGCTTGTGTTGTTTGAATGATTTGGCATCATTTCATACCTTATTTCAGTGCATTTAGTGTTGTTACACTTCCGCATTTATCACTCCTTGAGCCCTCTTGAGAGTTGTGCTCTTAGGCCTAGTTGGTTGGCCAATGCATTATGCATGCATGCCTTGTCTTTTGGTGCCTTTGTTTTGGTGTTATGGCCACTAATTTGGGCATGGCTGAGGTCTGTCCATTTTGGTTTAAGTCCATTGAGCATTGGGTATGCCATGATTATTGCATTGTGTATGCTAGTTGTTGTTCTTAAGCATTGTGCGTTGTGCATGCCATTAGCCTTGTTAGGTTATTCATGTTGCATTGCATGTTTGCATGCTTGTCCCTTGCATGTTGTTCACATGCTTGTTTCATTGTATTGCATATTTGCATGCTTGTGTTGCATTGCATTTTTACATGCTTGAGTCGCATTATGTATGCCATGCTTGTGTTGCATTTTGTTTGGAATAGGTGTTAGTCCAAACACGAGAAACGAGGGACATTTTATACTTAAAGTGATGAAACGTGCCTCAATTCTCGGTCGCTGACGCTCTTGATCTAGCATGATAGAGTTTTAGGCCTTATGTGTTTATGTGTGCATTCATTTCATATTGAATTGTGCAACTTCGCCTTTCGGCCATCACGCATCGAAATGTGCAATTGGTGGCACGAGGGTCGAGAACCACACTCCCTTGAGCTTATGAAATGATAGGGAGGGTGGTTGTGCACACATACCTTGCAAATACATTGCCATGCCATTTCTTGCTCTCTATTGCAGCAAACTGGAGGAATGCAGCAACAACTGGTCAGCCAGCCAGAAAAACTAGCTGGTCGACCATTTTTTCTGGTTTTCAGCACAGAAAGTGGTCGGCAGGTGGCTGGTGACACCTCTAGGTGGTCGGCCACCCTCCCACAGGTTCTCATGGTGGATTTTAAGCTTTTTGGAGCTTGGTGCAAGGTTTTGAGAACAATTGAAAATAGAGGCAAGTCGGGGCATCGCGTTGGATTTCCGAACGAAGCGACCAAGCATGCATGAACTCCTTGTGTCACGCCCCAAACCCGCCCCGAAAGGTTTGGTGACGAGACCGGCCAGTAATCCTAGATTACCACAGGCCTTTCTATACATAACATAAATAAAATGGGGCTCGCGGAAGCACATGCAAAAACTATAGTCCAAGAGCTGTGCATTTATATGAACAAGTGTATGTACATGCCAAAATGATAGTTACATAACATGATCCAGAACATTACATAAGTACAAGTCACAAAGAACAAAAGACAAAACTCTCTCACGGCCTTCCAGGCCTAGCCCCAGCTCGGAGGCACTCAAAACTCCTGGTTAGGCTACAAAACGGCGGTTCAGCTCGAGACTCCGCCTAGGCTTGGCTACCTGAATGCTCACCTATAATACATAAATACAAACAATGAGCTAAAGCTCAGCAAGCAACATTTAAGTAAAGGGGTTAGTGAACGAATACCAACATTCTATGTAAAGTCATAAACAGTCAACAGTCACTAATGGCATAATCCACAGAACCTTTCATAACCTTTCATAACAGTCAATCTTTTAACAGTCTAATAGTCTACGAGATCTCGTGACTGGCCATGGGCCTTCATCTTCATGCCCTAACCCATGACTGATCAGATCATGAGTCTGCATGTTCATGTCGCACCCATGACCTAACTATCCATGGACGCCATGCTAGATTTGCAAATAAGGACATTCGTTCACAGTTTAAAATCACCTTTCAAACATATCATATCATAACGTCTCGCTTTGAAACATAATCCATTATAACATATCTTTACAGAAACGTTACTTACAGCGGGTTTCCAATACCGATTGCACGGTCTTCGAGGTTTGTCCTGCAATTAACATTATAAACATCTCTTAACATTTATGATCATCATACTTTAAACCATTCATGCCTCTCTTATCTTTCCTTCACTTTAAATTATGTCATTTCATTCTTCCTTTACTTCATTTCATGTTCATTTCATGCTCATGAGATGCTAAATGATGCAATTAACAGGGTAGAATCAAGTATACAACTTTCCCAAAAGTTTTCTGAAAAAGGCCTTCCCGCTCGAGCGCCACTTAGGCCGCTCGAGCGGGCTTACTTCCGCTCGAGCGGACACTGCGAAACTCTGAAATTCTGGAATTCCTTCAAGTTTGAACCCTAAGCTTTCTTCTTCTCTTGAACAATCCATTCCAAATACATAAAACCAAGTCCCAAGACTCTTGGAAAACAGTTTGAATTAACCATTACAACTTCAATCAAAACTCAAATAAATCACATAGAAGATCAATCCTTGATTTCAAATGAAAAACCATAATCATGCACATTAAAGCTTTTTAACTCTACATCCATGGAGTTTTTCTCAAATCTTTTCAAAAATCATGAATTCATGCCATGTAAAGCCATATATACTCAAATTAAACATAGCTTCCCTTTCCATTCCATCTATTTGTCATAAAATCATGAAGGAGTCAACTCTATTTCAAGAAATTAGAGATCGATTCTTACCTTGATCACTCTATTAAGCTTGATTTCTCTTTTCTTTCTTTTCTTTCCCCTTTGCTTTCTCTTCTTCTCTTGGTCTCTCTCTTTCCACGATTTTCTTCTCTCTCTCTCCTAGATATTTTCTCTTTCCTTTTGTTTTTGAGTCAACACAAGAGTCAAGCCTTATCTATATATATATCATAATAAACCATTTTGCTCCAACCACTTAGCCAAACAAGGCCCTTGTTCTTATAAATAGAATTGTGCCATAACACTTGAGCCAAACGGGACTTAGCGAATCAGACGAAATTCAGTCTTCAATTTATCGTCCCAAATGATTCTAAAAATTCCCGGTATCACGTAGGCGTGTTCAATTTCATTTTCTGAGTCCATTACGGTCAACAATTTCAGTCCCGAAATTGTAATTCCAACAGATATTTCTTACTTAAATCATACGAAAACATAATTAATTACCGACAATTATGATATACGATTCCGGGTCATTACACCTTGCCTCGAGGCTCTTGCTTTATTGCTTTCCTTAGCTGCCATTCTTAGATAGCTAGCTTATGCTTTGTTTTGTACTTAGATAGTTAATGCGTTTAACTATTCAGTCTGTTTTGTAATAGTTAGTTAACTAGGATTAGTTAATTAGCTTCTTTGTAATGTAATAGGTAGTTTAATTAGCTTAGATTAGCTAGTTAGCTTCTTATTCGGACCCTCCGTCGAGAGGACCAATTGTTGTAATAAGCGTGCGTGTGTGTGATGCATGTCTTCCAACCCCCATTTCTTTCTCCCTTTTTCTTAACCGCTTACGATGGTTAGTTTTAGGGCATATTTCGATTAGCATACCTTATGCTTTGCATGTGTGCATCCATTCATCTGTTTTGCATGCACCGGGCTCGGCGCATCATACTAATTGCATTGTATTTTCAATACATTTACTTGAATACGTGTTCAACAACATGTTATCAAGTTGCATTTCACATGATATTCTAGGTAGCCGAGCCTATCTTAGGTACATTTTCGCATGTGTTGCATTAGCCATCTTAACTTGAACTAGGATCATGCATGATTTCTAACTAGTTCTTTGTTTTGGCTCAGAGTACACTGTGAGTGTTTACGCTTTAGCATACTGCATGTGTGTTATTAACTGCCATGTTAAGCATGCTTGCCATGAGGCTAACTGCTTATTTGATATAACTGCCTGAATGCTTGTGGGTGAAGGTTGGATTACTTGAATTGAAATAATTCATTGAATCGAAACAATTCATTGAATCCCGAATTTAGCCTACTTGCGAGTAGCAAACTTCAAACCATTTTCACAAACGAACATGCAATGTTTTGTTCCAACTTAGGCGATCTAGTCTATACTTGTATGTTGTGCGCATCACATAGTAATTCTAGGTTAAATAAACGGAATAAGAACACATGTGTTTTCAAAAACAAAGTATCATGCTTAGTAAAGGCCGATCTTTTGATCGGGCGAGCGGGGCTGCTCATTGCATGACCTTCCCCTCTCGTACCCAAGTTCCCGAGCCGAGGCAACTTTGGTGATGACGGACACATGGCCTTCGGCACGAGTCAAGGTTTCCTAAATTTCCCCAAAAATAAAATATTTAGGTAGCGACTCTGTATCTGGCAAAGCAGTCCATATTTGGCACTTCTTTATTAAAATCAGTTTTCTAAAACGATTTGTCGGATTTGGACTCTTTGGTGATTTATCGATCTTACATCGCGCATTGTGAGATTAGATTCAGAACCGTGACATGAGTCCGAACTTGTAGTAGCTAGAGAGCAGACGAATTTCGCGCCTTCGTGCGCGGAGCTCGGGAGTCCTCGGGCACGTCTACAGTTTCTACCGACTCTGCTGGGGACTTAGAGAACTTGACTCGAACTCATGATATCTTGTTTTGTTCACACTTATGTGTCTCTTTGCATTGCATTGCATTTGCATTGGTGCGCCAAAGTCACCGTGTTCGCCGTCTACTATTCCTGAACGGTTAGCCTGAGGCTGTGTGCCATAAGGTTGACCGGTTACGGGTTCCGCCACGATGGGAACACAAACCCCGGTTGTTACCGGGGCACCCTTTTTTTGACCATTCGACCTAGTGCATGTCGAAATCCATAGTGACCATTCCAAACTAGGACAGGTTGCTTATCCAGTTATAGGTTGTTTGAAACCACTGTGTGCGTAGTGAAACCCTAGCTCCTGACAAAATAGGACAGGGAAACCCTATCCCAACATAGGGGTGTTTTGGCTCTCATTTGCTTGCTATGTGCTTTTAGAGTGTGTCTCTACAAGAATGCACGTATCAGTTTGCAAGTCTGGGTATCAGGCCTGAGGGCATCAGTGTTTGGGGGAATCAGTCTTACCTGAGGATATCAGTTTACACGCAGAATTTTGGGCAGAATTCAGTAGAGAGCACAGTCATTCAGCTTCGCTCATATCTATTCTGGTGAAATTGGGCTGAGATGCTGTCTGTTTTCTCTTTTGCAAGGTATTCGTGGACTTATAGCTTCAGAAGGCTCCGATATCCCCCGGGTACATTTGACTTTTGTTGATAGATTTTGTCGGGTCAGAGATTCAGTTCAAGGCAGCCAGTGCTTTCCTTCACTGAGGCAAGGCAGAGAAAAGCCAGTCAAGGCTCACCAATTCATCTGATCCGTTAATCACCAGTCACATCACCTCTGTTCAGTTCAGTTGACTCATGATGATGCAGAGTTCAGAAGAAATTGTAGTCATGACAGCGGCATTAAACCAAGGAATCACTATGCGGAGTGAGACCGATGCTAAAATGCAACACCCAGCTGGGGCGCCTACCGCATATCCAGTCTTGGAACCCCAATCATTTCAAACTCGCGAGCCCACTACGTTCGAGCTGATGGGAATGATCGGCGATCTTCAGAGATCTGTCACTGATCTAGCCTTCGAAATGTCGGCTCCGCTGTCGACCATATCATATGCCGAAAATTTCATGCCAAAAGATCCCCACTATTGGGGCAAATTGTAATTGAACTCATCCAACTTGAAGCCATCCCAAATTTGGGCAATGACATGTCGACAACAACCAGGCTTCGCACTGACGTAGCAACCCAAACCTTTGACCAAGCTAAGACAAATGGAAAGAACAAGGTGGAGGCAATCATCGACCCCTACGAACACCTTCTACAGGCTATCAAGGCTTTGAAAGCTGAAGGACTAAACAAACAGCAAGTGCTCACAGTTATCGCGAAAACTGTGGATGACACTTTCGTCACTTAGAATGAGAGCAGTTCGAATCAAGGGAACAGTCGGGAGAAGGGTCGTCGTACCAGAAACGATCCTATTAGCTCTAATCCTGCACCCTGAAGAGATCAGAAAACCAAGCCAGCACCTGCCGACCCCTTTGCTAGTGCACCCAGCAAAAATCCACAAACCTCGAAGTATCAACCCCGAGGTCGCAGGGTCTTCCATGCCCTCTATATGCCTTTGTCCAAGGCTCTTCAAATCCTTGCTGAAAAAGGCCATCTCAAACCCCTTGAGCCTCGGCCTCTCCCTAGTCGTCTTCCACCCGGTCATGATACTACTTAGTACTGTGCGTACCATGAACAAACCGGTCATAGCACCGACAATTGCTTCCGTCTTCGCCACGAAGTATAGGATTTGTTTGACAACGGGGTCGTCATCCCACCAAGCTCAGCAAAGTCTATTGTCACTGGATTAGTGAACTTGGGGGATAATACGAGTATGTGATCAGGGGATGAACCACCTGCGGGTGGCACTCAATTTACTCCAGATGTGGCGTATGGCACGCACTATTTTGAGCATTTGCGAATGCTAGTTTTTGTACTTTCCAACTTGGGTATTGGGTCGGTTTTGTTGTTTTGTATAGAGTCAACCTTTTTGTACTAAGTCAGTCGGGTCTGTCTTGTTGTATCGAGTCAGTCCTGTTGTATAGGAGTCGGGTGATTCTGGGAGTGTTACCTCGGACATCACTATTTTGTTTTGCGTTTGTCTTTTCGCTTTCTTTTGAGTCTGTTTCTGCTGTGGAGCCAGTTACACCAGAAGATATGGATGAAACAACAATGGTTTTCATGTTTTTGTGCTTATTTCTACTTTGAGCCTGTTGTGCCAGCAAGTTTAGAATGAAACGGCAGTACATTTCACCTGCTCTTCTGTGCCTTGAAATTATTGCATTGACCTAAGTTTTTTAAAACTTTTTGAACACTGTGATGAAAACAAAAAGGAATGAATTCCTCGGGATTTGTAAAATTTGATCAGCTGAGAGAAAGAGAGGCGTGCTAAGCCCTTAATGAATGAGATCATGCTTGTTAATGTGAGTACTAAGAAGGATCCTGGCTTGATCTAGATTGGTTCTACATTGTCTTCAACGCAAGCGACTAGTCGTTTTCTTAAAAGATTTCAAAAAATGTTTTGCGTCGTCCTGCGAAGACCTGTGTGGAATCGCTCTTGAGATTGTGCAGCTTAGGATCACTCACAGCCTTGAGACTCGACCCCTTGCTTTCAAACCTTGAACTTGGATTCATAATGTTCAACAGTCAACCCCAATGTGAGGCCTGTGTGGCCATATTCAAAGCAGCCCACGAATTAGGGCCAAGAAAAGTCAGATCAAGAAGATCGGATGAGATCAAAAGGAAGCTTGCGAAGCTAGATCAGAAGCACCCCTCGAACTAAGGGCAAAAATGTCAGATGTGCTCAAAGAGCGAAAAATTGGGACATTTCTCAAGCTAACGAAGATCGGCAAGAATGCCAAATCCCCGAAGGGAATAAAGAAGAAAGTATTGCTCAAGGACAACCGAGTTCCTATCCACAACACTAGGGGAAAATTCAACCCCATTGGATGGACTTCTACATCATCAACAAACAGCAGCCATTCTTCTGGATTCAGATGGCTTCGAGATCCAAAAACCATTTGACATGGACAAAGCTACACTTTTACCCTTGAGAGGCTCGCTGGGCCGAAAACCCGGAAGGGCGACCCAGGCAAAAGTTAGAGCAAATAAAAAAGAAAAGAAAAGAACAAAAAAGAAAAATGCAAAGAATGAAGAAAAGATGAAAAAAACAAAAAAATTGAAATAAAAAAAAATGAAAAGAATTGAAAAGAAAAAGAAGAACATAGCTCGCAAGGTTAAAAACTCGGAGGGCGGCCTTGGCAAAAGTTAGAGCGCAAAAGGAGAGGCTAATACCCGAGTGTACTTTACCCGGAACTACGTCAGGCTTGATTCCCATGTTTGGGATACGTAGGCAACTTCATTCTGAAGTCCAGCCATAAACACTTCCTAATCGATTATGTCCATGTAATGGTTCTGATCATCTTTGTCTTCTCTGTATCCGAGAGTTCGGTTGTGATCGTCACCTTGAGGGCTGATCATAGTGTGTTGTGGTGCTATTCAAACAAGGGACAACTTTCCATTGCCGTTCAGTGTGCTGCGGTGCTATTCAAACAAGGGACAATTTTCCATTGTTTTGGATCTGAGGTTGTGCATCTCGAGAGTAAATTTTGTGTTGGTCGAGCAGTGGCCTTTTGCAAAAATAGTTTTTGAGAATTTTTATTGAGGTTGATTAATTCTCTCGAAAATTATTCCATCTTTTGCAAACTGGACCATTTCTTGGACCCAAAAAAGAAAAATTTTCAGTGCTCACAATCTAACTTGCATGATTTCAAATTAGAAAATCGAACAAGTATGCTAATCTAACTCTCATTTTGGTCAAAATTGTTTTAGTAGAAAGCCAAAACAAAAAATGGTCAAAATGATGAACTAGGGGCACAGTTGAGTCAGGTGTTCTGTCTTTTCCCCATTGTCCACATACTTGCCAGAAAAAGGGACAACTGAAGCTAACAGCAAAGGGCCGAAAGCTTTCACATCCTCCAAGCAGCGAGGTATCAAGCTAAGTGCGAAGCACAAACTGGAATGGATCAAGATATTCCATTTCCTCATCTGGATACATCTGATCACGTCCAACCTCCCTAGCAAAGCATCGTCAACCGATGTCAGCTGCACATTTGCTACACACCCAGTTGTAGTGCAACCCCTCTGTAGGAAAGTTCACTGTTGTGAGCAAAAGAAGAAAAATCTAGCAGAATGCTAGGGGCAACAGCCCGCAACTTCCTGTTTATCCATCAACCACCCAGGGGAGGGATAAAAAAATCAGAGAGATTAAAGAATAGAGAGATGTGCGTGGAGAGAAAATTGAGAAAAGGGCTTTTTCAAAAAAACAAAGCCTGAGGGCCGAGTGATGTGAGAATCACAAATGAGAAAGGGTGGGAAACAATACCCGAAGAACTGGGCTCCTCGTGAACCGAGAGGTCTCTCGCCTTCGGAACACATCTGAGTGGTGTGTATGTGTTTTTGTTTGTCTCGATTCTTGTTGTGAGTCGTTTCAAGTGTCAATAGGTGTGTTTAGGTTGTTTTACCTTTGTTTTTCCTTTGTTGATGTGTTTAGGTTGTTTTACCTTTGTTTTCCGTTGTTGAGTCGTTTTGACTGTAGTCAATCGTAGGCTCAATACCCAGTTGAAAACTTATTCTCACTCTCAATTTCAAAAAAAAATAAATAAATTGTTTTGTACTCAGAGTGCTGTGTCATTCTCCACATTTGTGCAAAACAGGATTTATTCTTTTGTAAAACTACAGGGTTCAACCCAGGTCATGTGAAAACAGTAAAGCAAGGACCTATCTGAAGCTATATGGGTTCCACACTGCAAAGCAAAAGAAAAGAGGGAAAATTTTGAGCCTGAGTTTGTTTCAACTTCTGTAAGTTCCGTCATTACATCCCGTATGTTGAGAATGAGCAGTGTGCTATATGAGCTGTGTGCCAAATAAACCGAATACTGTGTTATGAACTGTGTAATGACTCCAAAATGTATGTCACAATTACCAGTAATTAATTATGTGTTTAGACGAATTAATTAGAAAATATCTGTGTGAATTAGAAACATATCTGTTGGAATTACAACTTCGGGACTGAAATTGATGACCATAATGGGTTCAGAAAATGAAATTGAACACGCCTATGTGATATCGGGAATTTTTAGAACCATTTGGGACATTTAATTGAGGACTGAATTTTGTCTGATTCGCTAAGCCATGTTTGGCTCAAATTTTTGGTACAAATCTATTTATATGATATATATGACTTAAGATAAGGATTGTTGACTCATTGACTCAAAAACAAGAGAAGAAAAATCTGGAAGGGAGAGAGAAGAGAGAATTCGTGGAGAAGAAAGGAAAACAAGGGAAAAGAAGAGGAAAAAGGGGAATCAAGCTTAATTCTCTCCAACTAAGTGCTTAAGGTAAGAATTCCTCTTTAATTTCTTGAAATAAGGTTGATTTCTTCATGATCTCATGGCAAAGAAATGGAATGAAAGGAAAATCGTGAATAATGGAAAGTATTATGTTGTGTTTTGATCTATGGAACATCTATGAGCATATATGGCATATTATCATGAATTCATATTTAAAATCATGGTTTTCTTGCATGATTTCCACATTTGAGGGAGACCTCCATGGATTTTAAGAATGAAGCTTTTATGTGCATGTTTATGGTTTTCCATCTTAATTCAAGGGTTGCTCTTTTATATGATGCATTTAGGTTTTGTTTAGAGGTTATGAAGTTTAATTCAAGTTGTTTTTCAAGTGTTTGGGCCTTGAGTTTCATGATTTTGAAGTTATTTTTGTAAAAGAAGAAGTCCCCTTTCAAAACAGAATTTTCGGACTGGTTTGGCCAAAATGCATTCTGCAGTTCCACCGCTCGTGCGGCCAAGGCCACCGCACGAGCGGACATGTACCGCACGTGCGGCCAGGGCCACCGCACGTGCGGCCAAACAGTGTTTTTTTTCAATTTTGCTCTTTTGATGTTTTCCGACTCCTAGGACTTCATTTACTTGATTTTTACATGTCATTTGCATCATTTAGCATCTCATAAACATGAAATAAAGTAACGAAAGAAAGATTAGAATGGCATGAACTACTTGATTTATGGCATTATGTGTTAAAGAATTGTGTTATAAATGTTGATGTTTGTAGGTCAAACCTCGAAGACCGTGCAACCGATTTTGGAAACCCACTGTGAGTAACATTTCTGTAAAGTTATGTTGATATGCAATGTATTTGAAGTGTTATATGAAATGCTATATGATACGATATGTTTTTGAAATGTGATTTTAAACCCGTGAACGAATGTCCTGATTTGCGAATC
Organism: Camellia japonica; assembly: GCA_030407325.1. NCBI lineage: Eukaryota > Viridiplantae > Streptophyta > Magnoliopsida > Ericales > Theaceae > Camellia > Camellia japonica. The sequence goes on from JAPPVO010000002.1 coordinate 91,841,586, forward strand.
TAGTATGGCATCCATAGATAGTCCTAAGTGGACCAATTTACGAGATCTCAGTATGTGTTTAATCGGTGTCCGGGACCGGTTACTCTAGTCGGAAGACAATATATGTTATGTTCTATGGGGTATGCCATTATGTATGTTCTGATATGAGATGAGTATGTTTATGAATGATTTGATTTACGGATATATGATATGCGGAATTCGTTCACTACCCCCTTTACTTTAATGTTACTTGCTGAGCTTTAGCTCATTGTTTGTATATATGTATTTATAGGTGAGCACTCTGGAAGTCAAGCCTAGGCGGGTCTTTCACCAAACCGCCATTTTGAAGCCTACCAGTGTTTTGAGTGCCTCCAAGTTGGGGCTAGGCCTGGAAGGCCGTACGAGCTTTGTTTTTGGTTGTATAGCTGTGGCGTGAGCCTATGTTTTGTATATGATATTTTGGTTACATGTTATGTATTGTAAGTGGGTAAATTAACATTTTTGGCATGTAAATATTTGTTCATATAAATGCACAGCTCTTTAGACTATTTGTATTTAGTTTTCGCTTCCGCGAGCCCCGATTATTTATGTTTTGTACAGGAAGGCCTGTGGTAATTTAGGATTACTGGCCGGTTACGATGCCAAACTTTTAGGGGCAGGTTTGGGTCGTGACAGAATGGTATCAGAGCACGAGTTAATTTACTCACACACGTGTCCATATGAGCTGTAGGGTGTCCTAGAAAAGAAATAGGGCATGGCATAAACATGTGTGCATGTGTGTGTGTGTTTCTAAATATAAAGGAACAAGAACTGTAAATGATGAGACAACAGAGGAACCACTATGTTGAGAATAAAATGTTCTATCTGCTATGGGTTCTATAGACCAATGGAGAACACCGATGCAAGGAATGTAGATGAGTCAGAATCTTCTAATGCCAGAATAGATCGATTAGAAAGAATGGTGGAAGCTTTAACTGGGTTGGTGAGACAACAGCAAGAGCAAAACCAACAACAACAGAGACAACCATTTCCGCCTCCTCCTCCACCACCTGTTCAAATAGAACCGATCAATAATGATGACATTATCACTCTTACACAGAAATACAAGAAACTTAAACCACCGGAATTTGCAGGAGGAATTAAACCATTAAAAGCGGAGGCATGGGTATTAGAAACTGAAAAGATTTTTGAAGTGTTTCCGTGTACAGATGTCTATAAAGTTTTGTTAGCAACATTTACTCTAACAGAAGAAGCTCGAAGATGGTGGATGCTCGTACGAGGTGAGAATAGGGACTTAACATGGGATCGATTCAAAGAGATGTTTTATGAAAAATATTTCCCACAATGTATGCGAGATAGGAAGATATCTGAATTTGAACAGTTGAATAGCGGAATATGAGAGTAAATTTACTGAATTAGCCCGTTATGCTCCTCATATGGTTAATACAGATTACAATAAGGCAAGAAAATTTGAGGGTGGCTTACATGTTTAGGTACTTGACAGGTTAAATGTGTTAAAATTAGAAAAATATGTTGATGTCCTTGACAGAGCCTTGATGGCTGAAACAAATATTGCTACCTTGAAAATGTGCAAGCCAACAGCAATGACTGAAGCAGAAAGTAAGAAATTCAAGAAACAGAAAGTAGAAACAGTTAGTGAATCCATGGGCTCCGTGAATGAGAATTTGACTTCAAGTATTAGTGAGAATATAAAGAAGGGAAGTAGTGGAAGTGTGGGCATACCTACTTGTAAGGAGTGTGGGAAGCAACATTGGGGTATTTGTCGCCGTGGATCTGGAGTTTGTTACAAATGCGGACAGAAATGACACATAGCCAAAGCTTGCCCACAAGCTTACTCAAGAAATGAGAGACCCATTACTAGTGGAGTTAACTCAGCAACAACACCAAGGACAACTACAACATCGACTCCTGAGGGGAATACTTTGAGACAAGGAAGGGTTTTCACCCTAGTTTCAGAAAAGACACAGAATAGTGGAAAAGCGACTACAGGTATGATTTTCCTATCTATTGTTATGTTGGCTCTGTTACCTATGCGATGAAAATACTGAATATGTGACTGTGACGGAACAAATAAAAATTAATAATTAGTTTTCATACCTATACTGTGGCAGACCAATTGAACATGAGCTAGAACAATTGACTATGGGTTATTATGCTTGGCAACTTGAACTATAATCTCCGAAACCAAATGTATCCTAGACTTTTGATTGAACTGATTTTGGTGGATATGAATGACTTCTATGGTACCGGGCTATATTGCTAAGGAAACGACAAATTTAAGATGTGTTTGACCATTTGGACACATATGAATTATTACCTTTGCTATGAATTATTACATTTATGTTATTACCTTTGCATTGAATACGATGGAATTTGTTAGTTGACTTCAGCCTTATGTACAAGATATGCTCATTATGTGTTTGACTGCTATGATATGGCCTTCGGATACAAGAACTACTTCGTCATGCTGAATAACTGAATAGAACCATTGAATTATGACTAGAAACATGTGACTGGGATTTCTGCTTTGGACCTTGTCAGGATAAGTTAAGTTTGGAGGACCAAACTTCCTAAGGTGGGAAGAGTGTAATGACCCCAAAATGTATGTCACAATTACCAGTAATTAATTATGTGTTTAGACGAATTAATTAGAAAATATCTGTGTGAATTAGAAACATATCTGTTGGAATTACAACTTCGGGACTGAAATTGATGACCATAATGGGTTCAGAAAATGAAATTGAACACGCCTATGTGATACCGGGAATTTTTAGAACCATTTGGGACATTTAATTGATGACTGAATTACGTCTGATTCGCTAAGCCATGTTTGGCTCAAATTTTTGGTACAAATCTATTTATATGATATATATGACTTAAGATAAGGATTGTTGACTCATTGACTCAAAAACAAGAGAAGAAAAATCTGGAAGGGAGAGAGAAGAGAGAATTCGTGGAGAAGAAAGGAAAACAAGGGAAAAGAAGAGGAAAAAGGGGAATCAAGCTTAATTCTCTCAAACTAAGTGCTTAAGGTAAGAATTCCTCTTTAATTTCTTGAAATAAGGTTGATTCTTCATGATCTCATGGCAAAGAAATGGAATGAAAGGAAAATCGTGAATAATGGAAAGTATTATGTTGTGCTTTGATCTATGGAACATCTATGAGCATATATGGCATATTATCATGAATTCATGTTTAAAATCATGGTTTTCTTGCATGATTTCCACATTTGAGGGAGACCTCCATGGATTTTAAGAATGAAGCTTTTATGTGCATGTTTATGGTTTTCCATCTTAATTCAAGGGTTGCTCTTTTATATGATGCATTTAGGTTTTGTTTAGAAGTTATGAAGTTTAATTCAAGTTGTTTTTCAAGTGTTTGGGCCTTGAGTTTCATGATTTTGAAGTTATTTTTGTAAAAGAAGAAGTCCCCTTTCAAAACAGAATTTTCGGACTGGTTTGGCCAAAATGCATTCTGCAGTTCCACCGCTCGTGCGGCCAAGGCCACCGCACGAGCGGACATGTACCGCACGTGCGACCAGGGCCACCGCACGTGCGGCCAAACAGTGTTTTTTTTCAATTTTGCTCTTTTGATGTTTTCCGACTCCCGGGACTTCATTTACTTGATTTTTACATGTCATTTGCATCATTTAGCATCTCATAAACATGAAATAAAGTAACGAAAGAAAGATTAGAATGGCATGAACTACTTGATTTATGGCATTATGTGTAAAGAATTGTGTTATAAATGTTGATGTTTGTAGGTCAAACCTCGAAGACCGTGCAACCGGTTTTGGAAACCCACTGTGAGTAACATTTTTGTAAAGTTATGTTGATATGCAATGTATTTGAAGTGTTATATGAAATGCTATATGATACGATATGTTTTTCAAATGTGATTTTAAACCCGTGAATGAATGTCCTGATTTGCGAATCTAGTATGGCATCCATAGATAGTCCTAAGTGGACCAGTTTACGAGATCTCGGTATGTGTTTAATCGGTGTCCGGGACCGGTTACTCTAGTCGGAAGACAATATATGTTATGTTCTATAGGGTATGCCATTCTGTATGTTCTGATATGAGATGAGTATGTTTATGAATGATTTGATTTACGGATATATGATATGCGGAATTCGTTCACTACCCCATTTACTTTAATGTTACTTGCTGAGCTTTAGCTCATTGTTTGTATATATGTATTTATAGGTGAGCACTCTGGGAGTCAAGTGTCACGACCCAAACCCGCCCCTATAGGTTTGGCACCGTAACCGGCCAGTAATCCGAGGATTACCTACGGCCTCTGAACGGATTAACATAATATTAAGGGGCTGCGGAAGCAAATAAGAATATACAACGTCCATTGAGCTGTGCAGACTTATATGAGACAGAAAAATTTAAAACTTTATTTACATATATATATACACATGACTTGAAGAACCAAACAAGAAACATAACTTAAACTTTACATTACATAACGATAACACTTAACATATCCGGAACCCCCACGGGAGGCACATAGGTTGGCTGACAAAATAGATTCTAGACAGAAGCCTCTAGCCTGGTCACGCGCCTGATCACCTACATACATAAATAATACAGTAAGCTAAAGCCCAGTGAATAATAACAGAGTAAAGGTTTTAATGAATGATGTCCATCACAGAGTTAGAAATCAGAGTTTATATCAGAAACATAACCTTATCAGAAACAGAGTCTTATGCATATTCAGATTTCAAATCAGATATAGGTTCAGATACATGTTCATATTCATAATCATATTCAGATTTTGCATAAGATCATATGTGGTACACCCATTAGCTATCCGATCAAGTAGGTCTAAAGACCACAACAAGTAGGTCCGAAGACCACAACAAAGTTGGTACCAACAACCATAAAGGTCCATATCTTGCGCGCAAGCAACCACGGTATTATTACCCCCAGGCAAGGGCCGTAGGCCACGGTATTGTTACCCCCGGGCGAGGGCCATAGGGACTAAGGGTGCCACAACTACTTTTCAGAAAACTGGACATTCATTCATTCATTTCCAACATATCAAAGCTTTTCCAAGAATCAATTATTTCGTGCCATAGTATACTGAAAATACATAACATTGAACATAACTTTACAAAGTTATTACTCACAGAGGGCTGCAGAGGCAAATCAGACAGACTGGATATATCAGATAAATCGGGCAGACAATGGCGCGTAACCTACACAAACATATAACATATACACATTGAAATACAATATTACTCCCTTGATTAAACTTGTCCTTTCTAGTCTTTAGTCTTTATAGTCCGAAGTTCTACTACGTTTATTCTTTCTCACATAAATAAATCGGGTTCTTATTTCACATATTCTTTCATTACTAAGTCCTTCTTTTCCAAATAGATTGATCCCTTACTTGGCTTATTCATTCTTTAACTAACTAATCTATGTTGACTAGTAGCTTATTATTCATTATTAAGTCATAAATTCCTTAGAACATTATTCACCTGCATGAAATTGACATCAAAATTACTAGTTTTATATTCTTATAAATTTTTCAACTAGTTTCCATAATCTTGGACTTAGCTTAATTTATAACCATAGATGCCCCAAAATATGTTTAATCTCAAATTACAAGTGTGGATTAAAATCTAATTATAAAATCAACACTTTATCTAACATTAGGATTAATTCTAATTTTCCATAAACTTGATGTTTATAAAACATTTCATTTCTCTCTTCAAAATATGAGATTGAATTAATCCAAATCCTTCAAAATCCATGATGTATGCAATACAAATAGATCCAATTTTACTATTAATAACAAAATCAACTTAACTTAATTTTTAACCAAATACGTAATTTATAATCATGGATAATTGAATAAAATTCTTAAATCACATCACATGCATGGGTTACATAAAAATCCAATTTCATCTTAATTCCATGAATTTAACCTCAAATCTCAAGTATTAGAGGATGATTCTACAAAATCAAGCCAAAGATAATTAATTTCTAACTTAACTCTCATAAACTTGATTTTAACTCCACTTCATCATTTTCTTATCAATTTCATTCCAAACCCATAAAATTGGTTTTCTAACTCTTTTCTATCACCTTAAATTATGAAATTGAAATTATGAAACTCTTAGAAAAGTATTTGCATGTGTGAAATTATAATCAAAAATTAAACCATCTACATCAAAATCCCTTTAACTCAAAATTAAGCTCACAATGTTCATGAATTAATTCCTTAATTTCTCTAAATTACATGCATGCAACCATAAGATTCAAATTCATATAAAATAATTAATTTCCATAATCACTAACCTAACCCATTTGCATGAACCAAATCTTTAATAAACCTTGTTGCATGTAATTTATAGAACCCAATTTATGAATGATTCCCAAAATCAAACTCAAACATAACAAATTTAAAGAACCATAATTCATATTTTCAACCTAATTTGATTAAACATGCAAGATTATAAAAATCAATCCCAAAATAATTACATTCTAAATTAATTTCTATGATCATGAATCTAATTTAATTTCATCATCTATTTGCTAATTTCCTTTTAACTACATGAAATTGAACTCATTACCTCTTAATTTCAGCATGTAGGTAATTTATTTACAAGATTGAGCTTTAATTTCTTACCCAAAACTTTCAATTTGATGAATTCTTCCACAACCTTTTTGAGCTTCCTCACTTTTCCTCACTTAGTTGCCTTGGGTTCGCATCTCCAAAGCCTCTCCAGCAAAACCATGACTTCGGCCCCCTTTTCCTTTCTCACTCTCGGTTTTGCACAGCAGATTATGACTTTGCATGTAAAACAATGAAGCTCTCTCTCTCTCTCTCTTTTCTAAATGTTGAGCTTCAGATAATACCTATACTCACACACACATACTTCACTTCTTGGCCTCACATGGCACACGTGCACTCTCCTTAGTTCTCCAACACATCACATGCACACACACACCCACCGAATTTCTTCACACACCCACACTTACCTACATTCTTAATCTTAGATTCAATTCATGTTTAGGATTTATTTAATTAAGCAATACTTAGTTTTTATAAATTTCAATTAGCACAACATTAAATTAATTATGACTAACCATAAATCCCACATGATTCAATTGATTTAATTCGACTTCCACTAAGGCCCAATTAATTATATTTAATTCTATCAATCTGAATCAGATTTTTAGTCAGACTTCCAAAATGCTCCAAATATTAAATTAAACTTATTTTCATCCTCAATTTTGATTTCTTAAATCATTTAAACCTTCAATTTCTGATCAGACTTAAAATTTCGCCATTACATAACATATTCAAATTGGGCACATCATAATTAAATTTAATTCGCAATAATCACAATCCTCAATCTTTCATAATTTAATTAACTTAATTTTCTCCAATTCGGATCTAATTAATCGAATCTCAATTTCACTACGCTGAATCGAATATTTAATTAAACTCCCAAATGGGTCTGTAATTAAGATTAAATTGATTCGACTTCTTAACTTCACTTACTTAAGCCATTTGGACCCTTAATTTCTAATTCCAAAATAAACCTTCAATAAAATCATATACGAGTCAGATTCCACAATTCTCATAAATCCCAAATAAATTATAATACTCGGCAATTAAATCTCAGATCCTCTTAATTAATCAAGTACTAATCATTATACGTGATGGGGTTGTTGCATCAAGCCTAGGCGGGTCTTTCACCGAACCGCCATTTTGAAGCCTACCAGTGTTTTGAGTGCCTCCGAGTTGGGGCTAGGCCTGGAAAGCCGTACGAGCTTTGTTTTTGGTTGTATAGCTGTGGCGTGAGCCTATGTTTGTATATGATCTTTTGGTTACATGTTATGTATTGTAAGTGGGTAAATTAACATTTTTGGCATGTAAATATTTGTTCATATAAATGCACAGCTCTTTGGACTATTTGTATTTAGTTTTCACTTCCGCGAGCCCCGATTATTTATGTTTTGTACAGGAAGGCCTGTGGTAATCTAGGATTACTGGCCGGTTACGATGCCAAACTTTTAGGGGCGGGTTTGGGTCGTGACAAACTGTGTATTTAGAATGTGCAGTGTGCTACATGAGTTGTGTGTTCAAAGTGAACCGAATACTGTATTGACTGTTTCGATACCAGAACGACGATCAGAAGTGCTCTCCCTGAGCACCGTCCTTGCCAAAGGTATCTTGGCTGTGTTTGCAATGAGTTCCTAGGAGATCAACTGCGACAGTGGAAACTAGAGTTTGAATGGCTGATGCCTAGAACGCAAAGGTTTGGACTTTCTGAGACTAAAGTCTGGTTTGAATACCCAGGGGTGTATCCCTGGCTTGAAATCTGTATGGAAGCCCCATAGGTTGAGGTAGCGGGTATGCGCTTCAATTCTGGATACTAAACCAACCTAGTCTGTCACCCCATAGGAGAATAGGGAAAGTTGTGAATATGGTCGGGAAGAAAAGCGGCATCTGTGGTTTCTACATACAGAGGTTACCCCTTGTCCGCATATCAGAACCTTTATACTGTGAGTTAAAGGCACGATATTGTATGTACAGATCATTTGAAGCTGGCACAACCAGACGATGTTGTATGTGTTTTAGTTAGAGGAACTCCAGGTGAGATCATTCATGTTCTCTCGAACTCGTTTGGATACCTTTCTCCTTTCTCCTCTCGCATGAGATGCGCTTGGACGTATTCGCATCCCTCTCTGGTCTAGGAGACCTTAAATCCTCTGAAGGTGCAATTCCTTTGGTGTTTGTTGTGCCCGAACGACTTCCGGTGGTCTGGTATAGCCACATGCCTATGTTTGTTTTGAGTTCCTAAGAGATCAACTGAGACGGTGGAAACTAGAGTTCGAATGGCTCATGCCTAGAACGCAAAGGTTCGGGATTTCCGAGACTAAAGTCTGGTTTAAATACCCAGGAGTGTATCCCCGGCTTGAAATCTGTATGGAAGCCCCATAGGTTAAGGTAGCGGGTATGCGCCTTAATTCTGGATACTGAACCAACCTAGTCTGTCACCCTGTTGGAGAATAGGTAAAGCTACGACCATAGCCAGGGAGAAAAGTAGTACTTGTGGTTCAATCGAAAAGAAGGGAAAGATTCCTACATCAGCATAAGGTAGGACATTGCTGAGGTAGGTCATTGCCAATTGCCCCTGTAAGGTACCTTCACTTCCTAATTACTACATCATCTAGTATGTCTATTACATTGTACATAGCATTTATCGCATGCATTCACTGCATATCCATTGTATCGCTTGCGCCTTTCCATGTTAAGCTTAGTCTGGCATGTGTCCATACTTTTCGCGTTAAAGTATGGTTATGTGATTATGTGTACGCGCCTATTCCACTAAGGGAATTGTGGTTTGAGGGTGACGGCACCATTTCTGTGTTAGACGTGGTTTGTTTTGTGTCTATGCCTTTTCTAGGCAAAATGTGGTTTGGCCGCGTGCCTTATTCACTCCATTCATTGCATCCATTGCATTGTAGTTTGTTGCATTCAGCTACATTGTCCATCTATCGCTTGCGCCTTTCCATGTTAAGCTTAGTCTGGCATGTGCCCATACTTTTCGCGTTAAAGCATGGTTATGTAATTATGTGTACGCACCTATTCCACTAAGGGAATTGTGGTTTGAGGGTGACGGCACCATTTCTGTGTTAGACGTGGTTTGTTTGTGTCCATGCCTTTTCTAGGCAAAATGTGGTTTAGCCGCGCGCCTTATTCACTTCATCCATTACATCTATTGTATTGTACTTTGTTTTGTTGTATTAAGTATTTAGGATCACGATCTTTCCTCAGCAGATCATTCCTCACTTATATCATACCACCTAATTACTTGTACTTTGTGGTCTCTCTGCGAAACACATAGTTTTGCATGTGCTCGCACCCCTTTCACGTTGAAACATGGTTCTGCTATGTGTAAGCATCCATGCTGGGCTGAGGCCAGTACTGAGGATGTAGGCACTTAGCCTGTGTTAGGCGTCGTTCGGCTCGTGCCCACTGCATTTTCTGTGTTAAAAGTAGTCTAATGTTGCATCTCCATTCCTTTATGATATTTGTGTGGTTTTGTACTACTTGTGGTTTGATCATCTCAAATACATTGCATATCATTTGCATTGTTTCGTTACATTGTATATTATTACATTGTTTTGTAATATTGCATATCATTTTGCATCTTGCCCCTGCTTGCGGGCACATCTCTTTGTTATCTTGCCTGTTTGTCTAAGTCTTCGGCCTTATCAAAAATAGGTCATCTCTGGGCTTTGACATTCACTCCCGTCACTTATGACTTCCGAGTTCTGTCAAAGAGGGGCAACTGTAGACACCCCATTTTTTACCGACCTTAAGACTCAGACGTCACCGATTGAGCGCTCGGTGATAGTGCATGTTGTGCTCATTTCGAGTTTCTGGAGTTTTGGCTGGGTGCCTTGCCTCCGGGCCTCTGAACTCTTTGTGCTTCGGCTTGGTTTGCGGACCAAGCCTTGTTTCTCTTCCCTGGAGGGAGGGGGTGGTCTTTTAGACCATCCTTTTGTGGTCATATCGTGGTCGTAAACCATTTTTCCCGCTTGGAGACTAGTTTCCGGTTTTCGGAGCCTTCGGCCACGAGCCTTGTCTCGGGACCGCTTAACGTTCTCCGTTTGGCGTGGTGTTTGAACCACACCTTGTTTCCTTGGCCTAGAGGGCCACTGTGGTTTGGGAGACCACTTTTGTGGTCGTAAACCACTTTTGCTGCTTGTCAGCTAGTTTTCGAGGCTCCCAGCTACGCGCTTTGCCTCCCGAACTTTCGTCTTGCATCCGTTTTGGTTTGTTTTTGGTACAAACCTTGTTTTCCTTGTTTGGAAGGTGGTACAAGGGTGGGAGACCAGTTTCTCTCCCCGCAAACCACTTTTCCTCCTGCCAGCTAGTTTTCTAGTCTGACAACTAGTCTCCTTGGTCTTTGGGCCATCTTTTCTGGTCGACCACCACACCTTTTGCTTGTTTTCATGCTGCTGACCATCTCCACCATGGCCGACCAGTTTTCTTTTTGGGAGACCACTTAAAGTGGTCAGCTGACCACTTAAAGTAGCTGGCCGACCACTTCAAGTGGTCGGCTGCTTTTTGCCACCTTTTTGGAGATATTTTTGGCCAGCTGGCACAGCTGGAGAGCATAAGAACCATCCTCCATACACGTGTATGGAGGGATGACCTTGAGCCTTAGCTTCTTGAAGAAGCTTGTGCTTTTGCTCTCTATAAGAGGGAGGCTCTGCCTCCTTCCTCCAGGTTCAGAAAATTGGCTTGAGAGTTATACATATAGCTTTGTCTCTATATTGCTCTTCTTCTTCATTTTTGTGCCTTAAAGTGTCATTTTGTCTTACTTTAACACACAAACACACACTCAAACACCATCCTTTTGTTGCTGAGGTGCTTAGGAGCTGGTTTTGGTGTTATTGGTTTGGTTTAAGCTTGGAAAACCTGCTGGAGTTGAGGTTTTGAAGGTGTTCATCAAGGGTGAGCTTCTAACCCTTAAATCCCTTGATTTTGCTTAAGCTTTTAGACCTATTTGCATGTTGTTTTAGACTTGACTTTAAACTACAAAAAGTTCTGTTTTTCAGTCCTTGTGAAGTTTGTTTAAGGTCACTTTTGCATTGGGGTTGGTCCACCCCCTCTTAGGCCTTGTTAGGCCTTGTTTTGAGCCATCCCTTTTGGCTCTTGTTCTAGCCTTTGCATGACCTTTCTACCACTGAAATCCAGAGGATTTTCAGTGGTGGAAAGGTGGTTTTGAGGTCCTTAATAGGAGAGGGTCATCCCCTTTCCTTGTGTCTTCAATACTTGTCTTGAATGCCTCATATGTGAGCATGTTTGTTAAGTTTATGTTGGCCATATCTTAGCTTGTATTTGGGCTTATTTTGCTGAGGCATACCACTATTTTTACTTGGTTTGGTCACTCCGTGCATGGTTTATACACTTGTAGTGTAAATATCAAAAACTAGCTTTGTATGCTTCATGAAGTAGCATGTCATTCTAGCTTGTTTTGTGTCCATTTAAGCATGTTTTTGGTGATGTTTTGCCATGTCATACCTCTGTTAGGGTTTGGTTTGGTCACTCCTTGCATGCTCTATGCACTTGTAGTGCAATTCCAGGAAATAGCCTAACATGCATCATGCTTTAACATGTCATTCTAGCATGCTTTTGGCTTAACTTCAAGAAGATTTTGTCCATGTTTTAGCATGCTCTAGCTCTGATTTGTGTTATTTTGGTCATGCATGCCTTGCTTTGTATAGCTATAGTGCATTCTAGCTTGTTAGCTTTGTGTGTCAAGTCCATTAGCATGCTTTACTTGGCCTATTTGAATGATTTGGCATCATCTCATATGTGATTTCAGTCCATGTTTCATGCTCATGCACTTGCATTTATCACTCATTCAATGCGTTGGAGGGTTTCCCCCTTCATGCCTTAACATGAATCATTGCGTATGCCTTCATGCCTTAGCTTGCGAGCCATAACTTCAATGTGTTTTTGGGGTTATCTTGCCATGATATAACTCTGATTTTTGTTGGTTAAGTCATCCCATGCTTGGTCTTAATAGGTGTAGTGTAATCCACCTTATTTGCCTTGTATGCATCATACCTTATGCCCTTCATGCTAGCTTGTTTTGGCTTCCTTCCATGCATGTTTTAGTATCATTTTGACATGTTCTAGGACTGTTTTGGGTTGCCTTTGCCATATCCTTCATGCTTTGTATAGCTGTAGTGCAATTGGCCTTGCTAGCTTTGTGTTTTGTTGACTCATGCATGCTATCTTTGAGCTATTTAGATGATTTGGCATCATTTAATACTTCATTTAAGAGCTTTTAACATTGCCATGTTCCCACTTCTTTCATGCTTTGAATGCCTTTAAGTATTGTGCATTGTTGCCTTACTTATGGCCTAGCATATATGTCATCTTGCCTAGGTCTTTGAGCCTCCATCTTAGCATGTTTTGGTCATTGTTTTGACCTATTTCAGCTCTGTCCATGGTTGGTTCATGCACTTTTGCCATATATTGCATGCCCCCTTTGTAGCCCTCTTTACTAGCCTTATGCTTTAAGGACCTTTGCATACTATGCTTGTGTTGTTTGAATGATTTGGCATCATTTCATACCTTATTTCAGTGCATTTAGTGTTGTTACACTTCCGCATTTATCACTCCTTGAGCCCTCATGAGAGTTGTGCTCTTAGGCCTAGTTGGTTGGCCAATGCATTGTGCATGCATGCCTTGTCTTTTGGTGCCTTTGTTTTGGTGTTATGGCCACTAATTTGGGCATGGCTGAGGTCTGTCCATTTTGGTTTAAGTCCATTGAGCATTGGGTATGCCATGATTATTGCATTGTGTATGCTAGTTGTTGTTCTTAAGCATTGTACATTGTTCATGCCATTAGCCTTGTTAGGTTATTCATGTTTGCATGCTTGTTCCTTGCATGTTGTTCACACGCTTGTTTCATTGTATTGCATATTTGCATGCTTGTGTTGCATTGCATTTTTACATGCTTGAGTCGCATTGTGTATTTCATGCTTGTGTTGCATTTTGTTTGGAATAGGTGTTAGTCCAAACACGAGAAACGAGGGACGTTTCATACTTAAAGTGATGAAACGTGCCTCAATTCTCGGTCGCCGACGCTCTTAATCTAGCATGATAGAGTTTTAGGCCTTATGTGTTTATGTGTGCATTCATTTCATATTGAATTGTGCAACTTCGCCTCTCGGCCATCACGCATTGAAATGCACGATTGGTGGCCCGAGGATCAAGAATCACACTCCCTTGAGCTTATGAAATGATAGGGAGGGTGGTTGTGCACACATACCTTGCAAATACATTGCCATGCCCTTTCTTGCTCTCTGTTGCAGCAAACTGGAGGAATACAGCAACAACTGGTCGGCCAGCCAGAAAAACTAGCTAGCCAACCACTTTTTCTGGTTTTCAGCACAGAAAGTGGTTGGCAGGTGGCTGGTGACACCTCTAGGTGGTCGGCCACCCTCCCACAGGTTCCCATGGTGGATTTTAAGCTTTCTGGAGCTTGGTGCAAGGTTCTGAGAACAATTGAAAACAGAGGCAAGTCGGGGCATCGCGTTGGATTTCCGAACGAAGCGACCGAGCATGCATGAACTCCTTGCCTCAAGGCTCCTGCTTTATTGCTTTCCTTAGCTACCATGCTTAGATAGTTAGCTTATGCTTTGTTTTGTACTTAGATAGTTAATGCGTTTAACTATTCAGTCTGTTTTGTAATAGTTAGTTAACTAGGATTAGTTAATTAGCTTCTTTGTAATGTAATAAGTAGTTTAATTAACTTAGATTAGCTAGTTAGCTTTTTATTCGGACCCTCCGTGGAGAGGGCCAATTGTTGTAATAAGCGTGTGCGTGTGTGATGCATGTCTTCCAACCCCCATTTCTTTCTCCCTTTTACTTAACCGCTTACGATGGTTAGTTTTAGGACATATTTCGATTAGCATACCTTATGATTTGCATGTGTGCATCCATTCATCTGTTTTGCATGCACCGGGCTCGGCGCATCATACTAATTGCATTGTATTTTCAATACATTTACTTGAATACGTGTTCAACAACATGTTATCAAGTTGCATTTCACATGACATTCTAGGTAGCCGAGCCTATCTTAGGTACATTTTCGCATGTGTTGCATTATCCATCTTAACATGAACTAGGATCATGCATGATTTCTAACTAGTTCTTTGTTTTGGCTCGGAGTACACTGTGAGTGTTTACGCTTTAGTATACTGCATGTGTGTTATTGACTGCCATGTTAAGCATGCTTGCAATGAGGCTAACTGCTTATTTGATATAACTGCCTGAATACCTGTGGGTGAAGGTTGGATTACTTGAATTGGAACAATTCATTGAATCCCGAATTTAGCCTACTTGTGAGTAGCAAACTTCAAACCATTTTCACAAACGAACATGCAATGTTTTGTTCCAACTTAGGCGATCTAGTCTATACTTGTATGTTGTGCGCATCACATAGTAATTCTAGGTTAAATAAACGGAATAAGAACACATGTGTTTTCAAAAATAAAATATCATGCTTAGTAAAGGCCAATCTTTTGATCCGGCGAGCGAGGGTGCTCATTGCATGACCTTCCCCTCTCGTACCCAAGTTCCCGAGCCGAGGCAACTTTGGTGATGACGGACACGTGGTTTTCGGCACGAGTCAGGGTTTCCTAAATTCCCCCAAAAATAAAAATATTTAGGTTGCGACTCTGTATCTGGCAAAGCAGTCCATGTTTGACACTTCTTTATTAAAATCAGTTTTCCAAAACGATTTGCCGGATTTGGACTCTTTGGTGATTTATCGATCTTACATCGCACATTGTGAGATTAGATTCAGAACCATGACATGAGTCTGAACTTGTAGTAGCTAGAGAGCAAACGAATTTCGCGCCTTCGCGCGCGGAGCTCGGGAGTCCTCGGGCGCGTCTACACCGACAAACAGATATTTTTGGCTGCCAATTGTCCCTATGTGCATGTCTTGCACCAGCTGTCTGAATACAGATATTTCCAATGTGAAAAGGTATTTTTCTATAAATACATGACCCCCCTCATGGTTTGGGGTTAGAAAAATTCTCCAAGTGCCTATAACTTGCTCAACACACTACCTCTCTCTTTTGCAATATACATGTACTATACATACACTTCCTAAACGTAAACTTGAGGCCTCTTGCTAAGATTCTTGAACACAAATTTCAGCTCTTCAGAGTGTTCAACTTGTGATTTGTGAACTAGAAGAGCATCCTCTCTTTAAAGGGTAATCTTTGAGCTTTTCTTTGCTTTTTCACACTATTTTTCAAAGTGTTTTTAAGTTTGAAAATTTGATTTTAAGTCACAAAAAATAGAAGGGACTAGCCACCCTTCTTTGGCTTGCTTACTAAACTTTTTTCCTTCCATTTTTGTTCAAGTTTTCTATCATTTTCAAAATGATTTTAGTACTGTTTTGTCCTATTTAGGGGCTGTTTAGTGTGTTTATTTAGTTTATGCTTTGATTACTATGCTTGTGTTGTTGTAAGTCCTCATGGATTTGGGTGTTTAGGCCATAGCCATCAATTTATTTGAGTCGATAGATTTCTTTACATAGTTTTCATGTAAATATTCACACTTGTAATAATCAACTTTGCATTATCATCTCTGTAATCTCCCTCCTTTCTTTATTTCTTTGATTAAGAGTTCTATTAAATAAAGGATTGTTGCTCAAGGCATAAGAAAGAGACCTTTCATACTTAATGGTTTAATCTCTTCGGAGGTTCATTACCAAGGTATTACATCTCTCTTATGCTAAGTACAACCTCTTGTTTGATATTTCTCTTTATCACCGATGTATTTACTTCTAAGGGATTAACTTTCTAGTTTAGACCCTTGGAAATCATAAAGGAAGGTTTCATTATAACTTGTTATCGGGTTTGGATTTAGGATCATTATCACCCCTTTCAGGTTTGACTCTGAATTCATTATTGCTCGTAAATGAGTTTGATTCCTCCTTTATAATTTTCCCTGTAGAAAAGGGCTTGAAAATCTTATTTCTCGAATTAAGTCAATGCTTGATACTCTTTATTGCTTTTTGGACTTAGTGGACGTAATCTACACAACAAAAATGAAGAAAAGATAAGAAATAGAAAGGTAATGAAAAATGACTAATAAAATTAGAGTAAAAGAGGTAAAAAGGGTAACAAAATTGAGTTAGGTTCAATCGAACGTTATATTGAACCTATTGTGTCTTGACTCATTGCATACTCTTTAGTGATGTTCAATGATTCAAGAAGCAATGTACACTTCTTCCCTTAAGGTAACTCTATGATAGAGAGGAAGTATTGTTGGTCTTTCATTTTCTTTTATTGAGCTTTTGTCCTATCGGTTCTAAGATCATCACGTAACAACTTTGCGACAATTGATGATTTGAGAAACGAATCTACTCCTCATTTGATCATCTTTATGATAGGAAGGGTAGAGAGGATAAACATCTCCTAGAAACACTCTGTTTTTGCTCTGTTGTAGCAGGGTAATTCCCAAAAAATAGTGGCCGGCCGGCCACCATTCTGTACGACCGACTACTTTTCAAGGCTGGCCAACCACCTATTTTATACATGCAATGGCATTTTTGTAGCAGAACATAGCAGAACCTAAGGCCAGAACAGAATAAATTTTTGACTGCAAACAGAGCAGATTCTGGCAACAAAGAGAGAGGTTTCTGGGAGGTTGTTCTCAGTTGTGTGCGTGCAGCTCCTCATCTCCCGTTCTCATCCTTTAACTTAGTGCTTTAATAATTAGTATGTGTAATTAATTAGTTGGTTTCATTTGAATTTGTAATAGCTAGTTAATATAGTTAATTCATTTGGTGTTTGTAATAATTAGTTAATTAAGACATTCATTCAGACCCTCTTGTGCAAGGGCAAATGTGTAACACTTGTAATATTTGTATGTCTTCCAACTCCCATTTCTTTCTCTCTTTTATTTATATGCTTATCGTGGTAGCATCATATTTTTGGTTTCATATCATTACCATGACTTGTATCAATTTTTGCATACATGGAGTTCAATTCATCATTCTAACATTATTGTCATTTCCTACTTAATTGAATACATACGCTACCATATGTCTTGAATTGATCCATATGTCATGGTAAGAAGCTAAATCCGATAGTTGCATTTTGTATCTGTTGCATTAGTCACCTTGCATATTAGAGCATGCATTTTTTTAATTATTTCCTTTCCTTTGGCTTGTCTTGGTTGAGTACTATGTGAGCATTTCTTACTTTAGCATATTGCATGTGTGTTTGTGTTGTCATATCAAGCATACTACCATGAGACTAAGTACTTATTTGGAATAACTCTCTGAATCCCTGTGGATGAAGGTTATTTCTCTTAAATTTGGATGATTTTGATTAATATACATATAAGCTTACTTTTTCAAAAAGCATATTTAAAACTCTTTTCAAACAAATATAAAATCAAAGCATTCTAAAGTGGGTGACATAGTCTATACTTGTGTGCCTCACATAGAAAGTTAGCATTAATAATAAAAAAAAGCATATAATGTACATAAAAATCACATCATGATTAGTAGAGGCCAATCTTTGATCAGGTGAAGGCCAATCTTTGATCAGGTGAGTGGGGTGCTCAATTCATGACAATCTTCGCTTATACCTAAGTTTCTTAGCCAAAACACTTTGGTTATGATTGACAAGCGGCCTTTGGCACGAGTCACGGGTTTTCTAAATTTTTTAAAAATATTTAGGTGGCGATTTTGAAATCTGATAATGCAGTCCATTTTTGACATCTCTAATGATAAATAGATTTTTCAAAGATTTGTTAAATTTGAACTCTTATTTTTTTTATTTTTTTTTTCATATTATACTTATCAACAATGCTATAGACCTCTAAAAGTAGAGCTCTAAAAGAGCTCTAATGAGTTGGCATGTCCAAAAAAAAAAAAATTTCAAGCTAAAACATCACATCAGGCTGGACCCCACACACTTCCATGTCATTAGTGCATGGTTTAGAGCTCTTATTTTAGAGCTCTCAAGCATTTTTCTATACTTATAAAACCAAATATAAAATTACGGAAATCCAAACTCTAAGTCTATAGCATGCGAAAAAATTAAGGGAGTTTTTTTGATAAATTCACTTTCTAAGAGTTTTATTCCATCCAACCCATATTCTTTTTTACTATTCCATTAGGTCCTATTTGAGATAAGAAGACCAAAATACATTTTTCATCTACTTATATTCCATTTAGTTCACATTATTTTCTTATGTTTCAATAAGTCCTATGGGTGACATAATTACCAAAATACCCCTAATGTGAATGTTCACACCGTCAATGTGAATGTTCATATCGTCAATGTGTAGGGGCCCGGCCCATGTCGATCCTCGTGGGTGCCCGGAAAAATTCGAGTCGGGCCGGGGCGGGCCCGGCCCATTGACAATGTAAATATTCACATTGACATGTTAACATTCACATTAATAGGAGTGTAAAATTGGCCCACGTCCCGTGGCGGCGCGAAACCCGCCCGTGGCCCATGGGCGGGCCCGGGCCCGCCCGTTGACAATGTGAATATTCACATTGACATGTTAACATTCACATTGATAAGAGTATAAAATTGGCCCGCGGCCCATGGGCGGCCAAAAGCCCGGCCCGACCCGTTGACAATGTGAATGTGAAAGGAGTGTAAAATTAGCCCGCACCCCGTGACTGCCCGAAACCCGCCCACGGCCCGTAGGCGGCCCGGGGCGGGCCCGGCCCGGCCTGTTGACAATGTGAATATTCACATTGACATGTTAACATTCACATTGATAAGAGTATAAAATTGGCCAGCGGCCCAAGGCTGGCTCGGCCCGACCGTTGACAATGTGAATATTCACATTGACATGTTAACATTCACATTGATAGGAGTGTAAAATTAACCCGTGTCTCGTGGCTGCCTGAAACCCGCCCACGACCCGTGGACGGCCCAAGGCGATCCTGGCCATTTTTTTTTAATTCTTTTTAATTTTTTCTACCAAAATTTTATTATTTTCCACAAAAAAAGACACTAGGCCTCGGCGCGGGTCGGGCCTCGGATCGAGCCTTGAATGGGCCTTAACCGAGCCGATGGACCGGGCCGGGTTTCAAAGTGATGGCCCAGGCCCTAGCCTAGGGTCTCTGACTAGGCTCGAGCGTGAGCCCAAACGAGCCTTTCCCGGGCCCGGTCGAGCCAGCCCACGGGCCAAAAAATTAGGCCCAGACCCTAGCCCTAGCATAAGGGTATTCGGGCTTTGGATGGGCCTATGGATCGAGCCTCGGGTCAGGCTGGTGGGCTTGGGCCTAGCCTCGAGCTTAGGTCGGGCTTGGGCGGGCCTGGCCATTTTTTTTTTATTCTTTTTAATTTTTTCTACCAAAATTTTATTATTTTCCACAAAAAAATACATTGCGCCTCGGGCGGGTTGGGCCTCGGATCGAGCCTTAATGGGCCTTAAGCAGGCCGATGGGCGGGGCCGGGCTTCAAAGTGATGACCTAGGCCCTAACCTAGGGTCTCGGACATGCTCGGGCCCAGACCTAAACGAGCCTGCCTCGGGCCGTGGGCGGGCTTCGGGCAGCCTACGGGCCGCGGGCCAATTCTACATTCCTATCAATGTGCATTTTAACATGTCAATGTGAACATTCACATTGTCAACGGGCCGGGCCGGGCCTACCCTAGGCCGCGGGCAAGCTTCGGGCAGCGGACAAATTTTATACTCCTATCAATGTTAATGTTAACATGTCAATGTGAATATTCACATTGTCATGGGTCGGGCCAAGCCCGCCTCGGGCTGCGGTCGGGCTTCGGGCCGCCCACGGGTTGCGGGCCAATTTTACACTCTTATCAATGTGAATGTTAATATGTCAATGTGAATATTCACATTGTCAACAGGCCGGGTTAGGCCCGTCCTGGACCGCTGGCCAATTTTATACTCTTATCAATGTGAATGTTAACATGTCAATGTGAATATTCACATTGTCAACAGGCCGGGCCGGGTCCGCCCCGGGCCGCCCACGGGCCGTGGGCAGGTTTCGGGCAGCCACGATGCGCGGGCTAATTTTACACTCCTATCAATGTGAATGTTAACATGTCAATGTGAATATTCACATTGTTAACAGGCCGGGCCGGGCCTGCCCTGGGCCACCCACGGGCCGTGGGCGGGTTTCGGGCAGCCACGGGGCGCGGGCTAATTTTACACTCCTATCAATGTGAATGTTAACATGTCAATGTGAATATTCACATTGTCAACTGGCCGGGCCGAGCCTGCTCCGGGCCGCGGGCAGGCTTTTGGCCGCCCATGGGCCGCGGGTCAATTTTATACTCTTATCAATGTGAATGTTAACATGTCAATGTGAATATTCACATTGTCAACGAGCCGGACCGGGCCCGTCCCGGGCCGCCCATGGGCCGCGGGAAGGTTTCGTGCCGCCACGGGACGCGGGCCAATTTTACACTCCTATTAATGTGAATGTTAACATGTCAATGTGAATATTCACATTGTCAACGGGTCGGGCCCGTCCAGGCTCGCGAGCGGGTTTCGGCCCACCCACGGGCCAATTTTACATTCCTACCAATGTGAATTTTAAAATATGAATGTTCACATCATAAAATTACTAACCGTTCAGAAAATATTTATAAGAGTATCAAAATTAAATATAAGGGCATAAGTGTGTCTAAGAAAATAATGTAAATCAAGAAAAAGGATTTCGTGGAATAAAACTATACATACATGGGATTAAATGAGTTAAAAAATTCCTTCATAAATTTCTTGAATTAAAACACTTCTAAATAAAATTTATCAATAATTTTCCCAAAAGTTAAACCTCTTCAAAAAGTACGAAAACCAGCTACAACCAACTTTACTAACAAATTTTATTTAATCAAATAACAAATTTAACTTACGAACGTTGACCAAAAGTTAAGGTCAAGTTTGGCATAATCTAAATAATACAAAAAGTCAAAAAGTCACTATCTTATTTAAGTCACATCATCTTATTTAAATCACATCACCTCTCCAATACATCACATCAAACCCAACTCAAACCCAATCCACATATGCCAATAAGTTAAAAAGTGCACTTTTTTAGAACATCCCAAACCAACCCGGGAAGACTAAATAAGTGCACTTTTTGTCTTTTTGGACAAAAAAATTGAGGTTGAAAATATGGATGTTTGAGTTAACTTTTTGACTTTTTATGGAAAAATGTGTAATAAAAAATTGTGAAAATTAGTTTTTAGAGGAAAATTTGAATTGGGAGTTGTGCAGCCATAATTGTTGACTTTTGATAAATAGTGTTAACTTTTTAACTTTTTGAGTAATTTTTTGACTTTTTAAATTATTTGGGAGTACCCAAAATAAACAAAATCAGACCCATAAATAAAAGGCAAAAATTCGAGTCATCTCATCAAAAAAAAGCATCTTCGTTTTCTCTTCTTCGCAAGCCCCAAAAGAAGTTCCCATTTGAAGCTCCTCTCTCTCCTCCCTTCTTACAGAGGGATCGCAGATTTGTTATTGCATATCGCAGATCATCTCTAGGTACTTTGTTTTCCTTCGCCTCTATATGTATGTATATATAGTTTTTGTATACGTGTACAAATATTTATTGTCTATGTGATGTTTCTGTGTTGTAGATTCATTATACAAGATCATCTCTAACCCTTCAACTATTTTTTTGTCTAATTTGATTCCAAATTTGAGTGAACAATTTGATTTGATATGACCTACTCTAATCTTTTCATCAAATTTTCCTTAAAATCTTTTTGGAAATTCCCCTCTTATACCAAATTTCCCTTTTCATCAAATTTGATGACAAAAAATATCATCTTCAATGCTTCATAATTTAAATTTTCATCAAACTCAAATTTGATGAGTTATCAATTTGATAAAATAAAAAATAAAAAATTAACCCTCTCTTAATTTGATGAAAGGATTGAGATTGTTGTTTTTGTTCTAAGAAATTAATTTGTACAAACCGGTAGCTGCTTACCCTTTTGGAAATATTAAGCAATTTTGTTCAGGGAAATTGTTTTTGATTTCTCAAGATTGGCAAACACTGTAATCCTAAATATATTAAAGGCAGACTCGCTTTCTGGCATGATGTACAAGCTTTCTTTTTCATTTTTCCTCCTTTATTCTGTTTTCCTGAACAAGCAAATTTCTTTTAGAATTGCATGCATAAAAAGTTTTTCATCTGCGTGTGATTGTCTGCTGTTGGCATCATTAAGTTATGCCTTTTTACCTCATGACCTTTATAGATGACATTTTGTCTTGTTTAAAATGGTGTTTTTAATGCATTTTTCTCTCCGATTCGTATATGGGAATATGGGACATAGTCATTAAAGGTTTCTAGGCAATTACTAATCATGCCTATGGTACTAAGGTAGTGTTTGGTTTGGTTCATTGGAATGAATCGGAATGGAATGACCATTCTATCATAATCAAAATATTCATTTATATGTTTGGTTAGACTAAAAATATAATGACAAATGCCTTACAAATAGAATCATCTTTCACTGTGTTCACTATGTTAAGGGAATGATCCTTTCCTACAAAAGGAATCACCATTCCATTCCATTCCATCTCATTCCAATGAACCAAATAGAGCATAAAGGATTTTTATGGATCAACTATCCATTAAGTTGACTAACATTGTTTGCTTTGAAAAGGGTCTCTTTTTATTTTTTATTTTTAATATCAATATTCCTCCTATACATATATATATATATATAATCATACTGCATTTTACTATGTAAATAAATGTCATCGGTTACGCAGATGCAAAAACACATTAGGTCTTGTGTTGCGTTAAGTTAACTGTTCTGTTTCAATGTTTTTGATGGTATTGAAATTTTGATACATGAGAGAATGGGAGATGTTTTGGTCCTAGCCCTCTCCAAGACAGTATTGCCCATTCATAGATGTTTACTTACTTCGTTTTGGTTATTTGACAGGTCTACTTTCTTTGGAAGAGGTTTGTGTAATCTGCATTTAAATGCCCTCTTCGGATATGTTACTTGATGACATGATAAATCACATGCGCAATAGCGGGAGAGGTAGAGGACAAGGTAGAGCCCGACGTGGTCGAGGACTAGGAGGGTCATTCAAAGGTGGAATGACAGGGGCACCGCACAGAGGACCACACAGAGGTCCACTCAGGGTGAATGCTCAGCCATCATCTAATGCCATTGCCAAGGCAAGCTTGAAACCATGGATGTCTTATTCATTTGCTAGCAAATCTCATATGCTATAGAAACCAAAACGCAAGGATCTCTAATACTGCTTTAAAAACCCGAACTTGAGACAATTTGTGACATTATTTTTGGTCACAGAGAAGCTCACTTTGGCTTGGCCACGAGAAGAGTGCTGTCGTCTTACAGTGTGCATGTATCATGATATCTTCTCAGTTTGTTTCTAATTGTGGGTTTGCGATGGATCTCATTCATATATGGTGGCATCATTGAGTTACAGTGCTACTTCATAGCATTTTTTTTTGCAAAGGAGCTTCAATAATTTAACTTACGAATTTCAGCTCTCGCCAGTATAACATTTCCTAACAACTTGTGGGGTTCAAACTTCTATGGTTCTCTAATTAATTTATTTAGAAACCTAAACTTGAGAGGATCTGTGATATTATTTTTTGGTCATGGAGAAGCTCACTTTGGTTCAGTCACAAGAAACACTATTGTCTTACAGTGTACTTGTACCATGATATCTTCATATGGTTTGTTCGTAATCGTGGGTTTGTGATGGATCTCATTCATATATGTTGGAAAGTTCAATGGTGGCCTCATTGAGTTATATTGCTACTTCACAGCATTCTTTCGCAAAGGAGCTTCAATAATTGAGCATTCGAGGTTGAGCTCTCGCCAGAATAACATTCCCAAACTACTAGTGGGGTTCCAATTTCTACACATTCCCTAATCCTTACTATTTAGTCGCAATTACTTTAGTCCGTGATTACTGGTTGTCTAGACTGAGAGTTTATGGTGGATCCTATTACTGTATGTGGAATTTCTTTGGAGAAAGATTCTCAGTTACTACCTTAGATCATGGCCTTTTAAGCAAAGGAACTTCCTTCGCTGAACTTCAGAGCTGGAGCTTACCTGTAGCATAGCGCTTGTTTATATGCAGTGGGTCAAATCCTCTACTCTCATCTAGAATCCGCATTATGTAGCTCAGTTTTTCCTGGATATTAGATTACTTCATTGTTGAGCATTTCAACATGTCTGAATTCTGCTGCTGATGTCATGGAAGTTTTTGCTGATGTCTGATTTACTGTTGAAGAATGGTAAATTATTGTACTTTATGGTCCTATGCTGACATTTCCAAATCTGGATTGCTTTTTCTATATGCTTGCATCAGTCTTTCCGCGGAGCAAAGAGTTTTCCATGGCGGCATGATTTGTTCGAAGACAGCCTTAGAGCTGCTGGGTTAACTGGAGTTGAAAATGGCACAAAGTTATTTATTTCGAACTTGGACATTGGAGTGACCAATGAAGATATAAGGGTACAATTCTATCCATACATTTTTGCAGTAGATGTGTCTTTGTAATGGATTTCTTAAGTTCTGTTTTGGAAATTGCCTTGCAACTCAGGAACTTTTCTCTGAGATTGGAAAACTGAAACGATATGCAGTTCATTATGACAAAAATGGTCGCTCAAGTGTAAGTGTTCAAGCTTAGTATCTATGCTGTTATTCTGTTCTAGTATGACTTGTTAAATGCTTAAGTTTTGGATACTGTTTCTCTTTGTTTGGTCAAAATGCATTTTTCATTTTTCTTTTTGGGTTTTCTTTGGGGGGTGCTGCGGAGAGGATGCAAGCTATTCATGAGTGTACGTTATGTATGGTAAATGCTGAGGCGGTTTTGTTGCCCTTGTACTCCTGTTAGCATACCTGCTTGATCAAGTAGGCATGCTATAAAGTGAATGGAGAGATGATCCAATGGAGTTAAGAAAGCATGTAGGCATTTGCTAAGGGACCTGAGAGAAGCTTATGCACATAATAATTTTTGGGGGTGAATTCTTATTCCGCGTGAACTTAAAATGCCATCAAAATACGGAAGAAGTACAAAGTTGTAAAAACATAATTGAGGTAGTAAACGAGAGTGTTGGCGTTGCCATTGGATTCAAACAAATTTCACATACCCAATTCCCATATATTTGAGTGTTAATGTTTTGCATTGACTGACCTCTCTGTGAACAATTCTCCATTATATAGTTTTTGGATGCATCTTATTTATGTAATACCACTTTTTTGGTATTTACATTATGGAGAATTGTGTCTTCCATGTTGTCATCTTAATGGAGCTAGGTACCTGTGTCACTGTGTGACACCAGATTCTCCTCGATGTCTTGTCATTATCTAGTTAATGCTTTGGAAACGTATGTGTTTGTTTAAATTGAACTTGTTAGACAATGGCTATATGCTCTTGAACTCAATGTTGACTTGGTGCAAATCTTCTCCCAGGAATTTTTTGCATTGCTACAAAACAAAACAAATTCATTAGAATGCATCTCCAATCTCATAATTTACTTTTGGAAGATTATTATGCTGCATTGCATGGAATTTTAGTGGTGTCAGATCTGTCTTAGCTTCATATCTTCACTCACGGGTAGAACTGAGTAAAATATCACTTATTCTTCTTCTATATCTTGTTGGAAATGAGGATTTAGATCGCCTCTCTCTGTCACTCTTTCTCCCTCTCTCCCTTTCTCCCTTTTTGTTTCTCTTTCTCTATTATATATATGCCATGAAGCATGGATACTCCAAAAAAGTTCATGTACGCGTCTCGGATATGTATTAGATACGGATATGCATCCGATATGGCCGAATGCACTTGTAGGGATTAGTGCGTGACACCACGATCCACAAACTGATGCATGGGACACCTCACCCTTTACATGGGAATGGACAGGGGAAACATAGCATGTCACAAGAGCGAGGCGAGGTTTGGAACCCTACCGAGGGAGGGATGCCTTGCGAGCTGGGCTTCTAGAGATGAGGCCACGTATTAGATACGACCGAAGAGTATCCTAAAATTATTTTTTATTTTTTCAATTTCGGATACGTCTTGGATGTGGGAAGGATACATTGATATGTTCAAGATACGGGAAAGATACGTCCAGGATACAACCAGAGCTAAAACATAATTTTTTAAAGATTTTAATAGGGTTCGAAGTGTAAAATTACAAAATTTAATGCAAGCAAAAAAATACCTGGCATATTTTGCTACTTTAGTACTTGTAGAATGATCAAATGAAGAAAAAAAGAAGAAACTTTAGCTGCTACGAAGACAAAGATATGGAAAAAAATGAATCAGCACCGTTAGCCTCTGTAGGTCTCTTCAAAGAAGAGAAATAAGCAGGAGTTGACATTGAATATTCTTAGCTTTATACAAATATCTTTAGCTTGCTTTTGGATTTGCCATGCATTGAATCAATATCTGATATTAACTAAATAAATGAACTCTTATTTTGATTTTATTTTTATGCATACTATATTATTAAAAATTATATTCATATATATATTTACAAATGTATCCTTTGTCGTATCCGTATCTTACTTTTATATGTTTTGTCATATAGTTGTATCCTTATCAGCGCTTCCTCTCTGTGTGTGTGTGTGTGTGTGAGAGCATCTTTAGTGGTTGATACCAAAATGGCAAATGTCAACCAAATTTTGGCATGCTACAGTGCCATATAATGCTGTAATAAGGCAATTTTACTCTAATGGTGTAAATGTCATTTCTTCAATTTCTCACAAAATACCAAATGAAATGTTGTTTGTGGGTCCTATCATGAGAGATGGAGAGAAAAAACTTTGCCAAATTTAGGCAATGCTATTATTTGGCAAGAAGAATGGCAGAATACTATTGGAGAGGTTTTTGGAGACGTCTTGCTGCAATTTGGCTTTAGCATATGTTCTAGCACCCCACTTGAGATATTCTAATATACCCAGTGGAATACTTTTGATGATGTGCCCATGGGGGGCACCTGTAACCTGGTGAGTCTTCCCTCAATACACCACCTTGAGGTTTAGCCTTGTTGATGTTCTTATCAGTAATAAAGGCATGCCTTTTGGTGACATGATGAACAGTTTGTTTCCCATGACGATGTTGTGAATTGTGGGGTATTATTTGATTTTTTCGACACATTAACAAATTGGTGGGTGGACTACAGAAGATGGGACTTTTTTGGCATGTCTTTTAAATGCATCTCTGATTTTTGGAAAGTGCATGCCAAAGTATTGTTTATGAAAAGTAGTGCAGACATTTTAGTGTCTTGCTGTTGCTTTACATTCTTCTTGTTCCTCCTACTGGATTTGGTTTGTTTGGTGGGACATGCTTTGGTCGTCCCTGTTGGGATAGTTGCATAGTTGGGCGATCATGGGTTTCTTCTCTCTCTCTCTCTCTCTCTCTCTCTTACACACACACACATCATGTCAGTGTTGCAGTCACATGATTATTTTAGTTTGACTTTGTGGTTTTATAACTATAACTGGTCTGGGTTGCATAGTGCTAACTTCACTTAGGGGTTGTTTGGGGTGTCCTAAATAAGTGTACTTTTCGTCTTTTTGGACTAAAAAATTGAGGAAGAAAATATAGATGTTTGGGTTAACTTTTTGACTTTTTATGGAAAAATGTGTAATAAAAAATTGTAAAAATTGGTTTGTAGGAGAAAATTAGGATTGGGAGTTGTGCATCCGTAATTGTTGACTTTTGGTGAATAGTGTTAACTTTTTAACTTTTTGAGTAACTTTTTGACTTTTTGGCTTTTTCTGGACATGCCAAACTTGGCCTTATTTACAGGGTTCAGCTGAAGTAGTATTTGCCCGAAGAAGTGATGCATTGAGAGCTCTTAAGCGATATAACAGTGTACAATTGGATGGAAAACCTATGAAGGTTGAAATAATAGGCACCCACTCAGAGATTCCTGTTTCGGCTCATGTCAATGTAGTTGGAGGTGTAAATAGGAGGAGGAGAGTTGTTATGATGTATGTATTCTCTCTCTCTCTCTCTCTCTCTCTCTCTCTCGTTTTTTTCTTTTTCATTATCTAGTCTTCGTTTTTTTTTTTGTTTTTTTTTTTTGGCAGTCATTTATGTTGGGCTTAAATTTACAAACTAGCAGGTAAATGTAACATCGACAAAAAAGGGAAAAAAATTAAGTGCAAGTCAATGACTAGCTCATCCCTCTGAGGTTTGAGTAACACTTGTTTGGCTGATGATCAAAGGTTCAGAACTTCAGGATATTATCCATGCTGTTGAATATTTTCCTATCTTGCTTGAGGGGAGTTAGGGACTGATTCAAACTCAGTGGTTTACTGTGAACTTTGTTTTAGCACTCTTCAAGCTTAGCTAATAAGTTCATATCTTTGTGGTGTAAGCAACAATTCATGTTCTACTGTAGTTTTAACTTTTAAGTTGCAGGAGACGTATTGCAGTTTGTTGTTTCTAACTTCTCAGGTTCAAGTCAGGAAAAAAATCTAAACAAATAGGGATAGTGCTACGTACTTTTTGCCATCCCTAGATCTTGCTTTAGTTGGAGCCTTGTGCACTAGGCTGTCATTTTTTTATGGGCATCTGTTTTCTTTACTTTTTATTATGCTCTGCCATTGAGTTGTCTACTTGTTAGTTCCTATAGTGAGATTGTGTTTCCGTCATTGTTTGGTTTCATTAGTACTTGTGGGGTTCATTATTGTCTACAAGGAAAAAAAAAGGAATGATTTAAAGTTGTCCCTTTTTTCTTTTTATTGAAAATGCAATTGACGTTTATTGTTTAAAGATCAATTTGTATACAGTAGTGGTGATTTTGACAAAAAAAATTGATACCCCAGTTTCATTTGTGAGCATTTTTTTTTACAATGGTCTCTATTCTTGTATAGAGAACAATAAACCGAGTGCTTTGGGATGAATGCCTATTATCTCAAACTGCTATTGTTTATTTGTTAACATTTTTTTTTAATTAATCTGCATTTACTGTTGTAGCAATTGCACTACTGAGACTTTGATGTCTTGCAGGCCAGGAAGTCATGCTAGAGGCTCTGCTGCAGTTAATCACAGTTATGGGTAAGGCTTCTTTAAGCAAATTCCTTAGTTCTGTGCCTTTTATGGAAGAACTCTCTGTATGCATAATATTTCTATGTTCTTTGGAGCTATCTTGAACTGTTGTAAATAAGTTTTTAAATGCTGTAGTACTCTTTTTTCTGCCCTTATAACATTCTATAATATTAATGGAATTGAATGTGAGAAAGAATGTGAACATGAACTACTTTTTGTTTTTGAAGTATGAGAAGTTATTTTCTACACATTTGCCATGCAGTGTACAGGCCTGGGTTAAACAAAAATGGGATGATCTAAGTTTAGTTTGGCTTGGGTTTAAATAACTGGTTTTTAAAGCTAAGCTGAGTGTTGGTTTGCTCAATTTGAAACTTGTTCATGGGTGCGTAGCTTGTTGAATTTATTTTTTAAATACTCTCCAGCATTGGACTTGTTAATTTTTTTTACAAGTGTCGTTGGTTTGTAGCGTAAGATCCATACTTCTAGGAAGCTGTTAAGTGTAACCCTCGTGGTATCTTTTTTTTGGTGACTTAATTTTCATGAGCTCAATTTTTCTTGGTAGTCATCTTGCCTAGATATTATAAGCGGAAAAAGTATAAGTGAGTTGGAATTAATTAGTATCTGTAAGAACCTCTATATGATTAGCATGCTTGCATGTTCATCATTTTTTCCCCTCACTGTAATATCTGTTAAGTAAAGTACACCCAATTTAGTTACCATTGGATGGGGTCTGGCGGGGTAGATTGGGTATATAACTTTTTAGCATAATTTGCTCCGAATAGCTGCATTTAGGTTCTCGAACTTACGACCCAAGTTTTTAATACCTTGTCCTACTGGAAATGATTTCTAGTGTATCAATTGTAACTCATATACAGGGCTTTAGTTCTCATGTTGCTTTGTCTCTTTGCAGTCAGAGGAACCGTGGAGATTTGATGAATGGCCGTGGCCGTGGCCGTGGCCGTACTGGTGGGCGAGGCCGTGGTGGTGCTGGTGGTGGTGCTGGTGGGAGGAAGAAAGCTGTAGAGAAGACATATGATGAACTTGACAAGGAACTGGAGAACTATCATGCAGACGCTATGCATACATAAAGAAACCTTTTAAGGTCTGCAGAATTGCAAATAATGTTGGTTATAGTCATTTGCAATGCTGGGCTGTACAAAAATTTTAGATGGTGACTGCTTTCAGTGGTTTGTTCCCCTTGTTGGATGATGGATGCTTTGCATTTTTTATTTGATATAATAATATACAAATCTTATTATTATGGTGGTATGGTCAAATCTTATTTGTATAAGAACAATACTCACTAGATATTTTCGCAAGGAGACGGATGTTTCTATCCTCTAGGTTTGAAGGGTGGCTCAAAAGGCACCCTTTGAATTGTCTCCCCATGATGGCTTAGTAGATCATTCTTTCCCTTGTGGCTTCATTCTTTTAGTCATGGTTGTCTGAATAGTACGATTCGCGATACGGTTTCGTACAATTCGATATGATTTTTTTATAGAACGATTCGAATCGAGTACTTGAATTGTAAATTTAAAGGATTTGTGCGATTTGAAGTAAGAATCGTAGGAATCGATGTGAATTGCTTGATACGTACGATATTTACGATTTAAATTTCCAGATCTGTTAAACGATGTTGTTTGACCTCTTTAATTGAAAAAAAAAAAAAAAAAAAAAAGGAAAAAAAAAAAAAAGAATGATAAATAGAAGAAATCATTCGAAGAACAGATAAAAAACTCAAGCTAAAGCTTGACTGAGAGATAAATCAAAAAAAGGAGACAAACCTGTTCGAAGAAGAAGATTTTCGAATTTGCCAGTGAAAAATCTGGAGTGTGTAAAGAAATAGCTAAAAATTGTCTTTTTCTACTCATTGTTGGTTTCACTGCTCAGTCTTCTCTTGGTACTCAAAAAATCAATTTATGAGTCAGTTTTTTTTTACCATGAAGTCTCCTTGTGGGGTCTTCTTGTTGGTAAGAAAACATTAAAGTAATGGGTATTTATTTAACGTTGTTGTAAGGTTTCACATCACTATCCTCCTTTAATATATAATGGTTTATAGAAATTATATATTTGTTCATATTTGATTAATTTTGATTCTTTGTTGATTCTTTATTCACTATAATGGTTCTTACTTGTCATTATTGTCTAGTTGTTTATTATTTTCTTATGTGTGAATTTTTTTTTATTTTTTTTTTAAATTTTGTAGATATTCTTGTGAATTAATAGTGATGAAAAAGTCAAAAAAAAAAGTAACTGACCTGACATGAGAACACTATACAAAAATTACAGAACAATAATTGTTACTTTTTTATAATCTTTTGGAGCTTCTTCTTAAATCAATGAAACAATGATGCATAAAATTTATATTAGATTGTTATTTTTTTCATTTTAAGCACTATATTTATAATTTTATATATATAAATATGTATAAATATGTATAAAAAATATATATAATATTGTGAATATTACGATACACGATTCAATTTTTTAAAAATATGATTTATATGGGATTTGATTCGCGATTTGACAATCCAGACTTTTAGTATCGAAGGAAAGAATTGGAATAATTATAGTGGTGTTTACGTGAGGTTTGACTTTGGAAAACCTAAAAAATTGCATTTGGAAATGCAAAGATTGGAACTTGGACCATCTTCAACAAGTTTTTTTTTCTTTAAAAAGCTCAAATTAGGCATTTTAGTTGTAAAAATATTAGAAACTCTAAAAATTTTATCAAAAAATTTATTAAATGTCTCACATAGGTATGAGACTCACATGAGACCCGTGTGGGTTTCACACCAATATAGGATATTTGATAGAACTTTTAATAAAATTTTTAATATCTCTAATATTACTCTTTTAGTTGGCCTTCGTGCTTCAACAGGAAGTCAATTTTATTTTGAGTGAATTACACTAACAGTCCCTATAGTTTGGGACTTATGTCATTTTGATCCATGACTTTTCAATTGTGACACATTTGACCTTGAATTTTGAATGTTGTTCCAAATAAGGATAATTGAAGATACTATTGGATTTTTCAAGGACAAAATCGTCAATTTGATAAAATATAAATTAATTTAACAAAAATAAATGTTAAAAAAATATTTTTTAATTTTTAAAAATTATTTCTACCTACTAAAGATAAAATTATGTAAAATTGATAAATCTTTTAGACATTTATTTCTTTTTTTTACGAAATTAATTTTTATTATGTATTTGTATGATGATCATGTAAAATTAATTTTTAAAAATTAATCATGTAATTTTTATTAATTTTTATCAATTTTACATAAGTTTATTTTTGGTGGATAGAAATAATTTTTAAAAAATTTAAAATATTTTTTTGACATTTATTTTTGTCAAATTAGTTTATATTTTATCAAATTGACGATTTTACCCTTGAAATTAAGCAATGGTATGTTAATTGTCTTTATTTGAAACAAAATTTAAAATTCAGAATCAAATATGTCACAATTAAAAAATCAATAACTAAAATAATACAAACCCCAGACTATAAAGACCGTTAATTTGCCCTTTTATTTTTTATTTTTTGGACTCATCCTTTCAAAGCTTTCTAGCTATCTAACATTTGAAGTTGAAGTACATTTGAAAAGCATAAGAGACTCCACAAACCATGGAGTAAATGCTAGCTAAAGGACATATTTGTTTTTAGTATTTTAGATAGTTAAAATAGAGAATAGTGTTGGAATATTTTCAACCCACATGATATATAATGTTTGTTAGTTATAATGTTTGTTAGTTAAAATGTCTGTAGTATGACTTTTTTTTTTAACTCCAATGCATTAGGCATATAATTAGGTATTTTTGTCCAAATAAATGTAACTAGCTTCAAAGGTTTAGGCAAAAAATTATTTGACCTTTATGATCTTTTTCCTCTATTTTTTTACTGTGACATTTTGTAAGGGAGTAATATTTGGATGAATAACTCAAATAAAAAAGCAAGATTAGAGTGAAAGCATAAAAAAATAATAGGCAAAATAATATATATATATATATATATATATATTATAATATTTTTTAGATAGCTAAATAACTAATAGTATTGGAGATGCGCTTAAAGGCCCTGTTTGGTAGAGCTGTGGGAAAGTGTTTATAACTTATACTTAAGCAGCTTATAGCTTATAACTATGAACATAAGCTGATTTCTGACTTATAAATTAAGCATCTCCTGCCCCACTCAAAGAATAAGTTGATTTCTGACTTCCAAAAAGCTATAAGCTATAAGTTATAAGCTATAAGCTAAACCAAACACATTAAAATAACTTAAATTAAACTGAAAGCTGAAATAAGCAGCTTTTAAATTGCACCAAACAGGGCTAAAGTTGCTCAAGCTCCATCCTAAAGGCACCTAATTATGAAGTTGTCTTTGGGGAATTCACCAATGTTTAAAACCCTTGTAACATCACCTTAATTCTAATGATGATGTGAATTGTTTAATGTTAGTTGTTAATTTGTTTAAGATTAATTAATTAAGAGCGTCTCTAAAGTGTGTTAAATGTGTTATATGATAAAAAGCGTAAAAAGTGAGATCTATTTGTGTATTAAGTGTTTTTCAGTTTAGAGTGTAAGTGTGTATTTCAGTTAATATATGTATTAATATATATATATATATATATATATATGTATATATACTCCATCCGTCTCATTTTATTAGTCTATCTTTTCATTTTAATCTGTCTCAAAATAATTGTCCACTTTCTAGTTTGGGATACTAAAACTTTTGTTAGATTTTTAAAATTGCTCAGTATAAATCATTATAAACACATTTTAAAATTCAAATGAAAACAATAGTGAAAAAAAAAATTTAAATTAAAATATAATAATTACATGTCTCCTTAATAAGAGGTTGTTTGGGGTGTCCTAAATAAGTGCACTTTTTATCTTTTTAGACTAAAAAGTTAAGGAACAAAATATGAATGTTTGGGTTAACTTTTTGACTTTTTATGAAAAAATGTGTATTAAAAAATTATGTAAAGAAGTGTATAGGAGAAAATATGTAATACGCCGTACGGATGGGAACATTATAGTCGGCTTGGTGAATACATGGGAAAAGATTGCCTCATTTTCAGGCTTTGATTGGACGGTGTTGTTCGGCCTGTGAGGGCCCACCACGGGTTCTGTTTTTTTAATCAGAACCGTTCATTGCGTAGAACTCGTCGAATACTATATACTTGTAAAAAATTACGTTGATTAGATATCAATAGCTATATGACCGCGTTAGTTTTTTTTGTCAACTGTTAACTATAATACCATCTAATTTTATTTTTATACAAAACTGATTTGATCATGTAGTTAGCGATATTCGATAGACGTGATTTTTTACAGACATATAGTACTAGACGAGTTCTATTTATGGAACGGTTTAGATTATCAAAACGAGACTCGTGATGGGCCCCCACAAGCTCAACTTTACCATTCAATTTAGTAAATGTACACATATTATTATTTTTTTTTTTTCCTTTCATTGCATGTGGTTGACGTTTTGATGGATGAGAAAAGTTTAACTTTTATATTAATTTACCATTTAAATTAATATTTGTATATTTTTTTTAGTGAATAATGATAACTTTTTAATTTTTTTAGTAATTTTTTGATTTTTTTTGAACTTGCCAACCCAGCCCTAAGTTATTATTATTTTTATAATGAACAAACAAATTGAGACGAAGATAGTAGATGTATCAATAATGAAAAGTCTTCATAAAAATTTTTCACCCTTAGATTAATTTATAGTATTAGTAGTATTTTATTGTATGTTATACAATCACCCTTAAATTAATTTCATAAAATTTTTCAAGATATTTATTTCATGATGCGTAACATTGGGCTAGATGGATAGACAGAATACAAAGAAATCAAAAAAATAATTTAAAGCTTTCACTCTTTCTCTTTCTTCTCATTAATATTGATGGGACATCGGAGGCATGCAACTGGTGCGTGTCCAGCCATTCTCACTCTCTCTCCTCTTTCTCTATCCACTTTGTTATCTTGCACTGTACACTTAACTTCTGTCCTACCATAAGTGTTGGTGGCCAAACTAATATCTCCATTAAGCTCTCGTTTGGAACAGACTAATTTAGTACTCCCTCCGTCCCAAAATATCAGTCTCTTATTTCATTTTTTATTGTCCCAAAATATTAGTCCCTCTTCAAAAATCAAGTACAAAAATAATGTAAATTTCTTATTTTATCCTTCTTTTAAATTAATAAACAATATAAAAAGTACAATTATGATATTGATATTCCCAAAAAATGTACTATCAAAAGGATAATTTTGGAAAATCAACTTTTCTCAAATGCAATAATTATACTACCAAAAAAAGTTAGATTCCCCAAAAGGGACCATTATTTTGGGACGGAGGTAGTAATTTTTTAGCTATTTGGCTAAAAAGGTAGGTAAAAAAAATTTATATATTTGGGATGACTTTTTGACTAATTACGAAAAGATGTACAAAAAGTAGAGAGAAAAGAGAATCTTTGACTTTTTGGTATGAATTGTTGTCTTTTTGACTAATTTAGTAACTTTTTGACTAATTGGCTAAAAAAGTAAGTCCCCAAACGAGAAGAAATGATACATTTTTTAAAAGTAAAATTTTAAATAGAGCTCAATACATTTAGTAATAAAGAACTTTTTTAAAAAAATTCAAAACATCATATCACATAATACCTGTCCCATTAAAATTTTTATTTTAAACCTTTATAATATTTTGATACAAAAATTACACCTAAGTTAATGAAAAATGATTTAGAACATTAAAAAAAGAGCACTAAAAAAGCATTAAATTGTCTTTTTTCTCTATATGTTTTGTCTTTTTTCTTTTTTTTTTTATTTTAATTTTTTTTTAAACATATCACCGCACTAAAACTGCTTTTAATAATCTTTTTTTAGTAATCTGTATCATAGTTGCAAGTTAATTACCTGTCACCTGTCAACTAATACTGGCACTACCCATAAGTTTAGGAAATCATTGGAGATGCATTATGACCCAATACCCTGCCGCACTAGTGTAGATAAATTTACAGGTCATATTTTAAGGAGCTCTAGTATTACTACAAACGGAAATGTTTGAGAGCTCGAGAGAGTGGCTCGAGAAATGGCTCGAGAGAGGAGAGAGAGAGAAAGAGAGAGGGAGAAGAGAGAGGAGAGGAGAAGAGAGGAGAGAGGGAGAAGAGGAGAAGAGGAGCTCACGCCGAGGAGGAGAGAGGGAGAAGAGGAGAAGAGGAGCTCACCGGCGTCGCAGCTCCCCACCCCGGCGTCGCAGTCCCGCCGTAGCTGCTCCTCGTTCGTCGCTGCTCCTCGCCGATCGTCGCACCACCGCCACCGCCACCGCCTCGCCCTGCCTCCTCCTCCAGCAGATTTATGGCCCCCTCCCCTCCCTCCTCCTCCCCTTCCCTCCTCCTCCTCCTCCTCCTCCCTTCTCTTCTTCTCCCTCCTCCTTCTTCTTCTTCTTCTTCTTCTTCTGAAACTGAAACGAAAACCAGAAAAAAGAAAAAAAAAAAAAAAAAAAAAACAACATCAAAACGACGTCGTTTTCGACACCAAAACGACGTCGTTTTGGTGTCGAGCCACAGTCTCGAGCCACAGTCTCGAGCTACGTAGCGGGGTCGTACTACAAATAGCAAATGCAGACAAAATGATGACAGCAAGTAAAATCAAATAATATAATATAAGTACAGATTTTTTTATTTTTTATTTTTTGATAAACTAGGTCTTGTTTGTCATTCTTTAAAAAAATTAAAATATTAAAAAATTACTATCCTATTTAAATTACATTATCTTATTTAAATCACATCACTTCTTTATCACATCACTTCAAATAAATTCATACCCAATCCATATTCCATATTTCATATTTCATAAAAAGTCAAAAAATATACTTATTTAGAACATCTCAAACAACCCCAAATACAGATTCTTTACAAAACAGATAAAAAACATTAGCATCCATCCTGCTGTAGTTCTCTGCAATTTAAAATGTAAAACTATCCCTCATGAGTAGGGAAGGTTGAACATAATTCTGCCAATGTCAATACTTTTTGCGGATAATGTAGAAGCTGTAGGCATGAAAAAATGAATATATGACAACAAAAGAATCAGGAGCAAAATACTCTTGTGGAAGATCTAACCTCTACTGCATAAATTTTCGATAATCAATAAAGACCTTGAGGGAGAAAAGACTTGTTAATTTGAAGCAACTGTGGATCTGTATCTTTCTTCTTCGGTAGTTCTCAGGATTCATTCTTCTTGAAAAGCTTCTTCTCAACCACCATTTCCCATTTAGTTCGTCCACCACTGGACATCGACTTAGTTTTCATCTCATTCTCCGAAGACTCAGCATCATCCCCATCTCCACCATCTTTGGATTCCTCTGCATGGGTAGTTGCAGCATGAGGTATGTTCAAACTAACAGCTCTTTCCAAAGCGTCCTTGTGTTCTTTTTCTATCGTCCGCAACCTCTCCATTTTTGGTACTCTTGGGGCTGCTGTCGTCGTCTCATAATGATTCTCCCTCATTCTCTGTGTTAATTTATAAGTTCAACTGGTAAATTTTTCATCAAAACATTTGTAAACACTTTGCTTACCTATAACATCCACGACCAATCACGGTATAAGGTGGCCTTCGATAAAAATTACTTTTACTAATTTTATGATTTATGCATATGCATATGCTTAAAAACAAAAGTCATTCATGCACATCTATGCTACTGTGTAGAATCTTTCAAATGTCAACGGAAATTTGTTAAGAGCCAGATATTTTATAGCTACGAATATGTATCAAAAAAATGTTGGGATCGGGGATCCCGCCCAAGACCTTGTAGAAACCATACCAAGCAGAAATACACACCCACACACAAGGAGACACAATATTTTACGTGGTTCGGCCTCAATGCCTACGTCCACGGGAGAGTAGCCGGTTTTCACTATACCAATATGGAGATTACAGAATATTACAGAGGAGAAAACTCACACCATTCTCACTCACCCATTCACCCGTCTCCCTCGCTCACACCGAGGAGACGGTTTCTCACATCTCACTGATATTACACTTGCTCTGCTCACTCTCTCATTTTTCTCTCCTCCCTCCTTCACAATTTATAGATGCAAGAAGAGGAGCAACATGTATGTCAGTGGCTTTCCCACTTCTCTTAGTGGCTTTACCTACCCCACTTCCTCAATGGGTTCAACCACCCTATTCCATTACATGGTGGCTTGTCCACTTCTTTAGCACTACTCTCTAAGTGGGATATTCCACTCACAAAGGGATGATGATCCAACAAATCACCCCTCAGCCCTTGTGAGGTGATCCACTGCACACACTGCTGCTATACTTGTCACGCCCAAATTTCAACATAGTCTTCATCTCCTCACTGAGATGCTGCATCCCCTGAAAGCTAGAGATAATACACCAGAGATACAAGAGGAGGAGGGAATCCTACATCCTCAACTCAACTCACACCACTCTCTGATTTGGAGAGAGCCTCTGCTCCCATCTCCTACAGATCTCTTCCACGCTTCTGTCTCGGATGTCTTCACTTGCTATGCTTGAACTTGCGTAACCAAGATATTTGACACCCCCTGATTGGATGTCCTGCACCCCCTGCTCGGATGCCCTTGACTGTCATGCATTACTGTGCAAGACGAACACTGGAGCAACTAGAAAACTTGTCGTTTATCCCATCAACGTCCTCTGTCTTCTTTGCTCGGAGCTTTTCCTCTGAACTATCGGCCTTTGCCTTCTGCACTGCTGAACAACCTCCTAGCGTTTCCATACGCTCGTTGTCTGTGCCTGTGCAATCCTTGATGTACTGTCCAGTAGATTGATGGTTGACAGTAGCTCCAACTGTCAAAGCATCGTCAGCTATGCAATTCCTTGCATAGTGCCCGTACCCATGGCTTCTGGTCTCCCTGCGTCGAGCTCGCCTGAGAGATCCGCATCAACTCTATCCTCCGCTGCCATGGAAGAAACCACCATAGAAGAAAAAAGACTTGCCACTCGTTGGCGCGCACTCTTGCGTTGTCTCAATTTCTCTGTCTGGAAGTTCCTGTGAACTTTCAACAACCCGCTGCTGCACACTCCTCTGGCGCCTCTGTACGATACTCTACCGTACCCTTGCACTACTGCACGTCTGCATTTGTGCCCCTGCGCTTAGTATGCTCCTCTGCAACTATTGTTCTACACGTCCACATATCACCAGTACTTACTCGTATACAGTAGCTCCAACAGCCACAGCATTTCCCTGAGCCTGAACTGGTTGCCAAATCATCTATCCGTCGATGAATGGTCTTCTCTTTTGATTGAACCAGATCCTCCGATGATGTCAACAACCAGGAAAGTTCCCAGGAAAGACTGGTGGGGTCACACCCGGTCCCACTTAAGAACCAGTCTCCTTAGACACTGTCTTTTTGACAGAACTTTCCTAGACATTGTTGATCTTGAGATAATCATACCTGCAATCCTCTGATCGCCCCTGACCAATCCTGATCTCCCTCGATCTGCCATTTGATCAAGCCTGATCTCCTCTGGTCTTCAATGATCTATCTCGAGTTGTACTTGGTTGTCCAATCTGGTTAGAATCTACCCATTCTAACCTCTTCAGTGACTCCGCAGCGTTCCACAATATCCGGCAACCTCCCTTCGAGTATTGAAGATGACAAACTCCCATGTTTTGACAATCTCTCCAAACCGTTCAGAATTTCACCATTCTGACCTCGCGGTTGCGTCCGGAACGGTCCGATTAGCTAGGACCAACCTTCGCTGCACTTCTGGGGACCTCACTGAAAAATATCCCCGAAAGCTGGGCCACACCACAATTTTCTGAAAATTCTGGGCCAAATTGCAATTTTCAGAAGTTCAGGGAATATTCTGTGTACCAACAGAATATTCCGTTCACTGCACCCGATGCCGTCCGTCTCTTCAATCTGCCTTCTTTTTACAGAAACTCCGTCTCCAAAATCTGACCGTACAGATGTGTCCGGAATACTCCAAATAGTCTGAAACCACTATTGGATCGCCAAAAACGGACTCCAAATGACTTAGATCAAGCCAAAACATTTTGTACGCCTCAGATCTGCGGCTGCACCATAGCCGCGAAGCACTGGATTCGACCTCTGCGGCTGCACCTTTGCCTGCGTAACACTGGATCCCTGCCTCTGTGCTGACGTGGCAGATGACGTGGCAGGCAGTGACTGGTCCACTGTGCCACGTGTCGATGACGTGGCACGCCACGTGTCGATGACGTGGCTGGCCACATGGCGCTGACCTGGCTGCCACGTGGCATTGACTCTGCGCTGGTTGACTGACACGTGGCACTCGTTGCCGACGTGTGTGCCACGCGGCTTCCTGACGTGGCCTGCGCGTGGTCATGCGCGTTCCTGTCACGCGCGTCACCCTCTTCCTTCTTCGGCGCGTGTAGCGCGTGGGTGAGACTGGGCCTCACGCGCCACCTTCTAGGGGCGCGTGAGGGCGCGTGCGGCCTCCTCTGGGTATCTGCTTTATGTTTCTGGACTCCTCTCGTTGAGCCCTTGCTCCTGGTATGCTCAAAACTCGATTTCGAGCAATTCGATTTCTGGGCAGATTCGGATTTTGCACTGTTTTGGGTCCGAAACGCCACCGACGAGGCTCTGATACCACTTGTTGGGATCGGGGATCCCGCCCAAGACCTTGTAGAAACCATACCAAGCAGAAATACACACCCACACACAAGGAGACACAATATTTTACGTAGTTCGGCCTCAATGCCTACGTCCACGGGAGAGTAGCCGGTTTTCACTATACCAATATGGAGATTACAGAATATTACAGAGGAGAAAACTCACACCATTCTCACTCACCCATTCACCCGTCTCCCTCGCTCACACCGAGGGAGACGGTTTCTCACATCTCACTGATATTACACTTGCTCTGCTCACTCTCTCATTTTTCTCTCCTCCCTCCTTCACAATTTATAGATGCAAGAAAAGGAGCAACATGTATGTCAGTGGCTTTCCCACTTCTCTTAGTGGCTTTACCCACCCCACTTCCTCAATGGGTTCAACCACCCTATTCCATTACATGGTGGCTTGTCCACTTCTTTAGCACTACTCTCTAAGTGGGATATTCCACTCACAAAGGGATGATGATCCAACAAAAAATATATATATTTCATAGCTAAGAATCTTAAAGCAGGCCTTAGCAAATGGCTTTAACTCAAGATCCACTGGAATGCAAATGAACACATTATATTGTTTTATAAAAACAGCTGAAGTGTATTGGGTTGGGGATCTCTAGATTGAACCATTTTCCCTCCCCCGGTGCTGCTTTTCATTTCCCCAGCAAAAGGGAAAAACCAAAGAAATAAGAAGCTTGGCCTCCCCCCTTTATTTTCCCCAAGGAGAAAAAAAGAAAGGGAGAAAGAAATAAGAAATCAAAAACAATGCGTGGCTGAGTTTTATGTTTACACCCTTAAAAAAATAGACACAAACATGCACGCAACGAGAGAGAGAGAGAGAGAGAGAGAGAATAAATATCAAAAAAAGGGCAAAATTTGTTCATTATGGTAGTTAGTTTATAGTCCACGGTAGTTCAAGTAAATAAAAGAGGCCTCACAGGAAAACCAATTTGCAGTCCTATGCTGAAAGCAACAAATATTCCCTTATATGCTAATATTTGTTAGTTTTCCTCTGATACAATAATCACCAAAAAACAAAAACTTGTTTACTATCATTTTTATTATAAAAAAAAGAAAAAAGAAAAAAGAAAAAGAGCGAGAGTAATTGATTACATATAACGACATGGACAGATGTACCATAATTAAATGCAGGAAAATTGATTACACATAGGTTTACAGCATGATGCATGAAATTCATGTTGCAACCATCAACAGCAAAGCCAGTTAAAATGCTTCCCAAAAACTCTGACAAATATCACAACACTATTCACAAATTTGTTTGACACGACAAACATCCAAGGGAAAAGCACTAAAAAGACCATATCAAAAGGTAAGTATGGCCTACCAATTTTTTTTTAAATTTTAATCATAAATGACAACCAGAGGATTTGATTAGCATTACGGAGAAGGCAAAGAGTTCAACACAAGCAGTTTCATTCCAAAGAAGAGCGTGTATCTGCCATGTTTGGGAATTAAACATTTTAGCCAAAAAGCGCCAAAAAGCCACTATAAGATGTCAAATTATTCTCTCTACTTTTTTGCATGTCTTTTTGTAAAAGTCAAAAAGTCACTAAAAAAAGTCAATTCTAAAACGAGCAATTACAAGAGACTGAAATTTGTCAAATTGCTTTCAGTGATAATCTTTGGGATTTTGATTGAGTTCCATTCAGCAACGAGAGTGTCTAAGGTCCATGGTGAGACAAGGGATGCACCCCCCCACAGCAAAAAAAAAAAAAAAAAAAAAAAACTGAAACAATCTTTTGTGTGTATAAAAATACACCTTATGTATATAATAAAAAGAATATGGCCAAACAAACAAAGAGTAAAATTGATTTCCACTTACTTCAAGAGCCTTCTCTGCTTCTCTTTCTATCCAAATAATTGCATGATCAGATGTGGCATTGCATGATAAGACAATATGTTCAAATCTTCCATCTACTGGTATGGCAGTTTTAACCTCTGGAGGATATCTCCCACATCTGTGTGCATGAAGCAACGGAGATCTTAGTTTCAGAGCAAGCACAACTATTTTTGCTAGCAAATTACAAACAAACTTCTTACGATAAAAAAGAAGAAAAAAAAAAAAAGCTTCTTAAGCACTGAAATTACACGACAATTGACTTCGAGTATAGGAAACCTATTTATGATAGAGGATTTTTTCAGTCATTGAACATTCTTAAGCAAATAATAGGAAATTTTCCAAAATACAAAATTAAGGTGTATTGGCCACTACCAGCATTTGATCTGGATTTATATGGCCATACTGAGAAAAGGAATTGCCATGAGGAATTCTTCTACATACTAGGCATAACTCAGATTGTATAATGCTCATTATCACTAACCTAGACAGAAGAAAAATACTTATCACTAATATAAATTCCAAATTTGATCACGTAAAATATTGCCTCTCAAATTCTTGTATGGTAGTTAGAATTTATGAATTTGTTTTTATTTACCATTAGTCATGACATTTGTGATGTTTGGTTGAGATTTGCCTTGTTTGCAATTGCTTTGATAGGGCTAAGAACTCTTTTAGTTTTTCGTGGCCTTTCCTATCTAAACTCTAATTTTGGGGGCACTTTCTTTAATTTTCATGGAAGATCTTGGAAAGTGTCATAATTTGTTTGGGAAGTTTCTTAAATCAACTTTTTGGAAAGTTTCCATTTTTAGAAAGTTTAAATAAGAGAAGTTTCTTAAATTATTTTTGGAAAGTTAAACTATGAAGGTTCCCTAGCCTATCATTGCATGTTTATGATGTGTTATTTTCCTTTTTGGGCTTATTTTATGTTTATCTTTAGAAACAATAGATACCATACCAAGTAGAGGCCAATATTTGGTTAGGCAAAAATGGGTGCCTAACATCTTGCCGCTTTGTACCTTAGCCCTTGAGTCTACGTGATGATGACGATTAGGC
The DNA here is from genome assembly GCA_030407325.1 of Camellia japonica. NCBI lineage: Eukaryota > Viridiplantae > Streptophyta > Magnoliopsida > Ericales > Theaceae > Camellia > Camellia japonica. Next base: position 91,885,748 of record JAPPVO010000002.1, read on the forward strand.
ATTATCTCCATTTTTAACCAAGTGGAGACTCTTTTCTAATTTGAACGTCTAGTTCTCTGTGAGTTGCGTTGGTTTGCATGAGATGTCAAGAGAGGGACAATATGAATTAAAATTGGCCTTCTCGCAATTTTATATCAGTATGTCTCTTTCCATAGGATTGAAATAGGGTATGGCTGACAAACCGACACTCTAGAGTGGCAGATCTAGGCAAGTTTTACAGTTGCACTTCAACTGAATTACAATCTGCCAAAAGGAAGCAGCAATAATGTGTCCACTTAAAACTGAAATGCAGTTCTGTGCAGAGAAAAAAGGCAGCTGCAATGTGCATCAATTATGAGATTTGTAATTACTTGGGGAGCTAAGCAAGGTAATTTTTGATAAATCCTATAATAATCCTAATAAGATTACCAATGGTTCTGATTTACCTGCAAAATTTCCTTTCAACAATATGATATGTTCTTCCAGGTGCATACAGTCTTGTAGGATCTCTAAACTTCCTACCTGCCGGTATGAAAGTATCCCTCAAGCAAACCGCAAATAATAAGCAGGGCAAGCTGTCCAAAGCATTATTAATGCCCGGTTTAAGAGATAATAACAAACAAGGTAGAAAACCCCAAAAAGTAAACAAAAGATTCAAACAGTCTTAGTGTTATATCATATATAAAAGAAACAAAACTCACCATAAGATAAATTTAAAAATATCTTCCAAGGGGTTTGGTGTTCTAGGGAAGAAATCATCCTGGAAAAACATTAAATTGAGGTGGCATGGTTAGTTCACCAAATTGGAACAAAATTTATGGCTGAAATGCAGGCAGGCAGGCTCCAAAAACATTATATTTAAGATGAAAGTAAACTAACAAGAGTCTCCATGAAGCAAATTCCTGACCTGCAAAATGACAGAATGTATAACATCGGCATACTTGACTGCCAAATTGAGAGACATACACCTTGCAGGAGCTACGGCATAGCAGTAGACGCTATCTCTGGGAATACCACCAAGCTCCTTCCGGTGGTTCACCACGATCACCGTCAACAACGCTGCCACCCCTGCCCCCAACGAGTGTCCCGCAAAAATCATCTTGTATGAGGACCCATTTTCAAGCCACAATCGCTTCAGAGTCTCCGATTCTTTGTTGAGCAACCAAATTGCAGATTTCAAAAGGCCGTGGTGGACGAACCCTCCGTCGAACATCTGCATACCCAAGCCGTTGTCAAGAAGGAGCTTGTAGTCGCTCTCTTTGACCAAATTGAGGCCACGGATGGCGAGAACAATCTCGCGGTGGTGGTGGTCGAGGTAGATGATGTAGGGAGGGGCGTTGCCGTGAGTCTGCTGGTAGGTGAGGCGCTTGATGACACAGTCGGGGTTGAGGCGGTAGCCGCCGGATGGAGGGAATTGGGGGTGGCGGAGGTCGTCCTCGTAGACAGCGAGAATGAGGCGGCAGATGCGGGGGACTGCCTCGAACTCCTCGGCGGTGGCAGGGGGCCAGGTGGCGCTGTCGTAGGACCCGATGTAGGTGCAACGCTTGCACGCCCACTGGAGGCAACCCAGCAGCTGCAGGCACATTGCCTTTTACCCAGTGTTTGGTTGGGAACTTGGGAGGAGATTTGAAACACTGGCAACTTGGGAGGAGATTTGAAAAACGAATGAAAAACACAGCCGTAGAGAGAGAGAGAGAGAGAGAGAGAGGGAAGAGTCAAGAAGTTGTTCATTAGGAGGGAGGTGGTTAGCTGTGGCGTGGCGGTGGCGGTGGCGGTGGTGGTGGGGGTAGAGCTTGAAGAGGCTTGTTGGCGTCATGCAGAGGGTATTTGTTGCTCAGCAATGTTAGGTATGATGAAAAATCTTTTATGAAAATAATCATAAAAATTTTGTGACTATTGAATTACATTTAAAATAAAACATCACACTAATTAAGGTAATTCAAAATTATAAATTTTTCATGATCATTTTTATGAAAATTTTTTGATGATAACTACTTTTCTCTTTGTTGCTAGTACTTTACTCTGTTAGAGAGAAAGAGAGAGATTCGTGGTTATTTTACTCATTTCGATTCTTCGCTGTGTTGAGGAGTATTTCGGAAAGCGATCCAAAGGTGATTATAGGGAATAAAAAAGTGTTTGAAAAATATATTTTAATTCTTATTCTTCTGCTCTGGAGATATAATTGAAAATCATGGTGATACATATACTAATTAGTTATGATATTATTATTAATTTTATTTATTAATTATATTATAAATTTAAAAAAAATTTAAATTATATCACATTATATATACTATTTAATATACTAATTAGTACATATAATATTATTCAATTAAAAAATAATTCATAGTTTTAAATTTAAACATCTAATAATGATTTTAATAATGTGATACGAATTAAAAAAGTAAAAAATAAAATAAAATAAAATATACATCAAATCATTCATAAGTAAAATCAATTGTTACTTAAATAGAATTCTCATTAAAACTCTATTTTAATTTTAATGCTCTTGGAGCATTTCCCAATGGTTCATCAGATTTTTCATTAAATTTGTGTAAAAAAAAAAATAATCTCCTCTATTTTGATATCGCTTGCTCCACCAGAGTAAGGCCTTATTTGTCATAACCTAAAAAGGTTAAAAAGTCAAAAAGTTACTATCCTATTTAATTCACATCATTTTATTTAAGTCGCATCACCTCTCTACCACATCACTTCAAACTCAACCCATACCCAACCCATATTTCATAAAAAGTCAAAAAATACACTTATTTAGATTATCCCAAATCACCCCTAATTTGGCTTTTCATCGAACTACCAGTCGACCAGGCGGACGATCGACCCATTCAAAAAATGAAAATCTGGTTCAATCTTTCCCAATTTTTTTAACTGAGAAAACAAGGAAGTGGTCAACCAAGGGATCGACCTCCTAGTGCAAAATTTTCACAAAAATTTGCTTCAAGTGGTCACCCGGAAGGACGTCCGGCCAGTCGTTCGGTGGGTCCACACTCAACGGCTATGCACAGTAATTTGGTGAAATGTGCAACCCATCTTCGGTTTGGTGAAAATCTGAGCTTGTTCTCATTTTGATATCAGTTTGATGAAATTATTAGAGTAAATTTTTTTTTTTTCCCCACTAAATTCAAATTTAATGATAATTTTATTTAACCGTCGGAGATGATCTTAAATATTTTTCAATGATAATTTTCATTATAGCCTCATATACAGCAATTTTGCACCAGTCATTCCGTACATACTTCAACAATTAATGGAGTGTCTGGGCAACAACCAACATCATTTCACAACACATATTCATACTATCAATTATCATTTTTTTATTTTTTATATTATTTAATATAAATAATTAATATTTTATCTTATTCACTAATCAAACTATTATAAAATATCACATAACTATATTTTTAAATTATCAAATAATCACCCTCATTCAATCATCAATTTTCAAGTTTAAGTTGAACACTTCAATCAACCATTTGTTTCTCCAACCTAAGGGAAAGTGTTGAAGATAAGATTATATCTGTTCTGATGATTCATGGCTAAATCAAAGGAAGAGGATTCTCCCTAGTCTAACATTTAGATGGAAGGGAGTTGTTTGGATCTATTGAGCCCATCACAAGTCTCGATAATCTGAATCATTTATTTTACTAAACAATTTGTGTATTTTATTTACAAAAAAAAATTATGTCGATTTATAACTGTAATTTGTTCAATTTATCATTTTTTTATTAAAAAAATGGACGCTAATTGTATTTTTAAAAAATAAATTATTATTTTTTTAATGACAAAAATAATAAATTGAACAAATTACAATTATCAAATCAACTTAATTTTTTTTTTGGATGGAATACACTAAGTGTCTGATAAAATAAACTGTTCGGATCATCAAAATGAGACTCATGGTGAGCCTCACGGACCCAAATAGGCCCTTTCAATTTAAATTTTAGACCGAAGAAATCCTCCTCCTAAATGAAATCACTTGATTATGAATGTGATATTTGGCATGGTTTAAGTATTTTGATATTTATTTCAAATCTCATGCGATTGCATTCCACCTATATATGTAGGTAGGTGATTCTCATATATAAAGATTGTCCAACTAATAAATCAATACAATGTAACTTGGTGCATTTAGGCACAATACGATGAACCACGTTAATTCCTTTGTGTTTTTATGCTTATATTCACTTTTAATTTTTTTTTCCTTTATCTGAAATTTAGCAGTTTATAATTTTTTGACAGTTACAACTTGAGAGAAAATAAACTGGACTATAAGTGCTTCCTGCTTCGTAGGACCCAAATAATGTCAATTGTCCTATTCACATTCGAATTCATATCAGAGTTATTACATCCAATGACTTGGGGTTTTAATTATAACGGCTTCGCCCCTTTCTTCCGTCCACGCTAGAGGAATATATATATATATATAGTGCCATGTGGTGGCCTTCCATTGGCCATGCCAATTTGGGTACAGACAAACTCCCACAATAAAATGAGCAATGATTGACACTCTCACAAAAACTCCACCCCCACAACCCTCACATCATCCTATGTGAGAGAGGGAAAAAAAACAAAAACACACATGAACCAATCACACACATTTGGGAGTCAAGGTCCCTAAATTGGGCGTCCCAAGCTTTTTCCTAATAAAATTGGCATATGAGGTCTGACTGCTAGAGGTTTTTGCTGCAGTTAATTGTGGTTATGGGTAAGGCTTCTTTAAGCAAATTCATTGGTCCTGTGCCATTTATGTAACAACTTTCTGTATCTTTGGAACTGGTGTAAACAAATCTATAAATGCTATATTGCTCTTTTTTCTGCCCTTCTAACGTTGAATAATCTTAATGGAATTGGTTTGTGAGAAACGATGTAAACAATGGCTTGTCCGCCAACTGGGAATGAATTTCTACTGTACATGTTGCTTTGTCTCTTTGTAGTCAGGATCTCGAATGCTGTCTACTTCAAATTGCATTTGAAACTTAGGAAGCTAACATCTGATTGAGCTGCTGTCTTTGGCATCCTCACCAAAATCTCTACAGTTTTGTTCATATCAGATTTAACTCATCAACATCTATGATTGAGGCTCTCAGATCGATTTTTCTATCCTTGGCCTGTCATTTGTTAAACATTCAACATAAAATCGCAAATGCAGACAAAATGACAGCAAGTAAAACCAAATAACAAAAGTACAGATTCTTTACAAACAGATTTTAAAAAACATCAACATTCTTTGTAGCTCTCTGTAGTTTGACATGTAAAAGTACCCCTCATGGGTAGGGAACCAGGGGCTGAACACAATTTCACCAATGCTTTCTTACAGATAATAATGTAGAAGCTGAAGCTCACAGAAAAATGAATATCACAACAAAAGAACCCGACAAGCAAAATAATCAAGAAGATCTAACCTCAGGCAGAACCAGGAGCAAAATACTCCTGAAGCGCTAACCTCTAAAGCATACATTTTCGATAAATAATGACACATTGAGAGAGAAGAATTGTTATTTTGAAGGAACTGTATCTTCCTTCTTCAATAGCATTTCTCCCAACTGATTTTTCTTGAAAAGCTTCTGAACAACCAAATCCCAGTTAGTTCTTCCACCACGGGACAGCGACTTAGTTTTTGGCTCATTCGTAGAAGACTCAGTATCATCCCCATCCCCACCTTCTACGCATTCTTCCTCCTTGCTTGGTGAGGGTTGTTCCTCTTCTTCATCGGCAGTCACAGCATGAGGTATGTTCAAACTAACAGCTCTTTCCAAAGCATCCTTGTGTTCTTTTTCTATTGACTGCAACCTCTCGATTTTTTGTACTCTTGGGGCTGCTGTTGTGGTCTCCTTGTGATATTCCGGCATTATCTGTGTTAAGGTATAAGTTTAACGGTTAATTTTTCTTCAGAACAATTGTAAAAACTTAAGACTTTGCTTACCTATAACATCCAAGACCAATCATGGTATAGGTGGCCTTAGATAAGTTGGTTCCAAGAACCAGACATTTCATAGCTAAGAATCTCAAGTCTAGTTTGGTTGGGCAAATTAAAATTTCAAAATCAACAAATTTATAAACAAGTTAATTCAAAATTTGTATAGCATTGAATAGAACAAATTTTGAATCTCCAAATATAAATATATATTTTTTTTATAAGTTTGAATCTCCTAATGTTAAATTAGGTAACTCCACATTTTTATAGAAATAAACAAATTATGTTTTCACAAAGAACACAAGTTTATAGATTTTAAGTTGTTTTTTACTTTTATTATACACCGATCTAATATCTCTATTTGTAGGTGATGCAATTCTAGAAAAGCCCATGTTACAAATACAACAGTCCTTCGCAAATGTCTTGGTTAACTCAAAACCAAATGTGAATGCAAATGAATACATTATACTGTTTAATGTAAGCAGCTGAAGTGCATTGCGATCTCTAGTTTGAACCACAGGGGGGAAAAATAAATAAGAAACTAGAAACAATGTGTGGGTATAAGTTTTAGGATGGTTGTCTACCTATTAGAACCCTTGAGAAAAAGGCACACCCATGGAGAGAGAGAGAGAGAGAGAGAGAGCATCTGCATTGAAGATTTCAAAATTAGTGTGACATAGGCAAAGGCAGGGCCCAAGTTGACTAACGTGCTAACTACCTAACATATACAAAACTGCTCCGATAGTGCTTGCTAAAGCAGCTCATTATCTCGCAAGGCTCATTTCTTTATAAAGAGAGTGGGGAGGCAACGGTCAGCTATTATTTATTATTATTTTTTAAAAATTAGTAGTGGCTCACGAAGCCAAATGGCTAGCCTCAGTTAGCTAACAATGCAACATCTGTTGATTTTAGGGAGGATTTAGCATCTCCAATGGAGCAACAATAGATAAAAGTAAGTTGCTTGCTAACTAAAAGCTGACCCTAGCAGGCACTTTAGCATCCTCAGAGAGTCCAGGTGGTGGTTGTTAGAGCGAGGAACATGCTCTACTCTAACTGTGTTAAATTTATCCATTAACCTCTGTACTATTGTTTTGTATGATGCAAGAGGTGGCTGGTTTATGGCACAATTCTTGTTCGTCTGTTTGACTACAAGAGTCACCTTTGATGCACAGTTATCATCATGTGAAGTGTTGCTATGAGCTCAAGTACGAGAGCCTCATACTCCACTTCATTATTGGAGTATCCAAATTCTAGCTTATAAAAGAAGTTGACTTGACGCCATCAGGGAAGGGTAGGATGATACCGGTTCCTCCACCTTTAAAAGTGGTTTAGCCTTCAAAGTTGAGGCTCTAGTCTCCCTCTGTGGTTACTTCAGCAGCTTGAAACTCCTCTCTTGGAAATTCTTTTGAAGGCAGCTCGTGTTCCGCACTAGGAAAGGGAGCCAATATGTCAACCAGAGCTCGACTCTTGATGGCCTTCAGAACCTTGCAAATGACGTCATACTTAGTCAAAGAGAGCAGCTGCTGAGTGAGCTTGTGGAGACGGCTGGCCGAGTGAGGAACTGGTCCATTCACTCTTGGTGACAAGATGAATGGTGTGGGCAAGGAGGTAGTGACAAAGCTTAATCTTAGAAAAGACCAAGACGAGACAATGACACTCAATCGGATAGTATCTTACCTCAGCACATTGGATTACTCACCTTACGTAGTATTCAAGGTGCTAGACCCCATCTAACTCTTGGCCAAGTAGGACCCCTGTGAAGCGAAGTCCCACATCACCCGAGTACTAAAGTGATGTCAAGCATATAAGCGTGAAGGCACCCTCACCTTAATAGTTAGCTTTTGTGGTTGAGTTCTACCCAAACCGTGTAACATGGTATTAAAACCGGAGTACTCGAGGATGGATAGGGTGCGTGTCCCTAGCTTGCACACCGCAGGTGCTACCGAGTGAGCACGTTGGGCTTGAGAGAAGATGTGAAGCGAAGTCCTATATCACCTGAGTACTAAAGGGATGTCAAGCATATAAGTGTAAGGGCACCCTCACCTCTTGAGCTAGCTTTTGGGGTTGAGTTCTACCCGAGTCCGTGTAATAGTGTTGATGCCATCCAAATAGAAACTTTCATAGTGGAAGCCACCTGGGGTGTAGGAACTTGATTCGAAGTTGAGGGCGAGATAAGAGCAATCCCAACAGGATGGCCTTCCATGAGGGTTGGCTCTTCTTTGTAACACTAGTAGGCATCCATGAGGAACTGTTAATTTTGTAAGGTAGCACCTCCAACTAATGAGAGATATTGCTCAGCATTTGCTAGGTTAGTTTATCAGGTGATATGTCAAACGGTGTATGCTCTAACATCTTTGTGACCACTCGGCCACCATGAGAGGTTGTGGGTCCTCCATGTGAGGCAAAAGCTCCAAGTAAAATGAGCACCACTCTTTCCTAGTGGAGTATCTTTGTAGATATTTGGTAAAGAGATAATCATTCCTAAACCTTTGGAAAAATGGTGGGGATTTCAATAATTGAGAGTTATTAGAGGTGGCAGAGAATATAACTAAGGCAGCCTTAGAGTGAGAGATAGAGTGCCATTGCTATACACCCTTGTCAACAGAATAGAGGAAGATGATAACTAGAGTTGTGTCTTCTCTGTATGTGGATACTCCCTTATATAGTCTCTAACACTGTTAGAGACCAACTCACCCAACAGGTGGCCAGCTCTTCTTGACCAGCGAAGGTATGAGGTCTACTTCTCTATCCCAGGATTCATACCTTAGAGGTGCAGTCTGCAGAGTTGTATGATACCTTAGAGGGTGTATGATACCTCTTTCAAGGTGTCAAGGTGTTAGGTGTTGGGTCACTGTCCTCTCTCTAAGACCAGCCAAGGAAGAGTTGCTTCTTCCTAAGGGGGAGCAAGTCAAGCAACCATGATGAGCTCTTAATCCTAGTTTCCAAGCAACAATCCTCCAACGAACTCGAGTAGTGAATGCATAGGCCTTGCTCTTAGTCTAAGATGGCAAGTGATGGCCATGGTAGTAATGACAAAAATCCTAACTAAGGGATGAGTACATAGGTGAGACATAGCCAAGTTACAAGCCGAGCTATGCTACAACCAAGCGGGAGTGACCAAGCGGTGCTCTTGGTCGCTCCTTGGCACACCCTATGGGAATGAGGTATGCAGGGCTATGGCTAGGCAAATAGGCTTATTCAAGTGAGATGAGGTGGCCGAGCAATGGTGTTATCAAATGGTCTATAGCCAAGAAGTATTGTAGGCATGCCTTAAACTTTTCATACTTCGAATCATTTTCTTGGTGCCGAAACTCGCAACTACGGTGCTGAGCGCACTAGTAAGTCAAACAATCATACTTCATGGTCTATATGCCTCCAGCTTAGGCTAGGCACTGAAATTGTTCCTATTGGGTCATGCATGGCAACTGGTATAGATGAATAAAGGTGGGCCGCTTGAACAGGTTCGCTCGTAGACATTGTGGTGGTGAGGTGGCGTCTATAGGGTTCACCACATAACAAGGGTGGTCTAGATAGCTGCAATAGCAAAATAGCTAAAGTGCCTCCAAGAAACTTTGGTAAACATCAATTTTAATACTTTAATTATCACAACACTCTTCACTAATATGTTTGACGTGATAGACATCCAAGGCAAAAGTATTAAAAAGCTCCTTTCAAAAGGTTAATACTATGTTACATGAATTCTTCAAAATAAATCAAATACTTGTATTGAACATCTGACATTTGGACAAGGGTGTAGGTAGGGCTGCAAATGAACCGAGCTGTTCATGAATAGCTCAAGCTCGGTTCATTTACTAAATGAACGAGCTTAAGCTCAATTTTTAAGCTCGTTTATTAATCGAGCTAAGCTCGAGTAGCCCCAAGCTCAATTCGATAGGGCTCTTGAACATCAAGAAAATAAATTAATATTTATTTTTAATAATATATCAAATAAATTTTTATTAATTTATTTTATTTTTCTATTTGTATTTGTGTTTGTGTTTGTGTTTGTGTTTGTGTTTGTGTTTGTGTAAATTTACATATTTGATTGATAAAAATAATATAATCATTCTTTTATATTTTGCTCATAATTATCTATTTTTTATTCGAATAATTAAATTAATTTAAGTTTTTTTTAAAGCTCGAGCTCAAGTTTATCAAATATTTGACAAGTCGAGCTCAAGCTCCATTATTTAAGCTCAACTTAAGCTCGGCTCAAACTTGACTAATTCTTAGTAAACACCCTTGAACACTCAAAAGCTCGGCTCGGCATGGCTCGGCTCGTTTGCAGCCCTAGGTGTGGGATGTGTGTCCAATACTTCCCATCAAATACTTTTTATATATTTGTATTTAACACTATCATTATATGTATATGTTATATTATTGCTATAAAATTAGTAAAGTGTGATCTTTTTCGGTTGAGTTTGCCTACCCTTAAATTTTAGATTTGATGGCCAAGAGTTCAATCCGAGAAGGAGAGAATCTGTCATTGACCTTAATGTGACAAAAGTCCACGTGAACATTGTCAAATTGCTTTATGTGACAATCATTGGGAAATTTGTTTGAGTTTCTGCTCAAAACAAATAAATAAATAATCCTTTTGTAAGAGTATAAATACACCTCATTATATGATGTCAAACTAGTGAAGTGCAAAGTTGATTTCCACTTACTTCCAAAGCCTTCTCTGCTTCTCTTTCTATCCAAACAATTGAATGATCTTTAGTGGCATTGCACGATAAGACAATATGTTCAAATCTTCCATCTACTGGTATGGCAGTTCTAACCTCTGGAGGATATCTCCCACATCTGTGTGTATGAACCAATGGAGGACTTAGTTTCTGAGCAAGAATAACTATTTTCAGTGGTAAATTACCAACAAATTTGTTAAGAGAAAAAAGGGGAAAAAGTGCTTCTCAAGGACAGCAGTTACATGACAATTGAATTTGAGCACTGGAAACCTATCTATGCTAGAGGATTGTTTTAGCTACTGAACATTCTTAAGCAAATAACAGGAAAATTTTCCTAAATACAAAATTAAGATTTGACATATTAACCAATACCAGTCTTTGATCTGGATTTGTATAGCAAAATTGAGAAGAGGAAATGCTATGAGCAATTCTTCTACATACTAGGAATTTCATATTGTACAATGCTACTTATCACTAATCTTCACATAACATAAATACTTATCACCAATATAAATTCCAAATTGAAACAAATTCATATGGTATTTTGAAGGTGAAATTATCCAGAAGTGTCTCAATAAAGGATAAAAAGGCATTATATCAGTGATGATAATTATGTTTCTTTTTTTCCCCTATGAATGCATTAACAATGAATGGTTACAAATTCATTAAGTTGGAGTTCTCAATGGAAGAAGCATGAGCAATAATATCACTCAGTTAAATGGTCTATTTTATTGATTGCTTCAGATTCTATGTTGATTATAAAACACAGGCTGCTGGTTAAAATCCTCAGTTTGGTTAAGCCTGAATGAAGAAGTAAGAAAATATCGACATTATTATGAAACTTAAAATATTTAAATAATGGAAATACGTAGTAGCTGGTTAGAACAAGAACCCCAAGCAACTCACTGAGAAATTTTAAAATTGCATTAAATAGAAAATTTCATAGGCTTCAAAGTAGTAAGAAGCAGCAAGGTAAATTTTGCTAATCATGGACACAAATCACTCGGGGCTAAGCAAGGTAAATTTTGATAAATCCTGATAAGGCATTAAAATAACATTGGCCAACGGTTCTGATTTACATACCTGCAAAATTTTCTCTCAACAATATGATACATTCTTCCGGGTGCATACAGTCTTCTAGGATCTTTAAGCTTCCTACCTTCTGGTATGAAAGTATCCCTCAAGCAAACCGCAAATAATAAGCAGGGCAAGCTGTCCAAAGCATTAATGCCTGGTTTAAGAGATAATAATAACAATTCACACCTCTACAAGGCAGACAACCTAAAAGTAAACAAAAGACTCCAAAGGCTTCATACAGTCTCTGAGTTATCATACAGACGGAACACAACTCACCACAAGAGCGATTTGAATATATCTTCCAACGGAGTCGGTGTTCTTGGTAAGAAATCATCCTGGAAACATTAAATTGAGGTGGCATGGTTGGTTCATTTAATTGGAGCAACTAAGCAAAATGTCATGGATAACAAGCAGGTTTCCAAAAAACATTAAAAGATGAAAGTAAACTAAAAGCCTAAACATTTTGTGAGGTGGATTTGAAGGCAAATTAATCCTCCCCTGGTTATCTGAAAGCCATAAAAGTTCCACATTGCATTAACATTACAATTTACAACAAAAGCACCAACCAACCAACCATTAAAAACTGAAAAGAAATTGGTTTACCTGCAAAACCACAGAATGGATAACATCGGCATACTTGACAGCCAAATTGAGGGACATACACCTAGCAGGAGCTATGGCATAGCAGTGGATTTTATCTCTGGGAATACCACCAAGAGCGTTCCGGTGGTTCACCACGATCACAGTCAACAAAGCTGCGACACCAGACCCCAACGAGTGTCCAGCAAAAATCATCTTGTACGAGGACCCATTTTCAAGCCACAATCGCTTCAGAGTATCGGATTCCTCGTTGAGCAACCAAACTGCAGATTTCAAAAGGCCGTGGTGGACGTAGCCTCCATCGAACATCTGCATACCCAATTTGTTGTCAAGAAGGAGCTTGTAGTCGCTCTCTTTGATCAAATTGAGGCCACGGATGGCGAGAACAATCTCGCGGTGGTCGTGGTCGAGGTAGATGATGTAGGGAGGGGCGTTGCCGTGAGTCTGCTCGTAGGTGAGGCGCTTGATCACACAGTCCGGGTTGAGGCGGTAGCCGCCGGCTGGAGGGAATTGGGGATTGCGGAGGTCGTCCTCGTAGACGGCGAGGGTCACGCGACAAATGCGGGGGACTGCCTCGAACTCCTCGGCAGTGGCAGGAGGCCAGGTGGCGCTGTCGTAGGACCCGATGTAGGTGCAACGCTTCCACCCCCACCGGAGGAAACCCAGCGCCAGCACCCATTCCACCCCGCACACCACTGACATAACGCTACCACCACCACCACCGCTACCACTCTGCAGCTGATCTAATTACTTTTAGAGAGAGAAAACAAAGGAGTTGTAGAGAGAGAGGGAGAGAGAGAGAGAGAGGGGAAGGTGAAGATGAAGGTGAAGCTTTTTTTGAACAGCAAGGTGAAGGATATTACTAGAATTTAATTTAATAGTATATATTAGTAAGATGGACCACGTGGAGTAGGGGACTGGCATTGGGGGAGTGGGTGGGGTTAAGAGAGAGAGCCTGCGGGAGGTGCTGATCTGTGGGTGCGCTGGTTCTGGAGAAATCATTCATTGTCTAAGCAGCATTGCTTCATTCTATTTATGTTTAAAATAATCTCATTTTTCAACTTTTTAGTTATTTTAATTTAGATTTCATTTGGGAAGCGATTCGTTTAGTTAAAAAATTAAAAAGTTATTAAAAAAATTAAAAAGTCAATAATTCATATTAAAAAATTCAAAAAAAAATTTTTATTTTATTTTTTGCACATCTTTTCGTAAAAAATTAAAAAGTCATCATAAACATGCTAATTTTTTGTAACTCATATTTTAGCTAAATAACCAAAAAATTACTAATTAGCCTGTTTCCAAATGAGGCCTTAATTTTTTTAATCTTATTTAGTTTTTGTTTTTGATTTTTTCTGACTTTTATAAAAAAAAATTAAAATAATTATAATTTGAATGTGACATTTTATTTTATTAATTTATGTAATCAATTTTACCTCTAGTGTTTTTTTAAGTCAAAAACCAAAATCAAACGTAGCTTCAGTAATAAATAGTGGAATCCATTGTTTTCACCAATAATAGCTATGTAGGAGCACTACCTGAGTAATGCTAGAGATCCCAAATATTTTACCAAAAGTTTTACCAAATGTCTCACATGGTGTGGGACCCACACAATGTGGGTCCCATGTGGGTCCCACACCCATGTGAGACATTTGGTAAAACTTTTGGTAGAATTTTTGGGGCCTCTAGCATTTTTGGCACTACCTAGGTTTGCTCTCCTGAAGCAATGAATACTTTTTCCTGATTTTTCTAATATACTTAAAAAAAAATAAAAAAAAATATCTGTCTGTCTGTCTGTCTGTATTGTACAATACTGTTTGCTAAGTTTTTAGGGAGAAAAAAATTAGAGATTATGGGGGTGTTTGGCAAGAAAAAAAATAGTTTAGGCTTCGTTTGGAAACTCCCTTTTTTAGTTAAAAAGTCAAAAAGTTACTAAGCCTCCATTTGGGAAGTGGGTTGGCTTTTTGGCTTTTTTTGGCTATTTGAGCCTAGGCTCAAAAGCTTGGTTTGGAAAGGGTTTTTTGGTTTTTTTCACTTTTTTTGAGAGAATAGTGTAATGATTATGGGTTGGATGTGATGTTTTGTCTGTTGTAGCTCAAATAGCCTATTCTGTCTTTTGTGGCTCAAAGAGCCAAAAGAGCCCAAATGAACTCTTCCCAAACGACACCTAAATTAGTCAAAAAGCCAACAACTCATACCAAAAAGTCAAAGATTCTCTTTTCTTTCTACTTTTTTGCACATCTTTTCGTAAAAAGCCAAAAAGTCATCCCAAACATACTAGTTTTTTTTAGCTCATATTTTAGGCAAATAGCCAAAAAAATTACTAAATTAGCCTGTTCCCAAACGGGGCCTTAGTTTAGGTTAAAATTTATAAAAAGATAAAATAGACTAAAATAATTAATAAGACAAAATATCACATCAAATTCATAATCATTTCACTTTTTCTCTTACAAATATCATATCTAACTATAAAAAAAACTAATCATCTTCCTAACATAAAAATTTTAACCTACTAAAATAGTCAAAAACTAAAATAGCCTACTAAAATAGCAACTTCCCAAACGAAGCCTATGAAGGAAGGAGACGGGAGATCTGAAAGAATGAAGGAGACGGGAGATCTGGAAGATTGGACTGGCTTTGCTGCTGTCGGGCTTGCGGACCTCGAGCAAGGATCCCCTCCTTGCATCATTTTCTACTTGCAGGGCCATTAGGCCTATCTTTAGGCCCAATTTTGATAATCCGAATCGTTCATATTTTAAAATTTGTTCAGTATATCATACCTGTAAAAAGTCAAGTTGATCGGATATCAGAAAGCATGTGTTCGAAAAAATCGAACTAAAAACTTTTTTTTTTTTTTAAATTTAATAAACAGTTTTCCGAATACATACTTTCTGATATCCGATCAACTTGATTTTTTACAGGTATGATATAATAAACAAATCTTAAAAATATGAACGATTCAGATTATTAAAATTGAGCTTAAAAGTGAGCCTAATGACATTGCAAGTAAGAAATGCAAGGAAGAAGTGCAAGGAGGAAATGCAGACCTCACCTCCGAGTGCTACATCAGTGGTTCGAGCAGTTAGATTTGTGGGCTCCTCGAACAGATAATTATTGTAAACAATTAATTTGATTGAAAATTGATAATTGTCAAAAAAAAAATTTTGTTACAGAAAAATTCTCCCTACTCTCCCGTAGGTCCAAGACAGTATCCCTTTTGATAATTGTTAATTTAAATCATGTTTATTTTGAAAAATATAGATGGTTCATCTTGTCTAAAAAAATGATCATTTATATTTTTTTAAGACAATTATTATTTGAATAGATAATTATTAATATTTAATGAAATTAACGTTTTACAAGAATAATTTATTTGAATGGATAATTATTAATATTTAATGAAATTAACGTTTTACAAGAATAATTTATTTAAAAAATTCTACAAACTCAACTGCTCGGATCATTGACGTGACTGAGGTCCACAAGCCTAACAGCGCGGAAGACAATTATTACTGTGTTTAAGACAATTATTTTTTTTAGATTGTGACTGTAAGAAGTAATTTGAAGTTTTTTTTTTTTTTTAAACGGGGCAAATAATTTGACGTTAGTTTCTTACTTTGTTTCTTCTAATTTAATCTAATTTGAATCTTAAAATGAGTTTGAGAATTGATTATTTTAATTAATTTTTTAATTTTTTATAAAAAAGATATATAAAAAAAAATAGAGAGAGTGTGTGATGTGATAATTTATAGAGATTTTTTTGTCTATTTTCAAATTTTTTATAATTTTATTTGAAAGGAAAATTATAATTCTGAGTAGTTTTTAAAAAATTATTACATATTAGTGAAAAAGTATATAATATTAATTTTTAAAATTTATAATATTTTTAAATTTTTTATTGACACCATATCAATATAATTCCTCCTTACTAGAATGTGATCTTTTTGTCACTTTTTTATGCCTTGACTAAATTAGTAACAAGCTAAATTATTATTAAAAAAGAAAAAAAAGAAGCATCAAAAAGTTAATACAACATTTTTTTTAGTTTTTTGTAGAAGGTAAAATCACTGAAAAAGTTAATTCTCAAATGAATCTTAATTATTATAATTTTAAACATAAAAAAGATCATATGCATAATTAGAATAACTAAAATGGAATTCAATTTCTTATATAAAAAAAATTACTTAATTTCACTTTGATCCTTTCAATTTCACACATTTTTTTTTCCTATAAAATATTAACGACGCATGATAGAAAAATAATATTGTAACAAAATTAAAAGTGTATGATTTAAATTGTTCAACTAAAGTTAGGAGAACTGAAGTGACATTTTTTAATTTAATTACATGGACTAGCAGTTAATTTATCCAAAATAAAAATCAGCTTGTTTGGTTTCAGTTTTCAGAAAATAATTTTCAGAAAATTCTACTTTTTTATTTTTCGTATTTTAATATTTCCAATGAATTTTTTTAATATTTTAAGCAAATTTTTTTAAAAAAATTTTATGCACACTTAACATAAATACACTTAAAAAGTATAATATTTGTGAAAAAATATTTAAAAAATACACTAAATACCTAAAAATACAAAAAAAAATGAAAATTCAGTACATTTTTCGTATTTTTGTCTATTTATTAATTTTTAAAAATATTTTTTTACAAATATTTTACTATTTAGATACATCTAAGTAAAATGCATTTAAAAAAGTAAAAAAAATTACTTAAAATTTAAAAAATATTAACTAAAAACTAAAAAATACAAAAAATAAAAAACTAAGTTTTCAGAAAACTGAATTTAGAAAACTGAAACCAAACACCTTGAATATTTTTTTTGAACAATCCACTTTAATTATTTATATTGGGCTTGTTTGGTATAACTTATATAAATTGGGGGAACTTACTGATAAGTCCCATGTAACAAGTTCAAAACCCAGCTAATCCCAAAACAAAATACTTGCACCAATTAGTCCAACACATTTTTAATTGTTACAAAAAATCTTTTTTTTTTTTTTTTTAAATTTACAGACACTGTTCACATCTTACTACCGTCGGACTTCCGTTTAACGGTCGCCGGAGACTCACCGGAATGTCTAGAATATTGCCGGGAAAAAAAATAAAAAACATGTTATGAAACTGTAAAATTTTACAGTTCTAAAGAATGTTATAAAACTGCAAAATTTTACAGTTTTAAACCATGATTCATTCCAACACCAAAAAAAAAAATTTGAAACTGCAAAATTTTACAGTTTTTTACCGCCTGTAACTAAAACTCGAAAGATACTTGTTCAGAATTCGAAAATTTTCTCCATTAGAATAGAAAAACAGAAGTGTATAGCAGAGAGAAAAAAAAAAAAAAAAAAGAGATCGAAGGGGAAAGACGGATGTAGAGAGAGGATTGTACTCCGGTAACTATTTTTTATTTAGATCTAACCAAATCTGTGTGGATCTACTCAGATCTGATGTAGATCTGAGTAGATCTACATCAGATCTAAGTAGATCCACTCATCTTCTTCGTCGGAAAATATATCATCTTCTTCGTCGGAGTTGATTTCGATGGTTGGTGGTTATCAATGAACCCCGATCAATGGAGAAAGACATGATCACCGGTGGTCGTCTTCCATGACAAACACGATGAGAGAAAAATGCAGAAAAAAAACGAGAGAGGAAGGGAAGCAAAAAGCAGAGAGAGAGCGAGGAAAGGACTTTTGGGTGTAGTGAAAAAGTTATGGGATTAAATGGAGACCACATGTTTCACATGGGACCTATGGGTAATTTCCCCTATAAATTGCTTATAATTTCTTTTTTTTTATTTTAAGTATGACTATTTGGTGTAACTATTACTTATAATTTATCATGCAGAAATAAATTAAATGAGCTAAAAAAATTGATTCTTTAAAAACTATGTGAGAAATGTTTTTAACTTTTAATTTATGATTATCCGTTTTAAACTTATAAGACCTATTATTTATTGAGAAATACTTAGAAGTTTTAAAACATTACTTCTTAAATTTATCTCTAATAACATAAATGATGGCATGTTAATTGTTAAATTTATTTATAAATCACTAGGTTTAACCTCTTGTGACGTTAATCTAAGTGGGTGTTTGGGAAGTGAGTTTTTATGTAGATTTTAATAGATGTAGGTTTTTATGAGATAAAAAATTTTTAGTGTTTGGGAAGATAGTTGAGTTTTTATGTGGTTGGATGTGATGTTTGTGAGAGAAAAAGTGAAATGATTATGGGATTGGATGTGATATTTTGTTTGGATGTGTTTTTTTTGGTTTTGCAAAACTTTTGTCTTTTAGTAGTTTTTATGAGATAAAAAATTTGGGATGTTGCTTCCCAAACACCATTTAAGTAAACTTTATTTTTTTATTTTCATTCATAGATGATATTCTTTGTCTAGTCAAAAAAGGTATTTTTTTTCAAAATTTTGATTGATAGATGATATTACAATATCGGTCAATCAATTATAAATAATGATAAAAATCAATTTTTATTTTGATTCATAGATGATATTCCTCATCTAGTCAATATAGGAATTTTTTAAAATTTTAATTGGTAAATGATATTACAATACTGGTCAATCAATTATAAATAATGATAAAAATCAAATATTTTTATTTTGATTCATAGATGATATTCCTCGTCTAGTCAATATGGGTATACACGGGAGATAAGATTTTTAAAATTTCAAACTAAAGTTCCTAATGAGGTACAAAAATTCAGACTAATAATATAAATAAATTTAGGAGTCCTGTTTAGCACTTTTCATGTTTATATATCTTTTAAAATAAGGTATGATTCTCTTCAATTGGAGAAGCCAATAGATCATATTTTTAGGGCTCGGTAGGCCCACACGCTGATGTTCAAATTTGTTTAGAAAATATTTGAAATGATCTAAATAAGTATACTTTTAACTTTTTATAAAAAGATGTGAAAAAATAAAAATAATATAATTAAAAAAATAAAAAATAAATAAAAGAATTACACTTTTGTAGGAGATGTGAAATAGTGCCTAAATTTGTAAGGCCTTATGCACAGACAATTCATGAAAAAAAAATATTTCAGACAACCATACTCATATGATGAAATGACATTTGTCATAATAAATTTTTTTTTTAAAAAAAGGACAAGTATGGTTTCAAGAAAATCCATCCATTATTTTTGAAGACTATTGTATTATTATCATGTGTTTACAATTAATTTAATTTTTTTGTGTAGATAATCTATTTAAAAGAGCTTACAAGATAAATAATTCAAATTAATGAGATAATTTGTTTGTTGGATCCACAAAAACCCAACAATATACTTCAATTGAATAAAAAGTTGTTAAAAGGAAAACTTATCTTATTGCTTGAATCAACAATCATCAAATTGAAGCACCATATGGAATTGTTCCAATAACGTTAAATAATTTATCAATTGCAAGAGTGCTTTTGGTTTGAGTGAATTGATGAAAATATTTATTAAAAAAATAATGGGAGAAATTTTTTCATGTTTAATATATAAATTGATACAATTCTTTTTTCTAATGGAAGATGGAGCGGGTTGAGCTGAGCTCTCAACAGGTCTACTGGTCCTGAAGTCCGTGGAGCACCCTCACAAAAGGTCCAATGAGGGAGATAGTCTCCTAGCAGACACTCCGACGATCAAGTTAGAATAGGAGAGATTAATTGTGTGGAGAGAGGGAAGAGGAGAAAATGAAAAACTTACCTTTTGATGTGTCTCGGAAACTTTCTTATATCCTTTGCTCATCATTTTCTTGTCCATTTCAGCATGTCGTGCTGGCCAAAAGCCTACGTTCTAGCTTGCGTTGTTCATAGTGAGTCTGTACATTCCGACATGAGGAGGTTGTCGCATTTAATGCTGTGAGAGCCTCATTAATGGCTGATGTGTAATGCAATAACTTTGCAGGATCTTTGTCTGCTTACGTGTATAGGCTCCTGTTTGGCCAAATGTTATTGGTCCTAGCCTAAAGTTGATGTTATTGGGCTTAGACTGCAAGAATGTGGGTTGGGCCGTGATCCGTGGGTTGGGTCCTCGTGGTTGGGCCCATCGGTATCAGTAGTCCCCCATTCCCGAGTGCAGCTTTAGTCCAATGAAGGGAATAAAGAAGGAGTGGAGGGGGAGGGTGGGGTGGTGGGCGACCGCGAAAGTGGCCGAGTAGGAAGGCCGAACAAAAAGGGGGGTCGACCGGGAGGAGGGTCGTCTGGGAGGGTGGCCGAACGGGGTGGTCAAACAAAAGAAGGGCTGACCGTGAAAGTGGCCGAGCAAGGTGGCCGACTAGGAGAAGAGCTAACTGCGAGGATAGTCGAGCGAGATGGCTGACCGTGTGGGGTGCTGACCACGAAAGTGGTCGAGCGGGGTGGCCGACTAGGAGAAGGGTTGACCACGAGGGTGGTCGAGCGGGATGGCCGACCGTGTTGAGTGCCGACCGCAAAAGTGGCTGAACGGGGTGGCCAACCGGGAGAAAGGCCGAGAAAAGAGAGACGGCGCGCAGGGCTCGAGGAGTTAAAAGCACGTGCTGCTGTGAAGTGGAATAGACAGGGAAGAGGAAAGAGAATTAGTAGGGTGAAGTAATGATCGTGGCCGTACACGTGGTACAACAAGAACCACTGAGGAGGGAAACTAATAAAGTGTAGGAGGGGAAGGGTTGGGGGAAGTGAAATTTCAAACTGGCGAATTTTAACTGCGATCCTTGGAGGATAGGTAAACTGTGGGCGTTTGGACTTGTGCGTTTTACTTACTTGATTGCAAAAACCAACGCATTCTAGATTTAACTGACTTTATCGCAAAAGATTCGCCTGTGTGGCATATTGCAAATTTTTTGGCTCCCACAACCGAAGCAATAGTGAGAAACGTAAAGGAGATGGCACAACAGAAAGCGCTAGCCATGGGGGTGGATGCATTAGGGGAAGATGATAGGATGGAGTTGGCGGAGAGGTATAGGGTGGGTAGGGGTATGGAAAGGGGGGCAGAGCGACCGGTGTGGCCCCTAGGATCGACATTAATCTCGGTGGTGCAACCAATTAGTCAAGTGGCGCCAGACCACTGGTATACGAAGGCGGACAAGTCCACTCTAACAGCAGAGGATCTGGAGGAGCTATGGAGCAAATACCAGATTCCGGCCGACATAGAGTTGAGGTTGCTGACGATGAAGGAGAGGGCGTCGGACACGCGACCAATGGAGTTTGTATTATATGAGGAGGTGCTGGATGGGGGCCTAAGGTTTCTCCTTCCACAACTGATGGTGGACATATTAAACCGCCTGGAGGTGGCTGTAGGGCAGCTGATGCCAAACACCTGGAAGATACTGTTCGCCTGTGCCATCGCGTGGCCGCGAGCGACCGGAGGGGAGATTATGACTATGGACAATTTTTTCTCCTGTTACAATGCGTCAGGGCAACAGGAGACGTGGGTGACTTTGCAGGCCGTGACAGGAAGAGGATTGGTGGCGGGGCTTCCGTCATCGGTGAAGGGTTGGCGGCCAAAGTGGTTCTTTGTGTCGGCGAGCGGTGGAAGAGGGGTGCATACAATTTGGAAGGTCCCCGTGAAGTCTTGAGAGCCGAAGTTAGATGCCGAGGTGGAGAGCAGGGTGAAACGGGTGAAGGACTTGAGGGAAAATGAGGGACTGAAATGGGACGACCTCATCCAGTCCTCAGCTTTGTTCACCCTGAATCTGGGGCCGCAACCAGTTGAAGGTGATCCGACGCCGAAGGAGATGAAGGCGAAGAGGAAAGCTTAGGAGGAGGAGGACAAACGAGTTTTCGCCAGGGCGGAGAAATATAAAGAGAAAAAATTAGGCCCAACACCGAAGGTAATTATGAAGAGGTCGGTCAGACCACACCTCAAGCCATTGAGAAAGAAGGACTTGACCGATTTTGTCCCTTTGCGGGCGCCAGTCGATCTGCTAAAAGAAAGAAGCGAAAGGGAAGTGGAAGCGATGTTGAAGAAGAAAAATAAAAGGACGGTTGTAGAAGGGAGGGAGGGGGAACCGGTTGGGAAGAAGGTAAAGAAGGGGGTAATGGAGTGGTCCCCAAGTCGAGGGGGATGCAAAAGAGGGCATGGTCAAGGGACCGCGAGAGCAATTGATGAACGGAGCAGACGGTCCAAAGGAGTTGGAAGAAACTGATCAGTTGGTCGAGCTACCCTCCAAGGATGTGTCATTGCAAAATGTGCTACCAAGCCAGGAGCTGGGAGGAGAGCAGGCGGGTGGAGAAAAGACCGACGCAGCGCTGAAGACCGCCATATACCATGCTCGCGCAGTGGCCAGCTGCTTGGCAGGGGATGGGGGTGAAGCCACCGTCACAGCAGATCGACTGTTAGGGGTTGTGGAGGATGTGGCTGTGCAGAGTATGGCCCAAGTTACCAAGGTCGACCTCATCAGGGGGCTGTGCTTGGCGCAAATGAAAGCAGCGACCTTGGCAGTGGCCTTGCTGGACAGGGCAGTGAGGGTAAAAACGAGGCAAAGCTGCTAAAGGCCTAACTGGAAGGAGTGCAGGCGCAGTTACAGAGCCTAAAGACAGAGACAGCGGGCTGGAGAAAGGCGGTGCGTAGTGCCTGTGCGAAAGGGCTAGCGTATGCACAGAGGGTGAAGAAGATGGAGGTTTGTGGGTGGTGTAGGGGTACTTAGTCGAGCGTGCCAATATAAGATGAGCTGGGGTCGCCTCTGAGCTCACAGTCGCCAAATCTGAACTGGAAGTGGTGCGCCACAAGGCGATATCACTGGAGTTTGAGCTGGAGGGCAAGCAAAAGAAAGTAGGCAAAGTCCAAGAAGCCTGCAACACTACCCAGGAAAGGTTGGAGAAGGCCCTCGCCAATAATGAAGATTTACGCGACCAAGCTCTAAAAGACAAAGAAGAGGCAGATGCGCACATTGCAGAGTTGGAGAAGACCCTAGGGGAGGAGAGAGCCAAGACTGCAGAGTTAACCAGGATAATGGCGTCCGAGAGGGCGGCTTATCTGGATCTGTGCGTGGAGGCAATAGAGTAGTTTAAGAGGCCTCTGAATTCCAAATAGCCATCGACACCGCGGTCGCGAGGAACCTGGTCAAGGAGGGTAAAGGGGGTGCTAGGCCTTCAAGAGTGGCTGCTGCTGGGAAGATCGAAGAAGAGACAATCCAAGGTTTTCAGTAGTCAAACTACTACAAGCATGAAATAAGCTAGTACTGGGACAGCGGTTGGATGAGCTTCAAATACAGGGCGTAGGAGCTATTCCCAGATGTGGATTTTAGTGTGGTGAAGGTAGGAGAGGATGATATCGCCTAAACCCCCTGGATGAGGGGGTGAGAGAGGAAGACCTAACATCCAGCGAAGGGGAGTAAGGATAGAGCCTGAGAGAAGAGGATAAGGCATTTATGTTTGTTTTTGTTTTGTTGTTGTTGTTTTTTTTTTTTTTTTTTTTTTGGATGTAAAAAGAAAATTTTGTAATGAAATGTATGATGTTGCAAGATTTTAATAAATAAAGATGTAAGTTCTGTAACGATTTTTTTTTTTTTTTTTTCTTGTTGTGTAAGAATGATGATTGGTAAAATTGGATAAGTAATCTAACTTAGATAAAAATGACCTGGGATAAGAATGAACTTAGATTTAACTAAGTAATGGCACCATGTATAACTCAGTCTGGCTGAGTTCTTCACGCTCAGTCTGGCTGAGACTTGTTAAATTCAGTCCGGTTGAGCTCTGTGTGCTCAGTCTGGCTGAGGGTTGTTAAGCTTAGTCTGGTGGAGCTCTTCGTGCTTAGTCTGGCTGAGGCTTAGAAGGGCTCGGTCTGGTTGAGACCATGTGTAACTCAGTCTAGCTGAGTTCTTCACGCTCAGTCTGGCTGAGACTTGTTAAGCTCAGTTCGGTTAAGCTCTGCGTGCTCAGTCTAACTTAGGCTTGTTAAGCTCAATTTGGCAAAGCTCTTTGTGCTTAGTCTGGCTTCAGCTTCGAAGGGCTCGGTCTAGCTGAGACCATGTGTAACTTAGTCTGGCTGAGTTCTTCATGCTCAGTTTGGCTGAGACTTGTTAAGCTTAGTCTGGCTGAGCTCTGTATACTCAGTCTGGCTGAGGCTTGTTAAGCTCAATCTGGCGAAGCTCTTTATGCTCAGTCTGGCTGAGACCATGTTTAACTCGGTGAATATTGTTTAATTTTGGAGTCAAGGCATAACACAAATAATTAGAGTCTTGAATTGTTGTCATAATCTCGTGATCATAAGTACATGCATAGTATGGTAAGAGCCAAAATGGACAAGTGTCCCGATTGCCAAAATAAAATATACAACAATGTGAAGCTAACAAAAAGCATGGAGGGTCGTTTTACTGAAAGTAGCGTCTCAAGTGTTCGGTATTCCATGGATGGGGGAGGTCTCTGCCTTTCATGTCTTGGAGACAGTATGTGCTAGGGTGGGATTGTGATTTGACGACTGAGGTCTGGGTGGGATTGTGCCAGTCGGATGGCGGTTGTTTCTCACAATTCTTCGATAAGGTCTAGATGGGCTCTCCGAAGGTCGTCGTTGAGGTTTGGGTTGGAGTGGGAGACTCTGGGTGTGGGTAAGTCGATTTCCACGTGGATAACCGCCTCAACGCCGTATGTGAGGTGAAATGGGGTCTCCCCAGTTGGAGTCTGGGCGGTTGTTCGAGTGGCCCAGAGGACGTTGGGTAGCTCATCTGCCCAGAGGCCCTTGGCGGCTGCCAACTTGGTCTTGATGATGTGCAGGAGGGATCGGTTGGTAATCTCCACCTGTCCGTTGGCTTGAGGATGGCTTGGGGAGGAAAAACAGGACATGATATGGAGTTCCACGCAGAATTCCCTGAACTTGGCATTGTCGAATTGTTTGCCATTGTCGGAGACTATGGCTTGGGGAATCCCAAAACGGTACACAACGGATTGCCAGATAAATCTAGTGGTATTCTACTCAGTAATTCTGGCGAGAGGTTCTGCTTTGACCCATTTGGTGAAGTAGTTAATGGCCACTATGACGAATTTTACTTGACCCATTCCAGTCGGCAAGGGACCTACAAGATTAATTCCCCATTTATCAAAGGAGCAAGGGTTGCTGAGCGTGATTAACTCGGTTGGAGGAGCGTGGCGGATATTAGCGAAGCGCTGGCATTTGTTACATTTCATCACAAAATCAGCAATGTCCTAACTGAGTATAGGCCAAAAGTAGCCTGTTCGAAGAATTTTATGGGCCAGAGATAGTCCCCCAGAGTGATTCCCACAAATGCCTTCATATATTTCTCTCATTACATAAATTGCTTAGTCATTATTGAGGTATCTAAGATATTGTCACGAGAATCCTCTCTTGTATAAAGTGCCACCAATAATGACATAATTCGACGACCGAGTTTTGACTTTGGCAGCTTCGAGTTTGTCCGCTGGAAGTGTGCCTTGTTCGAGGAATGCGGTGATGTCATGGGCCTATGGGATGGGGTCGTCCTTGAGCAGGTAAATTGCTCGTTGATTTGGTGAGATTGCTGGATGAATCAGGTACTCGATCCGAATGTCGTGGCAAAGGTTCGACTGATCGGCTAAGGCTAACTGTGCCATTTCGTCGGCTTGGGCATTTTCTGAACGGGGGACATGTCGAATACAAAAACTGTTAAAGAGGCGGGTCAAAGGAAGACCAGGGTCCTTGTATGATTGCATGGCTTCTTCCTTTGCATCAAACTCGCCCGTTATCTGGCCGACGATCAACCGGGAGTCGCTAAAGATTTGGAGATGGTCGACTCTGATATCTCTAGCCAATCGGAGACCTGCTATAAGGGCTCTATATTTGGCTTGGTTGTTACTTGTTTCAAATAGAAATTGGAGGGCACATTTGAAACTTCCCTTCTAGGGTTGTAAGGATTAAATCAGCTCTGCTGCCCTCTCTACGGGATGAACTATCGACACAGAGAGTTAAAGAATGGGGGTCTTCCTTCTCGATGGGGGCGTGTGTTGGAGGAAGCAGCATGGTGGGGGTAATATTGGTGAATTCTAAGATGAAATCAGCGACAACCTGACCTTTGATAGCTGTTCGTGGTTGGTAAGAGATGTCATACTAACTTAATTCAACGGACCACTACATGAGCCTGCCTAAAGATTCTGGTTGTTGCATGATCTTTTTCAAAGGCTGGTCAGTAAGAATCACTATGGAATGAGATTGGAAATAGGGTCGAAGTCGTCTGGAAGCGATGACCAGGGCGAGAGCCATTTTTTCCAATAGAGGGTAGTTATGTTCAGCCCCCCTGAGTGCACGGCTAATGTAATAAATGGGGCGCTGTACTGATCCGTCCTCTCTGATGAGGGCAGCACTAACGGCGGTGTAAGACACAACTAGGTAGATGAAGAGGGTTTTGCCTGGTAGTACTTGGGAGAATAGAAGGAGGTTGGCTATGCACTGTTTTAGTTGTTGGAAAGCTTCCTCAGACTTGGCGTTCTATTCGAAGGCCTGCCGAAGGACTTTGAAGAATGGCAGACATTTGTCAGTCGCTCGTGAAATGAAACGATTGAGGGTAGCTGTCACGACCAAACCCGCCCCTAAAAGTTTGGTCCATGACCGGCCTGTACATAGGCCTCAAAACAGAATTTTAGAATAATATTTAACCACATACGGGGCCTTAAGCGGAAGCAATATCAATAAAAGACAACATCCATTGAGCTTGTGCATACATGATGGTTTAATTAGATTTAAGCATTTAAATACATTCCTAGAGTTATATATACATTCACAGAATTTATATAGATCTCACACACACTTACATAGGACTTAATAATTTATATGACTCCCAACACAAATTAAGGCCTCCACACGGAGACATACCCCAGGTGACTTGGTAGACAGGCGAACCTCAGTACCACTCTAGTGTCAATCCCCGATGGCTCACCTACATAAATATACATAATAACGGAGTAAGCAAGGCTCAGTGAATAATAGCAGTGTAAGAAGGTTAATTAAATAAGCAAAACCTTAGATAAATTAAATATACATATACCAACTTATACACAGATCTTATCCATAACTATATTTCCACACGGTCTCAGGCTCACATGTGATGCATACTGACTTCAAGCACATATGTAATACAAAACGGCCTTAGGCCCAACATATTATGCATAACAGCCTCAGGCCCAACAGAGTATACAAAGCGGCCTCAGGACTAACAGATTTTACAGATTATACAGAGCAGCCTCAGGCCCATATATGATACAGAATGGCCTTAAGCCCAGTTATGATACAGAACGGCTTTAAGCCCAGATATGATTCAGAACGGCTTTAAGCCCAGATATAATACAGAACGACTTTGAGCCCAAATATAATACAGAACGGCTTTAAGCCCACACAACGACAGCTGTCCACACATTGTAGGGTAGGTAGAACATCGACATGTACGCTAGCTCCCTTGGCTTCTAGCCATGAATCATAATCAATTTACATCATAACGGCCTCTGGCCCAATAGATTAAACAGAGCAGCCTTAGGCCCAACAAATTATATAGAATAATCCCAGGTTCATAAGAATACCATTACACAATAGTGCACATAAATTTCCCCATGGTTTATAATAATTTGACGTAGTGTCTTCGTATAACAGAACATTAATAATAACTATTAACAGAAGGCACATGTATCACTACAGTACTATTAATAGGGACAGAACGACCTTAGGTCCATACCAATGCCATTATTCAACCATATCTATTAATTTAATCAAAGCATAATATCAATGGAATAAGCCATTCACAAATAACAATACCTAAATCATAATCATAGGAAGTAAGTGAAACATATCGTTACACTACTATTACTCACAGTGATAAGTTTCTGACAGCAGTAGGACGATGTCCTCGTCTGGACCTACAACACCATGCACATAGCATTATAAGAACATACCCGATTCCTTACTTTACTCTTTAATCAATTAGTCATATCGGTACTAAACTCATTAGTCTTTAATAAGTCATAATCCATGTCTCAGAAGATAGAAGGAATCGATAGGAAAATGGTTCAGACGAAGAAACGGTACAAACCGGTAAACAGAAAGTGAACAGTCGTCACTAATTTGGACATAACTATTTATGTATTTAGAATTTTGAGGTGAGACTACCACCATTGGAAACTAGACTTCCGAGGCTTGATTTTAGGCTCAAGAATCACTCAAAACGGAGTCCGGATGCAAAAGATATGCTTATTCAAAGTTACCCAGTATATGCTGAAACAGAGATGGCCGCTCGTGCGCCCACTTTGGCCGCTCGTACGGTGACTGGGCCGCTCGAGTGGTGTACTTGGCCGCTCAAGTGGTGGGTTCAGCAGAATGCAATGCTCTGTTTTTTTTCATGTTCCGCTCGTGCGGAGTCCGTGGCCGCTCGTGCTGTCTTGGCAAAATTAGACAGTCCGAAAATGGCTTTTTGATTTGGACCTTCTCATTTTCAAAGTTAAACCTCAAATTCATGTAAATCAAAGCCCAAAACCCTTTAATACATGATAAATTTCACAGTATTAATCTCCATCAAACATCATAACCTCAAAATACTACTCAATTCCCAAGCCAAGAACACAAGAGCAAAAAATAGCCATAATTTGGGGTTCAAAGCTCACATCTTTCATATTTACATATATCTTCATTCATATATAGCTAATCATGTAAAACCTCAAGATTGGAGCTCAACTTCCCATAATCAACCTCAAGATAAATAAATATAAAGAATTTAACTCTTCAATGAAGTAACTCTTAAGGAATCAAGGTTCAATTTATGAAAAGAGTTTATTTAAACTTATATTTCTCAACCCCAACTCAATTGGGTGTTTACTCTTCATTTTAGATCATGAATTTAAACTAATAATAGATCAATCTCAAGGGGTTAAGTTGATTTCACATACCTTGACCCAACCTCTTGAAGTTTACTTTAATTCCGTCAATTTCCCCATCTTTTTTCTTCATTCCCAAGCTCTTCCTTCCTTCCTCTCTTTGAGTTCTCTCTAGAACTCTCTCTCCCTCCCTCTCTCACGTAGTTTCCCCTTTCCTCTAGATATTTTGGTTTTAAGAGATGAGTTCAACAACTCATAAGGCATCTACTTATATAAATATACACACACACAAGCTTAACACAATAGGGAGAGCCAAACGTGGCCTTACGAATCGCACGAAATCAAATGTTAATTAAACTTTTCAGATAACTCTAAAAATTATGCTAATCATAAATATGTCCTCTATTTTGGTTTCTGAAGCCTCTAAGGCCTTCAATTTGCAGTACAAAGTTAACCACCCAAACGTGCATTAACGAATCAGACGAATTAGATTTCCAATTACTTTTCCAATTAGTTCTAAAAATTTCCATTAACGCAACCAAACACTCCTCATTTTGATTTCTGAACCCATAAAGGTCGGTAATTTAAATTTTAAAAGCCGTGACTCAACAGATAATTCCTCATTCGAACAAAGATCACTAAATTAAAATGCATTAGCCCACAAGGACATAAAAGTAATTTCAGATATGGATTTTGGGGTCGTTACAGCAGCAACTATGCCTGTTAGCCGTTGAACTTCTTTGACCGTCCTAAGAGACTGCATTTCCACCAAGGCCTTGATTTTTTCTGGGTTGGCCTTAATGCCCCTCTGGCTGACCATGAACCCTAAAAACTTACCAGATCTAACACCAAAGGCACATTTTTCTGGGTTCAGTTTCATTTGATATTTGCGTAAAGTTTGGAAAGTCTCGCGTAGGTCTACCAGGTGGTCGGAGGAGAGTTTGCTATTGTCGAGCATGTCGTCGACGTAGACTTCTATGTTTCGATCTATTTGGTGTTGGAAGACAACATTGACTAGGCGTTGGTAAGTGGCTCCTGCATTCTTCAAATCGAATGGCATGACGCGGTAGTGATAAGTCCCCTTGTCAGTGATGAAAGAAGTGTGTTCTTGGTCGGCGACGTGCATCAAGATCTGATTATAGCTGGAGAAAGCATCCATAAAGCCAAGCATCTAGTGCCCCGCAGTTGCGTCGACCAATAGATCTATCCTGGGAAGGTTGTAGCTGTCTTTGGGGCAGGCTCGGTTGAGGTTAGAATAGTCGACGCAAAGTCGCCATTTACCGTTATTTTTGCGGACTAGGACCACGTTGGACAACCATCTGGGATAGTCTACATTTCTAATAAACTTTGCCTTCAGCAATTTGTCAACTTCAGCGGCGATGAGACTGTTATGTTCTAGGTGAAAGATGCGTTACTTTTGTTGGAACGATAAAAAATATGGTTCAATGCTGAGATGATTGGTAATAAAGGAGGGGTCGATACCTAACATGTCGGAATACTGTGAGATCGGCCTTGGCCTAAGGGGACAACTGACTGCCAATCTTAGCCATTTTTGTTAAGTCAGCAAGATCGACAAATACTTCGACGAGCTCCTCGACTGGTTTCCCTCTTATTAACTCTTCCTCATCTCTAACACCGAGACCTTCAATGATCATAGCTTCTTGCAATTTGACTTCCTTTAATGAGGCAACATAGCACTCCCAGGCTATCGTATGTTCTCCTCTAACTGTGCCGACTCCCTGATCAGTGGGAAACTTCATGGCCAGATGGTACATGGAGGTTATGGCTTGGAGGGCATTGAGGGCGATGCGCCCGAATATGATGCTGTAGATAGAAAGACAGTCGACGACAAGGAAAGTTAGGAGTCTGGTGGACTGTTGTGGGTATTCTCCGATAGTGATGGGGAGGTCGATGGAGCCTATAGATGTGACCCGATCACTGGTAAAACCCACCAGAGGGGTTTGTAGAGGTGATAACTTCTCTTCGCTAACCTTTAGTTGGCGGTAGGCATTGAGGAAGATGATGTCTAAGGAGCTGCCGTTGTCGACCAGAATTCTCCTGACTTTATAGTTTTACAGCAGAGTGGAGATGACCAGGGGGTTGTTATGAGGATAGCGAACGCCTATGCAGTCTACTACTATGAAGGTGACCGGTTCGGACCAATGCTTGGGTTGTTTGTGGGGGCAGTCTACTGTGGCTACTTCTCTATTGGATCCTTGTCGAATTTTGTGGAGTTCAGCTCACTGTGCTGACCGAGACAGTCTGCCACACGCGAAGTCGCTAGCGATGACTCGTATTTCTTTTAACGGGGGTGTCGCCATGAGCTCGAGGTTGGTGTTGAGGCCGGTCATTATTCCGCTCGGGTTGTGCTGGTCGTTGTGTGGGGGTGTGTTGGCGGTTATGGTTTGGGGGGCCAATTCTAGTCCTCTGCGGGAGACAGGCAAAGGTGAATTGGCTGAGGCTCCCTTAACAGACTAGATCCTTAACCTGATCTTTGAGGTTGACACATTCGTCAGTGTTATGGCTGTGGTCTTGATGGAAGCGACAGTTCTTAGATTGATCTCGTCGGGTAGATAGAGACCTGGATGGTTGAGGCCATTTTAGGTTATAGTCTAGTTGAATTTGGTTCAGGACTTGTTCCATGGGTGAGTTGAGAGGGATGTATCGCTCGAACCGACCAGGTGGGCAAGTCAGTGGCTATCGGTCTGAACGTGTGGGCCGATCTGGGTATGATAGGGGTCGGTATGTATACTGCGAGGGTTGTGACTCAGGGTCTTTTCTTTTGTCTTTGGAGGATGGGGTTTTGGATGTGGAGTCTTAACGAGCTACCAGGGAGTCTTCGACGTTCATGTATTTTTGAGCTTGGATGAGGAGGAAGGCCATGGTGATCGGGGGATTTTTTGAGAGGGAGAAAAGGAAATCAGACGGGCACAGACCGGCCATGAAGGTTGTGAGAATGACCTTGTCGTCATTTTTCTCCACTTGGAGGGCTTTGGTGTTGAAGCGGGTGACGTAGCTACGTAATGACTCCCCCTCCGTTTGCCGAATGTTTAGCAGTTGGGTAGCTGGATGTCGTTGTCGCTGAGCACCGATAAAATGACTTAAAAAGGATTCGCTGAGTTGGCGAAATGAAGTAACTGAGTCTGGGGGGAGCTGACTAAACCAAAGGCGCATCGATCCCTTTAGCATGACAAGGAAAGCGCTACACATGATTTCGTCTGGAAAGGCGTGTAAGATCATGAGTGTTTGGTATGCTTCTGCATGGTCGACAAGGTACCATCAAAAGTGTCTATCGATGGCATCTTGAACTTAAGAGGAAGAGCTTTATCTCGGATAGAGGCAGTGAAAGGAAAGTTGATGATGGAGGAAGTCTTGTGCTACATGTTTTATATAACCCTCTGTAGTTGGAGTTTCATGGCCCGCAGTTCTTCATCCCAGATGGGAGCATTATCCCCACAGGCAGGGATCGAGGGTTGAACACTGCTAGCCTCACCCTCATGGGCGACCGTATAGTGTGGTAAAGGGTGGTTGTGGAAGAGTGGTAGTATATCTTGGTGAGGTTGTGAGCCTGACTGAGGAGGGTGGAAAAGTTGAGGATCTAGTAGGGCGAATGGTGGAAAGGTTTCTTGAGACATGTGTGGTGGGAATTGGTAGTGATGATGGGCTTGTTTTGGGTACGGGGGAACCATTGGTTGTGGTGGAGGCGGGATAGGCAAATCATGCTAGAGTAGAGCATTGATCAAGGCCTGGTTCTGTTCAGTTAGTCAATTGATACTGTTGGTGAGTTCTGTGAAATATGGAGGCGGGTTATTTGGGTTGGAGGGCTCAGCTTTGGGTTTACCAGTGTTGTGTTGGGAAGCCATGGATCTAGTCGTGACCATCCACTTTGATGTAGGATGAAGACGGGGCTCCTTCCGGCGACAGTGAACACAACTGTCTTTCCGAAATGAAGTTTCCCATAGATGGCGCCAATTGATACAGTTCTTTTTCTGATGGGAGATGGATCGGGCTGAGCTAAGCTCCCAACAGGTCTACTGGTCCTGAAGTCCGTGGAGCACCCCTGCAAAAGGTCCAATGGGAGAGATAGTCCCTCGGCAGACACTCCGACGATCAAGTTAGAATAGTAGAGATTAACTGTGTGGAGAAAAGAGAAGAGGAGAAAATGAAAAACTTACCTTTTGATGTGTCTCGGAAACTTCCTTATATCCTTTGCTTATCATTTTTTTGTCCTTTTCAGTCTGTCGTGCTAGCCGAAAGCCTACGTTCTAGCTTGCGTTGTTCATGGTGAGTCTGTATATTCCGACGTGAGGAGGTTGTCGCATTTAATACTGTGAGAGCCTCATTAATGGCTGATGTGTGATGCAATAACTTTGCAGGATCTTTGTATACTTACGTGTCTAGGCTCCTGTTTGGCCAAATGTTATTGGTCCTGACCTAATGTTGATGTTATTGGGCTTAGACCGCAAGAATGTGGGCCGGGCCATGATCCGTGGGTTGGGCCTTCGTGGTTGGGCCCATCAGTATCATAAATTAACACTTTATTTATTTTAACAGAATTTTTTTCCCTATGGAATGTTTTCCTATATTTAGGGTTGGTTTGGGATGTTCTAAAAAAGTGTACTTTTTGACTTATTGGCTTATATGGGTTGAGTTTGATGTGATGTGTTAGAGAGGTGATGTGATTTAAGTAAGATGATGTGACTTAAATAGGATAGTGACTTTTTGACTTTTTGTATTATTTAAGTTATGCCAAACTTAGTTGTAACCTTAATACATATAGCGATTATAAAGTGATGGTGGAGGGATGGTAGTGTGGTAGCATTGGTAATATTATCATATTAAAAGTATTTTTCATCTTTCAAAAGTAAAAATATTTTTCGACCAAATAAACTTATTTTTCATTGCCTTCTAATTCTCTTCATACCAAATGTCAAAAATATGGCAAATGTTTTTTGCCAAATAAATAAAGTGTTAGTGAGAAATGGTGAGAAACAATAAAAAAAATAAGAAAATGAAATCTTTTATTTTGCTAGTTTTATTTTTAACTAAATATAATGAGATTAGGTAAGAAATAAAAATGATTGATTATATACTTTTTATATTGAGATTGTTCATCAAAATACCAAAAAAGAAGAAGAAGAAGAAGAAGAAGAAGATGATGATGATGATGGAGAAGAAAAAGAAAGAAAGAAAGAAAGAAAGAAAGGAAAAGAAATGTCACACGTGTTTCTATCTTATATACTTTGCTTTCTTATTCATTCAAGCTAATATGATAAATTGTATATTTTTATAATTCGAGATTGTCAATTTTGTTTCTTTTTTTACTTGGATGAAATATCATGTTTGTTTTTTAAAAAATTCCCACCTATACTATACTAATGGATTGGAAGGAAGAAAAGAGAACAGACACTAGTTTACCTTATTGATTTCAATTCTAAGTGTTTGCTTTCTTGAATTTGTCCAGGGGAGGGGAACCAACGCACGTGGCAATCGGCGGGAATGGATCGAAGCAAAGTGAAAAGCCAGCTCTCATGTCATTCTGATGCTAAAGAACAAGTCCATAAATCCCACTTTAATTATTTTAAATTTATTTCGAATAAAAATATGTTAATAAGATTAAATTTGTGTAATATAATGTAAAATTGATGTATAAAATAAATTTAATTTATAAGATGACATTTCTAAATAATTTTTGAATATTTAAGTTTGAATTTATAATATTACTAGACGCTAAAATGACAATGTCAAAAGTAAAATCTTATATATTATAAAAAAAAATGATAGAGAAATCCATTTTTGCGTGCATGTCATTAGGTTTAAAAGTTGTTTTGTTTTAGTTGTAAAGACAGTTATTTAGTAAAAATAATAAATTATTATTTAATTGTTCTTATTTTTACTCATTGTCGTCGAACTGTTGCTAATTACCAATGAATCGCTAGTCGCTGAAGATGGCCTGTGGCAACGATAAGTGGTGATAATATATATAGATAGGTAGATTAGGTATACAAGTAGATGACACTAGACAAATAAATAGATACTAAACAAATAGATAAATAGATAGATGTAATATGATCTTTTAAATTATTATTGTCTTTATAGTCTCAAAAGATTAGAATTTGAAACTATTATTTCAAAAATTTCAAAATTAAATTTATGACTCGAGTTGAGTACCCCATATTATAGTACTATAATTATAAATTTTTATAAAATTTTTATTTATAATTTGCATATAAAAACCGCAACCATGCTGGGGACTCTAGTGGGGGGTGACCCCAGCACCCCGCCTCCACGTGGGGGGCTGTGAGACCAAGAGTGAAAATAAATAAATAAATAAATTGATTGAACCAATGAGAAAATAATGGGGGTGCTGGGGTCTGGGCTATTTTCCTAAAAACCATTTGCATACCGTTAAATTTTAATAATAACCGCTAATGAATGAATTGTTAATGAAAGAAAAACATACTAGAAAAGTTAGAATACTAATGGGGAAATGTAATTTTAAAAGATTTCTTATGAATTAATTAGTTTTTTTAATTATTTTCAAAAGCTTTATTTATTTGATTTGGTATCATTTGAGTTTAAGTGCATGTTCTTTTGTAATTCATTTTTTTAATTTTCAGATTCGTTTTTTGGGATGGAAATAGAAATGTGAGATGTTGAAGATTCTTTTTGAGTGGATTGGTGGCTGAAGTATTGGTTGTCAAGCGTGGAAATTTACATTTCTGTTAGTATGGTTTTTTGATGTTATATTGGAGTGTTACATTAGAATATTACGTTTAGAAAAAGTATACCAAGTAATTTTTGTGTGTTACATTAACTGGAATATTACGTTTGAAAAAAAATATACTAAGGAATTTTTTTGATAATATTATATTGTTACGTTTGAGAAAAATACACTAAAGAATTTTTTAGAATGTTATATTAGAGAGTTACGTTTGGCAAAAGTATATTAAAGAGTTTTTATGCATTACACTGATTGGAGTGTTTCGTTTGGAAAAAATGCACTAAAGAGTTTTTTTGAAATGTTATGTTGTTACGTTCGAAAAAAAATACACTAAAGAGTTTTTTAGAATATTTTATTGTTACATTTGTGAAAAATACAGTAAGAAGTTTTTTAGTGTCTTACATTGGAGTGTTACGTTTGGAAAAAGTACACTAAAGAATTTTTGTGTATTACATTGATTGGAGTGCTACGTTTGGAAAAAAATACATTAAATAGTTTTTTAAAATGTTACGTTGTTACATTTGAGTAAAGTACATTAAAGAGTTTTTTAGTGTAGTGTGTGACATTAGAGTGTTACGTTTGGAAAAAAAACATATAATGAGTTTTTGTGTGTTACATTTATTGGAGTGTTACGTTTAGAAAAAGTATATTAAGAAGTTTTTTTTGTAATATTACGTTGTTATGTTTGAAAAAAAATATATTAAAGAATTTTTTAGTATATTACAATAGAGTGTTACGTTTTTAGAGTGTTACATTAGAGTGTTACGTTTGGGAAAAAAATACATTAAGAATTTTTTTTTAAGTGTTATGCTTAATAATTTCAACATTATGAGAAAACTCACATTTGTCCCTCAATAGATAACACGCGCATGTTTATGTTTGGCCCTTATATAATTCACACCAAAATGGGACCTTTGGGTCTATAAAAAAAAATGGAGGATCAAACAGTTCATAGCATCACTATTTATAATTTATTGGTACTTTACCTTATCATTTGCATATTTCATAATATTTATACATTTTATATATTTCAATATAATTTTTATATGTCAAAGCACATTGATAAATAAGGAGGCTATTTTGGGAAGATGGTTATAATCAGTTTTTTGGTGAAAAGCTGCTTATAAGCAGTTTTTTTGTGAGAGAGGAAGTGGGTTATAATCTGGGAAGTGGATTATAACCCACTTCCCAAAATAGCCCATATACATTTTAGTATAAAACAAATGACAATATAATTTTTTTTATGGAAAATGTTTTAGAGCTCTAATTATAGAGCTCTAATCATATGATGTGATGCATGTATTTTTATTATTTAATTTAATTAATTTATTTATTTTTTTGCTTCGTGCTAGGTCAGTGGAGCTCTGATTAGAGTTCTGAATTATGATTCTTTTTTCATTCATATAACAAATGAATTATTGATGAAAAGGAAAATAAGTGTTATGTGAACTAAAATTTAACAAAATTCAACCTAATTATGCTAAAATTGTAGGACTTATGGTATTTTCTTCAAATTTAAGGAAAATTAATGCAATTTATCCTTCTTATTTTTTTATAGGTAGAGATTGAGTAGCAACTTTTATTAATATTATTATTGATAAGAGTTTATTTACAAATTATACCTAGACGATCATAATAGGATAAAAATGAACAATATAACACATAGCGCTACAATGGGCTAAAAATTATCAATTCGCGTCTTAAGGAATGTTTGATTCTTTAGCCACTTTAATATAAGAAGTGTAATTTTATTCATATACTTTTGAAATGGGTAAATAAAACACATTTTTTTTCCTTCTTATTGATGGAGAGTGGTGGGATCATGAATACACTTTTTTTGTAGGAATGGTTTACATTCTCAACCAATTATAAAGTGTGCTTTGTCTGCATCCTTTAAAAAATGTGTCAATAAATTAATTTTCAAATAGAAGTGTATAAGAATGACAAATTAAAACAACCCAGTTAGTTCTTG
This sequence comes from Camellia japonica, assembly GCA_030407325.1. Lineage (NCBI taxonomy): Eukaryota > Viridiplantae > Streptophyta > Magnoliopsida > Ericales > Theaceae > Camellia > Camellia japonica. The sequence goes on from JAPPVO010000002.1 coordinate 91,923,488, forward strand.
GAAAAAAAGAAGAAAAAAAACCAGTTAGTTGAGTGGTATATATATATACTAGTAGTTGGCACACGTAATGTGTGTGGTATTCAAATAAATAAAAATAAAATAAAATATTTATTATATATTGTGTGTCACTTAAGCAGTAGAATTTTCATTTAATTGATCAAAGATTCAAGGTTTGAGTCTCACTTCTCTTATTATTTAATTTTTTTTATTTTAAATAAAAAAAAATAAGAGACACATGGCATAAGAAGAAACAAGCAGAGCTTAGACACCAAGTGAGTTGTTCAATTTATAATAGAAAAATGAGAGACACATGGCATAAAGAGAAGCAAGCAAAGTGTGATGTCCAGGGTCATTAACCCGATTTGAGTGTGCCTTTTGAACTTATCGTTTTACATACAAAACCTTGAGTGTCGTATAATGTGTTAATGTTTGAGAGTTGAACCTGATTTAACCTTTTTGGCAATTCAGCGAGTGAGAATTTTTGAGTTCCGAGCGTAAGGATGAATTGGAGAAGTGTGGGATTAGGCTTTCAAGTTGATTTATGATCGTGTTTGTTGTTCGTTGTTCCAGTGGAGTTGATTTTGAGTTATTCATTATTCATTTGATTTCTAATCAATGAATTTCTCTGACTATATTTATAGAGAAATTTTATGTATAAGTCAGATTGCAAGTGTGCGATAGCCAAATGTGCCCGAGAAATTTCAGAGAAAATCAAATGTGCCAGAGAAATCAATATGCAAGTTAATTTTGCTGACTACACTTGCAGATAATATAATTTTTTTTACTATATTTGCAAAGAAATTTAAGAGAAAATCAAATCTGCTAAAGAAATCAACATGCAAGTAAATTTCTCTAACTACATTTGTAGAAAATTTTTACATGCAAGTCAAATTGCAAGTGTATGATGGCCAAAGAAGATTAATATGACAGAGAAATTTTAGAAAAAAATTAAATATGCCAAAGAAATCAACATACAAGTGTGTAATGTGTCTAGTGAAAATCAAATGCACAAGAGAGAAATAGTGTGTGTGATAGTGAGAGAAATTCCACACATGAACATACACATACATGAACACACTCAGAGAAACTTCAAGGGATTGTGATGTGTCTAAAGAAATTCCAGTAAAAAATCAAGAGAGTGTAATATGGCCAAAGTAATTCCACACAAATAAATTCTATATTTCAAGTGAGTGAAATGTACAAGAGAGTAGTATGTGTGGGATGGCCAGATAGCATGTCAGGTTTTAAACTGGAGAAATTTTAGTTTTACAATTTTCAATATGCCAGAGAAATTTTAGTTTTACAGTTTTCAACATGCTAGAGAAATTAAGATTGATTTTCTCTATTGATTGTGTTGAATCTCAAAGAAATTAGGGGCTGAACGAAGGTGAAATCAGTCATGGAGAATGGGGAAGAAGATCTAGAAAAAATGAAAAGAGAAGTGAACTCGATCGTTTTTCTCTATTGATGGTTTTTAAATTTGAACGTAAATGCGCGTGTTTTTAAGGGATCTCAGCTAGTATAAAAGTTTTGAGTATCCTTTATTTTCTAAAATTGTAATATTATGAACCTTAAAAAAAAAAAAAAAAAAAAAACCTCCTTACAAATAGGATTTTTAAGTAATTAATCCTAATTTTTTTAAATATAATCTTAAAATATTTTAGGTAAATTGTCAAATTTAAATTTGAATTATTCTTCTTATTTTCTCATTACATGATTAATACCAAATTCATGCATTTCAAATTCATAAATACACAAATCTCAAAAAAAAAAAAAAAAAAAATCATAAATGCAGAACCAGACCTAAATTTGATTGATTGTTCTTGTTTTCTCCTTAAATAATTAAAGAGAAAAAAATTGAAGTGTAGGAATCCAACCAAACCTAATTTGTCAATTTTGCCACCTGGTTGGATGCCTTTAACCACACGCACATAAATTTTTTTGTCTTCTCTCTCACAAAGACAATATATATGAGAAATGAAAAAGCGATGTGTGAATATAATATTTCTGCGATAATCATGATAACTTAAAATAGATTTATGATTTTCTCAATGTTCTTAAAAAGAAAATATTAAAGACATCATCAAATCTGATCACGTAAAATATTGTCTTTCAAATAAAATAGATTTATAATTTTAGCACTATTCTTTAAAAAAATGTATTAAAGACATCATCAAATTTGTAATGGTTTTCTTGTTTGTTTTGGTTGAATTGGTATCCAATCTATAAATAAATAAATAAGACATCATCAAATTTGATCACATAAAATATTGCCTCTCAAATTGGTCACGTAGGGCTGTAAGAAGAATCGGCCAAATTGAACCGCCCATTTGCGACTTAATTCAATGTAAGAAGAATCAACGAAATTGAACCGCCCATTTGGATTGAACAAAATTTGATTTTCGGTTGTTTTTTATAAGGTATTCTTAGTTTCGGTTCTAAAATTTTACATCGATACCAACTAAAGTATTATATTTAAATATATTGTACTATTTGAATATTCGAAGATAAGTAATCAATATTACATATTCTGCAATAAAAAAATAGGGTTGAAGGCATTTATAGAGTAGCTCTCACCCTTTCTCTTCGTTTATTCTTGATGTGAGACTCTACAATTTTCTATAAAACCTTCAAAAATTTTCATGAATTCCTCATTTACACTAGGTTAAAAAATCTATAAAATCAAACTGTAACATATAGTTGATTTTGATTCCTCAACCAACAAAATCAAAGGATTCAGTTTAGTGCTAAGATAGCCAAGGCATTTGGCCTAGTGGCTGTGTAATATCCTTTTGTGGTGTGAGATCTCGGGTTCAACTATTAAGGAGAGGAATTTAATACCCTTTGTGATGGTGATTTATTTCTTCGCAATTTTAGGGGTTGTATGTAGTTAGTAATAGTTGTTGGGTTTAAGCTTAGGCTTGGTGAGCTTGATATATTGGTTGTGTTTGGCTTTGTCAACTTTTTAGCTATTTGGGCTAGTAGTTAATTTGATAAACTCTCTAAATCGATTGGCCAAAAAAAAGAAGTTTAATGTTAAAGTTTTTCTCATCCTTGATCAAACTAAACCATTTACACCCTTAGTCACAAGCATTCTTGTTCTTAAAAAATCATCTTCCATACCACCATCACCCCAACCACCCCCTGGCTCCTTTCTCTACCCGCCATTATCCTCATTTGAAATGGTAAAAGAGATAAAAGACACACATACACACACACACAGAGATTGGATGTAAAGAGAAGATGTGAAGTTAAAAATGGGAAAATGTTTGGAATTATGGGAGCTATAAAGAGAAAATAAAATTTTGAAATTTTTTAAGTGGGTGCAATGAAAATGTTTGTGTAAAAACTGAAGTGGTAAATTACATTTTGCACCCCTGCACTTTGCACTAAATTCTATTTTGGTCCCTATACATAAAATCATGACAGTTGACCCCTTGCATTTCTGGTTAAATCCTATTTTCATCCCTACCCATGAAGTTATGATAGTCAACCCCTTATATTTTTAGTCAAATCTTACCTTGGTTCTTATTAGTGGTAAGTAGCGGATATACCGATCCGCCAAAATCCAACTGAACCGAACCAATCCGCCGCATTTTGAACGGATGTGTGATGACGAGTGGACGGTTGCGGATTGATTTTCTCCAATCCACCAATCTGGCGGACAGATGGCGGATTTGAGATTCCTTTGGCCGCAACCGAACCACCAAACCGCGAACACCCCCAGTAGTTTATAAGACTTTGTGTTTTCAGTTTGTTTAAATATTCTATTTGTGTTTTCAATTAAAAAAAAGTTTAAATATTCTGTTGAAAAAAAGTTTTCAACTTGAATATCTTTTTTAAACCGCAAGCTGATTTGCATCCATCCGTCAAACCGCCAATCCGCTCAATCTACATCCGCCAGATTGGCGGACGAATGCGGATTGATTTTCTCCAATCCACCAATCTGGCGGACGGATGGCGGATTAGAGGTTCCGTGGCCGCAACCGACCTGCGCCCACCCTAGTTCTTACATAAGTGTCAATGTTCACCTATTGTTACTTCATTGTTTAACTCTTTAACATAATCCGTCATGTGATAAGAATGTAACTACGAAATGAGAGTAAAAGAGAAAAATCATTCACATTTCCCACCAATACACGTTTTGTCCCAAAAAATACATTTATGACTATATTAGGCTAAAACAAAGTGCAAATTGTCAACAATTAACAAGATGAACTAGGATTTTGCATAAACTGGAATCACAAAACTCGATTTTCCACATTAACATAGTCTTCACGAAACTCTCATATGGTTATCACATAGGACAAAATGTGGATTGGTAGGAAATTAGGATGATTTTCCTCTCTTAATCTCATTTCGTAGTCACATTCTTGTCGCATGTCTGGATTCTGCTAAAAATTTAAACAATGGAATAATAAAAGGGAAGACATTGACACTTGTGTAAAGACCAAAATGCGATTTGACCAAAAGTGTATGGGTTGATTATCACAATTTCATATGTAAGGACTAAACTAAAATTTGACAAGAAATGCAGGAGATTGATTATCATAATTTCATTTATAAGGGTCAAAATGAAATTTGATACAAAGTGTAATTTACCTGAAGTCAAATTTATTGTGAAAATAGGTATTCCTTTTTTCTTTTTCTTTATAGTTATGGACAACTTTGCCCTTGCATACATTTATGTTTAGCTTGATAAGTAAGGAAATCAAACATTTGTGTGTCATTTATAAAGAGAGATGTGGTTTATTGGGTGCTCCAATCTAATTCTTTTCCCTTAGTACGTTGTTGTCATTCTAGTCTTGACTCTCATACTTGTCATTGGTGTGAGAACCCGCATTTAATTTTTTAAAAAGAAAATACATGAATAAATAAATTATTTAATTTTATCCAGAGTCTATCTAAAATATATATTAGTGTATAAGTTAGTTTCAAATTAACCCAATTCAATCACTAACAAAAACATTATTAAGAATAATAATTTTATGGATGTTCAATATTTGTTGTTTATAAATTGTTTTAATAAGGATTCAACATGATAATTATCTTTGTTAAAAAACTTAGTTAAAAGCCTTAGTGTATTAATTTTTAAAAAAATAAAAAATCTGAAATTTCAAATTTTCTGTGGCAATGAATGCCACATGTTTGCATGCATGCCATATAGGGACTATAACTCCACCATGCTTCTTGGAATTGAGATATACGAAATGACTACACAAAGTGATGGAGAGAGAGAGAGAGAGAGAGAGAAGGCTCAGTTGGTGAATTCACACACATATATATGTGTGTGTGTAAATGTTGCTCCTCCAGATCAGTGAGGAGAGGAAAAGAAAAGGAAATCGGTGAGCAAGCTAGGCAGTAGGGACAAGAAGGAGAGGCGAAGATTAAGGAGTTGAAATTTTCCTACAATTTCACTATTCCATTTCAATCCTATAACTAAGTAAGAAAATCCTCTCAACCCTCTCATTTTTTTTAATTGATGAAAATTTTAGATTATATTCATAGGATAAAATGACTAAACTTGTAGATAGAATTTATTTATAGTTGTATGTAAATTTATGATTTGTATGTCAAATATTTGAAGATATTGGTAGTCTTAAAATCATGATAATATTGTGAAATTTGGACTTGCATGTGTAGTTTATGCCGTTAAAAAGATTATTGAAGATTTTATTTGGCCCTTAAATCTGCCAGAAAGTTGTACGAATTTTTAGATAATTTTATACTTAAAATTTTGAGATAATTTCTTCTACAAAATTGTTTATAATGATGTCTACTTCATCCAAGAATTTTTTCAACAATTATTGAGTTTTGTACGAATTTATACAAATTTTTAACCAAATCTGAAACTATAGGCAGATTTTACTATGTGTTTGAAAAATTATTAAAAATTTTATATTACACAAAATTTGGTAATTTCTAAATAAAAAAATGAAATTTGAGAAGTCTAGCTTCATAATGAATTTTTAGATTATGGAATTGATTTATGAATTTAAGTATGAAATTAATTTTTAAAAAATGTGATAAATCTGTGTCATGAAATTTCTAGGAATTTTACAGAATTATTTATAACTTATTTTTGGGAAATTATTTATGGAAAATTACCTAAACGTGTTTATTGAATCTTTTGTATATTTTCACGAATTTTAGAATTGCATAAATAATTTATTTATAATTTTTATTACCTAAGGTATATCTTGAAAATTTCTGGGCAGGTTTAAGATCATTATTTCAATTAATTATTTAGATAAGAATATTAATTATTGTGTTGGTCTAATTCATTAAATATTGTAAATTAGTAATCCATGTATGGGTGTATTGTGGTTTATTTAGTATTGTGCTAGTCAATCTTGTAAATTAAATATCCATGCATGTGTGTGATTAGGGTTTATTTTCTTTCTATCTAAATTATTATTTCATACCATGGTTTAAATTAATTGTTTATTTAAATTTTGTACATTGATTTATCATTGTGTGACGTGTAATATTTTATGTTAGGAATTTTAATGAGTTGATATAACATTATTTGTGATTAAAAATTGGAATTATTTGTGATTAATATAAAAACTAATTAGAATGATTAATGGCATATACAAAGTTAACAATTGAGGATTAATACCGGTTGTTCAGGGCGAGCCCTGATTTTTAATAATTTTTATATAATTGTGTCGCGAAACCCTAAGATGGCACGAGACTTATTTGAACCCTTATCGGTATTTGGTTTTGGGATAAGGGTGGATGTGCGGTTGGCACACAGGAAGGTTACATACTCCTAGCAGATCGTTCCCTTGGGGCAAACCACGGATGCCACGACTTGGGTATATAATTTTGGGTGGAGGCATCCTTAGTAGTTCTTAAATATTTGAACAAGGGGGGGTTTCCAAATTAATCGTGGCCATGGCTTAGTGGTTGACAAGAAAATATCTTTGGTGAGATTTTGAGTGTCACCTAAACTAATAAAATTGTTGAAAATATTTTAAATTGTTGTTATATTATCATGCTATTAATTCTATCATTTTCTCTTAATTGTCATGATTATTATTTGATTACTTTCTCTTAAAAAGAATGGTAGGTTGATTATGTTTTTTTACTGTGTTGCAAAACTCATGGCATATATTTCGTTGCCCTGGCGTTTTATGCCAGATTATGACGAGAAAGGAGCAGAAGTCGAAATTGGGGCCGCTTCTAATATAATACTGTGGCTAACTTGAAATCAAGAATTTAGCAAAATAAAATTTTATTATCTTTTATATTAGTAATTACGAATGTTATAAAGTTGTTGTAATATTGTATGCGGACTCGTAATTTTGTTTTGTCGTTAAGCTTTGACTATGTGAGAAATTAAATTTCCCTAATTAATTGTTAAATTTTTTATTTAGCAAGTTATTTGAAATTTAAATTTTATGATGCTCCAAAAAAAAAAAAAATTTGGAACGCCACAATTAGCCTTGGCTTGCTCACTCAAAATAGAGCCAAAAGTGGAATCGTCAAGTTTGGGAAAAAAAAGTTTTTTGGGAACAATCTCAATCTTTATATAATTTTACATTAATGATTTATCTACACAAATTTTTTATCTGAACGGGTTTCTTACTAGACTGTTATCGGTAAAAAAATCCATTTTAGGTGATTCGGGTAAAAAATTTGTGTGGATGAATCATTGTTGATAATTCTATACTTGTAGTGTGTTAAATCACTTTGTTGGTAGTTGTGTTTTGAGTACTTCAATTTTCTATTTTTATGTATTATTTTAAATTTTTGTATTTGAAAGTGAATTTCTTAAGATAATAAAATTTCATTATTCAAAAATAAAAAGAAAATATAGTGAAATAGTTTTATCATTTTGTAATCTTCAATTTAGATTTTTTTTAGGTACTCTACTTTCTCTGTTGCCCCTTGATTTTGCATTTTTTAGCCTTCAATTTGAAATTTCTCTATTTTATGAAATTTCACTCTCCAAATAAAGTGAAATTTCAAAATATGAAAACAACTAATATTTTAGAATTTTATACTCATTTGATAGATTTCAATGAAAGAATTGTAAAAATATATACTTTTAATAATAAAAATAAACATATAACTTGAAGTTATGACACTTTAAATTTTGAAAATCAAAATTTACAAATAAGGGAGAGACTATGGTACACACCCTTCAAAGGGAAGGACTATGGTACACATCATATGCACCTTATAACTAAAGAAAAAAAATTGCATAACTCCAAGCTTTGTGAGTCATAACTTAAAAAAGAAAAAAAAAAAGTCATAACCGCATAAGATATAACCAAAGATCTCATGAGCTATAACTAAAATAATGTCATAACTAAAAAAAAAAAACTGTTTATAACTAAAAAAAAAATATATCATAACTAGGGGTGCACATGGTATACCCCTTTCAAGGGGTGTGTATAATAGAATTTCCCTACAAATAAAGGTATTTTGGTAATCGTCAATTTTTTTACTATGTCCTAAATGCATGAATTTTATTATGAGAGGACTATCACCAAAAATCCTACTTTCATCCTATCCTATTAGGGGAAAATTATACAACAGCTTTGAAATATCATGTGGGCATACTCTTTTACCAATTATCATTCATTATATCTCTTCATATTTCTCAATCACCCAATACAAATAATTAATACTCAACTTTCTCTACCAATTATATTACAATAAAATATCACATGACCATATGCTTAGACTAGTGAATAATCATCCCTTATAGGGACATGCTTCTTGCCAAGCCAAACTTCTTAGTCCCATTTAAAATATTTGAAAATTTGACAATGTTGTCATTGTAATTAAGAGTCATTTTGATGAATTTTTTGTTTGAAAGTTTTAGGGCCATAGCTCAATCACATCTTTTTTGCGGGGGGAAATAACATTCCAGTGGTAATGTTAAAAATATTGTCACTTTCATGAAAAAATTTATACATTTATTTTTTAATATTGCAAAGTTTTTTTTATTAATTTGAAAATATTTATTTTAGTTTCCACTTTAATGATATTACCCTTTTTGTTTGGGATAAACTATCAATAGATCCTAATAATTGAACTTAATTTCTATCAAATCCTATTGAAAATACGTCATAGTAAAATTGTCTCTAAAAAAAAAAAAATTGTAACTATTTTTTGCATATGTCGCTAAAAATTGACAATTAGTAACTTTTTATTTGCCACGTTTTTTATAAATTGTCGGTAAAACTTACAATTAGTGACATTTTTTGTGATAAAATTTTCAAACTGTCGTTAAAAGTTAAAAATTAGTGACGTTCTTTTGTGATAATTTTTTTAAACTGTCGCTAAAACTTATAATTAGTGACATTTTTTATGAAAAAATTTCAAACTGTCACTGAAAATTAATAATTAGTAACGTTTTTTTAATAGTGTTTGATGAAAAATTCCATTAATTCTCACAGGACCTATTGGACAATAATTTCACCAATTACACGTAACTTCCCCTTTTATTTGTATGGTTTTAGATTGTGAATTCCAACCCCTCAAAATAACAATTCCATATAATTGTTAGTCCATAATAATTTTTTTAGGTAAATATTTTAGGATAAACTATTAATTGGTGGTAATAATTGAAATTAATTTCTATCAAGTCCTATTGAAAATGAGTCATAATAAAATCGTCGTTAAAAATAATTTTTTGTGACTATTTTTTGTATATATCGTTAAAAATTGACAATTAGTGACTTTTTTATCACGATTTTTATAAATTGTCGCTGAAACTTACAATTAGTAACGTTTTTCTGTGATTAATTTTTCAAACTGTCACTGAAAATTGAAAATTAGTTGAACTTAATTAGTAGTAGTTAAACTTAATTTCCATCAAGTTCTATTTAAAATGAGTCCTAGTAAAATTATCGTTAAAAATAATTTTTTTGACGAGTTTTTGCATATATCGCTAAAAATTGACAATTAGTAAACTGTTTAACCTTTTTTTTTATGAATCCAAAGGTCCCATTAAAGTGAAATTAATACAGAAAGATAGTCATTTATAGGTTTTGGTTTAATTTTTTATGGATAAAAGTGCGTTTCTCTAAATGTGAAATTACACATTTGGGCAATTTGTATTATAAAGGTTTTGAATTTTTTTTTCCTGGAACAAATCCCACATTACGGACAAGAACGAACACTCCAATATAACTCACAAAAAACTTTTTAGTGTAGTTTTCCCAAACGTAACAATGTAATACTAAAAAAAAAGCTTTTTAGTATACTTTTTTCCAAACGTAACACTCCAATCAATTAATCCCAAATATAACACTCCAATATAATACAAAATAAATAAATAAAAGTAACTTAGTATACTTTTTCCAAACGTATACTTACAGTTTGGAAATATACATTTGCCAAAAATTTACTAATGAATTTTTATACTCCTTTTGGAATGATTTGAACAATCCCACATTTTTTTTTTGTGAGTGTTATGTTGGAGTGTTACGTTTAGGAAAAGTATACTAATGAATTTTTTTTGTGTGTTACATTGTAGTGTTAAAGTAAGGAGTTTTTTTTTAATGTTATATTGAAGTATTACGTTTGGAAAAAGTATACTAAGGACTTTTTTTTAGAATGTTACATTGGAGTGTTACGTTTGAGTGTTACATTGGAGTATTACAATTTGAAATTATACATTTGTCCAAATCTTACTAAGGAGTTTTTATACTCATTTTGAAATGTTTGAAAAATCTCATATTTCAAGTCATTTTTGTATTCATTTTGAAATGAGAGAAGAATTTCACATTTCAAGTCATTTCAAATAAAAAAGATTTTCATATAAAATTCGTCTAAAATTTTATTCTCATAGGTTGTGTATGTTACCTTTCTAGCATAAAAGAAAAGAAAAAAAAAGAAGAAAAATAATAAATATAATAGAAATAGGGATATAACTGTAAATCTAATTTTTAAATAATATATTAAATTTATCTTTTCAAAATCGATGGGACTAATTGGTCTTTAAGAAAATCATTGGGACTAAATGAATCACCATTTCTCAATATAGGATTTATAAGTAAAATTTTCAACTTGTTAAGTAGATTTAGATTAGGTGTATTTAAAAAATATAAAAATTAGATAAAAAATTTATTAAAAACAAAATAATACAAAAAAAAAAAAAAACTCAATTTTTTGAAATGTGAGTTAAACCAAACAATATTAACAGCATTAATTGCATTTTTCATTAATATATATTGTGGGGTTAAGTGTTAAGTTTTAAACGTAAATGATTTATATTAGAGGGGGCTTAATGTAATTTTTTCTTCTTCTTATTATTATTTAAAAATAAAAAGAGATTTACGTGTAGGTAATAAGTAGATTTATTGTCCAATAATCATAGGATAATTAATGACTTTTTTCATTAAGTATTATTAAAAAAGTCATTAATTGTTAATTTTCAGCAACAATTTAAAAATTTTATCAAAAAAATGTTACTAATTATAAATTTTAACGACAATTTAAAAAAACTTGTCACAAAAAAGTTCCCAATTTTAACTTTTAGAGGTGGTTTGGGATGATCTAATTAAGTACACATTTTGACTTTTTATGAAATATGGATTGAGTTTGAAGTGATGTGTTAGAGAGGTGATGTGACGGATAGTGATTTTTTGACTTTTTAACTTTTTTAGATCATACCAAACAAGACCTAATGACATTTTAAATTTAGCACAAAAAAATTTTAATTATCAATTTTTAACGGCATATAAAAAAAAATTATCATAAAAAATTAATTTTATTATTTAATAGAAATTAAATCCAAAAATAAAATGAATCCACTCAGTAATCCAAATCGAAACATGTTCGTCCTGTAAACTTGATAAACACTATCCTCCTGGGGCGCGCCAAAAGCATGAGTAGAACGACACTCTCAAAGCCCTCTTCCCTCCGTATCAGCCACTCTCTCCGTACACACGAGTAACACCATTGGAGGTACACACTCTCTCTCTCTCTCTCTCTCCCCATGTATCTATGCTCACATCTACATCTTCTATTTATATGTACAAACCCTAGGATCAATATGTTTATTTATTTATTTATAATTATAACATTTAAATCTGTGACTGAAGGTAGGTTTGTCTATGGGAACTCACAGCAATTAGAGTAAAAAAACTCTTAAAAAAATGGCTCATTTGCGTGGTTCTGGTAATATGATGATCAAACCTAAGAATGGAACTAACGATAGTGTCTGGTCGGATGAGCCCGATTGCATTCCGTTGAAAAAACGCAGGAAAATGCTACTCGCCATTAAGCTTATTTCGAATTTTGCTGACTTTGAATCCGAAAATGAACTGAATCGTGCATCGATGTGAGTTTCGATTCTTCATTCATTCATGTTTCCCTAATTTTTTTAATGCTGTTTTGGTTGGTAGATTTGGGAAGGGATTTAGAAAGAAAAAGGAAAAAGATTAGTAAAATGTGAATAAAATATACATATATTTCCTCTAATTTCACATACCTTTTCTTTTTTCCTTTCCAAATCCCTCAACCAAATACATAGTACGGTATTAGATTGTGGGCTTAGTGCTAGAACTTGTGTGTGTGTGTGTGTTTTTGTTTCTTGATTATTTGCAGATCTCCAGTTGATGATGTAAATAAGGAAGAACAACATTTTGATTCGCAGGTAATTTAGCCCCAAAATTGTGATATGCAATTTCATGTGTGTGTTCTTATACAAAAATTGTTGTGGTTTTGTTATTCTGTGGTTGCCCTTGTGCCTTTGGGTCGTACTGGACTGGAGTTTTTGATTTGTTTGTCATTTCATCTCCTTTCTACTATTTGGTTTAAAATTATTTTTGTTGGCCTTTTGTTATCTTTACTCACTTCTCCTTTTACTGTTCAGACTATATGATAATGTTGTGGTCTCTTGCTATCTAGGAAGAACAGACACGGACACGGACACGGACATGGAAAAACCTAAAATATGGGATACGGGTATCGCGAGGATGTGTTTATACAATAAAATTATTTTTATAATCTTTGGAAACGTAGCGTGCATAAACATAAAATCAAATGCAAGAATACATTTATTAACATCTGCTACTAAATTCCTTAATATCAAAAATATAATTTTATGTTCATCAAAGATTGTATCAAAGAGTATTCAATTAACAACTAGGCATACTTACAGAGAATCAACAACCAACAATAACAGGGGCTTTGATTAACAATTCAAGGAAATTTAAAGAACAATAAAGATAACAAAATTTAGTAGTGATAACAATAACTTTCACAATATCCCCAAAAAATAAAATAAAATAACAATAGAAACAAATTAAAAAGTAAACATAGTGAACAATTTTTTTTTGTTCCCTTCTTCAAAATTAACAAAAGTGAGTAGCCCTTATAGCAAGGCTAACACACTAGAAATTGGTCTAGCATAAGGGAATAAATCGAAGACAAATTAGGCCTGACAAAATATGAAGAGATATAGAAATAGAGGAAGAGAGAGGGATAGAGGGAGAGAGCACTGACCTTGAAAAAAAAATTGGATACTTATTTGGAATATCCCTCTTGTATCCGTGTTGGATGCATTTCTGTATCCGATACATATTTGATACTCATATGTGGCTTTTTTGGATTTTCTGTGTTTCATTGCTTGCTATTCTCATCTTTTAGTTTTTCTTTGTTATTTTCTATTGCAACTTTGCATAATAATCGATTTGTTCTTGCATTTGTTTCTAGGGGCACTGCAGTGTTCCCTTAATACCGACCCCATTTGATGGGACTTAAGGCTTGGTTTGGTTTATGGATTATAGTCTTTAGGAATATGTCTTCGTATATGTTCCATTTTTAATACTTGAGAGTATGAAAAAACTGGAGTTATAAAGAGATTAGTTATCAAAGAGAATGCTTTTAATTCAAAGTGATCATTCTAACGACGGTTCCTGCTATTCTTGTTGGTATTGTAGTTATAATCATTTCTCTACAATCTTCCCCACCCTACACACACACACTTTAATATTTGTGTTTATGTTTGTTTTATGGGTTGTAAGTATAGAAGATATTGTATACTTTTAATAAAGGTGAGGATGAAATTAGAATATGGAATTATTAAGAGATTAATTGTTGATGTGGGCTCTTTATGTTCAACATGACCATATCGTTCCTGCAATTTCTCTTGTTATTGTAGGTAGGAATCATCATGCTTCTATTTCCCTCCTCCCCAAGGGTGCGTGCGGGGTTGATGCTAGTTGTTGTGTCAGCAGTGGTGAACCTAGGATTTTGATTGGGAAGGGGGAGGGTGGGTGGGGGTTGTCAAATATTAAGACAAATTATTGGGTAAGATTGGTTTGGGACACAAAACTTAGTTTGGTTTTATTTTTGTAATAAAATAAAATATAGATATTTTAAAACTATTTCAAATTCCAATATCACACATTTCACTACAATAAAATATTGTAACATTCATAACTCAAGTAATTAAAAAAATGTCAATAAACTACACAATAAAAATGAAATGCTTTCGTGGATTTGTTTGTGAAGCATATAAGAAGTCAATCTATGTCCTGTTTAGTTAATTAATGTTATGTCGAGTTTATTGGAAGAAGAATAGGAGTATATAGGAGGCACATATATATAATTTTAGAGGGAGAAATTGAAAACATTTTGAAAACATATATATATATATATATATTTTATAATTGAGGAGTGGCATGTGCCTCTCTAAAGAAACTCTGTATTATTGAATCATTGAAAAGATACAGTGATGAAACTAATCTATATATACATACAATAGCGTCACTAGCCTAACTATGGTTTATACTAACTCAACATCTATCAACTTCTTAACTATAGTAGACCATCAATATATCTAACTCAACCGTATCAGTTATTCTGTTTCTCTGTGAGCTGTTCTCTTGATGATGAGCTGGATTGAGTTACTTGTATTGGTCGTATTGGTGACTTATCATTCCCCCTCAAGCTAGCAGGTGGTGGAAGAACCAACAGCTTGGACTGAAGCAATTGAAAGCAAGCTACCGACAAAGGCTTGGTTAGAATGTCGGTAAGCTAATCAAAAGAAGCCACATGTTTGACAGACAAGAGTTTAGATGCCACTCTCTCTCGAACATAATGCTAGTCGACCTCGTGTTTAGAGCAAGCATGAAACACAGGATTGCTAGTCATGGCTATAGTACAAAGATTGTCACACCATAGAGTAGGTGTGGATAGAGAAATATGAAGATCTTTGAGAAGTATTCCCAACCAACTAAGCACTGGATCTGTTTGAGCCCATGTAGCACAGACACGGATACGGGACACGACACGGACACGCGAAAAACGCAATTTTTCAAAAAATAGAGGACACGACACGCTGAGGACACGTTTAATATATATAATTTTATTTATTTATTATATATCTAAAATAAAAATAAAATCATTAATTCTTATATAATCAAAATAATAATAAAATTAATAAATATATATTTTTAAAAAATTAATAAAAAATGAGTTTTTTTAAATAAAAATAATTTATTTTATGAATTTTAAGTTTAACATAAAAATAAGGATAAAGAAAAAAGAAAAAAGAAAGAAGAAAAAATAAAAAAAAAGAGGGGGAGAGAGAAACGTTGAATCAAGAAAAAAGAGAAGAAAAAAAATATAAAAAAGAAACGATAGAGGAGAGAGAGTGAAGTCAAAAAGCAAAGGGAGAGAGAGTCAGAAAAGGGAGAGACGAAAGGGAGGAGGAAAGGAAGAAAGTGAAGAGGAGAAAAAGAACAGAGATGATGGAGACAGAGAAGACGAAAACGAAGAGAAGGAGAAGAAGAGAAGAAGGAGAAGAATACCTCAGCTTCAGCTTCTTGGATTGATCTGAACAGGTTAGGCTTCTCCTCTCCCTCGATCTCTTTCTCTCTTTCTCTGTCTTCTCTCCTCCTTCGATCTCTCTCTTTCTCTGTCTCCCTCAATCTCTTTCTCTGTCTCCCTCGATCCCTTTCTCTCTTTCTCTGTCGATCAAGGAAAACAGTTAGGGCTTCTTCAATCCACCTCACGAGTGTCCGAAAAGTGTCCCCCCGTGTCCATGGCGTGTTCGACTGGAAGATTTCAAAAAAAAAAAAGGAGACACGTTAGAGAGAGTGTCGGACACGTGTCTACCGCGTGTCCGACGCGTGTCCGTGTCCGACACGTGTCTGACACTCGTACGCAGAGCCTAGGAACGTCTCAGTGCTTCATAGGTTTGAGCTAAAGCACGATATTCAACTTCAGTTGAAGATCTAGAAACAGTGGGTTGTTTCTTGGTGGACTGAGAAATTAAGCTGGGACCAAGAAACACACAATAGCCAGTAGTAGAGCGACGATCAACAATGTTACCAGCCCAGTCGCAGTCAGAATAAGCATTGAGAACAAGTGGACCAGGTGAAAATTGGAGACCAAAAGCGAGATTGTCTTTGACATAATGGAGCAGTTGTTTGACAGCATTAAAATTATGAATAAGAGGGGACTGCATATGTTGGCAAGCAGAGTTCACAGCAAAAGCTAAGTGTGGGCATGTGATGGTTAAATACTGGAGGGCTCCCACAAGACTATGATAAAGGGGTGGTTGGGCAAAAGGAAGATCATCATCGGAGCTGGAAGAAACAAAGAATTTGGTAGCCATAGGAGAAGCATAGGCCTTGCAATTGAGCATTCCTACCTTAGCCAAAATATCAGTGGCATACTTAGCTTGACTAAGAAAGAATCCATTAGGAGAAGAGTGCACAGATATGCCAAGAAAGTAATTGATAAAACCCAACTCTTTCATCGAAAACACAGTGTGCATATGAGTGATTAAAGATGAATTATAAGAGGAGTCACTGCCAGTGATAAGGTCATCATCAACATATATAACCAAAATGGTAATGGAAATAGGAGTTTTATGAACAAACAAGGATGAGTCACAATGACTAGAAATAAAGCCTTGAGAAAGGAGATGGAAAAAGTGAAAATCCAAGCTCTTGGAGCTTGTTTAAGACCATACAAGGCCTTGTGAAGTGTACACACCATATGAGGTTGAGCTGAATCAATAAACCCTTGAGGTTTGAGACATGTAAACCTGCTCTTCCAACACTCCATGTAAGAAAGCATTACTTATGTCAAGCTGCTTGATAGCCCAATTAAAGGGAAGAGCAACACATAACAAAATGAAAATAGTAGGTTGTTTGGCCACAGGGCTGAATGTGTCTTGGAAATCCACACCCTCTTCTTGACGATAGCACCTTGCTTTGTATCTAGCAATGGATGCATCTGAATTAGTCTTTAATCTGTACACCCATCTACACCTAATGGCTTGTTTGTTAGGAGGTAAGGGAACTAGGGACCAAGTGGATTGCTTCTGAAGGCCTTGATATTCCTCAAGTATAGCTTTGGACCAGGCTTGAGATTGAGAGGCTTCTTTAAAGGATGTAGGTTCAGTAATAGAGGAAGCAACAAAAGCAGAAGAAAGAGGAAGATGAGACTTAGACCTAGTAACCATATGGTGTGTATTTTGAGAATTCTGAGGTGGAAATGGTAAATCAATAGTAAGTGCAGAAATAGGAATAGAAGAAGATGGATGAGCAGACGAGAGAGCGACTGATATAGGATCTGAGGCTGTGGCAGGGGCTACAGCTTGGGTTGAAGTAGGGCCAGACAGAGGAACTGGACAATGACCAGTGATAGGAAAACAGCATGGTCTGCAGCAGAGTCAGTCATAGGTGGAATAGGTATAGGTGTTGCAGGTGGAACAGGTATAGGTGCGGTGGTGGGAGCAGACATAGGGACTGCTGCAGCTGGGACTGTAGTAGAAGCAAGCTTGGGTCTTGTCGACTGAGTAGGTGGAGTAGACCAAAAAAAGGTGTGTAATTGAGTAAGACAGGGAGATGAAGTCAACAAATGAGAAGAGGAAAAAGGAAAAGTATGCTCATCAAAAACAACATGGCGAGATGTGTAAACTTTGTTTGTGACAGGGTCCAAACATCTATATCCCTTAATGGCTGGATGGTAACCAATAAAAATGCAAGGGATAGACCTAGGTTGAAGTTTTGGAGAGGTGTAAGGTTTTAACGAAGGGTAGCACCTACAACCAGAAGTCCTGAGAAAAGAGTAATCGGGTGGTTTATGATAGAGTACTTCAAAAGGGGTGAGAAATTGAAGTTTAGCAGTAGGAAGTCTATTTATAAGAACAACTGCAGTAGCCAATGCATCAAACCACAAAAGCAAGAGTAAGGAGGAATGATGCATAAGGGCAATGGTGGTTTCAATTCAATGAGATGTCTATGCTTCTTTTCTGCGACCCCATTTTGAGCTGGAGTATGAGGACATGTGAGCTGACGCAAAATGCCTTTAGAGGAAAGGAAAGACTGAAATTCCTTAGCTAATTATTCACAACCATTATCACTCCTTAAAATTTAAAGAGAAGGAGTACATTGTGTTTCAACCATAGCCTTGAATTCAAGAAATTTTGAAAATACTTCACTCTTATAATGAAGAGGATATAACCGTGTAAACTTGCTAAAATCATCAATGAACGCAACATAGTATTTAAATCCTGTCATAGAAGCAGAAAAGGGACCCCATACATCTGAGTGTATTAAAGCAAATGACTTACTAACAATGGAATTAGACAAGGCAAATGGTAATCTATGTGTCTCAGGGACAGAACAATGAGAACATAAACCAGTGGTAGTGTGTGAGAAAGATGAAAGTTTAGCAGCAATGTGTTGAAGTTTCTTGAATGATGGATGGCCTAACTTGAAATGCCAATTAGTTGCTGAAGTAGACTTATCAGGAACATAAGTAGTAGTGCTATGATAACAAGTGGTAGGATATGTAACAGATGTAGGAAGAGGAAGCTGATAAAGGCCATTAGAATGGCAACCTTTATGCAGAACCCTGTTGGTAGCCTTGTCCTGAATGGTAAAAGTGTTAGCATCGAAAGTGATGGAACAATTGTTATCAGAAGTGAGCTGATGAACTGAAAGCAAATTAGAAGAAATGGAAGGTACATGGAGTATTTCGTTAAGAAGAAGAGGAGTTGGAAGAATGCCTTAACCAGTATTGTGGATAGGAAGTGAAGTACCATCACCAATAGTGACTTGATCTGGACCATGATAGGGCTCATGCATAGAGAGATTAGCTAGATCATTTGTAATGTGATCCGAGGCTGCTGAATCAATGTACTAGTTGGCTGGTGGTGAAGACTGTGATGTAGAGGCAACGTAGGCCTTGGGAGCAGATCTAGGTTGAGACTGAAAAGAATTATCCATTCTATACCAACAAGGCGGAGTGATTAATTTTGCCACAAATTTTACATATAACAGAAGGTGAGGAAGAACTAGAGCCATGTTGTGATGAATTCTGAGATCCATGAAATCTTCCTTCTCTTCGATAGCCTCTATAAAATCAACCTCCATTTCTATTATGCCTCTATAGCCTCTGCCACTACCAGAAGTATTATTACCAGAATTGCTTCCGGAAGATCTAAAACTGGAAGAATGAGATCTGCTACCACTAGTAACTGCATATGCAAACGGAATTTCAAAAGCATAATTATGCTTAATAGCATTTTCGATTTGAATTTCTTCAGAACAAAGTAAAGGGTACAAGGACTCCATTGAAATTGGATCAGATCTTGCTCGAATTTTGGTCTTTAATGCACTGTATTCATCAGGAAGACCATTGAGTATTAATAGAGCTAGATCTTCATCATTCGCAGGAGAAGCAACCAAGGCCAACTGATCTGAGATTGCTTTGAATTGAGACAAATATTCCTCCATAGTTGATCTTTTTTTAGTCAAACAACCAAGTTTGTTCTTTAGTTGATGAATATGTGATCGAGATAACGAAGTAAATCTCTTTTCAAGAATAGTCCATACCTTACAACTGTTTGTGCAATGGAAAATAGAGGTAAAAATTGTTGGTGATTTGTGGTGATGTAACTTAGAAGATGTGCATCAGTGGTTAACTGTTAGCACCTTCTACTTGAAGGCTGCATGGTTGGCATTGGCAGCACCTTGCACCAATGTCCAACCAAGGCCACGGCATGATGGTGGCATGCCAAAACAGCAAGGCGAAACATTGACAAGTGCTGAGGCAGTAGCACATAACCCTTGGCCAAAGTATAGGCAGCAGTTGCACAAATGCAAGGCATTAACATGACCCGAATGTGGGCTGCAGCATACTTGGGGGTTCAAAGCATTCAGTAGGCAAAACTTGGTCTGGGGGCCAAGACAACCAAATTCGTGGCTGACTTGAGAAGGCAAACAACATGGGCAGTTAATAGCAGTTATGCTTGTCTGTTGCAGCATTTACCCATGTTGAGCAAAGACAAGGCAAGTCTGGACATCTGGAATCAAGGCTGAAAGTTAGCAGCAGGTACTAGCAGTTAGTCCCAGAAATGTTTCTAAGTCCCTAGGCAGTTGGGGGTGTCAACTGCCATGCCACTTGGCATGCTTTCCTTGTAATGCTAGTTGTAAGTTTGTAACTGATTGTAAGCCTATTTTAGGCATAGCCATGGAACTCGAAAATTACTAAGTGTTTTGTAAGAGTTACTATAGGCCTCCTTTGTATTGTTGGTGCAATTAATAAAGGTTGGGAATTTTCCTATAATCTCTTGTTGCCTATTCTCTTTTCGTTATAACACTTTGTGTGTTTGTATTCATAATTGGCTGAGACTAAGTGCCCAACTCAGTGCCATTGCAGGCTGGAAATTTAAAACAAAAATTGACCCTGTAACAATTGGTATCAGAGCACGGTTATGCTCTAATGGTTTCTGGCATGGATGCCTTGAAAGAAAGAGTAACGTGGTTGGAAAACCTCATGGGCGATCCTGCTGATGAGAACCGCTCACTGACGGATCGATTGGATGCTGTGGCCTCAGGGTTTCTTGCCCTTGAGACCTCGACAGTAGATCAGTTCAAAGACATGTTGACGGATGTGCTTGCCATTTCGGATTCTTGGAAGGACAAGTTTCAAGAAGTTGTGGACGAACTAACCCTTCTAAAGAAGGCTATCTGTGGGCATATGAATTCGGAAAAGACTCCTTCGAAAATCAAAGTTCCAGACCCTAAAGCTTTCGATGGAAATCGGAGTGCCAAGGAACTTGAGAATTTTCTGTGGGACATGGAGCAGTACTTCAAGGCTGCTCATGTGCCAGAAGGAGAGAAGGTTACAATCACAAGCATGTACCTTACTGGTGATGCTAAACTTTGGTGGCGTACACGTGTCGGGGATGATGCTCGGCCAGAGATCTCAACATGGGAGACTCTTAAGAAGGAAATAAAGGAACAATTCCTTCCTTGCAACACATCTTGGGTTGCAATAGATGCCTTGAAATGGTTGAAGCATTCCTGATCGGTGAGGGACTATGTGAAGGAGTTCAGTTCTTTGATGCTTGATATTAAGAACATGTCGGAGGAAGATAAACTCTTCAACTTTATGTCTGGGTTGCAGAATTGGGCCCAATTGGAACTTCAGAGACTCGGTGTCAAGGATTTGCCCTCTGCAATGGCTGCAGTAGATAGGTTGCTTGACTACAAGTTAAGCAAAGAACCCACGTCTGAAATCAGCAAAACCAAGAAGAAAGGGAAAAAGAAGACGACAGAGCAAAAGTCTGGTTTCAAGAAGGGCAAAGACGGTTCCAAATACAAGCAGAAAGGGGAAACTTCCCAGAACAATGGTAGGAAATCTAACAAAGGGTGCTTCATCTGTGATGGACCCCATAGAGCGAAGGATTGTCCCAAGCGTGAGAAACTTAACGCTATGGTTGCTGAAGATGATAAGGCGGGATCTGACTCAGATGACCCTACTCGAGTCAACCCCTTGCAATTGCTGAACGTAATTCGGGCAGAAAAGACCCCCCTATTCGGTTTAATGTACATAAAGGTAGTGATGGATGGTATCGAAGTGTTTGCAATGGTGGACACCGGAGCCACCCATAACTTTGTGTCCGAAAGGGTAGTGCAGTCCCTAAAATTGAAGATTGTCTAGAATCCAAGCAGAATCAAGACAGTGAATTCTGCAGCCCAACCAGTGCATGGGATGGCTCAGAACGTGAAGGTAACAGTGGGTGAATGGACTGGACAACTAAATTTGATGGCAGTCCCATTAGATGACTTCGATGTTATCCTCGAGAATGACTTCTTTGTGGCTGCAAAAGTGGCACTAATGCCATATTTGGGTGGGTTGTTGATTTCGGATGAAAATCAACCTTGTTTTGTGTCGGGCTCTACTTGACCAGACAAGAAAAATGGGGCAAAGAAGAAGGATGAGATGCTGTCGGCCGTGGAAGTGCTTAACGGATTTAGGAAAGGCGACGAAACATTCCTTGTAGCATTGATTAAAATGAAGCCTGACCTTACTATGGAAGTACCAGATGCAATGGCTGATGTCTTGGCAGAGTTCATTGATGTGATGCCTCTAGAGTTGCCTAAATCTCTCCCTCCTCGGCGTGCCACTGATCATAAAATCGAATTGGTGTCTGGAGCGAAGCCTCCTGCCAAGGCACCCTACTGAATGTCGCCGTTGGAACTTGCTGAATTGAGGAAGCAGTTGTCGGAGTTATTGGAAGCTGGTTTAGTCCAGCCCTCCAAAGCCCACTTTGGTGGCTGATTTATTCGACCGTCTTAGCAAGGCCACTTTTTTCACAAAGTTGGACCTTCGCTCGGGGTATTGGCAAGTTAGGGTTGCGGAAGGAGACGAGGCAAAGACCACGTGTAACTAGATATGGTTCTTTTGAATTTTTAGTTATGCCTTTTGGCCTTACTAATGCTCTTGCGACATTCTGTAATTTAATAAATGATGTTTTTAACGATTATGTTGATCGGTTTGTAGTTGTTTATTTAGATAACATTGTAATTTATAGTGAAACACTACAAGACCATTTGACCCATCTCAGAAAGGTATTCTCCCAATTGCGGGAAACTAAACTCTATGTAAAGAGGGAGAAGTGCGAATTTGCTCAAAAAGAAATTAAGTTTCTCGGGCATATTATTTGCTAAGGCCATGTCAAAATGGATGGAAAAAAGGTGCAGGCTATTATGGAATGGTCTCCACCCACCAATGTTGCGGAGTTGCGATTCTTCTTAGGCTTGGCAAACTACTATCGGAAGTTCATTGAGGGATATTCAAAGGCGGCTGCTCCCCTCACTGACTTGCTGAAGAAAGATCACAAATGGCATTGGTCCATTAATTGTCAAGAGGCTTTTGACAAATTGAAAAGTGCAGTGGCAAGTGAACCGGTCTTGCGACTGCCTAGTTTCGAGTTGCCTTTCGAAGTACACACGGATGCCTCAGACAAAGCACTCGGAGGAGTATTGGTGCAGGAAGGACACCCTGTGGCCTTCGAAAGCAGAAAACTAAATGCTGCTGAGAAGAACTATTCAGCCCATGAGAAGGAGATGACAGCAGTAGTGCATTGCCTTCTCACCTGGAGGGTCTATCTGTTGGGATCAAAGTTTTTGGTTCTTACTGATAATGTGGTTAATACATTCTTCAAAACTTAGAAAAAGTTGTCTCCAAGGCAGGCCCATTGGCAGGAATTCCTTGAAGAATATGACTTTGAATGGCGAGACAAGCCTGGATGACACAACCTAGTCGCTGATGCCTTAAGCCGGAAAGAGATAATGGAATATGTGGCTACTATCTCCAACATCGAATCACAGTTGCTGGAAAGGATCAGGGATAGTGCTGCAATTGACTTAGAATATCAACGGTTGGTATAGCAAGTAAAGGATGGAATTGCTCGTCGGTATTGGCTTGAAGATGGCCTTCTCCATGGCAAAGGAGATAGGCTATATGTCCCTAGTGTTGGGAGACTGCGGATGGAACTTCTTAGAGAAACACATGACCCACAGTGGGCTGGTCATCCGGGGCAACAACGCGTAATGGCACTTTTGTCGCGTTCATATGTTTGGCCAAAAATAGAAGAAGACGTAGAGGCTTATGTCAAAACTTGCATGGTGTGCCAATTGGACAAGACTGAAAGAAAGAAGGCAGCTGGGTTATTATAACCATTGCCTGTCCCTGAGAAGCCTTGGGTTTCCATATTCATGGACTTCATCTCTAGATTTCCCAAAATCAATGGGATGCGCTCCATCATGGTAATTGTTGACCGTTTCTCTAAGTATGCTGTTTTCATCCCTGCTCCTTATGCTTGTCCCGCTGATATTGCTGCTGATTTATTTTATAAGTATGTTGTAAAATACTTTGGTTTGCCTGAGGACATAATAAGCGACAGGGATACCTGGTTTACGGGAAGGTTTTGGACTGTGCTCTTTAATTTGCTGGGTTCCGAATTAAAGTTCTCCACAGCAAATCACCCTCAGACAGATGGCCAGACCGAGAGGATGAATGGATTGTTGGAAGAGTATCTCTGACATTATGTGACTGCAAGTCAAAAGAACTGGGTCGAATTGTTGGACAGCGCACAGTTTAGCTACAATCTGCATAGATCATCTGCAACCGGGATGAGTCCATTTGAATTGGCCACGGGGTAGCAACCCCTAACTCCTCACGAAGTGGCTAAAACAGGCTCTGGTGGTAGATGTCCAGCAACATACCGCTTTGCAAGGACCAAACAAGAATTGCTGGAAGAAGCACAAGACAGTTTGGCCAAAGCAAGCAAACGAATGAAGAAGTATGCTGACAAAGGGCGAAGACCCTTAGAGTTCAAAGTGGGTGACAAAGTGCTACTGAAGCTTACTCCACAAATTTGGAAGAAGATAAGCAGTAAGACAGTGCACCGAGGCTTAATTCTGAAATATGATGGCCCCTTTGAAGTCTTAAAACGTGTGGGCAATGTTGCATACAGGCTAGTGTTGCCTGATTGGTTGAAAATCCACCCAACTTTTCATGTCAGTTTTTTGAAACCTTTTCATGAGGATCAAACAAACTTGACAAGGAAACAAGCTCAAGAGCACCCCTGGTGATCAGAAAATAGTTTGACAAGGAGGTGGAACAAATTCTTGATCACAAGATCGAGGGTCAAAGCAAAAAGAATCGAAGGACCCATTACTTAGTAAAGTGGAAGGGTTCTTCAGAATCAGATGCAAGTTGGGAAAAGGATGTAACATTGTGGCAATTGGAAAAACAAGTCCAAGAGTACTTGAAGACCCTACCAACGAGGACGTTGGCTTTCTCTAGTGGGGGTGGTTTGTTAGCACCTTCTACTTGAAGGCTGCATGGTTGGCATTGGCAGCACCTTGCACCAATGTCCAACCAAGGCCACGGCATGATGGTGGCATGCCAAAACAAGCAAGGTGAAACATTGACAAGTGCTGAGGTAGTGGCACATAACCCTTGGCCAAAGTATGGGCAGCAGTTGCACAAATGCAAGGCATTAACATGACCCGAATGTGGGCTGCAACATACTTAGGGGTTCAAAGCATTCAGTAGGCAAAACTTGGTCTGGGGGTCAAGACAACCAAATTCGTGGCTGACTTGAGAGGCAAACAACATGGGCAGTTAATAGCAGTTATGCTTGTCTGTTGGCAGCAGTTACCCATGTTGAGCAAAGACAAGGCAAGTCTGGACATCTGGAATCTCAAGGCTGAAAGTTAGCAGCAATTACTAGCAGTTAGTCCCAGAAATGTTTCTAAGTCCCTAGGCAGTTGGGGGTGTCAACTGCCATGCCACTTGGCATGCTTTCCTTGTAATGCTAGTTGTAAGTTTGTAACTGATTGTAAGCCTATTTTAGGTATAGCCATGGAACTCGAAAATTACTAAGTGTTTTGTAAGAGTTACCATAGGCCTCCTTTGTATTGTTGGTGTAATTAATAAGGGTTGGGAATTTTCCTGTAATCTCTTGTTGCCTATTCTCTTATTCGTTATAACACTTTGTGTGTGTGTGTATTCATAATTGGCTGAGACTAAGTGCCCAACTTAGTGCCATTGCAGGCTGGAAATTTGAAACAAAAATTGACCCTGTAACATTAACCATTGTGCATATTCTGGATTCAGAATTTCTTTGTTGCTTGAATCGATAACAGTTGGAGAAGGACATTGCTTCGTTCCATCAACATAACAGAGATGCTTTGTTGCTCTCAATATGTTTAGCAAATGATTCTTCCAAATGATGTAATTGGATGAATCCAATTTGACAGTAACAAACGAACTCAGATTTGAAATGAGAAGAGAAAGATTTGTAAGAAATGAGAAGAGAAAGATTTGGTGGAAGAGACTCAGATTTAGCCATTGATGAAGATTGTTGAGATTTTGCCATTGATGAAGCTTGTTGAATCTTCGCAAAGGACCACAGCTCGTTTGAGCTTTAAAGATCTGATACCATAAAGAAACTTTGTATTATTGAATCATTGAAAAGATACAGTGATGAAACTAATCTATATAGACATACAATAGAGTCACTAGCCTAACTATGGTTTATTCTAACACCATCTAACAACTTCTTAACTATAGTAGACTACCAATCTAACTAACTTAACCCTATCAGTTATTCTGTTTCTCTGTGAGCTGTTCTCTTGATGATGAGGAGGACTGAGTTACTTGTATTGGTGGTATTGGTGACTTATCACTCTCCTGGTCCCTTGTGCCACTGTGTGTAAGCATTAGTCTTCATGCTTGAGACCCTCCAACATTTTTCTGCTTCTTTATTTGCTGACCCGGCTTCTCATTTGTTAATGTTTGTCTTTTATAGTTTTAGTTGAATTAACTCTTTTACTAGCATAAAGTGTCATTTTAGTATTGGCATTGTTCATCCGTGGAGATGTTGGTCTTTAACTTGTTTGTTCTAGTTCTTGATACTAAACGCTATGTGCGTATAATGCAGAGTTCCAATCCTGTTTGCTTTGCTCGGGAAGAGAGGTTGTCACTAGAACAAAGTCATGCTGGTAAATTTTGGAGAAATTATTTTGAAGTTTGATGCTGTACATTTCTTTGCACTATGGTTCAGTTGATCAATGATTCCAGCATGCCAATATGAACAATATGCAGGTATGCCTTTTGAATACAGTTGCCAAGGGACTGAAGTGAAGGAGTACATTAACTCCTATGGGACGCAAGTTAATAAAGTTAATACTTCTGCTGTTTTAGTGGAGAAAGTTGTTGCCAGTGCAAGCAGTTTACCCGAATCTTCAATGCCTTTAAAGTATCCTGTCAAACTGGAGGTTGATTATGCAGATAACAACTTAACAAGTTCATTGACAAATGGTGTAGAGGGCTCTTTGGGTACTTATGTACAAGCAGTTAAGATAAAAACTGAGATTTTTGATGACTTTGTAGATGATCTTGATCACATTGTACTGAAAGAGCGGCGAAGGTTGCTGCTATCAAGGTGCTCTTTTGTGCATTGTGATTTGTTGTTCTTTTTAAATTAGGGGCCCTTGGGTTAAAAAGTGCATGTGTGCATATTGAATCTATTGATTGTGTTAAGTGCTATAGCAGATGCTTTCAGTTCAGGTTTGGAGAGCAAGTAGTTAACTGACATCTTTAATTTTTCCTTCAAGGTGTTCTTGATTCCCTATTGTCTCTTATTTTGGAGCGGAGGAACTTGTGATTTCTGATATCTCTGTTTTATTTTGCAGGAAGCCTTTGAAACTGACAAAACCAGTTCTGGAGGTAATTCGTCCTTTATTTTATCTGGTAAAGATGAATATCTATTGTTCATATTAGATAATAGAACTTAAAAGCTATTTACTAGGCGTAGAAGCAATTGAATCCATTACTTTAGCCAAATTGGATGATGGGCTTGCTAAGATCTTGAATAACTGAAACTAATGTTTCCTAAAGTTTGTCTAATTTTTAACTACTATGGTCCAATCCAATAGTCTAAAAATTCACGTAAGAGAATTAGATACAAGATTTACTTAGTGTAAAGTAATTATTTAATTTTGTATATATTATGCACATATATTACTATATAATATAATGGCCATGTTTGGTTTGTATTTGTGAAACAATTTTGAAAAATAATTTTCTGGTAAGCGTTTACAAAATTTGAAAATTTGTTTGGTTGTATGTTTTGAAATTTTAGAGTTTGGGATGATTTGATTTTTTTTTTTTTTTGTAGTTGAATAGATGGGTGTCAGAGAAAAGTGATTGATTGATGTATAGGATGTAAGAGAATGAGAGAGGAGAGAAAAAAAGTGATTGATTGATGTGTAGTAGAGAGAAAAATGATTTTGATTTTGATTTTGATTGATGTGTAGTAGAGAGAAAAATGATTTTGATTTTGATTTTGATTTTTCAAAAATTTTCAACCAAACAAGTTTTTAAAATTTTTTCTCAAAAATTTCTCTCAAGAGACAAACCAAACAAGGCCAATACATTCTTAGGTAATATTATATCAACATATATTTATTTGTGGCGTGTCTGAGCTGTGTCCATGTCCTACATTTTTGGAATTTTCCGTGTTGGCGTGTTGTGTTGTATCCGTGTTCCGTGTCTATGCTTCATTAGAGGGACCAAAGTTGAATTCAAAACAAATTACAGGTTGTAGTTTATTTTGGATTCCACTTTGGTCTTTCTAGTTTTGCACGTGATTTTTTCTTTTCAAAATGTTAACAATACATGATGGAGGGACCACATTCCAACAAAATTGAAAGTGTAGGGACCAAATTGTTCAAATTGAAACTACGAGGTAGGGTTGTTCACGGGTTGAGTCAATTTGAGTTTGCTGCTGAACCGTCATCTGAACTGACCTCGTTGGGTGGGAAGAAATGGCATCCGATTTCAACTGAGTATTGTTCAAAATCGCGAAGTATCGGGTCACTATTTTCACGGTTGGATTCGGTCGGTGCGCAGTAGAGAGGACAAACAGACATATGAGAGAGAGAGAGAGAGAGAGAGAGAGAGAGAGAGAGAGAGAGAGGATGATGGAAGGTAGGCAAATATGAGAGGGAGAGTGAGGGGAAGATCTGATGGGGCAAGTGATTAA
Organism: Camellia japonica; assembly: GCA_030407325.1. Taxonomy (NCBI): domain Eukaryota; kingdom Viridiplantae; phylum Streptophyta; class Magnoliopsida; order Ericales; family Theaceae; genus Camellia; species Camellia japonica. Next base: position 91,952,331 of record JAPPVO010000002.1, read on the forward strand.
AGAAAATACTAGGAAAAAGGGGGTTCGAGGCGTGGTAAAGCGACCATGTAGCAACAGCGGTAGCAATCTCAGGGCAGCATCCTTGTATTCAACAAATATAGATACCAAACCAAATTAAACCAAATTAATGGGTTCGGTTGCATGAATCTTTCTTCTCCACTCGACTTTATCCAAGGCCATTTTGTTAGTCAAATTAAGGAACAAATGAAAAAGACAATGAGAGAGAGAGAGAGAGAGAGAGAGAGAATTTGTATCTCATAAAAGCGTGGAAATGGGTGAAGATAAATGAATGAAATGAGAAAGAGACAGTAAGGAGAGAGAGATAAAAATAAAAATAAAAATAAAAATAAAATGAAGAGACTTTAACCAGCTAGCAGGCTAGCTTTCTGACCAAGGAGAAGTCATAACTCCCACAGAAAAAAACAAAGAAAAAAAAAAAACAAAGAAAGTAAAGAGATAGCTATTGATCAATAGTAGAGAGAGAGTGATAGAATGTAATTAATGTGATGGAAAGATGCAAGTCAGGTACAGTAACAAAGAGAGAATGCGTCAGTGTAGTTAATAAGTAGAGAGAGTGTTGGTGAACAAAATCCAAGACTGACTAGGGAAATATGAAAAGTCTAACAACACGTAACATATATATTTATATATTATTATATCGGTCGAGTCAGTTTTTTTCGGTTTTGTTTCAATGAAATCCATTGCTGACCGCCAATCCACAAAATTTCAAGATTATGAACTGCAGCTGACCGGAACACCATGCAAAACTATCTGTTCAAGGTCGGATTGGGTCGGCCTGGACGGGTTCTTGAACAGCCCACTACGAGGATCACAGTGAAATTTTGCTCAAACTAGAGGTACCAGTGGTGTAATTTACCCTAAATAAATATTGTCCCTTCTACTCTGCCAACTTCAAGTGCCTATGGAACTTCTCAACTACATTCCAATAATGTAAATGTGAAATTTGGAAAAGTAGAATTAGTTCAAACAGGTGTGTATAAAACTTCGGATTATTTAGACACACTACAAGTTATGAAATCAGAAGTGATGAAAACTTACATGTCAACATGGGAGAGTACACTCAGAATTAGGAGTATACTTTGAGCTCGTTTGGCAACAAGTTATATGGCTAAAAAAGCCAAAAAGCCACAAAAAGCCAAAATGTCATGTCATATACATCAATCAATCAATCACTTTTTTCCTCACAACTATCTACTAAACTAAGAAAACTATTCTGAACGCAACTTTTTTTAACTCATAAAAAAGCTGAAAAGCCAAACAGCCAAGTTCCCAAATGGGGCCTTTGTTTTGATCATGCATGAAACACATGTTAGATTCTTGGGGCTTCTTGCTTGTTTTTCCTATTCGTTGATTTTTGTTACTTCTAGATGATTACCTCCTTTTGATGCCAAGTTTGTAGACAAAGTCCACCACAACATGCGCCTAGAAGCCTAAATTTGGCAAGATAACAAGTCCATAGTTGAGAAACAAGAGTAGCGCAAAAGTTGCTTGAGACATTTGGAAGCTACTTTACATATAAGTGGTGAAATCAAATTGTTCTCTTGTTTCAAGTATTTGTACGTGTACAGATATTATTAATGAATACAAGTGCTATTGTAAAGAAAAGAAAACAGCACTCATATTGTTTATTAATTACATTTGTTAGCAGTGAGGCTATATTAGGGTGTTAAACATATTTCATTGGGCATGGGGTTGACATCTTCTCTATTGTGTTCTGTTCATCTCATCAGCGCAATGTTTAACCATGGAAAGGTGGACATTTCTCTCTGGTTGGCCTTAGCTCAGAAGGCACAGCAGAGGAATGTCCCTCTTGGTTGATGGTTCGAATCCAGTAGGTTGAATTTTGTGATTTTAGCAGAAAATAAAAGCCTTTTTTTTAAAGTGGGATTAAAAAATTATTGTGGTTTCCTGATTAATGTTGTTGATTTAATGCCTTCATGAACTTAATGATTTGTGGAGGAAATATGGCAAGTCATTTCTTTTATGATTTTATCTATGCATGCATTATGTGATGGTTGGGATGTAATTGATCATTTTTCTTTGGTAAACTAGTTGATTGCAAGTTCAGTTACAATCAACTATGGTGCTTTGCTGGCTATCAGCCTGTATAGCTAAATTTGCTTAATAGGGGAGGCACTTGGGCAAATGTGGCTCCTTGTAGTCTCACCATTTTCCTTTTGCTTATTGGTCAAGACATCACTAGATTCCTGAATAATTATTCAACCGTAACTGGTGAACTGCACAAGAGTGCACAATAGATGTGCTAAACTTTGGTTAATTCATTACTCTTACTCAAAATGGGGTAGTGATTGCAGAATAAGTGCTCTGATGGTTCTTTTTCAATACTCGTTTTTCTCAACCATGGTATTTTTAGGAAATGTTGTTCCTGCACTTGATGACTAAAAGATGCTATTCACTTTCAGTGATGATTCTGTGTTTTTGGATGTGTTATGAAATGGCATTTAACATAATTTTTACCGGAGCTTGAGAAATTGTTTGACCGTTAAGATGAGTGAGATACTGAGAAAACCGTTTTTGTTTTTATATGAATCTTATATTTTCTTCGCTTCTTTGTGGATATTATCTAGGGCTGGGAATCATGGTGTGCCGTGCCGTGCCGTGTTATATCGGCTTCGTGTTCAAAACCATCCAACACGAACACGGCCTATCTAATTACACATGTCAATTATCTTGACATTGACCTTACCTACTTACAATTGTGTTAACCTTAACACGACACACTTAATATGATTAGTAAAAGTTCATTTTTTAGATTATAACTGCCTAACCAAACCTAGCCTTAAGTCCCATCAAATGGGGTCGGTTGCATGAATCTTTCTTTTCCACTCGACTCTATTCAAGGCCATTTCGTTAGTCAAATTAAGGAGATTCATATCTCTATTTACTACACTAGTTCAAGTTAATCTATGGTCTACTACCCTTTACCCTAACACTGTTGTTACCCAAAAAGCAACCTGAGAGAGGGAGGGGGTTGAATTAGGTTTCTATAAATTTCAATTAATATTACCCCAATAAAAATTATGACTAGGATAGCACAAGATTAACAGATAAACGATAGAGCTAGACAAAAAATCTTATTAGTTGATGCAATGAAGACTTTAATAGTGAAATAGCTAAGCAAAAATGCAATGGTTGATTTTGTGTCTTAACAAATTCTGATATAGATAAATAACTCACACTCAATGGAAGATGGTGATAGATAGCTCTATAAGGTAATTGAAGTGATCACACAAAAATAACAAGTGTTATAATGACTATATCAGTGAGGTATAGTTAGCACAGAGATTTTGTTCAATGAAGTGAAGTTGTTCACAAAAATAACAGATAGGTATATCAGTTGAAGAGATTTAGGTGTTTAGCTCAAGAACAACAAATACTCAAACAGAGATAGCAATGAGAAAAATTAGCACAAAGAATATGAAAAATATAGCCACTGCAGTGAGGAAAATAAAGAGATAAGGGAGAGGGAGACAAATAGATTTATAGTGGTTCGGCTTTAACAAAGCCTACATCCACTCCTCAAGCTTCACTTGAGATTTTTCTTCATAAATGGAGCAATCCTCCACAGATTTTACACAAATTTTCAAAGTCCAAACCCTTGCTCTCTTTAGCTGATTTTCAATCACACTCAAAGAGTCACGAAACCTGAGTGTACTACACTCTTACAAGACTGAAATGAAGTTGATTTGATTTCAACGAAAGCTACAAATAAAATCTCTCAAAGATTAATATACAAAGGTGAAGCTCAGTGTTTTCTGTATAACCTCTTACGGGAAAGACATGCTTAAGGCTGAAGCTCACTGTATTTTCTAAGGGAAAGATGTAAACCAAAATGAAGAACACTTCTCAGAGAATAGATGAAAGATGAGAGTGATTAAAGATGAAAAATATGTTCTTGCTTGTGTAATCAGCAGGAGCACTTCTAAAGAGAAATTTATCAACTGTTGTATGTTGCGTGTGTTGAGAAGATTGAGTGAGATTTTGGTTAAATCTACTCTATTCAATCTACATTTCTCAGACTTAGATGTTGAACGATGAGTTGAAAGATGGGTCTGATTGTTGACAAGTATTTTGAAAAAGAGCCGTTGCAGCAGCACAGAGTGGTGGTCCACCCGGTTGTCCCAGATGAAGTTGTGTTCTTGGTGGTCCTGTCATTTGCCCGAACGTCTGTCCGGATGTCCTCTCGAATGTCCGGTCAAGTCCCAGTCGTCAAGGATGACTGCTGCGGTTGTCGAGTATACTGCTGGTTTGACAGCCTGTGCGAAGCAGAACTGCACAGAATCGAAACTAGGCCAAACTACCTTGACTGGTCGTCCTACCTCACGTCCGACCCCCTTTGGGCTGGAATGCTCTGGGCTGCTGCTGTGGTGGTTTTGTTCTGCTACGGTTTGGGCTTAATTTCACACATGTTTATGCTTCATTTAGAACTCAAGAATAACATCATGATTGAATAAATTGACATGGAATAAATTATAAGATTTCAATCTATTTTCCTTTTTCAAATAAATCAAAACAAGAAATAAAATAAGACAAAAACAATCATCAAAATATAAAAGGTCTAACAACTATCATCTACCATCACTGTATCGCATCTCTTCACTACTGCCTCTATTGGTCTTTGTTGTATATGACCAAACCATCTTAATCTATTTTCTCCCAACTAATCTTCTATCGGTACTACTCATACCTATTCTCGAATATACTTATTTCTAACTCTATCTTTTTTAGTCTTGCTACACATCCACCTTAGCATCCTCATCTCAGCAACACTAATTTTATATACATGTTTCTTAGTTGCCTAACATTCTGTCCCATACAATATCGCTGGTATAATAGCCGTTTTATAGAATTTCCCTTTTAGTCTAATGGGTACTTGTTTATCGCACAGTATTTTGGATGTACTCCTCCACTTAAGCCACCCTGCCTTAATTTTGTGGACCACATTTGCTCCAATTTCCCTAGTTGTTGTGATAATCGTCGTAAATAATGAAAATTTTCACTCTTAGATAGTTTTTAGTTCTCAATCTTTACTTCTCCTTTGTTTCTATTGTGACTGTTACTAAAATTACACTTCATGTACTCTGTCTTAATTCTGCTTATCTTAAATCCTTTAGATTCAAGTGCTTTTATCTAAATCTCCAACTTAGTGTCAACTCATTCTCTAGTCTCATCCACTAACACGATATTATCTGCAAAGAGCATACATCATGGCATATCATCCTGAATATTGCGTGTCAACTCATCCATAATTAAAGCCAAAAGATAAGGACTTAAGATTGATCCTTGGTGTAACCTTACAGAAATTGAAAATTCACTCGTTTCTCTAGCAGGCGATCTAATAGTGGTCACCACACCTTCATACATATCCCTAATCACATCAATGTAACTTTTTGTCACCCTTTCTTCTCTAACACTCTCTAGATTATATCTTGATGCACTCTATCATATTTCTCAAGATCGATAAAAATCATATGAATGTCTCTTTTCTTTTCTCTATACTTTTCTATTACTCTTCTCAAAAGATAGATCGCTTCTATTGTTGACCTACCAGGTATAAACCTAAATTGATTCTTTGACACTTCTGTTATATCTTGCAATCGACGTTCCATTACTCTCTCCCACACTTGTATTGTGCGACACATTAACTTGATTTCTCTATAGTTGTTACAATTTTAGTTGCTACAATTTTGGACATCTTCTTTATTCTTATATATTGGCACTAAAATATTCTTTCTTCACTCCTCAGGCATTTTCCTAATCAACAAAATCTTGCTAAATAACCTAGTCAACCAAACAACCCCCTTCTTACCTAAACATTTCCACGCTTCAATAGCTATATCATCGGGTCCTAAAGCCTTATTTAATTTCATCTTTTTAAGTGCAAACTCCATTTCAAAGTCCCTAATCCTACGATAGAACCTATAGTCTTGGTTTTCCTTATTACCCCCTACTTCCTCCCCTTTTCACCTACCTTCATGTTCCTCATTTAACAATTTCTCAAAATAGTTCTTCCACCTCTCCTTAATCTCTTTATCCTTCACTAACACCTTAGAGCCCTTACCCTTGATGCACTAAACCTGATTAAAATCTCTTTTTTTCCCTCTCTCTTATCTTAGCAAGTTTGTATATTCTCTTCTCTCCCTCCTTACTATCTAGTCTAATGTATAGGTCATCATAGGCTTTTAACTTAGTCTCCTTTACTACTTTTTTGACCTCTTTATTGGCCATTTTGTAGCGTTTAAAGTTTTCTTCAGTTCTATCATTCTGCCACTTTTTAAACCTTTCTTTTTTCGTCTTTATTACCGCTTGGACCTCCTCCCTCCACAACTAAGTTTTCCTAAAATTGGGTTCTCTTCCTTTTAACTCTCCAAAGTAACATTATTGTGATTCTTTCACATTCACTTCTGCCACAAAAAACATTGCTGGTACACATTCAAAAACTCTCATGTCTACTAATCTTGACTTCTGCCCATTTATCATTAATTTAGGGTTACACTTCATTAGGTATATATATTATATGAAAATTTAAGTTTTAATCTAACGAATGAGAATGAATTACTCAATATCTTATGGTTACTAAATTCAGGTTGTATCCGGGTTATATACCAGTCAATAGTGGTTTTGCGTCAACGTGTCGACACGAATTTTTACACGGGTCAAACGTGTCCATTTTGAGTATTGCGTGTTCAACCCAAACCCGATCCATTTAATATTCGTGTCTTCGGGTCACGTCATAGTTGGGTTTGAGTAAAAAATGATTAACCCTAACCCTCTAATTCCATGTATCATTCGAGTCATGTTAACGGGTTACGTGCCAAATTCTCACCCCTAATATTATCATAAGGTTTATCTACTCAAAGACCCCCTAAACTCTTGAAAAGTATTACTTTAACCCCCTAAATTATAAAAGCGTACAAATAGACCCCCTAAACTATAAAAACGTATCACTAGGATCCCCTAAAGGAAGGGGTGAAAGTGAAATACGTCAATAGTTTAGAGGGTCTATTTGTATGCTTTTATAGTTTAGGGGGCAAAGTGATACACCTCAATAGTTTAGGGGGTTCATTTGTATGCTTTTATAGTTAAAAGGGTCAAAGTGATATTTTTCAATAATTTTGGAGGTCTCCATGTAAATTACCCTTATCATAATATAGTTGAATTCAATTTTTTCTGTATGAATCTTCTACTACTACTACTATTGTTATAATTATAAGTAATGCTATTATTATTAATATTTTTTTTTTGTTTTTTATTTTTATTTTTATTTTTATTTTTATTTTTATCATTTTAATGTGTTAGTTGAAGCTGTAACTCTTTCTGATTAATTTTGCCTTACCACATGTTGTGCAGGGTGATTGTTCATTGTGCTCTAAGCCAGTTGTGGAAACCACCATTCAACAGAGTGTTGGCACGAGGAAGGGAGACAATCATTCTTGTGCTGCAGAATCCTCAGTTACTGGAGATCATACTCATGATGTTTCAGAAAGAAATGCTTCTGATTTTTGCAAGACTTTGGAATCAGGTTCTTTGAATAGTATTATTGCAGGATCATCTTGTACAGTACCTCATTGTTCAACATTGATGGAGTCATGCCAAGGGATTGAATCTGGTAAATCAGGAATGTTTATTGGAATTCAAGGAAGTGACGGGATATGCTCATCTAAGAAGGCTTCTACAATGTGTGAATTATGTGGTGGACAAAATTATGTGTCTGGTAACCCTCATTGCATGTGTACTTCAGTTATATCGTCAACCTTTGTAAATATCAAGGCTGAACCCTTGGATTACAGTGATGTACATAGCCTGGATAAGAGTGCTGTATGTAACTTTCCCTCTAATAGCATGATACCAGTCAAGAGTGAACTAGAAATCCCTGAAGAAATTTATGGAGATAAATTAGACCATATGTTACTACGAGATCGGATTAAGTTGCTGGCGTCAAGAGATCCTCCTAATTTGGACAATTCAAGAAATTTTAAATGCTTGAGGAAGATTGTGCCTTCTGTCCGAGACTCTAGTCCTATTGTATCTGAATCTTCTAAACCTTTAAGAATAAGCCGTCCACGGAAGAGGAGAAAAACTGCCACGTAATATTTGTTTCTTTAAACACTTTTATTTGTCTGCTCTTATCTTTTATAATATTTAGTGTATGTATCTTTGTAGAAATATCTTGGTATTTCTTTTTCTAGCTTTGTGATTTGTTTCTCTTGTTTTTAATATAAATTGCAGTGATTCGGTTGAAACAGCACTGGAAGAAGATGCTCCTGGACTTCTACAGGTAATATCAAGTCAGTTTTGTGTTTTCTTTAGGAATTGGGCAGCTGTATTTCGTTAGGATTGGGGTCTTACAGATGTCAGTTGGCAGGTGTTAATTGGCAAAGGGGTATCAGTCAACGAAATTAAGCTTTACGGGGAGATGGAGAGTGATGAAGCCCTTGATGAATCATTCAGTGAAGATGGATTTTCAGAGCTTGAAGCTGTAATATCGAAGGTGGATGACTATTCTGTGATTGTGATATCTTTTTGATCTGCAACAAAGAAATTTGATTAATAATAGGAAAATAATTCATACAAAAGAAAGTGTAGAACAAGAAATCCCAAAAAAATTACAACAAAACAAAATTACAAGGGAAAAAAAAGAAAAAAAGATTACATTTCACAAACCACCCATCAATCGTAATTAATAAAAAAGAACAAGAAACTAAAGCCCCAAAGGAATATTTATGACATTTTATGCCATAGTCCGTCTAGATCTTCAATTTTGTCTTATAAATATTATTGCATTCCTTCCCTACCAAATCTCTCAAAATATAGCAAAATGGACACAACCCCAAAGAACTTGGGTGTTGCAGTTGGTGCCAAATCTCTTATACTCAATTGAAGGCATCTATATAGACAACAAAGAGGAGCCATGCCTCCTAATACATATACATATGTAACAATTTGTGCCACAATAATAAAGCCCGCTTGGCAATGCAAAAAAAAAAAGAAGAAAAGAGTTCAATACTTTCTTCATCCCTTCTACACAAGCCATGCCATTGTGGAAGTAAAAGTAATTATTAGGTCTCATTCTCTGAAACAAATTATTGGTATTAATGTTAATATGAGCTGAGGACCATAAAAATACTTTTACTTTAGGCTTACTTTGTTTAGGATGAAAGTGATAGAAAGTGAAGGAAAGAGAAAAATAAACTTTTTCTGAGTTTGTTTAGCATGAAAGTGGTACAAATTTCAAGAAAGCAATTTTCTTGTAGGACTCATACTAACATTTTAACTAAGTGATGTAGGGCGAGGATTACTTTCCTACAAGTAGTGAGCCCAGGTTAAGTATACTGGCAGCAACAACAATAGGCTTATAGGGCTGGATTTGGTAAGAGTTTGTGGCTGCAAAAGTATTTAAAAAATAGGAGTATAAGGGTTTCTAAAAGGATAGGGTTTTGGGAATGAAAACAAAAGTTTTTAGGGGCTGTTGGGTGGCTGTTCTAAGAATTGTGAATAGTGATGTGAATAGTAACCTTGTTGGAGGGAGAGAGAGAGAGAGAGAGAGAGAGGTGCTTCACCCTCTCAAGGGATAGGCCAATCACACAAACACAATGTCAAATTTTCATAATATTAACTCTCTCAATCATTGAGATTACACATATTTATAGGCTAAAGACTCCTAATTCTATAATGACTATAACTCAAATTTAGAAATTAAAAATATCTGGCAAGTACTAATATTCTAGACCAACTATGACATCCAATTCTACTTCAATCATAATAGGAAACTTTAATGACTTTTAATTATAATTCAATATCAAAATAGGAAATTTGAATTTTTGACTACTAAGATTATTTTAGACATAATAAAACCCATATATAATAACCCATTTAATGACTTGACCCAAAATAATAAAACCCATGAGCGACCCGTACAACCCATGTCCAACAATTATTGGAATTACTATCATACCCTTAATTACTAAAACCTACTATAATGACATGAAGATTCGAAATTATTCTAAATCTTTAATTATTGATGCTCTAAATGTGCTTCATGTAAGATTCCAGTTTGCTCTTTTTCTTCTTTTCATGATCTTCATCACTAAGTTTTGAATTTCCTTGCAATAAAACATTAGAAAATACAAGAATAATTAAATTTGTTCATGCAAGGGTTATATATAAATTAAAATTTTGAATTGCTCTATGTTTTTCTTACAAAATTTTCATTCTAATCAAATGTTTGCAAGAAAATATATTTTCCTCTCTATCACTTTCACTTTCACTTTCACTTTCATTTCTTCTTTCTAATCAGACGGAACTTTTAAGGACACAATCATTCCAAATCACTTAATGAGGAGCAAAAAGAAGAACATTAGGAATATCGATTAACTCATGATAGAACCGAAGAATGAATGGAATAGCATCATGCCTTAAAGAAACATTATGAACTATGGCTAACAAAGATGCCAAGTTGCCAAGGCGGAAACAAATGATTTAAGTGTCATCCCTTATTAAAACATCCTCCCAAAACGAATATACTACCCATTCCCGACCATGAAACAAATGAAATGTTAGAAATGATCAATTTGCTAAGAAATGCACTTTTTCCTACAGACTACAAGAATCTTAACAATTCAATTGGGTCTCATACTTGCTCTTAATCACAGCACGTGATAAAGAATCTTGCTCAATGGGGAATCTCCATGACCTTTTACTTAAAAATGCCTTATTCTTAGCAATATATTTCCAATGGCAAGTCCCTTTTTGCATTTTGGTAGGGACACAAATCCCTGTTAGAATGTATTAGGAATGTTTCTTATGTTTCCTATTTCATCCGTATGTATATTTGGTATATTTATTTATGCCTTAGAGAGCTCCTGTAATTTTGCTAATGATCTAATATAAAAAGGGATGAGATAGGACTCATACCTCTAACTCTTTCTCTTCTTTAAACCTACATGGTATCAGAGCCAGTGGGAGAAACCTAAGCACAGCCACCTTCTTCCACCGCAGGACTGCCAGACCCTTGTCTGAGACAGTCGACCCCCCACCCAGGCCAACCGAAGGAAGTTTCTGCCCATTCGACCCTTACCCAGTTAGGAAGAAGTTCAGTTGGCTCTTTCCCAGGCTAGCCGAAGCTTCCTTTGTCCCCCGCTAGGCTGGTCGGCAGTCCTGGCTTGTCATCCTAGGTTTGTCGGCAAACTTGGAGGCCTTTTCTGTCTCTCTCTAGGCCAGTCGGCAGCCCTTGGTTGGTCGACGGGGCCTTCGTTGCCTTCGTTACCTTCGTTGACTACTGCCTCATCAATTTGAGTGTTTTTCTTCTTTGTCTTTCGTTCTTCTCTATATTTCTTCTCTTCTAAAACAAAAGGAAAAAAGGGGTAGTAAGGGGAAAAAAAAAATGTAGTAAAAAAAAAAAAAAAAAACCCTTAATTCTTTATGCTTTTATAGGCATATAGTGCTGTCTTTCTTTCCACTATTATCTTTCGTGTTTGTGATTGGCATTGTGTTTGAGAGTTAAATAGTAGAGTATCCATGGTAGATTCCCTTAGTGAGTCCCCTACTTCTCAGTCACCTAAGAGCGAGAGTACCATAATGCCTTCTACTATGATTGATTCTCTCCACTTTGGCTAGAAAATCACCACCTCTCTTTAATGGTCAGAATTATCTAGCGTGGTCGCAGAGTTTGACTATTTTTTTGAGGAGCAAAGGGAAGATGGGATATGTTGATGGGTGTGTTCAGCTCCCAGTACCACAGATCTGGGTTATGATCAATGGGAGATTATCGATTCTCTTATCATGGGCTGGTTGATACATTCCATGGTGTCAGAGATTGGTGAGGGATACTTGTCTATGGACGCATCACAAGATATTTAGGAGGCTGGGGCCACTACGTATTCTCACAAAGGCAATTTTTCACAGACTTTTGAGTTGCGACGCTCCATTGATTGGTCCGTCTAGGGTGAGATGACTATCCTCCAATATTTCACTTTTCTTAGCAATAGGTGGAAGCGACTTGATCATCTTCAAGACTACAAACTGGTTTGTTCCATTGATTCTGCTGGTTACCGAAAATTTGTTGAACAAGTGCGGGTCTTCAAGTTTTTGGAAGGTCTGAATGTGGAGTTTGATCCTGTTCGGAGTTATGTGCTTGGTATGGATGTGTTTCTTTCTCTCCAAGAAGCATTTGCTTATGTATAGAATAAGGAGAGTCGTTCTGCGATGCTTCTGTCTACCTCTTCTGACTGATTTGCTTTGGTTTCTGCACCCTCTAGAGATAGGGATTGTGGTTCGCGTCCTTCTTCTTAGAAGGATACCCTCTTCTGTGACTATTGTCGTCGCCCTCGCCGCACTCGTGAGACTTGTCGGAAGTTGCATGGGCTGCCATCTGGGGGTCGTGGAGAACGTTTTGGTTCTCGTGGGGGTCGCTCCGGTCAGTCTAGAGGCCGAGGGCTTAATGCCCAAGCCCATCATTCTAATACAGTTGAGCCATCGTCCTTAGCTCCGGTTGTTTCTTCCGCTGATATCTCTGGTTTTTCTACTTTTGAGGTGGAGGTTGCTCTTCGCTACTTGCTAGACCATCGGGAAACTAGTTCATCTTCAGGTAACTTTACCCATAGGTAACTTAGCTTGTTCTACAAATGCTTTCTTATCTCATCAAATATTACCTTGGATTATCGATTCTGGTGCTTCAGACCATATGTCTGAGTCTTCGATTTGTTCTCCGCATATACCCCTTCTTCAGGACAGGATAAAGTTGGAATTGCTGATGGTGCTATTTCTTCTGTGTTTGGGAAAGGTTGAATTCATGCCACTGTTTCCCTTCCTTTGTCTTCTGTTCTACATGTTCCAATTTTAGTGTTAATCTTTTATCTTTGAGTCGTATTACTCGGGACTTAAATTGTAATGTGACATTTTTTCCTGATCATTGTCTATTTCAGGATCTTATCACGAGGAAGATGATTGGCAGTGGTAGAAACACGAATGGTCTTTATGTCCTGGGTCAAGTAGACCTGGTGGCTCATTCCTCCATTCAGTTACCATCTACCATGGAAGACCTATGGTTGTGGCAACGTCGTCTTGGGCATCCATCTTTTTTGTTACTTAAGCATCTTTTTCCTTCAGTTTTTTTTGAGAAATAATGTTTCTGAGTTTAACTGTGAGCCGTGTCAACTTGGAAAACAACACAGAGCTTTTTTTGCTCCTTCTATTAATAAAAGTTTAGTCCCATTTTCATTGATTCATTCTGATGTATGTGGTCTCTCGTTTTATGTCTTTGGTTTGTCACCTTTATTGATGATTGTTCTAGGAGCACCTGGGTATATCTTATGAAGGACAAATGTGAGGTTTTTTTTTCTGTGTTTCAAAAATTTCATAAAATGATTTGCACTTAGTTTGGGGCGGTTGTCAAAATTTTGGGTTCTGATAAGAGGAGGGGGGGGGGGGAATACATTGACTTTGGCCTTGCCAGCTATTTTGCTACTCATGGTATTATTCACCAAACTTCTTGTACTAATACCCTTAACAGAATAAGGTTGCCGAGCGGAAAAACCGCCATCTTCTTGATATTGCATGTTGTTTGTCCTTTGAAATGCATGTTTCTCGATCATATTGGGGGGAAGCTGTTCTCACTGCCGCCTTCCTCATCAATCGTCTGCTTACCCAAGTTCTCCACAAATACACTCCTCTTCAGGTTTTGTTAGGGTCTCTCTCTTCTAGTTTTTCCATCCTCCCAAAACCTTTGGGTGTGTGTACTTTGTTCATAATCATTCTCTTACCCTTTGGTAAGTTGGATTCTCGGTCTCTTCGGTGTGTCTTCCTGGGTTACTCTGCCACCCAAAAGGGCTACAAGTGTTATCATCCACCCTCTCGGAAATGTTTGTCTCTATGGATGTGTCTTTCTTTGAGCCTCAGTCCTACTTCCTGTCCTCACCGATGTCCCAGCCATCCGTTTAGGGGGAGACTTGGTGTGAAGCGATTCCTGTATCACTACCTGTATCACTACCATCAGTGATTGAGCAGGATGTTAAGGGTGACTCAGCAATTGAGACTGTTGAGTCTGAATCGGAATCCACAGTGAAAGATGGCAAAGTTTATGTCAGGGACAACGATAGAAAACAAGTTACTTGGTTACAAGAGACCAATTCGGATTCTCCACTGTTATTTTCTCCTTCTAATGAGTGTCCAGAATCCTCTTATACTGATGAACTTCCAGGTAACTCTATTCTTTCTGACCTAGATGTTCCCATTGCTAATAGGAAAGGGGTTAGGTCTTGCACTCAACATCCTATTTCTTATTTTGTATCCTACACTAATCTATCTTCTTCCTATAAAGCTTTACTGTCTAAAGTTTTTCTGTGAGTTTCCTTCTAATTCTCAGGATGCTTTTTCTACTCCTAAGTATAAATATGTCATGATGGAGGAGATGAGAGCTCTTGCAAAAAATGGCACTTGGGAATTGGCTGAGTTACCTCAGGGCAAATGGCCTGTTGGATGTAAGTGGGTGTACGCTGTGAAGCACAAAGCTGATGGTTCAATTGAACGTTACAAGGCAAGATTGGTGGCCTAAGGCTTTACGTAGACTTATAGAGTAGATTACCAGGAGACATTTGCACTTGTTGTTAAGATGAACTCTGTCAGAGTCCTACTCTCCCTTGCTGCTAATCTCAACTAGCCTCTCCATCAATTTGATATGAAGAATGCTTTCCTCCATGGTGATTTGGAAGAAGTGTACATGGACATTCTCCCAAGCTTTGAGGATGTTAAAACCAAAGGAAATGTGTGCCGCCTACGCAATTCACTTTACGGACTTAAACAGTCTCCTAGGGCTTGGTTTGAGAGATTTACTCAGGCTATGCTACGATATGATTTCAAACAGAGTCAAGCTGATCATACTTTGTTTGTGAAACACTCCTCATCTACGTTACATGGACTCGGGTGCGGGTATCGGATACGGGTGTGTATCTAAGGGTCGGGCACTTTAAAATTAAAAATTAAGGATACGTGATATGGATCCAAATTAGGATACGGGTACGGGGATACGTTAAATAATTATTTTTAAATATATTTATTATATGAAGATGAGTTTAAAATGTTTAAAGAATAACAAATTTTATTTAAAAAAATAGTAAATAAAAATTATAAACATTATTTTAGACATAAAATAAATTATATTATATATGATAAAATAAATTATTTTAATTTTAGACATAAAGTTATGTTATTTATAATATACTATATTATATAATATTTTTTTTGAATAAATAATATTATATAATATGAATAATATTATAATAATATAATTTATATTACATATAATTCAAATATATTAAAAAGAAGAGACGGAGAGACTGATGAAAAAAGAAAAGAGAGAGAGAGAGAGAGAGAGAGAGAGAGAGAGAGAGAGAGACGAAGAGATCGATATGGAGCACAGTGATCGACACAGTGATGGAGCACAGTGACGAAGAGAAGAATGGAGATGGAGATGGAGATGGAGATCGAGATCGAGATCAAAGGGGAAGACGAAGGAGCACAGTGATCGACTTCGCAGATCAAGCTTCAAGGAGCACAGTGATCGACTTCGCGATCAAGCTTCGCAGATCGATCAAGCTCTGCAACCAAGTCAGATTGAAGTCGAAGGCCAGGTTTTCTTCTTGCTCTCTCCTCTTTCGATTCTTCTGCCGTATCCGTTTCTAAGGAGCCGTATCCCGGCCGTATCCCGCACCCGTACCCGTGTCGTGTCGTGTCGACACGGGTACCTTCGAAATTTCAAAGAGTCCGTGTAACATAGCTCCTCATATGGTAAGACGACAGCTCTTATTGTCTATGTAGATGATATTGTACTCACAGGGGATGATGTTGAGAAGGTTCCTCGGTTAAAGGAGTATTTGGCCAATGAGTTTGATATCAAAGACTTAGGCAGCTTGAAGTACCTTTTAGGTATTGAGGTTGCTAGGTCCAAAGATAGCATCTTCATATGTCAAAGAAAGTATGTGCTTGATTTGTTAAAAGAAACTAGAAAGCTTGGCAGTAAAGCTTGCGATACACCACTAGACCCTGGACTGAAGTTTAGTGAGGATCCAGGAGGTGAGCTTGTAGACCAGGAGAGGTACCAGAGACTAGTGGCCAAGCTTAGTTACTTATCTCATTCGTGTCTTGACATTGCTGTTGCAGTGAGTATGGTTAGTCAGTTTTTGCATGCTCCACGTGCAATGCACTTAGAGGCCGTTATGAGGATTCTGAGGTACTTGAAGTCTTCTTTGGCAAAGGGTCTCTATTTGTCCAAACATGGTCATCTTAGTGTGGAGGCATATACAGATGTTGATTGGGCTAGATCAGTCACTGATAGACGGTCAATCTTTGGCTATTGTACCTTTGTTGGAGGAAATCTAGTTACTTGGCGAAGCAAGAAACAGAATGTAGTTGCGCGGTCTAGTGCAGAGGCTGAATTTAGAGTCATGGCTTAGGGTGTGTGTGAGCTATTATGGATTAGATTATTTTTGCGGGATTTGGGGATTCATCGGACTGATTTGATGAGACTATACTGTGACAACAAGGCAGCCATCAATATAACTCACAATCCGGTTCAGCATGACAGGACCAAGCATGTGGAGATTGACAGGCATTTTATCAAGGAAAAACTCACTAGTGGCACTATATGTACACCATTCGTGAGGTCTGGGGACCAACTGGCTGATGTTCTCACCAAAGGATTAGGGAGTAAACCATTTCGTGATATTCTCAATAAGCTGGGTATGAGAGAGATCTTCGCACCAACTTGAGGGGGAATGTTAGAATGTATTAGGAATGTTTCCTATGTTTCCTATGTCATCCGCATGTATATTTGGTATATTTATTTATGCCTTAGAGCTCTTGTAATTTTGCTAATGATCTAATATAAAAGGGGATGAGATAGGACTCATACCTCTAACTCTTTCTCTTTTTTAAACCTACAATCCCTACAAAATTGTCTTTCTTCCCCTCAACCCTCTCACACACCACTTTTTTTCAATTTTTTTAATTCTATTAGCGCCATAATCTCAAATAAAGGTTAGAAATATATATTAAAACCAAGACCAATTGAACCAAAATGCACCCTTCCTATAAAAATCAAAGCCCTCTTACTAGTCTCCAATCTTTTCAATGACCGGACTTAAAAATCTTCACACCTAGGATTATCCTCTAATGCTGTGTTTGGTTGGGGGATTTGAGAAGGGATTTGGAAAGGGAAAAGGAAAAGGTAGTGAAATGTGAATAAAATATATTTATATTTCACCTAGTTTCACACCTTTTCTCTTTTCCTTTCCAAATCCCTTATCAAATCTTTCAACCAAACACAGCGTAAAGGTAACCCTTCTTACCTAGGATTCCCTAAATACCACAATTGTTGCCTTGTGGATTCAGTTAAGGTGTGACTCGTTGTGTGTCTGTAGGTCAATCTGTCAATATGCTTTTTCATGTCAATAAGTTTTCGAAATCAAAAGAGGCTTTTGATTTGAAAAATTTGTGAATCAACCGAAACTTTTGATCCTAACCTCCTATAAATATCATTCCTATATTACCTATATTACCTTACCTTACCAATTAAATCAAAAGTTTCTTTTAATTTTGAGACTTGCCTTTAGATTTTTAGATTTAACCGAAATGACTGACAAGATGTGATAACAGCTGAGGTATAATCCACAAAATCTTGAGTTTGCATGTTGAATTTTATCTCCTGACAAACAAAGGCTACTTCTGAGTAGAAAGTGACTGGGGATAAGAGATGGGGTTCTGAAATTCCCAAATTTATATGTTTTATTTGGTAAGTTTTAGCTTTGGAGGAATGTAGTTTTGTCCAAATCCAAATGAGGCGCTTTGACCATTTTTTTAAGCAGGCAATTGGCAGGGTCCTTGTGTTCATATTAATTTATATACTCATTTATTTTATAAAATACTGCTGGTAGGTGGAAGTTTTTTTTTCTTCTTTTTTTTAGTCAATTTTGTTTTTGTTTTTGTTTGGTACTCTTTGATATTTGATTATTTTAGTAGTTTATCATTGGCATGCAAATAGGTATGCATTGTTAGTTCAGTTATTTTGATGTTTTGATTGAACACTTATACTGTTAGTTCTTAGTTTCTGATGTTAGTGCCATTTCTAATTATGTGTGGACAGCTTTTCTCTCAACGCCAGTCATTATTGAAGCTTGCTCCCATACGATGCACAAAGGGAGAGAAGGCTAGTTATTGCTTGGCTTGTCTAATATCGCTGGTGGAGCAAGTAAGAACATTACTGGAACTTAGTTTTGATGTGGTGAATAGTGAAATTAACTAATATCATTTACTTTCACTTCCATCCTTATTGGTTGTGAGTTCTAATATCTCTTAATCACTCTTCCTTTAATTTTAGGCGAGATATCTACAATTTCGGAATTGGCCTGTTGAGTGGGGGTGGTGTCGAGACCTCCAATCATTTATATTTGTTTTTGAAAGACATAACAGGTGTATTTGGCAACACAAGTTGTTCTTTAGAATCCATCTTTTTAATTTGTTGTTCTTATGGGGATGATGGGGTTACTCCTATCCAATTTCACTTGAATGCAGAATAGTGCTGGAACGTCCCGAATATGGCTACGCAACATACTTCTTTGAGTTGTTGGATTTCCTGCCCATCAATTGGCAGATCAAGCGCTTGGTGACTGCAATGAAGCTTACTAGCTGTAGCAGGGTTACCCTGATTGAGAATAAAGCATTATTGGTAATGACTTTATAAGTATTTCTTATATGATTGTTGACTTCGATGGTTGAAATGGTCAATTGCTATGCTATGCACTTCTAAAATTCAAATCTTTGTTCCTTGTTAGTAAGTTGAATGACCTACTATGTTGTTGCATTTTAGAATATAATACACAATATAATACAGGGCGGAGCATGTGTCATTGCCTGTATTTCAGTTCAAAATATGAACTGATCACTGAATCAACCATGGTTTTTAT
Source organism: Camellia japonica (assembly GCA_030407325.1). NCBI lineage: Eukaryota > Viridiplantae > Streptophyta > Magnoliopsida > Ericales > Theaceae > Camellia > Camellia japonica. Next base: position 91,971,329 of record JAPPVO010000002.1, read on the forward strand.
TCATTAGTTGATTTGCTTTATTCATTTGGGATTGATCATTGTTTGATTCAGATGTTTGGGATTAGAATGTATGCCTTACACTGCTAGACTCACTTCATGATAGTTGTATGCCTTGCAACTCTTGTATAATAGATGTCTATTCTATCTGTATCTGTATCTATATTTGGAGTCACTGATAATGGACAGTTTGAGTGCAATATGTGAAAAGGCAAATCATGTTCCTCAAGTTTTTGTCATCTTAATTTACGTGGAATAGCCATTGGGACAATTCGAAATAGAGCTAATAGGGCATGAAGTAGGGAAAATATTATTCAAGTATTTATTGTACTGCTTTACATGAAGTAGCCATTGGGAAATTTAGAAACATAGTTAATAGGCCGTGGTCATGTGATGTCAGTATTATTCATTTGATACCTTGCAGCATCCTGCAGGCAGGACTGACACTGGCCAACCATCCCTTTCGTGGACTTCTAGTGAAGAATATGAGCATGGGTTCACTTCGCTTATATCTTACTCAGGCTCTGCTATATTAGTGATATTAACTTGTTTGAAGACTGACTTTTGAATAAAACTAAATAACCCACTACTGAACCTTGTATATTGATTGCTTCATAATTTCCAGATATTACTGTTTCATAAGGAAAACTGCTGTCAAGTTTTGTATCTTACAATGGCATTCTTCTTTTATTAAAAGGTGGGAGAGGACTTAACTGAAGGCGAAGCAGATGTGTTGAAGGAATATGGTTGGACGCCAAATAGCGGCTTAGGAACCATGCTCAACTATTGCGACAGAGTTGTTCATGACCGAAAGAATGAGAGGGACAGCTCAGAGTGGAGCTCAAAGATCGGGAAGTTACTTGTAGATGGTTACAATGGGGGAACTATTGTATCGACCGATATCCCAAAGAAGGCTATGGAATACTGTGGTGGTCAGGGTCCACAAATCAAGTTGAAGCTCTGACTTGAGGTTAGTTCAGTTCAAAAATTTGTAAATACTTGTCTAATATTACACAGTTTTCAATTTTACTCTGTTTAGTGGATTTGTTACAAAAATGAGAGTCAATTTAACAATTTCCTTTGTGACTAGACCAAGTTATTAGCAGGGGATGAAATTTTGTGTTAATGGGACAGTCCATCTTTGTAGTTGATTTTATTGACATAGTTGCTAAACTGAATGTGATAGTTCTCTGAATTAAAGTTTCATTGGCTGAAATACTTCTGTTCTGTCTTAACCCAGTGATGAGTAGTGTATGCAAATTGTTTGGTTTTTACAGTTGCTACAGTCTTTATGCTTGGAATTGGTTAATGCACCATGACAAAATTTCCGTTTTCCTTTTGGAATTTTTTTCCTTATATATATATATATATTGGAAAAAGATTGAGGCCTCGAATTTGAGGCCTTGAATGTGGCTCGAATTGGTTTTTTTTTTTTTTGGTAACTGTGTTGGTTTGCTTGTTTTTATTTTTTATTTATTTGTTGGGATGTGGTAGTTTGGTTGTTTTTATTTATTTATTTATTTACTTGTTGGGCTGTTGTTATTTTTTTTTTTTAAAGGATGGTTATGTGTAGGGGTGAGTTTAGAGTTTAGGATTTAGGTTTTTATTTCTTCCGAGTCTTCCTGATTTAAAATAAAAATATAGTAAGGACTCGTACAAAACTATATGGAATTAACAAATTTTAATCAACAATCTAACTTATCAGTCAATTTTATCACTCAATCAGTCCAATCCAACTCACTCATCTTATCAAACCATATGGGCTAATTTTTTTTTTTTTTATTGTTTTTTTTCTATTTGTTGGGCTGTGTTGATTTTTTTTTTAATTTAATTTAATTTTATTTGTTGGGCTGTGTTTGTTTAATTTTTTTTTATTTTTATTTTTTAAGAGTTTAGGTTTTAGGGTACACATAAAAATCCTTCCAAAAAAAAAAAAAAAAGATCCAAAACCAAACCAACATAGCCAAAAAAAAAAAAAAAAAAAAAAAAAAAAACCCTATTCGAGGCAAATTCGTGCCTCTCTTTTTGAGGTCTTTAGCACGGCTGATATATATTTGGGGTTTTTGGGTGTTGGTTGTAGGGGAGGAGTTGGGTATCTACCCTCAGTGATGAGTAGTGTACGCAACTTGGCTGATGTCCGCTTAAATATTACTGGTTTTACTAAAAAATTGACATTTAATTTAGGAAACTCGGAGATTTGGCTTGCTGAATATGACCTTTGTCTTGGAAAACGTCACTAGATGTTTGGTAAACACAGAGAGCTGGCGCCATGCCTTTTTCTGGCAGAGGAAAATTCTCAGTTGAAGTTGTTACTTTCAGTTTAGGTTAGCTGGCTGGCGATGTTCATTTTGAACACATAATTATCATCTGTACGTCTGTCACATTCCTGCCTACCCCTTATAAATTTTGATTTAACAGCTTTGAGTTTTCAGTTAACCACTCTTTTGATTCAACAACTAGGACTAGGACGGGCATGAAAGCTCAGTGGTGACATTTGTTATTGTCTCATGCGGAATATTGTTTCTAATTGAAGTACATGACTTTTTTTTTTGTTTTGTTTTGGGGGCTGCTGCTGCTGCAGCTGTAGTCGTATTGTCATCTTGCCCCTCAGCCTCCATTGAAACATGAACGTGTGTTGGAAGCAAATAGCAATTTAGCAACAACACTCGTTATATGGAAAAAAGTTGGTGGGGCTCCTTAAGACTGACCATGAAAATGTTGCCAACTTATAGGTTAAGGTTGCAAAATTTCATGCTGTTTTGTAAAGTGATCTAGTTTTGAAGGATGGTTCAAGACATATTATTGGTCAATTACTTTTCAAGACATATTGTTGTAATTTATATATTTATTTATTTATATTTTGGAATTGACTGTTATTGTAGGTTTTACCGACAATTTATGTGGTTAAAGTCATTGATTATCTTGAATCTAGGGAGAGCAATGCTTTTAGATTCTGCTCATAAATGATTAACTTTCAGATTAGAATAAAAATTGCAACAAATTGGCCTCTTTGCTACAAAATCTTAGAGGTGAAGTGAAGCCACTTACTTTTTGTGTGTGAAGTAGACATTAAAAAAGAAAAAGAAAAAGAAAAAGAAAGAGAACAAAATAGATAAATAAAGAAAAACAATCCTCTAAAAATTATATATGAACCATAATGGATTCATTTGATATCCTATATGTAAAAGAGAGGTCTCATTTGTCTCAATAGGAATCCAGACTTCTTGTTAATTTCAATGATGAATTCTAAGAGGTTTTGTGCATACACTGGATTATCCCTTTCCTTTAACATTTTTAGTTTTGATTCCAACCCTCATGTTTATCAGAATTAAAAGGAAAAATATTGAGGGCTTTGTATGCACTACGCAGTGTAGTCTCATATGGTGGCTCCACATTGTTAATGGTATAAAACATAATCATGGTAAGTGATTATTGTTAGTGGGACTACGAGTAGTAAGACCACTTCTAGTTTGTTGTTGAAGTCTCTGTTAATGTGAAACACTAAGGCCTTGTTTGGTTTGATTTTGAGAGAGTAGTTTTGGAGAAAATTTTTTAAAATTTTGTTTGGTTTAGTGATTTTGGAAATTTTTTTTCCAAAATCACTTTCTCTTTCCTACACATTAATTAATCACTTTTTTTCTCTCCTCTCTTTCTCAATCCCTTTTTCTCTCACACACATCTACTCAACTACAACCAAATATCAAATCATTCCAAACTCCTATACTCCAAAATTATTTCCAAAATGTACAACCAAATAAATCAAAAAAATTTTTTGAACTCTCCCCAAAATTTTTTTTTGAAAATTAATCTTCCAAAATCAAACCAAACACACCCTAAATAATTTAGGATAAATTGCAAATCAGTGGAAGAATGAGAAAGTAATTTCAATTTTATAAAAAAATAAAAATAAAAATTGGTGCAGTATTCCATATGTTTTGGTGCAAATGTTATTCGCAAAACTGCAAAAATAAAGTTTTTGTTGTTGTTGTTGTGATAATTGGGTGTCTGATTCAGTTTAATAAAACTCATTTCAACACTTACACCAACTTGTTTGTTTATATAAGAGAGTGTGTGTATATATATATATATGTATATTTTATTATTAAAAGTGTGATTATTTTGCTCCAGTGTCATGTTTTTGTAATTCCCCCAATAATTTAAACCTAGTTAGTTGGTTGCAATAAGTTCAAATCCCAAATGTCTTATGAATGTAACTCATAATTTTGTGCATGTGATTGTATGTATTTTTCTTAAATATCCAAGTAAAATACCTTATTAAAGGCTAGAAGTTTAAGTCTTGTCACTAAGATCATCTTCAACGGTGAATCAAAGTTGGCATCAGATTCAAAATTTGGTGAAAAAAACACTTTTTGGTGCTCCAACCGTTGCACCAAATTCATATCAAAATGAGAATTCAGCAAAAAAAGTATCAAACTGAGAACAACGTAGAGATTTTACCAAATCACTGTTCCTGACCGTTGGAAAAGCTGCACCGGTCAACCACCCGGTTGCCCGGCCGGTTGACCAACCGGTCAACCGGTTCCCTTTCAGATAAATAGGTTCAAACAGGTCAAAAGGTTCAAACAAAATTAAAAAAAAAAAAAATTAAATCTTACCGGTCGACCGGCCGGTTGACCAACCGGGCGACCCTTCAAATTTGAAGGCTGAATCAAAGAAGCAGCTTGAGCTAATACTAGTCATGCAAAAGGATATTGGAAATGGTTAAGCTCTGGCATCAGATTCAAGTTGTCTCTCTCAGCCCTCAATCTCAACTGTGAGAGTGAGAGAGAGAGAGAGAGAGAGAGAGAGAGAGAGAGAGAGTTGAAAAATCAATGGCGTATCTGGGTGTCTAAACCAAACACCCTCTGGTTCTTATCATCATCATCATCTCCACTGTGAGTGTGAGTGAGAGAGAGAGAGAGAGAGAGTTGAAGAATCAATGGCGTATCTGGGTGTCTAAACCAAACACCCTCTGGTTCTTATCATCATCATCATCTCCACTATATTCACTCAATTTCAGAGGACTCCACAACCACAATAATCTCAACTTCTGTTAATGCTCTTTCTTGATTTTTGAAATATGATTCATTGATTTCAATTGGGGTTTTCATGAAATCTTATTACATTTACTTCTGTATCTTTTTGAAGAGGAGAAGAAATGGTGATTCAAAAAAAATAAAATAATGGCCTTATCGGTCGACCAACCGGTCCACCCTCCCCTTTTGATGCTCACCGTTGGAGCAAGCCATATCAAATTGGGAAAATGGTGATTTTTTTACTCAGATTTGGTGAAAAGTTTGGTGAACCGTTGGAGATGCTCTAATAAGACTTATTTTCATCTTGTCACAAATAAGACATATTACTTCCTCCCCCAAATTCCGACTTTCAATTAATGTACCAAAAAAAGGTCCATTTTTCAGTAGGTAAGAAAGAAAAAACAAAAAACAAAAACACAAGTTATAGGCAAAATTATATTATGTAATTTACATTTGTTATAATATGAAGCAGTTGTTTTTATTTTTGAATGTTTTTGGTGATAATGAGTAAAAAAAATTATACTCTCTTGGCAACATTATAAAATAATTAAAAAGTTCAAAAATAAACTAAAATTGCTATTTTCCAAAACAATACCAAGTTAACTTTAGCTTATTTGGTGCAATTTATTATTATTATTATTATTATTATTATTATTATTTTGAAAATCCATGTAAGTGTTTTGTGCAACTTTTTATTTTTATTTTTATTTTTGTAATTTATAAACAAAAATAACTTAAATAAATATGTTAGCAAACTGAAAGAGAGATGCTTTTAAATCATACATCATCTTGATTATTAGTTTTTATCTTGAGAAGAGAAAAACTAATTATTTGTTTGAGTGAAATGATTTGTCGGAGGGGATCACCAAACAAAGTCTCTTGCTTAACTAATCAAAAGAGAGCCAACAACTTTGCTCCTAAACTCAACGGAGCTTTCAACTTGCTTACACACTCTGATGCGTTAAAAAATGATTGAAAAGCTCATGGTCGACACTAATGCCTGTGTCCAAAAAAAAAAAAAAAAAAAATCACAGAAAAATTAATATATAATTTAAATTCATTTTGAGAGTTTGTTTAATTAATTTTTTGACTTTTTATAAAAAGACATATAAAAAAATAAAAAGAAGAGTTGACTTTTTTATTAGGGTTGTGTAAATTACCGTCTAATCTGTTAAAATCGCACCGATCTACATCAATCTACACTGCTCTATCTGCTAATTGTGGATTAAACTTTAAAATTTGTAATTAGCTTTTGAAACCGCTTCGCTTCGACAGTTAATACATATATATTTTTTAATCTCTAATGAAAGATCAAAGTAAAAATGAGTGTGAGAAAGATTTAAGATGTGAAATTTATTACAAATTAATAGTTATATATATGAAAAATATTATATAAAATTAGTTTGTATTATATATATGAAAAATATTATACAAATTAGACTTATAGATTATGCAAATACTTGATAATTGATTAGAATATTTTTCAATTCACCAATTCGCCCAAACCACAATTTACCAATCTGCTAATTTGTTAATATGCTATCCGATTTATAATTTTACTCTCAAATCATTTAAATTGTATCTCGCACACCCTTACTTTTTTTTTTGACTATTTTATGTGCTTACCAAACAAGCCTGAAGGAGGTAGACTTCAACACCTAAAACAAATTTGAGTAACATTGTCTAAATTCATTACGAGTTTGGTATATCATTTCACGGGAAATCCTAATATACATACTCTTAAAAATAGTATATCTTATGTTTTAATTATGTTATTTCTTTGTTATAATTATTTTTTTAATTATAATATTATTTTAATTATGACTAATGAATTCTTTAGTTATGCCTTGTGTTTAGTTATGATATTTTTTTTAGTTATAATTCAAAAAATATGAAATTATATATATATATATATATTTTTTAATTATAAAGTGCATATGATACACCGCTTTTGAAGGGTGTGTATCATAATATTTCCCCTTAAATAAATTTAGATCATACATTAATTTTGGTGTATTTATATATAGGGTCTAGCTTGTCTCATGTTGAGATCAAGACTGGATCTGTACAGTCTGGCCCATGGGCTCATCTTGGGGTCCTGTTTCGATAATCCGAACCGTTCAATGTATAGAACTCGTCGAGTACTATATCCTTGTAAAAAATCACATTAATCAAATATCGATAGTTATTTGATCAGATAAGAATTCTACCAACTGCTTATTTTTTCACTGTTTATTTTTTTAAATACAAATCTGATCAGATCAAATAGTTGTCGATATCTGATCAACGTGATATTTTCAAAAGATATAGTACTCGATGAGTTCTACATATTTAACGGTTTAGATTATCGCAATGGGGCTCCAAATGGGCCCATGGGCGGAATTAGACGAGTCTAGTCTTGATTTTAACATGAGACAAGTTGGACATTATATATATATATATATATATATATATATATTTTGTTTGCACATAAACATTAGTGCATTGACAAATCTAATTGACATTTGGAATGACTAGGAAAATAAAAGTGAGAAAGAAGATGGGTTGTGTCCAAATGCTACTCATGAACATATTATATGGTATGGTAGGAAATGATCCAATAATGGGTACCCCCAAAACAAAATGTTCCAAAATGGCACACCTAGGCATATACAAGAACAATGTAGAACATGGTGTTGTTCAAAAAAACAAAACAAAAGAAAAATGTAGAAGCATGGTGCGGTTGCAGAGAGGATAAGGTTTTGTATACCAAATGGAATGAATGAATAGGATCAAAATTAAAAAAAGCTCCGAATCTACAAAAGCTTGAATCCAGCTTCATCATAGACATCATCGCTAGTGAAAGTGATAGCCATAAAAAAATTGAAAACATAGTCGTGAGCAAATTCTTATTTTGTTCTAATGAGATTGTCTGTTTTATCGATAATGTTATACAAAATACAAATTTTTTTATATAGAGTGATATATTTTTTTTTATGGTTATTCCATTTAAAGTCAAACGACTAACTACTATATCACATAATTATAAAAATATTAATATCACATCATTTTAAATATAATTTACATTTAAAAATTCTATTTAAAATTTTCTTTTTGGATTCGTTTGGAATGTGAGTTGACTTTTTGACTATTTTAGCTTAGGGTTAAAAAGTTTCGTTTAAAATAGATTTTTTAACTTATTTGACTTTTGTGAGAAAAAAAATAAAATGATTATGAATTGAATGTAATGTTTTGTCTTATTGAATTAAAAAAATTATTTTATCTACTTATAATTAAAATAACTAAAAAATCAAAAAACCTGACATGTCAAACGAAAACTTTGTATGTTGTTTCTTCTCTTCACACTTGTGGTGGCAAAGTTTCTTGCTATACATTTGTGCTAAAAAAAAATGTGGCAGTTATTTCCCACTTTTAAATGTTGGACCCAAAAGACATAATTACCAAGTCCACATGATTATAAACCGCGTACAAATTGATATGCGCAATCCTAGGTGGACCTAAACAAAGGATTATTTTAGAAAAATAGTTAAAGGAGTGATCTTGCAGTTGTTAATTCATTTTAGATTATATTATTTTTTATATTTTTTACATATTTTTTTAAAAATTAAAAAAATTAAAAAATCAAATTTTAATCGTCTTATCAAAACAACCCAAAATATGAATACAAACAAAACACCTACTTAATTTTCTCCGAATCACAAAAACATAAAGTTGAATTTGCCTTTTTATCGCAAAACAAAATTCAAACTTTAGGACAAGGAAACTACACCTAACTTTGATTTTAATTTTAATTTTTAATTATGTCGGTCTCCCTATGTTAGACTTACATCACCTTGCTTGAGTGAGTGCTCTAGTTTGTTTTCTTAGCAGCCTATATGACACCAACTTGACATGAATAATTCATGCGATAAAAAATTAATTGTATAATTTATGTAGCGAAACATTAATTGTATATTTTAATATTATTTTTGTTAAGGAAAGACATGACATTTTAAACGGGGAAAATTAGTCTAAGGTCTCTCTCCTATTTTTAGTAATGGAAGAGATCCACAATATTATTTTATGATATCTAAGGTCCCTTAACTCCCACACCCATATATCACAGAGAAATTTGATTGAAATCAAACATCAGCTTCCCACTTCTCTCTCTCTCTCTAGAATACATACACAAATATATATATAGCTTCAATGGCGGTGGAGCTGGATTGAAAAGCATGGAATTTGTACTCCGCCACAACTCCGTGCATCACCGCGACTAGATCTTCCAACATCAAGTCCAAAAAGATCAAAGCTCGAAAGCTCCACCGTGGCCGCCATTTTCACTGTGAAAAGCCACCGACACATTCGAAGAAGCCGCCTCTTCTTCACCGCTACTCTCGTCGCCGACCCAAGAACCTTCTGCATTCTCTGCAAGAGCCTTTATTTTTCGATTCCTTGGTGTCCCGATCGCAGCCTCAGTCCAATGTTTCGCCTGCATTGGAAATTGTAGAGGAAGATGAACCGCTTGTCGAAAAAAAAGATGAGGATTGTGTGTTGGGATCGATAAAGAAAAATAAGGATAAGAAGAAACTTAAGAAGAAGAAGGAGAGGAAGAGGGAGTTTGGTGGCAGTGACGTTGTTAAATTGGGCGCTGATTCGAGCTTCTTGAACCAGCTCGATGAGCCTCTAGTGGGAGAGTCTTTGAATCAAAATTATGATGCGAACAATGACGACATTAGTCGGAAAAGAAAACGTCATCCTGCTTCGGGGAATTGCGAAAACCCTGATGACTCCCAAATGGGTAATTCTGCTAAAAAATGGGTCCGGTAGATTTTTCATTTCTTTACAAAGTTGCTCCTTTTATTCCCCCAAAACGAAAACCACATATGATTTAAGGCAATTATTGACAAGATATTCCAGTGTTTCATCCCTATAATATGTGGAAGCTTTGGAAACCAGAGAATTTCTCTGGACTAACTCAGAGCACTAGTTCAACCTAAAGAATTTTTCTGGACCACCCAATTTTCTCTGAAGCAAAGCACTAGTTCAACCCAGAGAAAATTGAGTCCAAACTAAAGAATTTCTCTGGACCAACCCAATTTTCTCTGAAGCAGAGCACTAGTCCTCATTGTTGTACAAAGAAATTTGGAATTTTCTCTGTGATGTGTCTAGAGAAATTTGGAATTTTCTCTGTGATTTGTCCAGAGAAATTTTCTAGATCGAATTTTCTCTGGATTGAATTTTCTCTGGATTGATGTTGAGGGACCTTAGATATCATAAAAATATTGAGTGTCCTTTATGCTGTAAAATCTTAATACCAGGACCTTAAAAAAAATTCCTCTTTTAAACGTTGTTTGTAATTCTATTTAACTAATCAAAAAGTATGTAAAATAGGATTTTAAAATTAATATAATTATTTACAATATAGTTTTAATTAAAAATAATATTTTTTTGTCGGCAATCTAAGTAATACTAATAGGATATAGTTTTTATATATGAGGAAAATAGAATTGAGTTGAATAGTAGAAACTAGTTTCATTTTTGAGCTGTAAAAAGAAAATAATTTTTCTATACACTAGGTATTTTAAATTAAATGTAAACTTTTATGACATGATATGTTGACACTAACAGCAATTTCAGAAAATTTTATAGATGCTGTCACTAAAGAAATTTAAGCCCCACAGATCCTATAAGATTTTTTTTTAAAAACTCAAGTAGATAAATTTTTAATAAAATACTATTGTGGGGTTATATTTTTGTGTATCAACACGTGGAAAGATGACGTCAACGTCTCGGCCAAGGTTCCACGTGTCATGGTAAGTTCTTGCTGAAGTAATCTAAGGTTTGCCGAGGATATCTTAATCCGGGGTAAAGGCCTCTTCTTTATCATACCTCGGCTTTACTTGCAAAGGCCGAGCTACCCTCAGATGAATTAAGCCGAGGTTACTGTCAGACCGACCATACCAGCCAATATAAAATATTATCTTGGTAGGTGGATGTCCAACTATGTGGAGAAAGCCATCATTTCACCAACTAAGTGGCCTCGAGGCCATAAGAGTTGATCACGAGGCCATTAGAGGCCATGTGAAGCCATGAAGAGCTTTTGCCTGGAAAGCTGCCAAAAGCATAACAGTGGGCTGGCAGCCAGCTCAAAAGCTGGCAGCCTCCCCATAAATTTCTCCGGTATATATGGAGAGGTGAGAGAAGAAGAAAGGGGGGAGACCATTCTGAACAAGAGCATATACAACTACAAGCTAATTGTAATACTTACAATTACCTCCTTAGAGAGTGAGAGAATTACAGAGAGTTAATTGTAATCTTTACCATTCATTCAATAGTGAATTACCTCGGCCCCCCGTGGACGTAGGCAATTATTGCCGAACCACGTTAAATCCTTTGTGTCTTCGTGTTATTATCTGTGCCATCTATTCTGCCTGTGTTTTTACCGCTGAATCACTAAGATAGGCAGTGTGATCAGAAAATCACTCACACAATTTGGCGCCGTCTGTGGGAACGAAAGACGAATAGATGGCCAGTAACGCACAAAACGAGAAGGTCGGGGGCAACACTCCCGCTGGGAGTGACAGGTCTATTGACCTTGATGTTGAAAGAGACAACCACAACAACAAAGCCCGTGGCCAGGGGCACGAAGGGAAAGACACCATCCAGGAGGACAGATACTACAAGGAGGATAACCTCCAAGTATGGAGGGAACGGTGCATACGAAGGGATGAAGAAGTCAAGGACCTAGCAAATAAGTTGGCCGACCTGCAATCGGTCGTCAACTTCATGATGCAAAATAATGTCATGCAACCACCATACCCACTGCAGGATACGCCGATCCCAGCAGTTAAAAATCAGAATGGAGGAAGAAAGATAATTCCTGAAGCATCCCAACATTCCAGGAGCAAGAGGCATTCTCAACCGCCCTCCGAGGAGGTCGGACGAGGGGAATCCAGACAAGAAAAGTCCCAGAGAACGTGCCATACAAAGGATCATGAAACCAGAGAACATCGGCATGCACAAAAGCGGGCTCTCTGCTTCGACACAACCAATGGAGGAAGATCAAAACGGGCACAAGACGAGGCCGAGAGCAGTATGCCAAAGGGACTCAAATCGACAGATAGCCGAGCTCCGGGAAGGAGCAAGGAAGATTTGAGAAACTACCTCAAGAGAAGGGAACAGAATGCTGAAGCCGAGGTGACCTCACTCGTCAAGCCGAGGACACCATTCTCGGTAGAACTGGACAAGTTTGAAGCGCCGAAAAGATTCAGCATGCCGAGGTTTCAGATCTATGACGGTAAGTCAGACCCTAACTTCCATGTTGGATTATTCTTAAATTCAATGGCTTTACACAGTGGAAACGAGCCTTTGCTATGCAAAGTATTTCCTTCGTCCTTTGGGGAAATTGCATCGGACTGGTTCCACCGATTACCGAAGGGAAGCGTAAAGACGTGGGAAGGACTGGCCGAGATGTTTGTGGCCAGATTCGTGACGAACAAACTACAGCCATTAAGGGTGGACGCACTAATGGCTTTGAAGATCAGCAAGGATGAAGGCCTTAGGGCCTATGCAAAAAGGTACTATGAGGTGTTCAACCGCATACCCGAATGCAACCAGGAGGTGGCGGTCGTGTCTTTCAAGAACGGCCTGAAAGAAGATTGTTCACTCCGGAAATCTTTGGCAAAGACACTGCCAAAGAACATGGAGGAACTCATGGCGAGGATTGAAAAATATGCCAGAGCCGAGGAAGATACATCGGCACCAAAGCAGGTCAAACAGGAGCAGGGGAATGGCTCGCCGAAGTAACAACGGATTCAGTAAAGCAGAGGTAGAGCTGAGGGCTAAACAAGCAGTAACAACCGTGTTCCGAATTCCAATTCAGAAGGTCCTAGGAAAAATTCGGGGCGAACCCTATTTCAGAACACCGGCAAGGCAACCCGGGGAGTTTATGGGACGAAACGCGGATAGACATTGTTCGTATCACAATGAAAACGGGCATACAACGCAAGGTTGCAGAGCCCTCAAAGCACACTTGGAAGATCTGGTGAGGCAGGGCCACTTAAGGGACCTTGTTGATGAAACCAGAACAAGAGAAGAACAGGAAAGGCTGCCTCAGGCTGAAGCAGCCCCACCACCACCGCAACCTCGGGCAGAAAGACCTCGGGTAGTAAATGTGATTCATTCCAAGGTGAATGAAAACGACGTTCGGGGAGAAACCCAAAGAGTAAAGCACTTGCAGTATGTGAACCAGGTCGGACTGAAAAGACCTCGGCCAGAAGATTGCCGAGGTCCGATGATAACCTTCACTGAGGCCGATCTAGAGATGGTCCAGCATCCACATAATGATGCCTTGGTAATATCCCTCCAGGTTGGGGAGTGCCAAGTAAAACGCCTCCTGATAGATCAAGGCAGCTCATGCAACATCATGTACGTTAGATGTTACAAGGAGCTGGGCCTTCACTCTGATGACCTGGAGCAGTCGGACGGCCCGATGGTCGGCTTCAACGGAACGCCGACGTGGCCCCTTGGTGCCGTAACCTTGGACGTACAAGCAGGCACAAAGATGATCAAAACCGAGTTCGTCGTAATTGATACACCTTCACCGTACAACATCATCATAGGCAGGCCGTGGTTGCATGCAATGGGGGCAGTCCCCTCGACATTGCACCAGCTACTGCGCTTCCCAACAGAGCATGGGATTGAAGAAATCCGAGGAGATCAGCTGCAGGCAAAGAATTGCTCCATGGCCGCAATGAAGACCACCTGCAATATTCGAGAACCAGCCAAGGCAGAGATTGAAGACGAGGACGTGGAAGTCCTGGATGATGTCGGCAAGGAGCCGGCCGAGAAGAGTGAGGAATCACTAAAGAAAATTCTCGTCCAGGAGGGCGATGAGGAGCGCTTTTTCTTCTCGGCTCAGGCTTAACCAAGGAAGAGGAAAGAGAACTGGAAGGCTTTTTGAGGGCAAACATAGAAGTGTTCGCCTGGACACCTTATGAAATGCCTGGCATTGACCCCGAGGTCACGTGCCACAGACTGAACGTCGACAGGTCAGCTAAACCTGTGATACAGCGAGCTAGGAGACCGACGTTGATACACGTCGAAGCAGTGGAAGAAAGAGGTTGACAAACTTCTAGAAGCCAAAGCCATCAGAGAAGTCAACTATCCAACATGGTTGTCAAATACTGTGGTAGTAAAGAAGAAAAACGGAAAATGGAGGGTTTGTGTAGATTTTACAAGCCTAAATAAAGCTTGTCCCAAAGACAGCTTCCCTCTGCCAAAAATTGATCAGCTGGTGGATGCTACATCTGGGCATGAAGGATGAGCTTCCTGGATGCATACAGGGGGTACCACCAGATAGCCATGTACCCCCCAGATGAGGAGAAGACACGGCGTTCATCACCCCAAAAGGCCTGTACTGTTACAAGGTGATGCCTTTTGGACTAAAAAATGCAGGAGCAACCTATCAAAGGCTGGTAACCAAGATGTTCAAGCACCAGATAGGCCAAACAGTGGAGGTTTACATCGACGACATGGTTGTAAAGACCAAGGAGCCAAAAGATCATCTTGCGGACCTAGCCGGGGTATTTGACATACTCAAAACATATCGGGCTCGACTTGTCTCATTGCATGTGCGTTTGGGGTTGGATCTGGAAAATTCCTAGGGTACCTGGTAACCAGAAGGGGAATAGAAGCCAGCCCAGATCAGATCAAGGCCATCCTAGATCTACAGAGCCCCACCTCGGCAAAACAGGTTCAAATGCTCACTGGCAGGGCCGCAGCCCTAAACAGGTTCATAAGCCGGAGTTCAGACAAGTGTAAACCCTTCTTCAACCTGGTAAAGAAGACTGCAGACTTCCTGTGGACCGAGGAGTGTGAGGAAGCTTTGGCCGATCTAAAGAAGTATCTGACCACGGCTCCAATCCTCTCAACGCCGGAGCCCGAGGAGGAGTTGTTTTTGTACTTGGCTGTGTCCGAGCATGCTGTGAGTGCAGTACTAATCCGAGAAGAGAGCAGAGGGAGAACAGAAGGCTGTCTACTACGTAAGTAAAACCTTAGCCAGCGCCTGAAACAAGGTACTTACCACTGGAGAAGTTAATGCTGGCCTTAGTTATGGCCTCAAAAAAGCTGAACCACTACTTCCAAGCACACAAGATTGTGATACTAACAGAGCACCCATTGAAATCCCTGTTACAACAAGGAGACTTAACAGGAAGAATTGCAAGGTGGGCAGTGGCCTTGGGCCAGTATGACCTGGAATTCAGGCCCAGAACAGCAATTAAGGGCCAAGTTTTGGCCGACTTTGTGGCAGAATTCACGCCGGAGTTCAACGAACGTCGGCCTCCGTTGAGCCGAGATGAACAAGAAGAATCCCAGCCGACAACAAAAGAGGAAAAGAAGGAAAAGCTCCGACCTTGCAGCATCTACATCGGCGATTCATTCAGACTCTACGTCGATGGAAGTTCAAACCGACGAGGAGCGGGGGCAGGAGTACTGCTGATATCCCCAGATGGAGAAATAATTGAACAATCCATCCGTTTAGGGTTCAAGGCCTCAAACAATGAAGCTGAATACGAAGCATTGATTGCCGGACTAAAACTTGCAGCAGCAGCCGAAGCAGATGAGGTAATAGTTTTTTGTGATTCACAGTTAATTGTTAATCAATCAACAGGAGAATTTGCAGCCAGGGACGAGAGGATGTCGGCATATGCAAAAGAGGTTATCAGATTAGCCGAGTTATTTCAGAACTGCCGACTTCTTCAAGTTAGCCGAGATGATAACAGCCACGCCGACGCGTTGGCCAACCTGGCAAGTTCAATGCAGATTGGGAAGACGAGAACAATCATGATCGATTACATGTCGGGCCCGAGCATAGAACCACGGCAAGCAAAGCAAGAGGCAATGTGTGTGGACATGGGGCCGAGCTGGATGGATGCAATTGTTGCATTCCTGAAAGAGGGAAAACTGCCAGAAGATCGCAAGGAGGCACACAAAGTCAGATTGAAGTCGGCAAGGTTCAGCCTGACTGCGGACGGACATCTCTACAGAAGGTCCTTCACTGGACCCCTTTTAAGGTGCGTACACCCTTTACAAGTTGAAGATTTTTTATATGAAATTCATGAAGGGATTTGTGGAAGCCACACTGGGGGCAGATCGTTAGCCCATAGGGCCATTACCCAAGGGTATTGGTGGCCATACATGCAAAAAGATGCAGAAGCATATGTGAAGAAGTGCGAACCATGCCAACGGTTTGCACCTTTGATTCATCAGCCAGCTGCCGACCTGAATCCAGTATCCAGCCCTTGGCCGTTTGCCCAATGGGGGATGGATCTGGTCGGTCGGACAACTTCCCCAAGCAACTGGGCAGAGGAAATACCTGTTGGTAGCAACAGATTACTTCACAAAGTGGATAGAGGCAGAACCTCTTGCTAAAATCCGAGATGTGGATGTCAAGAATTTTATATGGAAGAACATCATCACCAGATTTGGCATTCCCAGAGCCATTGTTGCCGACAACGGAACGCAGTTCGACAGCAAACTCATCAAGAACTTCTGTGCGAAATTCAAGATCAAGAACTATTTCTCAACACCGAGTTTCCCCCAAAGTAATGGACAAGCAGAAGCATCCAACAAAGTAATTTTGGATGGAATAAAGAAGAGGTTGCAGGCAGCAAAAGGAAAGTGGGTAGACGAACTACCCAACGTGCTTTGGGCATATCGGACTACGCCGAGAAGATCAACAGGGGAATCTCCCTTTGCCATGGCTTATGGCACAGAAGCAATCATTCCACTGGAAGTCGGCATCCTGGGGATCCGAACCCAGGGAGTTGAAAATGGGACTAATGACATACTCTTAGCCCGAGATCTGGATCTTTTGGAAGAACGAAGAGAGAAGGCTGCAATTCAGCTTGCAGTGTACCAGCAACAGCTTGCCAGAGCCTACAACAAGAAAGTCAACCCAGAGATTTTCAAGTCGGCGACCTAGTCTTGAGAAAAGTGGTCGGAACAAGAAAGATCCCAGGGAGGGCAAGCTTGGCCCAAACTGGGAAGGGCCTTACAGAATTACCTCGGTGTTAGGTAATGGAGCTTATCGTCTGGAGGACAATGAGGGCAAAGCACTGCCAAGACCCTGGAACACTTGTAATCTAAAATTTTTCTATCATTGAGAGATCTTCATTCTTGGCCGATGTCATATGATTGATAAAGATGCTGGAAGACATGAAAAATGAGAACCCAAGTGGAACTCAGGTTCACATTGGGGGCAGAGAAGATACAAAGCCTACCACTTGTTGAAATTTGTCGCAATTTACAAACTGGTCTGGCCGAATAACAAAGCCTACCACATAATAGATGGTCTGGCCGAATAACAAAGCCTACCACTTGTTGAAATTTGTAGCGATTTACAAGTTGGTCTGGCCGAATAACAAAGCCTACCACTTGTTGAAATTTGTAGCGATTTACAAGTTGGTCTGGCCGAATAACAAAGTCTACCACTTGTTGAAATTTGTAGCAATTTACAAGTTGGTTTGACCGAAAACAAAGCTTGGCTTCGCTTGTTGAAATTTGTCGCAATTTACAAGTTGGAGTCAAGCCGAGAAGATTCCTTGGCTTCGCTTGTTGAAATTTGTCGCAATTTACAAGTTGGAGTCAAGACGAGAAGATTCCTTGGTTTCACTTGTTGAAATTTGTTGCAATTTACAAGTTGGAGTCAAGCCGACATGTTACCATCTGTTGAAATTTGCAGCAATTTACAGGTTGAGGTAAAGGTTAAGATTATTGCTTAACACTTGATAAAACTTGAGTAAAGTTTACTGTTTATAATCCTTGTTGAAATTTGTAGCAATCTACAAGTAAGTTAGACTGAAATTGTTGTTTAAACTTAGAAAGGTTTGCAAAAGTCAAGCTTAAATAGTATATGTTTTATACTTGTTGAGAATTATGAAAAGATTGCAGGACAGTTCCTTGCCGAAGTAAAATTTGCAGGTGTTATACCCGAAGTATGTAACCCCGAGAAGATTGCACAAAGAAGGAAAAGTATGAATATCATGCAGAATATTCTAAGTATGGAACCATTCAGAAAGCAATAAGAAGAAATTAAAGACTACCACATTCAGAAAGAAACAAGTTGCAGTTATATATGAAGAAGGCACTATGGCCTAGCAAAAATAAATTGCTCACAAGCAGCAAAGGGTACATCGGCACAAAAAAAGAAGCTTACATTGTTCAAGGAACATCAAAAAAACAATCAAGCCAAAAAAAATCTAGAAACAAAGTACAAAAAAGAAAAAAAGCTAAGTTTCCTTGGGCACCTTCTCAACCTCCTCATCCTCGTCTAGGGTCAAGTCCATGACTTGATCACCCTGAGGAGGTGACTTGGCTTCAATGGCTTCTTGGATTTCCTGACCAGTGCTTCATGATCATCTTCACCTTCATCTTCAACCTCGGCTTCAGAATCAGCTTCTTCTTCAACCTGGCTTGGAGGTGGAGGAAGAGAACAGGGAAGACGCATGACTTTGGTCTTGCGCCAGGGCGAGTCGGCAGGAAGATCAAGCTGTTTGGCCAAAGCATTCCAACCTAGGACAAATCCCTTGTTGCATGCTTGCTTGACCTGAAGCTTATAATCTTCTGCGACGTCGGCCATACCATCAGCATACCCTTTGTCATCGGCCGCCTTAATCTCGGCAGCCTTTGTAGCCAGCGCTTCCTGGAGCTCTTTTTCGGCCTGGGTCGCTTTTTCTTCGGCTTCCTTCTGCTGAGCTATAGCAACGTTTTTAACAGCTTCAGCAGCCTCAGCCTTTTCATCGGCTATTTGTTTAGCCTTAGTTGCCTCCTCGGCCTGATCCTCCAGTTTTTTCATCTTATTTTGGAGACTTCTGTTTTGCTTCTGGAGGGCAGCAAACTCCTTCTTCATCTCGGCCTCACATTCAAAAGCCTGCATGGAGAAGGAGTGGGTGTTTGGATGGCCTGAAAGTTCACAAGGCAAAGGTCATCACAAAAAAATTCCAAAAATTTTACAAGTATGAAAAACAAAATATCAAATTCAAAGACTTAATTGGACTGAACGCTGCAACATGAGGGCGTAATTCTCATAGCCACTCATCTTGGCATTACGCTCAAGATCACCCTCAATGAGAACTGCAGTGCTGAGTGCCACGCCGATGTTGACGTCGGCGGCACTTTCGTTGATGTAAACGGGCCTGTTTTCAAGAGTAACCTTGGGCTCCCAAGGAATTTTGGGAACCCTGGATCCGAAGTTGTTGCAGATGATGACCTCGACTTTTTTGATGGAGTGGATCCAGAGGGCTGCGCCTCAGCCGACCTCTTCGAAGGTGCAGAGGTGGTCTTCTGGCTCACTGCTAACTTGGAGATGGGCACAGCATCTTCATCCTCGGCCTCAGCAGCCTTGGCCTTTGGCTGGGCCTTCTTGATTCTCTTTGGTTTAGGCGGAGGTACTGTTTGGGATGGCGCATCATCTCCGTCGTCTGGAAGGTTGGCGAGGAGATCCAATACTACTCTCTGCGGGCGCACCATCTCGGCAGTTTTTACGAGACGTCGGCGATGCTTTCTCTCTGTTGGTGGGATCAAGTATTGGGCCGAGGTTGATGGTAGATCGGCTGGGTCAGATGTGGATTCTTGATTGGTTATTGATGTGGATGAGGTTTGAGTCGTGGCAGTTGATGGAGAAGCGCTCTTCTTCTTCTTTGGAACGTCGGCTAAAGTCGACTTGTAGGTAGGAATGAAATTAAGCAGCAATGGGGCTTTGCGCTTCTGGATTGGCAAATCTAGGAGCTTCTTCAAATCTTTGCTAACAAAGTAGGATTGGCGGAAGGACTTTGGCGGCTTGCGAACGACTGCAAAAAAGAAACACAATATCAAAAACAGATAGAATTTTTGGAAAACTTGAAGAAAGCAACAGCTAAGCAGTTGATGTCGGGCTCTTACCCTTGCCCTCTTTTACTGTTCGGGGGGAGAGGGAAAAGATGGACTTCTTCATCTGAGCCAAACTCCCAATTTCAGAAGAAGCAATGAGATAGTCATCTCCAGCCCCTTTGTTGGAGTCTGGGAGGTCGGCTACAATCTTATATTCGGTAGACCTCGGCTTAAGGTAATAAACGAAACCTTTTTCCTTCAGGTCAAGGGCGCACATGGTGTAGCAGTATTGGATGTCGGAAAGAGTAATCCTAGCCCTCTCCTGCCGAGCTAAGGCAATTATACCGTTAAGGGTTCTAAGGGCATTAATGGTTAGTTGCATGGGGTTCAAAGAATAGTAATGGAGGACTTCACGGAAAAGGGGATTAAGTGGGAGCCGAAGTCCACACTCAACAAAAGCAACAACAGGGAAGGGCATGGTATTTTCCTCGGGCATAATAGAGTCGTTCTCCCCAGCTAGCCTGAGTTGAACATCGGCAGGGATGGAGAATTCTTGCCTAAAAAATTCTAGTTTGGTTGGGGTGTTAACCCTATTTCTCCACATACCCATGATTTTTATAAAGATACTTGGCTACAAAGGCAAGATATTTCTAAAGGGCTCTTGGGACCTCGGCTTAAACCTAGGTGTATATTGGAGAAATTGGTTTCAGTTTTTCCTATGGATTGAAGGATCTATAATCAAATCCCAAACCTAAATCTACGAAGAATGAGTATGAGGGGCAGAAAATCTGGAAAAAACAGAAAAGCAAAAAACGAAGTTTCAGATTCAAGAGCAAAAAGGGTGGAAGACCAGGAACAAGAGGTGCAACAGTGCAAGTGTTCACAGCATGTGTAAAACCAGAAAGTAATACACATTCAGATGAACGATTCACAAATCAAATAGAAAGCAAAGCAACGATGGCAAGAAATTTCAGGGGAAATATCAAGAACTGAAAAAGAAAGGCCAGATGCTTACCAGAAAAGATGAAGGCCGGAGTAAGCTTTGCCGAGATCAGATGACGGAGACAACAGTGACGAGAGCTTCGTAGAAATGGCAGATAGAGGCAGTTGCAGAGCTCAGAGCTTGAGAAAATGGCAGACTCGAAGAAGAGGGAGCTTTAGAGAGAGAGAGCAGGGAAATCAGGATGCAAAAGTGAAGAGAAGAGGAGAGAGGTAATTGTTTTGTCAAAAAGTGAAACGGCGGCAAAAGCATTCATTGCGCCTAGGTTAACGCACGCGTCAGACGGCGCAGACAGTGAATCGACAGCCTACAGGCGCGTCACCAACACGGAGCAATAAGGTTTAAACACGTCAGCAAAGCGGTTGAAAAATGATGCATGACAGCTCATGCGCGTAGAAGCGATGATCTGAATTCTTATTCTTTTGAGAATACATGTCGGCCTGAAATGAATGACCTCGGCTAGGAAGTTTTAAGCCGATGTACGCGAAAGAAAGTTCAGTTTAAGTTCCATCACCTCTATCACTTGCAGGTATGCAGTAGTAACTAGAACTTAGGGGGCAGTTGTGGGGTTATATTTTTGTGTATCTCAACACGTGGAAAGATGACGTCTTCAGTCCGGCTCAGGTTCCGAAGGTTCACGTGTCAGTGTAAGTTCTTGCTGAAGTAATCTAAGGTTTTTGCCGAGGATATCTTAATCCGGGGTAAAGGCCTCTTCTTTATCATACTCGGCTTTACTTGCAAAGGCCGAGCTACCCTCAGATGAATTAAGCCGAGGTTACTGTCAGACCGACCATACCAGCCAGCCATATAAAATTAATCTTGGTAGGTGGATGTCCAACTATGTGGAGAAAGCCATCATTTCACCAACTAAGTGGCCTTGAGGCCATAAGAGTTGATCACGAGGCCATTAGAGGCCATGTGAAGCCATGAAGAGCTTTTGCCTGGAAAGCTGCCAAAAGCATAACAGTGGGCTGGCAGCCAGCTCAAAAGCTGGCAGCCTCCCCATAAATTTCTCCGGTATATATGGAGAGGTGGAGAAGAAGAAAGGGGGGAGACCATTCTGAACAAGAGCATATACAACTACAAGCTAATTGTAATACTTACAATTACCTCCTTAGAGAGTGAGAGAATTACAGAGAGTTAATTGTAATCTTTACCATTCATTCAATAGTGAATTACCTCGGCCCCCCGTGGACGTAGGCAATTATTGCCGAACCACGTTAAATCCTTGTGTCTTCGTGTTATTATCTGTGCCATCTATTCTGCCTGTATTTTTACCGCTGAATGAATCACTAAGATAGGCAGTGTGTGATCAGAAAATCACTCACACACTATTGACTTTACAAAAAAATAAAATAAAATACATAAATGTTTGCAATCTTATCTGACAAGATGTCATTTTTTGAAATTATTGCATGTTAATGTCATTGCCAATAGCGTCAAATGCTTGTATATATATATATTATATATTTTATTATATATGTGACCAAGCAACTATTTAACCATTGATCTTTCATTTGGTTTGAGTGGTGCGAAGAGAAGCATAACAAAGAAGGACTGGGCTTCTAAGTTTTGGTTTCTAATGGATGGAGTAATTTTTTTTTAATAAGATAAATAGTTATCAAATAAATTTTTTACCAAAGAAAAATAATACATTCAAGGGTAAATTATACTTACCTCCCTTAAAGTTTTTGACAATTATAAGAATCTCTCTTGTAGTTTTAATAATTACACTCACTTCCCTACTTTTGAAACTATTATAAAGATTCTTCAAATCTGTTAAGTTTGTATAAAAGGCATTACTTGGGTGTAAAAATAACCATATTATCCTTTGACTTGCACATGAAAAGACGAAAATATCCATAAACCACGAAGCTGCATTCATGACCAACATAGGTAAATTACACTTATCTCTCCTGAGGTTTTGCATATAGTATTATTTAATAAAATTCTTAAATTTCATACAATATTAAATGAAACCCTTAAATTGTTAAGGTATTATTAAAACATTTAATAGAAAAAATTAATTTTTATTGATGAAATACTTAAAAATAAACAATATCTCTGAAATTAAAATTAGATAATATCCTAATAATTTAATATAAGATTTATTCCACACTACAGAAATAACATAAAATTTATCATTTTAAGTAATGCATTTATTATTTGATTTTTTTTAAAGTTAAAATAAATGGATTTGCATTTTTCCCGACAATTTGCATTACTTATTTATTCATATGTAAAAAAAATTATTATTTCACCTTTTCTCAATCATATATTATTTTCAAATTTTAATTTTTATCTTTGAGTTATTAAATTTCTAGTC
The DNA here is from genome assembly GCA_030407325.1 of Camellia japonica. Taxonomy (NCBI): domain Eukaryota; kingdom Viridiplantae; phylum Streptophyta; class Magnoliopsida; order Ericales; family Theaceae; genus Camellia; species Camellia japonica. Next base: position 91,994,541 of record JAPPVO010000002.1, read on the forward strand.
AATTCATATTTAAAAAAATGCAAGTTAATATTTTTATATGATTAAAAAAATTAAAAAATAAATATAGAAGTAAAAAAAATCTTACCTCTCATGATGTTTCTAACAATTAAAAAAAACTCATTCATTATCAATATTAATTTTAACCTTAAATGCACTAAATTTAATTTACCTTATTAAATATATATGAAACTGTTATTTATTTTCATAACTTTTTCAAAATACTAAATATAATTTCTTAACTTTTTTTTTTTTTTCCCACAACAAGTTTTTGAACTTTTATAAACAAAAAAATGAAATAAAAATTCAACCATTAATGATAGTGAGGAATTAATTTTAAGATTTAATTTAGGCTTGGTTTGGCATGTCTTGAAAAAGACAAAAAGTCAAAAAATTACTTAAAAAGTTAAAAAGTTATCACTATTCACAAAAAAAAAAAAAAAAAATTTACACAAAAAAATACAACTCAACTTTTTGCTGAAGTGATGGGCTGTCCGCGTGATTGGTCTGTTGTACTGGTCTAGAAATGATTGCCTCTTTCGCAGGCAACCATTTAGACTGTGTTGTTCGGCCCATGGGGGCCACCACGGGTCAAATTTTGATAATTTGAACCGTTTAATATGTAGAACTCGTTGAGCACTATATGCTTGTAAAAAATCACGTTGATCGGATATCGCTAATTATATGATCAAATCAGTTTTGTAGAAAAAAAAAGGGATGGTATTATAGTTAACTAGTGAACAAAAACTAATCCGATCAGTGTGATTTTGATATCTGATCAATGTGATTTTTTACAAGCATATAGTAGTCGACGAGTTCTACATATTGAATGGTTCAAATTATCAAAATGGGACTTGTGGTGGGCCCCACGGGCCGAACATCACAGTCCAAATGGTTGCCCGCGAAGGAGGCAATCATGTCCTTATCTCCTACACTCTGTTCAGAAAAAGGTGTCGTACGGCCTATTACACTTCCTTCTCCTATATACTTATTTGGGTCGTGCTAGGGAGCTCGAATCTGAGCTCCCCCGAATGTCCCGAATTCCTTTTTTTTTTTTTTTTTTTTTTTCAGCAGAAGGAAGAAGAAGACGGAGGGAGGGGGGGAGGAGGAGGAGGAGGAGGAGGAGGGGGAGGGGGAGGACGACTGGAGGGGGCCTAAAAAATGGGCTGGAGGCGGAGGCGGGGGGTGCGGCGACCGGCAATGGCAGAGGCGACGAGCAGAGGCATGGCGATCGGCGACGGAGGCGGAGGCGCGGCGATCGGCGACGGATCTGCGACGGATCGGAGACGACGGCGATGGCGACCTCTTTCTCTCCCTCACCCTCTCCCTCTTTCTCTCCCTCTCCCTCTCCTCCCCTTCCCCTGCAAGTCGAACGAAAATGGCAGAAAAAAAGAAAAAAAAAAAAAAGAAAGCCTAATGCCCAAAACGACGTCGTTTTGGGCATTAGGGAGATTAGGGGGGCTCATTTTCGAGCTCTCAAGCATTATTCTACTTATTTATATAATTTTTTATTACACATTTTGTCGTAAAAAGACAAAAAAGTTAACCCAAACATTCATTTTTTTTTCTTTAACTTTTTAGTCCAAAAAGACAAAAAGTACACTTATTTAGGACACCCCAAACAACCCCTTAATAAAAATAGTTTAAATGAGATAAACAAAGATGAAGAAATAGATTTTAGGGAGATTGACCAATAAATTCCAAATGTTGAAATTGTGATCCAAACAGTTTCAAGATTTTTCTTATGTTCCGTTTAATCTATTGGATGTGTAATGACAAATTTACCATTATTTTAAACTTTTAAGTGATTGTATGAAGCGTCAGTAATTAGTGTGATTTTGTTAGGTGTTACAATGAAGAAAAGTGGGTGTTACAGTGGAAAAAAGTATATTATAGCCTTTTAAAACCTTTCTTTGTAGCAGAACATGCCATATCAGCACTCCTCCAACCTTTTGTTGGGTAAGCGAAAAAAAAGTACAGTTATGATAGAGACCACTAATTTGGTGGCTCTAATCCACCACTAAAAAAAAAAAAAAAAATTGTGGCAGTGGGTAGGACCCACTGTCACATCATTAGTGGTAGGTCTAATTAAAGCTCCTACTCATTTTCCAAAAAAGTATATTATAGCTTTTTAGAATCTTTTTTTATGGTGGAACATGCCACATCATGCTACATTAGCACTCTTCCAACCTTTTTTAGGTTTTTGTTGAGTGCTACAGTAAGAAAAAGTACATTATAACTCTTTAAAAACTTGGTGATGCCACATGCTACATCAACACTCTCCCTAAAATGACATCGCCTAATGAGGCATGGGTATAACTGTCCAACAAAAATTACCAAACACACAAAATAGGATCTCACGATTATGTTGTCAATACCAACATGATTTATCAGAGTAATAAAAAAAATGTGAGACTGATTGGAGTAACTGCTCCTGAGAGTTGACTTTTTGATAATTTTCCTTAGATTTTAAGTATGATGCATGACAAATCAATTGAGTATTTTATTATTCTCAAATAATTTCTCCATTCAAGTAAAGATTAATTTTAATTTTAAGTGTAAAAAATGACAGATTATTTGAATCGTTTATTATTCTCAATTGATTTCTTAATCCTTCATTTCCTATCAACTAATTTTAATTTATTGTGAGGCAATTAGAATTTTTTTACTTCTATATTTATTTTTTGATTTTTTTAATCATGTAAGAAATATTAACTTGCGTTTTTTTAAATATACATCGACTAGAAGTTTAATGACTCAAAGATAAAAATTAAAATTTGAGAATAATATATGATTGAGAAAAGATAAAATAATAACATTTTTACATGTGAATAAATAAGTAATGCAAATTGTTAGAAAAAAATAAATCCATTTATGTCACGACCCAAACCCGGCCCTATGGGTTTAGTACCGTAACCGGCCAGTAATCCGAGATTACCGAAGGCCTGCTTAACAGTAATACAGTATAACAGAGTTCAGGGCCTGGCGGAAGCCAATACAGTAAATAACTAGTGTCCATTGAGCTGTGAAAATCTGCATGCCAAAAACATTTTTCATGCATTCATGCAGTTCAAAACAGTACGGTCTACACAATCATATACAAACATTCAGTACGGGGACCTAATCCCTCGTTAACAGTACAGTAAGCATTCAGTCTATACAATCCGTTCGGTCATTACGAAACAGTGAGACAGTACAAAAAGGGGAAATACTGAAACACCCCTAAGCCTTAGCATAACAGGCTCGGAACCTCGCAGTGAGGCACATTGGCTAGCTTGACAAAACTGGGACTCTACCCCGACGCCTCTAGCTTTGATCCGGTGCCTGTACACCTACATATATATATGAGCAGTGAGCTAAAGCCCAGTGAATAACATAATGTATAAAGAGGTTAAGAATGTAATGTCCTTACAGTAATGAAAACAGTTCATTAAACAGTATTCCAGTCTTTCAATCAGAACAGTTATACAGTCTTATGTGGTACATCCATTAGCATAACAGTAAACAGTAGGTCTTAAAGACCGAACAGTAATGATGGCCAGTTATTCAGTAAACAGTATGATTCCACAAGGGAACCGACAGAGATCTCTGTAACAGTACAGTCAGTAACAGTAGGTGCTAAGGATGCCACAGTACAGTTCAGAAATAAAGGACATACATTCATTCGGTAAATAATTACATTTCAGTAAACAGTTCAGTTGATAATCAGATAACCATTTTTGAACATATCTTTATACAACTGTTACTCACAGTGCTCTGAGCTATCAGTAGCTAGCACGTCTCCTCAGAATGCCAACCCTATACAGTCAACAGATAGAACACACACTAAGTTTCACAGTCGGAAGGGTGATAATTTAAATCCCTAAATTTCCTCGGTGTGGTTCTACATTTATATCCTCAATAAGATGTCTTAAACTAGGCCTAAGAATGCCTAGAATGGGATGAGGATGCAAAAATACACTTAGAAAACATTTTCAGAAAATTCAGTGAAACAGGGTCCCGCTCGAGCGCAAGTTTACCCGCTCGAGCGGACAAGCAAACAATGGTACCCGCTCGAGCGTCGGATCAAAAAGTACTGGATAGGTGAAATCTCCGCTCGACGCCCGCTCGAGCGTGTCACCCAGTCCTCCGCTCGAGCGCAACTTCTTACGCTTCGAGCGGACTGATGTACAGTGCAAGATGCTGGGAGCTCGATTTCCCCGCTCGAGCGGCACTTCCTCTACTCGAGCGGAAGGCAGAAATCTGGAAAACCCAGATTCGACCTCCAAGCTCAAAACCAAGTTTTCAAACACCAAAATCGATCCTCTTGGGCCCATTTTCTGGAAAACTCATTAAAACACATAATGTTACTTGATTCCAAGTTCAATTTGTAAAATCAAAGCCCAAGGGAAGTTTAATTAAGCCCATTTCCAAACCAATTTTCAAGAACATGTAAGAACAACATTCAAACATGACATGCATGCATTCAAACCAATTCAAGGCTCCAATGTGATGCTCTAATGAGCTCAATACTTTGAAAACAAGATGAAAACATGGACTTGTACATGATTATGAACATGCATGTGGTATTTAATCATGAAATCAACTCCGAACTCACTAAATTCAACATGCATGCAACAATTAGACTTCAATCTAATATGCTAAGCTTAAAACATGACTTAGCTCTACTATGAGGCATGAATCATGCAAGAACAAGTTTAAACTCAACAATGAGGAGGTCAATGGTCTACCTCAAGCCTTGTATTCAAGGTCTATGGGCTCAATTTGCAACCACACTTCAATTTCTTCAAGATTTCAAGTCAAAAGGACAAGAACAATTCTCTCTCTCTCTAACTCTCCTCTAAATTCGGCTGTGATGCTCAAATGTGGCTGATGAAATGAGTTGGTTCAAGTGTAATATGGAATAAAAGTGTTGACAAAGTGGGCCACTAAGAGTGGCAATTTGGTAGATAAGCCTAAGTTTGCAATTAGCTCAATTTAATCTAATTTAATCATTCCTAATCAATTTTCAGATAAATATACCATTAAATCACAAATATTCTACTAATTCCAAAACTCTAAACAGTTCCTAATTCGGCCGCTGATAAGGCCTTCAATTAGCAGTTTAAACATATGAATTCAAACAGATAATCAATCAATCAAACAGATGCAATATGCAATTCAATAGATAAACTCATTCAACTTCAGTTTCGATTTCAATCAGTCCATTCAGTACTTCAGTTAATTCAATTATCAATCATTATCAGTTCAGTTTAGCAGTAACCAGTAGTTAATTCAGTAGTTTATCGGTAATCAGGACGAGGGTTGTTACAATTTATTTCAACTTTAAAAAAAATTTCAAATGATAAATTTTACGTTGTTTATGTAATGTGGAATAAGTCTTACATTAAATTTTTAGAATGTCATATAATATTAATTTTAGAGAGATTGTTTATTTTTAAGTATTTTATCAATATAAATTAAGTTTTTTTTTTCATTAAATAATTTATTAATGTCTTAACAATTTATGTGTTTTATTTAATATTGCATGAAATTTAAGAATTTTATTAAATAATGCTAAAATATATATGAGTCTTTGATAATATACATACAAAACCTTAGGGGAGATGAGTGAAAATTTTCATTTGAATAAATAAAGGAACTAATGGGCAATTTCATCATTTTTGGTATTATAACCTATGACATCAGCAAATTTTGTTAAATAGCCTAACAGAGGGTAACAGTAGAAGAATCTTGATAATAGTTTTAAAAGTAAGGTAGGTTAATGTAATTATTAAAATTACAAGAAAAGTCCCTATAATTGTTAGAAACATTAAGAGATGTTAGTATAATTTACCCTAAATTCAAGGCTTTTTCGCAGCATGCTGGGTGAATCGGACCTCATTACACTCCTAATGGCGCTGCCCTCGGTTAACACAAAACAAATCGAACATGAAGAAATAATAACATGACATAATAATATAAAATAATAAATAAATTAAATTAATGTTAAAATAATTTTGGCACGAATGCAAATGACTCAAGCACATGGTATAATGTCCATTATACTTATATGCATAGTTTTTAGGAGTGTAAAAATGGCCCGCGGCCTGTGGACAGTCCGAAGCCTACCTACGGCCTAGGGTGGGCTTGACCCATTTGGGCCTGAGTCCGAGCCTGAGCCTAGCCCGAGACCTTAGGCCAGGGCCAGAGCCATCATTTTGAAGCCTGGCCCGGCTTGTGGGCCCAACCGATCAACTCGCTTAAGGCCTACTCAAGGCTCGGCCTGAGGCCTAGCCTGCCCGAGGCCCAGTGTTTTTTTTAGTAGAAAATAATAAAAATTTGGTAAAAAACTTAAAAAAAAAAAAAAAAAATTGTTCAGGCCTGCCCAAGCCCAAGCCGAGGCCTAGGCCCAGGCCCACCTACTTAGCCCCCCGACCCGCCCAAGGCCCGAATACTCCAGGGTCTGGGCTTATGCCTAATTTTTTAGTTCGTGGCCCAGCCTGAATTTTGACGGGAGCTTGCGAGGCCTAACATGGGCGGGCCCAAGCTCAAGCTTGGATGAGCCGGCCTAGGCTAGACCGGCCAAATTTACACCCCGAGTTCCTATACATTCCTTTTCCTTTATGAAAAACAATAGGAGTACAAAACTAGAAACTTTTGCAAAAAATATATATGTAATGTTGATAACTATATTTATTTTAGATAGAGTCTATGCTTTACAAGAATGAATGTAATGTTGATGAAAAAGCATTTTGTACTATGCTCTGTGAATTTTTTTGAGAGAATTATATCTCAGTGGAATATAAAAAAATTTATTATAGAAATATAGGAGGGTGTAAGTCACATTTGTATCCTCACAATTTTTCATTTGTATCCCATCACAGATTTATTTGCACCCCACATGTTTTTGATTTTTTTTTTCACTATTCAACTATGCTATAATTTTCTTAATTTTTTATTTTGCAATTATACTATGTGCATAGAGAGAAAGGGACATAAAATGCACAAATATAAAATAAAAAATATTTACAACAGTAGTTACAAATATATCATCTCAAATTTGTTTATTTTGTATTCGATTTTCTCTTTTTGAATTTTTTTTTTTTTTGGTGTTTTAGCTTGTTGAATAGGATGATTTGTCCGGTTATCATTGGGTGTTTGAAATTTGATTGTTTACATGGAGTGATGTAATTAGGTTTGGAGAAGGGAGAATCTGCATTCATTGAAGTATTGATTAATGTGAATCATTATGAAATGCCAAGATTTGACTTCCTAGCTTTCGAAGTGGAAGAGAGAGAAAGAGGAGAGAGAGGGGGCCCTAAAATCCACTGAAAAGGGCCAATAGAAAGGAGGGGTGCGCATGGGGTGACGGGGATTATGATTGGGCAACCGCCCCAGTGAGAAAGACATTGCCACCAACCAATTCCCTCTGAAAAGTTAACCCCTCAAAAGTGCCTCCCCAATCATCCTAATCCAAATAACCAAAAAAATAAAAGAAAAATAGGATACTCGGATCATAACTCTAATTTTAAAATTTTTTTAGGCAATAGTCTAAAGTTCTATTTTTTAATAGTTAAAATGATAAAATAATTAAAAATTTTATATTATTTTTACTTAGTTATATATCTATCTATATCGTTTATCTGTCTACTTATTTGTTCAAGTATTATTCTTTTATTTATTCATATGTTACTTATCTGTTCACTTAATTTATCTATCTGTCTACTTAATTTGTCTATTTGTCTATGTCACCACCACCACCACCACAATGAGATAAAATAGAAGAAAAATCATTGAAAACAATAATTTGTTCTTTTAACTAAACAATTTCATGAATTATATCTTCATATGTTCATAAAAGATCAATACTTGAACCAAATAACATATCTTCATAAAAATAGACCTATCGCCAATTATCCCCAAATAATAATCAATGTGTTTAGTTTTAATTTTTTGAATTTAGTTTTTTTAAAAATTGAGTTTTTTATTTTTTGTTTTTAGTGAATATTTTTTCAATTTTAATTAATTTTTTTACTTTTTTAGATGCACCTTATTTAGATGTATCTAAATAGTAAAATATTTATTAAAAAATATTTTAAAAAATTGATAAATGCACAAAAATATAAAAAATGTACTGAATTTTCGTATTTTTTAAAATATTTTTGGTATTCAGTGAATTTTCTAATTTTTTTTCACAAATATTATAATTTTTAAGTATATTTATGTTAGGTGTGTTTAAAAATTAAAAAAATTACTTAAAATATTAAAAAAATTCATTAAAAACATTAAAATATGAAAAAAAAGTAAAATTTTCTGAAAACTGTTTTTTGAAAATCAAAATCAAACAGACTGTGCATTCCATATTTAAAAATATAAGTTACAATGAAAACATTTACTTTAAAGTAAATCAGAACTTAGAGGCAGTTTGAGAAGAAGCTAGAAAAGCTAGCTATTTAACTTTTTGGTTTTTTCACACAAAAAAATTATAAAAAAGTCAATTTTTTTAACACAAAAAAGTCAAAAATTAATTTTTTACCAACTTCTCAAAACGACACTTAATCCATCATTCTATATTGATTTTATGTATAATTTTATTTATTTATTTATATAACACTACTAACATCTTAATTTATTTTTCATTCTATTTCCTCTCTCTTTATCTATATAATTCTACCAAACTATTTCATGTTCTTCGTCATGCTTACCTCCCATCCCACGTCATTCTTCCACTGCCCTTTCTCTCCGTTTGTCAATGATCCTATGTATTTAACCTACTGTTGAGTCAATGATTATAAAGGATTTTCTCCTTTTCACATATACACATTTTAAAAATTTTTTATTTTTATTTTTATTTTTTAAATTTGATGTGAGTCAAATTTATTTTAGATATAGCTGGCTTAGGGCTGTACAAGTCGGTTTTGATACGTTTTGGAAGAAAAGTAGAATTTGTTTGGGAAGAAGATTTGGACTAAAATAATTATATAAGACAAAATAAGTTATTTTCACTAAATAAGATAAAATGTCACCTCCAATTAATAATCATTTTATTTAAAAAAAAAAAAAGAAGTTAAAAAGCCTATTCCAAACGAGGCTTTTTAACCCCAAACTAAAATAGTCAAAAAATCAAAAAGTCAGAAAGTCAATCCACATCTCAAACGAACTCTAAATTATCAATCGAATAACCATTGAATGATTTTGAAATTTTCAACATTGTCAACCCATCCTTTTAAAATAGTAATGTCACGTCTACTTAAATTCTTATTGAAAATCTTACTAAAAACATAAATGTCACCATATCATTGGATATTTAAGTATTATTGTGTTTTTAACAGCCAATTACATTTGATTTCTTATATTTTTAGTAAGATTATTATATGTAGAATTATTTTTGAAACCGCTATTAGTTGAGAATTTTAGAAATTTCAAACCTACAATTTTTTTGATTTTCACAACATAACGATTAGTATGTTATTAGTTAGTAAACCAACATCCTCCATAGATTCGAACGTAAAATCTCACTCATCTAGGCGGTTGAGTGTCCTCTCTATAACCATTTGGGCAATTGCTAAGGGCCTTTAACAAACATACAATTTCAGCGGTTAGAAAAGTAAAATGAGAAAACCTTAAAAGTATGTTTTTTATTCTAAATTTCTAAACAAAATTTATAAATTAATTAAAATATATGATGTTATTCAAAATTATATTTCACTAATTAATAAAACATAACAATCAAATTACGAAGAAGTTATGTGATGAAAAGGAGACATGGGTGTCATTTGATTAATCGTATGAGAGAGAGATTGTGTAGAAAAATATAATGTAATTTTGTGTATATGTAGGTGGGGTTGGAGAGAGATTGTGTGTCTAATGTAATTTTGTATATATATATAGGTGGGGTTGGGTAAGTTGTAGGCGAGTTAATAAATTTTAATTTACAGGCCAATCGACCATTCAATTTTTATCATTTAATTAGTTCAACGGAACATGGCCACTTTCTCAAACACAACATTTGAAAAATTATAAATATTTTATTGTTTGAATTTTTTAATTACTCTCTTATATAATAATAAAATTATTAAATTATTAATTAAAATATATTTTTATCATTATTAAAAATTATTAATTGATTTAATAATTTATTAATAAAATAACCATTTTTATGAAATTAAAAATTTAATAGAATATAATTTTTAAAATTATATAAAATAATATATATATTAAAAAAAAATCTAAAAAACATATATTTATAATTTACCTTAAGAATAAAATATAATATTCACACATTATAAAAGTGGGTGGACAAATTTAACTCGTGGTGATTGAAACGCGCGTGTGGCGGAGAATTCAGACAAAAGAGGTTCCTATTACACAAATGCATGACAATGTCGTCATATGCTGGGACTTGGTAGCTCCACGCGCTATCGTTCACGTGTCTCTCAGTGCCAATACACCCGCCACATGGACTGAAAAAATAGGAAAAATATCGTATTAGTGATGTTTAAAAAAATAGAAGGGCTTGAGACCACTAAAAAATAGGGGTTTTTCTTAAATTAAGATAAAATAGTAAGTTATTTTTTAAATTAGACTTAGTTTGGATGGTATTTTCAAACTAAGGTAAAACATGACTGTGAACCACGCTTTCACCGTTTTTGTGGCCTTCCCGTAGAAAATTTATAAAATCGTAAAAACGTGATTACAAATCACGCTTTTAATTAAGAAAGCGTGGTTACAAACTACGCTTTTAAGGAAATTTAATTTATTCATAAAGCATGGTTAGGAACCACGCTTTTAAGTAATTTTTTTTTTTTTTTGAAAACGTGGTTGTGAACCACGCTTTTATTGTGCTTTTAAATATTTTTTTTTTTTTTTTTTTTTTTTTTTTTTTTTTTCAGAAAACGTGGTTCACAACCACGCTTTTGCTGTTCACCATGGAAAGCGCGGATGACAACCACGCTTTAACCGAAATACAGTTTTTAAGGAAAGCGTGACCACTCACTGTTGATTATTATTATTATTATTATTAGTCAATCCACATTTTATAGTTTGCTAAATCATCTTGTAGATCTCTATATATAAATTATTCATATAAAATATCGTATTGATAAATAATCTTAGTTACCAAATTTTATTATTTTAATATTTAAAAATAAATTATATAATTTGAAAATTATGTTTCACATCCATTATTTTTTTTAAAAAATGATAAAATTATATGTACGATTATTAGATCAATTTGATATTTACATAAATAATTTATACATTAAATTTTTAAAAAATAAATAGCATGCATTGTCTAAAGAGTAGTGAATTGTGTAAAAAATGTAAATTAAATATTTGTTTAATTTACTTGATATTTTTTAAATTGTTATTTAAATATAAAATTTTAAATAAAATTTTATTTTGTTATATAATTCAAATATGATTTAAAAAAGATCGATGATGGACAAAAATAAAAACAACAAATAAAAAATTTAAAAATAAAAATTAAAAAAGAAGAAGAAAATAATGGTCTCGAGACACGCACCCTCCCAGAGAACATTTTGCGCACTTTCGGAGAGATTTTGTTGGGGCTTTCCCCAACCTAAGCCCTTATACGAATTTATTTCCCAAACTAAGCCTACTTTTGCAGAATTTTCGAAACTAAATATTTGTTGCTACGAAATATTTAAATAAAACTTCACACAGCATATATAAAGTATCTAATTTGCTAATTACTACTACGAACAGGAAAACAAAATAAAGGTATGACTATAACACTTATAACACTTTAGAACGTCGTAGCTAGTTCAAACATAAGTATCCCACAAAAATAATTTGTGGAAACATTCAACATAACATAGAACATAAAATAAAGCGACGAGTACAATACTTAACAGTTACATAGACAAATATTAGACAAACCTTTCACAAACTCATTGTCGAAAGAGTTATTTTAACATACACAACATATAATTATGGATAACCTAATATAATTTAGTAGATAGATAAACGCCTAATCCTCGCTCAAATCGGCAATCTCAGAGTCCGAACAATCAGAGAGCTCAGGGTCAGAGAGAAGTGCAGGATCGTCTTTGATAGCCTTGATAGCCGCAACATTTGGTGCTGTTCCGTCCTTCTTGGCATCTGACTTAAGTATAGATAGTTCCATATCGCGGGCTGACCTACGGAGCATTTGAGAAATCTCACGTCGAAGTCTTTCACATAGTCGATCAACATTATCTGGATCTTCCTTTTGGATCTGAACTGAACGTGCTTTCGGCACCTTTAGTCGATTTTCCCGACATAATCTTTCCATTTGCACTCGCTCTATAAATAGTGCGGGCCACTTCAGAAGCCTAGCGTCTGCTAAACCATATCCTGTTTGATTATCAGATGGATCCTCTACGAAACCACATGGATCTCGATAGTACTTGGGCATGACAAAATGTCGCTTCCCAAACCTATCATGATAAGCACAAGAGGCATCTAACAAAGTAAATGGTGTTTCATCTTCCGCATCGCCACTTCCCCTTCCCGTTCCTGTTCCTCGGCATGAACTCTCACATCTTTCGAAGTTCCTACCCCCTGCGAGTCCCCTTCCTATTCCTCTTGCTCGTTGTGAACTCTCACCTCTGCGATTCCTACCCCCTGCTGTGAATCTATACTCCATTTGATTTTTTCTTAATAGATGAACGATAGTTTCCTAGGGCGAACTGAGTGGAAAGGTTGTGTGTTTACCATCACTCTTTCAGTCCTTTATATAGTTGTTTGTCAACACTATTGCCATGTGGTCGTATTAATGTGACTTAGATAGATTCTGAAATGTGAGGAAAAAACAAAGCATCTAAGTCGCGCTGCACAAAGTCACATGCATCACTGCATATGAGGAAAAAAGTCACAAAGTATATAAATGACAAAGTCAGAAAGCCACATGCATCATAGCATCACTGCATAAGTCACATGCATCACTGCACAAAGTCACATGTATCACATGCATCACTGCATCGCTGCACAAAGTCACATAGTATCTGAGGAAAAAACAAAGCATTCAATTTATTACGTCTGTTAAAGTCACTGTATCACTGAGAAATGTTGGACGTATCACTGCGCCGAGTTACAATTTATTATCGTACCATAGCTACTGTGCCCATGTGAATTTCTGCAATTCATAATGGGATGAGGGGGTGTCAGAACAAAACAACAAAACAATTAGACCTTTTGTGTTTAAAAAGCCACCCTATGCAGCTTCAAATAGATTCATAACGTTGAAGATAAAATATTATAGAGTTAGAATGTATTGAAGATTAATTTGTAGTAGAGTTAAAATGAATGGGTTTTTCGATGTATAGAACTTGAAAGTGTTACAGATAAAAGCTAGCCTAGTATGCAGACAAGAACAACACCGACTTAAATCAACACATAGTTAACTTCAAATTAAATTAGTCAAATTTCTCCAATTAAATTAAATGAAATATGTAAGGTGAAAAGTGAAATTAAATTTCTAAGCAGATTTGAATTTTGCTTAAAACCTTCAGATATGCACTGAGTAGTAAATAAAAGTCGAAATGACAACTCCTATAAAGTTGATGCATAGTTGTTCAGGTCATAAAAGTTGACGTGACAACTCTGATGCATAGTTGTTTATAATAATTTCAAACATACAGCTACCATGTGTAATGGCTTCGCAATGCTTATACACGAGTTATCAATAGACAGAGAAATTTGTAACGAATCTTGACATGTGTACTTATAAATGTAGTGATTTCATAAACTTCAGGTTCATATAACAAATAGTTGAAATACATCCGTAAGTTAGATGAACAATAACATTGTCTTACACTCCAGTAACGAAGATACGACACAACATACAAATATATATGAAAGATAAAGGTGTTTGATTTCTTATTTCTCATCTGACATGTAGTAGTCAGAGAGATATTTTTCATTGTTTAAGACATTATTTCGCTCAATCACTGTCAAATCTCTGTTGCTTGCTTCTGCCATTTTGATGGCTAGCTGAAGCATGAAATGTCGACATCTTCGCATCAACATTCTGTTGTTCTCCTTCTTAATTCTGTTAACTGCTTTTTCATAGTCACTCACATTTCGTCTAGCCATGGTCAATGAATGACAATGAGGTATCGGTGCCCCAAAGTTACGTAGATCATTAAACAATCCTTCTTGTTCCGTTACCCTGAACGCCCATTCTACTCGGATACCAACATAATAATCCTTTGGACTCGAGTACTTTTCGCTCTTATAGTCATAAGTAAATGGAGGTAGTAGCCACACTTTCGGATTTCTTTGACGGTGTGAACTTCCTGCACCTCTTGAAGACATTGTTCATAAAATAAAAAAATTAATAATAATAGTAATTGTAGATATAATACTATTGTTATGACTTGAACAAACATCATACTGGAGGTAGCGCTATTTATAGACATCATACTGGGGGTTAACTAGAGATGACCTGGTGACGATAATTGAGATGTTGGGGCACTATGGAAGAAGTGATACTCGTGATATTATTTTATCTTATTCATTTCATACAATCCTGAGTACTCGTGACTTTGTGTGCCTGTGATGTTGTCACGGACGTGGTTGTCAGATAAAATTATAATTGTAGGTCATCTTTTTCGCAATGCAATCCCTTCATATTCGAGCAGTGAGTTGTCAAATTAATCAGTAATACAGTGAGTTGTCACATCGCCACATTAAACTATTTTTTCATGCTTGCTTTTTTAATACAGTAAGTAGTCACTTCGAACTGACGATTTTAGTACAAATTGGTGTTTTCAAAAAATTATAATTAAATCATAAAATGAAACAACGGCTTTAATTTTCTTTGTTTTAAAGTAATACTGTTCATAAACAACTATGAAATAGAGTGCAAGTAAATACACAACCTTCCAACTCACTTCGACCTACAAAACTATCATTGATTTTTTCACCAAAACAATGTTCAAAACAAAATAATAAAATGGCCACCTGATATGTAAAGAAGATTGGCACTGCAGCCTATATTTTATCTTATTTTCACTTAATGAAACTTCACAGCCATTCTCTTTTCTCCTCTTTGCATTTTCTGCTTCTTTTTGTATTCGGTAAATTACACTTCACTCCTTCAGTCCTTTATATAGGTCCTGTTTGGTAAGGCTTATTTTTAGCTTATTTCAGCTTTTAGCTTAATTTAAGCTATTTTGATGTGTTTGGTTCAGCTTAACAATACAGCTTATAACTTTTTGTAAGTCAAAAATCAACTTATTCTTTAAGTGGGGGAGGAGAAACTTAATTTATAAGTCAAAAATCAGCTTATGTTCACAGCTATAAGCTATAAACTGTTAAGTTATAAGCTATAATCACTTTTCCACAGCTCTACCAAACGGGGCCATAATTGTTTATCAACACTATTGCCATGTGGTCGTATTAATGTGACTTAGATGAATTCTGAAATGTGAGGAAAAAACAAAGCATCTAAGTCACGTTGCACAAAGTCACATCCATCACTACATGTGAGGAAAAAAGTCATAAAGTATATAATTTACAAAGTTAGAAAGTCACATGCATCACTGCATAAAGTCAGATGCATCACTACATCACTGCACAAAGTGACATGCATCACTGCATCACTGCATCACTGCATAAAGTCACATGCATCACTGCACAAAGGCACATGCATCACATGTATCACTGCATCTGAAGAAAAAAGTCACATATATCATTGCATGTGATGCGTCACATGCATCATTGCATCGCTGCACAAAGTCACATAGCATCTGAGGAAAAAACAAAGCATACAATTTATTACGTCTGTTAAAGTCTTTGCATCACTGATAAATGTTGGACGTATTATTGTGCCGAGCTACAATTTATTATCGTATCATAGCTATTGTGCCCATGTGAATTTCTGCAATTCATAATGGGATGAGGGGGTGTCAGAACAAAACAACAAAACAATTAGACCCTTTGTGTTTAAAAAGCCACCATATGTAGCTCCAAATAAATTCATAAACGTTGAAGATAAAATATTATATAGTTAGAATGTATTGAAGATTAATTTGTAGTAGAGTTAGAATGAATGGGTTTTTCGATGTATAGAACTTGAAAGTGTTATAGATAAAAGCTAGCCTAGTATGCAGACAAGAACAACACCGACTTAAATCAACACATAGTTAACTTCAAATTAAATTAGTCAAATTTCTCCAATTAAATTAAATGAAATATGTAAGGTGAAAAGTGAAATTAAATATATTGTCAAGGCAAAATAAATTGAATTATATTTGTATGCGGAAAAATGAAATTAAATTTTTAAGCGGATTTGAACTTTGATTAAAACCTTTAGATATGCACTGAGTAGTAAATAAAAGTTAAAGTGGCAACTCCTATAAAGTTGATGCATAGTTGTTCAGGTCATAAAAGTTGACGTGACAACTCTGATGCATAGTTGTTTACAATAATTTCAAACATACAGCTACCATGTGTATATGTGGTATAAATATCGCATCATACCACAACAAAAGTTTTATAGCTATTTTGAGCGATATTATCATGAGATATACGATGGTTGGTCTATATTCAGCAATGGGTCGCTATTGGGCTGCAGATGGAGATGAATTTCAATACCCATTAAATCCAAATTTGCGTTACTCACATGCTGCCGTCAATACCATGAGAGTTGAATGGGAATTTTGCATAACTCGAGCAAACGTTCTTGTTGAGCTATGTCGTGAAGTTAATATTAAATTTTCTTGTCGGTTAGCCATGCGTATGCCAACTGACACTCTACAGTTGTTGCAAAGGGCATTGCATCATATCCGCGACAAAGTTAATCGCATGACCCAACGTTTGCAAAGGTCCGAACTAATGAAGACCACAAATAAGCGTGCCGAAGATGGGTTAATGGATGATGCACACCAGTACTTCACCCGGAGCATGGATGTTATGTATGAATCTGATATTCAGATGTCAGATGATGATGATAATGAATGAAAATGTTTGGATGAATGACCAAACCATTTATCTTGTAATGGATTTGTAATGCTTATCCACGACTTATCAATGAAGGGAGAAATTTTAATAGTTTTTGAATAGTTCTTGTAATTCTACAAATAACAAATACCTTTGCTTTCTCTTCGTTATTGTTATTTTGAAGAACGCTACTTCAACTAGGCTTTCATGATTTCATGCATTATTGATGTGAAATATAATGATGATACTGAATGAAGTTGGTTCCATGTATGACCAAACGTTTTCATTCATTATAATGGCTTTGCAATGCTTATACATGAGTTATCAATAGGAAGAGAAATTCGTAACGAATCTTGACATGTGTACTTATAAATGTAGTGATTTCATAAACTTCAGGTTCATATAACAAATAGTTGAAATACATCCGTAAGCTAGATGAACAACAACATTGTCTTACACTCCAGTAACAAAGATACGACACAATATACATACGACACAACATATAACATTGTTTAAGACATTATTTAGCTCAATCACTATCAATTGTCTGTTGCTTGCTTCTGCCATTTCAATGTAGTAAGTTGTCACATCACCACAGTAAACTATTTTCTGATGCTTGCTTTTTTAATACAGTAAGAAGTCACTTCGAACTGACGATTTCAATACAAATTGGTGTTTGCAAAAAATTATAAATTAAATCATAAAATGAATTAGAGGCTTTAATTTTCTTTGTTTTAAAGCAATACTATTCATAA
Source organism: Camellia japonica (assembly GCA_030407325.1). Taxonomy (NCBI): domain Eukaryota; kingdom Viridiplantae; phylum Streptophyta; class Magnoliopsida; order Ericales; family Theaceae; genus Camellia; species Camellia japonica. Next base: position 92,012,222 of record JAPPVO010000002.1, read on the forward strand.
ACAACTATGAAATGGAGTGCAAGTAAATACCCCCAAGTGTCTTGAAATGCCCATGAGTTAAGTTAATTTAGATAAAATCGAAATTATTTTCTCAGTCGCAGACAGCACTGTGAAACACACCCACAGTGAAGTACCTAGATGTAGAACATGTACCTCAGTCAAAAACTTATGTTGCTTGGGGTTCTTCGAAGACTGAGGGGAGTAAAGTTGAAATACAATTTCAAACTGGGCATGAGAATGAGTCATCCACAGTTAAGTAAGAAGATGTTGAGCATGTACCTCAGTCAAAAACTTCTGCTGCTTGGGGTTCTTCGAATACTGAGGGGAGTAAAGTTGAAATACAATCTCAACCCAAGCATGAGAATGAGTCACCCACTAATATCTGGAGTTGTAATAAAAATAGCCAGTCCAATGGTGGTAACGAGTCGGCTGTTGACAAAAATCATATTTTGGGGAACGACACAACGTCAAAGGCAAATGGTTGAGGGTCCAGTAGAGGGAGTTGGGGTTCTTCGAGTGAAGAGGGCCACAGTGATGATAGGAATGAAGGAATGTGGGGTTGGGTGCTGGATAAAACTATTTGTTATTACAGAATTTGGGCCCAGTTGGAGGGTTAATCTATTCTATTATTAAAGGGGAACACCAATTTTGATGTCACGAGTTTGAAGCCTGGCTTACAAATTTTTTTCTGTTGTTCCTAAAATGACCATAACTTGTTAAATAATCTATTATTTTAAAACTTATATCAAATTGTAATTATGGGTAAAATCGTAAATTACCAACTCAGTAAATAGCTTCTACTTTTCCACTTCCCACATTTTAGAAACTATTGTGCAGTTCCACGTTTCACCATCTTCTCTCTTTTTTTATTGTTTATTTTTCTCATTTTATATTTTAAATTTATGACAAACTGTTGTGTAAGTTCCACGGTTCATCATTTTCACTCTATTGAAAAACTAAAATTTGTTGTTTTTTTTTTGGAGACAGACTAATCAAGAATTTTTTTCTTTCTTTCTTTCCTTCTGTTTTTTTGGGGGAAAAAAGCAGAGTATATTAAATTTGTGTTTTTGTTTTCTTAATGTTGTATGTGTATGTGTGTGCACATTGTTTAAAAAAATCAATGTTCTTAAAATTTTTATTATATTATCAGGTTCTGTACCTTTTTTTTTTTAGGTAGTCTTATGTAATCTGAAATTTGTGTGTGTGTGTGTTTCAAAAAAAAAAATTGTTCTTAAATTTATCATTATGTTATCAAATTCTTTGGAAAAAAAAGAACAGAATAATAAATAAAATTTATGTAATTATTTATTTTGTGTTTTTTGTAAAGAAATAATTATATACTTAAAAAAAATTATTTAAAAAAAAAACTGTATAAATAATTATATAGTTTATTATTATAAAATGAAAATTCACATGGTACCAAATGCAGCACAACTTCAATCTCTTATGTATATTGTGGGGAAATGGTTTGGAAATACTCTTCCGATCCTAGGGGACGCTTGCGATCCTCAGCTAGCCACCTGAAAAGGAATGAACACTCCGGTCGGGGGTGTCGGAATTAGCACTCCGACGGATAAGTCAATGTATACTCTCTTGATTGCTTGTATCTTAAGTTAAGCATCCTAGTTCTCACATACCTCTTTCTGGCTGATGTTCTTCTATTTATATCTTTTCTTTCCTGGGCCTCGGGGTTGGGCCCACTTTCGATTCGCCGTATAACTATTTATTCGGCTCCTTTTGTTGCAAACCGCTTTCCACTCGGCCCCCTTAACCAACCGGCTATTTGGCCGACTAGGGCCGAATGCGATGTATATATTTCGACTCCTGGTCCAATTATTCGGCCTAGTTACATCTCTTATTATTCGGCCCCCACAATTGCGCCCCAAGCACTCCACTAACGACAGTTAGTTGGAGTGTTTGGTTTTGAACTCGAAAAGTCAAAGCCGAAATTCGGCGACTGACCTCATTCCAACGCAGATGTCTGAGCACACACCTCTCGGTTATCATTTCAACTTCCCGCCCCTTTGTACACTTCTATTTATTGTGATTTAAAACTTCGACGTCTTTTCAAATACATACACATTTTTAGGTGCTCGTCGCTGGACTGCCTTCCGAATTACCTCTGCAACTTCCTTTTCTTCATTATCCCCTTCGTCTTTTGTAAGTTCTCTCCCTCTCTGCTTTGAGTCCTTTTTCCTGGTTTGTTTTTGGTTTAGCATACTTCTATAGGCTGAAGGAAATGGCAAAACATTTGAAAGATCTCCTCTCTTCGGATCGAATTTCTGGCTTTCGACGCCATTTTTCCATTCCTGATGACGTCCGTCTATCACTCGTGACCGACGGCACCCTCGATATAGAGAGGGCTGATGAAACCACAATCTTCTTTCCTCTCCTATCAATCGCAGAGGGTGGAGTCCATTTCCCCCTTCACCCATTCCTTAGGGCAGTGCTTTGCCAATGGGGTCTAATCCCTTTCCAACCCAATGTCAACTTTTTTAGAATCGTAATGGGGATTATAGAGCTTAACCGTCGCCTTAGGATTAACCTCGGCATACCTGCTATTCGGCATTGTTATGCCTTGGCCAAGTCTTCTGGTCAGCATGGACGTTATTTCCTTAGGGCCAAGGACACCGACCATCAATTAGTGACTATGCTTTCTAGTTCTGGGAAGTGAGTCGATGATGTTATAGTCGTTGTCCAAGGTAACTGGGAATTCGGCGAAGGCGAGGATTGCCTCGATTCTATTCCTAGACGGAGGGGCGAACCAGGTGGCCGTATAGCTTCTTGTGTTTATTTTTTATTATATTTATAAAGCTTCATTTTTAAGACCTCATGGTTTTGCTTGTGCAGGAAACGATTTGAAAAAAGTCTTGACTTCAACCGATGACGCCGTTCTTTTAGAAATCAAAGTCGCGCTCAAATATTTCGGCCGTTCGAGTCTTCAGAAACAAGAGAGGGCTGCCCACGTTCTGCTTCGCTACGAGCCGACATATACAACCTTTTCGGCGGCAGAAAACATTCAAATTCCGAAGGGTAAAGAGTTTCTTACCGCTCTTATTTTGACCGACTTCAAAAACTTGCGGCAAGTTGGTTTCGAGGGGTCCGATTCGGAGCATGCGGAAGTAGCTGAGGTTGCTGAGTCAGATCAGTCTGAAGTCGAAGTAGACGAGGCTTTGAAGTTGGCCTTTGAGAAAGCCGGCCTCAATTCAGTCGACCCTTCGTCCACTTCGGGCCGAGGAGACCTTTCATTTGACAACATTTTTAATGGTTTAGAGGACCTTCTCGGCGCATATCCTGAAGACATGGCTGTGTTAAGCCTCACACAACTTGCCAAAAAGAAAAACGTGAAAAGGATGGCCGCGCGGCGAAGAGCAGAGGCCATTCGATCTGAAATGCCACCTGCCGCTGAATCTTAGCCCTCCCTGCCTGTTGCCAAATCTCAGTCCTCCTTGCCGCCGAATCTCAGCCCTCTCGAAGTGCCGAGTCCGAGGCGGTTGTGCAGATTAATGAAGAGGCTGAGCGGACGGAGAAGCGTCCAGCCGAGGTTGAGGCTGGCTTTGAAGAAAACCGTGTTGACAAACGGCCGCGTTTAGAGGAATCAGATCTGATTGTGCCTTTCGTCATTCAACCAAAGATAAAGAACATGCTGATCCCTTCTGACGCGTCGGCTATTAAAGACCCAGCCGTGGCGTTGAGCATGGCTACGTTCGTCTCATTGCCGGCTGACAAGGCGGCTTTTCGGGCAGAGCCGGATCTTCTGGCAATAGCATTAGCCGCTCAATCGGCTCTTTTGGTATATACCTTGACCTTGTTCTTCCCTTTTATCCAAATATTGTTTTGGTTTTAATTTCTTATTTTGCAGACGGTCGGGAGGATAGCCGAGATAGGCCGTCGCCAGCATGACGCCATCGAACGACTTGGCCGTTTACAATCAGAAGTTGAAGGCTAGCGAAGCAGGGCCGAGTTTGAAGTGGCGAGGGCGAAGATGGAAGCCGCGAGGGCCGAGGCCGAGATGGAAAGAGTCGAAGGCGGCGAAGGAAGTGGCCGACTCCGAGGCTTCCAAGGCATACGAGGCTAGGCAGAGCGCTGCCCTTGCAAACTATGTGGAAGAAGTCCCCAAATTTGAGAATCAGGGATTCAAACACGGCTGGCTCAAAGCCCTTGCTGCTGTTAATGTGACATTGGCTATGCCGATTCCATACGAGCAAGTGGATGTCGAGCCGCTAGAGTCTGACTCCGAAGATTGATTAGGGCGACCTTTTAGTTGTTTTTGTTTAAGGATTTTGAATGTATTGTTGCAGTCTTTAGTTTAGTAGTTTTCACATGTAAAATTGCTACAATTTGTGCCCAATTTACTAATGAAAATTTTCTTTGTACTTTTGCTATTATTTGTACTTAATTTTGCTATTGATGAATGGTATGAATGATATTGTTTTTTTTGCTATTTTGGATAAAACATTCATGTATGCTTGCCGATTAGATAACTAGGCAATTTAATTTATCCTCGTTGAATAGCCGATCAGATTAATAAATCTCCTCTTGCCCCAGCCAATGCATGAACTCCAAAAAGCCGAATGCTAATAGTTTATGGAGTGGCTGTGGCACAGATCAATCAACATCGGGCTTAGATGCTTGGCCGATCAGATAAATAAATCTGCCCTTGCCCCAGCCAATGCATGAACTCCAAAAAGTCGAATACTAATGGTTCATGGAGTGGCTGTGGCACAGATCGATCGGCATCGGGCTTAGATGCTTGGCCAATCAAATTAATAAATCTGCCCTTGCCCCAGCCAATGCATGAACTCTGAAAAGCCGAATACTAATGGTTCATGGAGTGGCTGTGGCACAGATCGATCGACATCGGGCGTAGATGCTTGGCCGATCAGATTAATAAATCTGCCATTGCCCCAGCCAATGCATGAACTCCAAAAAGATGAATGCTAATGGTTCATGGAGTGGCTGTGGCACAGATCGATCGGCATCGCGCTTTTGGAGTTTAGCGTTAATGAAATCGCCTCGGGAGCGCTGCAAGCATTAGAAATAAATGGGGTGGACTCTTCGCGCCAGTGACTCCGCTTATTGTGTTCAGACTCAATTTAAAACAGTTTGTTGCATAAGGTTAGATAAGTGCGAATGTCAAATAGACTGTTCTTCAACAGCAGAGGAGAAGTGCGAACATTGGCGAAGCTTGATACTGCAATGAATCGCAGCAGCGAACCCACCCGTGCGGGAGGTAGGACGTCCAAGGAACGGGAAAAACGTCAGCCTCTAAGTCATCGAAGTAGATCACCCCGAAAGGAAAAATAGCAACGGGGAAGCTCCCCACGACCGTGATCGAGAAATGAGGCCGACGCGACGCCGCGACCGTTGAGTTTTGCGGTTTTTGTGGGGAATAAACCGATGACGGAGGCGGACTCCATTGTCAACGACCCAGGTGTGGCGGTCGAGTTTGATCAATAGATTTTTCCACTGGAAGTCCAGCAGTCGATGGTTGGTCGACAGGATTTCGAAGTATTTCAAGAGGGCATCCACGGGGCGATGAAAGGGCTGTATACCACTTATGAAGTCGGCATGTGCCTGCGCGCCGCGCGACGAGAAATAGAGAAAAAGGACAAACGAATTCGGAACTTGGAGGCTCGCGCGGAGAAGGCTGAGCGTGAGCTTAGGGAACTTAGGAAGGCTCAAACCACCGAGTCGCGTGCGGCAGGTCAATCTAACCCGGTCGTGGAGGAGAGAGTGACCCAACGGCTGTTAAGTCACGCGATCGCCGATCGGGATACGGCAAGCATGTTTGCCGTGGAAAATGCAAGGACCGTGGGTTATGAAAAAGGCTTCCATGACGGCCGAAGAGTCGGGATAGACAAGACGAAGGAGAAACTCGCAGAGGAGGTGTGCCGATGCGAGAATCGGGGCTTTAGGCACGGGTGGATGAAGGCTCTCCAAGCCTCAGAGGCACTCCAAGGAGCAGGAGTTGAATCAGCGTCGCCATTATATCATCATCATGACTTTTCTTTTGACGCTTTCGAAATTGAGAAGAGCGATGATGAGGGCAATGCCTAATAGAACTAAACATATATTGTAAACGTTCCAACACAGATTGGGCGTCAGCTATGTATCTATTGGATAGTTTAATAAAATATTTTATTTTAAATGTTTGTGTTTGATTTTGAATGTTTACATGCCTAATTAGGCATCTCGTTTCGAATGTTTGCATATTTTAATTGTTTATGCGGTTGCGCCGGCCCAACTTATTCAAGCATTTCATTTTCAATGTTTGTATGCTTTTAAAGTGTAAACGGTTTTTGCCGGCTCAGCTTAACAAAACATTCCACTTTGAATATTTATATGCTTTAACCTTCATGTAGGGCGCTCCGAATTCGGAGTATTATTCGGCCCAAACGTGTTATGCATGGTTGGGGCTCCGATTTCGGAGGCTTTTTGTCGTCCAATCGTGATATCTACGAAGGGCACTCCGACTTCGGAGTCTTATTCGACACAAAGGTGTCATGCGCCGATAGGGTTCTGAATCCGGAGACTTAATCGGCCTAAAGGTGTCATGCCCCGATGGGGCTCCGATTTCGGAGATTGGCCAATTGTGATATCCACGAAAGGTGCTCCAAATCCGGGGACTTTATCAGCTCAAAGTCGTTATGTGCCGATGGGGCTCCGAATCCGGAGACTGTTTGGCCAATCATGATATCCACGAAGGGCGCTCCGAATCCGGAGGCTTTATTGGCTCAAAGGCGTCATGCGCCGATGGGGCTCCGAATTCAGAGACTGTTTGGCCAATCGTGATATCCATGAAGAGCGCTCCGAATCCGGAGGCTTTATTGGCTCAAAGGCGACATGCGCCGATGGGGCTCCGAATCTAGAGACTTTGTTTGGCCAATCGTGATATCTACGAAGGACGCTCCGAATCCGGAGGCTTTATCGGCTCAAAGGCGACATGAGCCGATGGGGCTCCGAATCCGGAGACTTTGTTTGGCCACTCGTGATATCCACGAAGGGCGCTCCGAATCCGGAGGCTTTATCGGCTCAAAGGTGACATGCGCCGATGGGGCTCTGAATCCAAAGACTTTGTTTGGCCAATAGTGATATCAACGAAGGGTGCTCCGAATCCGGAGGCTTTATCGGAACACTTTTGAACTGGATTTCGCAGTAAGTAAACAGGAATCTTTGCATTACAAAAGTGGAATGTGTACATGGTGAACCATTCAAAACTAGTATCATTCCCCACAGGTCGGGTTCCATGATAGAATTTACGCAAGTGCGTTGAATTCCAAGGCTGTGGCAGACTCCTTCCAGACATGTCTTTGAGCCGATATGCCCCTACTCCTGCCATCGAATCGACCTGATAGGGGCCGTCCCAGTTAGGACCCAATTTTCCAAAAGCTGATTTCCTGGCAGCTGGAAGTACTTTCTTCAGGACCAACTCTCCTGGTGTGTAATGGCGTAGCTGAACATGTTGATTGTATGACTTAGCAAGCTGTTGCTGGTATCGTGCCATGGATGCAAGGGCACGGTCTCTTCGTTCTTCGATCAGAATCAAATCCAAAGCCAGCATCATGTCGTTTCGGCCCATATAAAAAACTTGCGATTTTCAGGGTTGGGTGGCCGATCTCCAGTGGTATGATCGCCTGGGTTCCAAAGTATAAAGCAAACGGCGTTTCTCCAGTGGATCGCCTCAGTGTAGTTCGATGAGCCCATAATACACTCGGCAATTCTTTGACCCATTTGCCTTTAGCTTTCTCCAGCCTCTTCTTGATGCCGTCCAAGATGGATTTGTTAGAGGCTTCGGCTTGACCATTGCTTTGGGGGTAAGCCGGCGTGGAAAAGTAGAGCCGGATACCATACTTGCTGCACAGCTCTCGGTAGACGCCACAATCAAACTGGGTGCCATTGTCTGAGATAAGAGCTTTTGGAATGCCGAATCGTGTTATGATATTTCTCCATACAAAGCGCTTAACATCAGTATCTCAAATGTGCGTTAATGCCTTTGCTTCGACCCATTTTGTGAAGTAATCTGTCGCGACAATCAAGTATCGCTTGTTCCCTAGGGCCCTCGGCAATGGTCCTACGATATCCAGTCCCCACTGGGTGAACGGCCAGGGACTGGTGATAGAGCTTAACTCTTCAGCAGACAGATGGGTTAACGGGGAGAACTTTTGGCACTGTTCACATTTTTTCACATAGTATTCGGCATCAGTTCTCATTGTCGGCCAATAATACCCCTGTGTTATAGCTCGATGGGCTAAAGAGTGCCCGCCAGAATGGGCACCACAACTGCCTTCATGTATTTCAGTCAGAATCTCTTCGACTTTGTCCGGGTGTACACATTCCAGGTATGGCCCAGAAAGGGATTTTTTATAAAGCTTTCCTTGCGGATTCAAGTAGTATCGCAGGGCTTTGTTTCGCAGCTTGTGCGCTTCTTTCTTGTCCGCTGGGAGCTGTTTGGAAGACAGGAATGCAGCAATGGGGTCCATCCAATTCGGTCCTGACTCTATGACATTGACTTGGATTTCCTCCGAAGGGCCAATGCTTGGCTCCGGGATGAAACCTACGTCGATGGTCCTTTTAATCTCTAAGTTGATGGCGGAGGCTAGGCAAGCTAGGGCGTCTGCATGTGTGTTCTGATCACGCGTTATCTGATTCAATTCATGGTGGTCAAATTTTACCAGCAAGGCGCTAGCCGATTTCATGTAAGCCGCCATACGGTCATTTTTGGCCGCGTACTCCCCCTTTAGCTAATTGATCACCAGTTTTGAATCGCAAAATACCAGCAAACGCCGAGCACCCAGAAGATGTGCATTCCGCAAACTGGCCAGAAGGGCTTCGTATTCGGCCTTGTTATTTGATGCTTCGAAGCCGAGTTTGACGGCCTACTCAATTATTGCGCCGTCGGGAGCCATGATTACTACTCTGGCTCCGCTGCCCCGTTGATTGGATGATCCATCACAGTACAACTGCCAAATGTCCCCAACATAAATTCTCCAGTTCGGCTTAGGTCGAATTTCGTCAGACGTGAAGTCGGCAAGACCCCCAGTGATTCGGCCACAAAGTCGGCAAGCACCTGTCCCTTGATGGAGGTTCTAGGAAGAAACTGAATATCGTACTGGCCGAGTTCAAGAGCCCACTTTGAAACGCGCCCTGATGCTTCTGCACTACGGAGTACTGACCAAAGGGGGTGGTCCGTTAGCACCCCGATGGTATGCCCCTGAAAGTAATGCATTAGCTTTCTCGCTGCCATGACGAGGGCCAGAATGAGTTTTTCCAATGGAAGGTAGCGTGTTTCGACGTCAACCATTGCCTTGCTCACATAATACACTGGCCGCTGCTCCCCAAGCTCTTCTTTTATCAGTACGGCGCTGACGGCTTGGTCGGAAACTGCCAGATACAAAATGAGCGGGTCACCTGTCGAAGGCGTTGTTAAGAGTGGAATTGATTGGAGGTTGGTCTTGAGGCCGTTGAAAGCGGCTTCACACTCGGTGGACCATTCAAAAGCCTTGCCCTGCCGTAGTGTATGAAAGAATTGTCGGCAGCGGTCCGTGGAACGACTGATGAACCTATTGAGTGCGGCGGCTATCTCGATTAACTTCTGAACCTCCTTGACCGATCGAGGGGAGTCGAGTTCCAGGATTGCTGTGATTTGCCGTGGGTTGGCTTCGATTCCTCGGTGGTTGACAATGTAACCCAAGAATTTGCCAGAGCCGATCCCAAACGCACATTTGGAAGCGTTCAGCTTCATTCCATATTTGCGTAGAATACCGAATGTCTCTTCCAGATCGGCTATATGATTCTGCTCTTCCTTGGACTTGACCACCATATCGTCAATGTACACTTCCATAGTGTGGCCGAGTTGCTCCTTGAACATGGTGGTGACTAGTCTCTGGTAAGTTGCCCCTGCATTCTTCAGCCCAAAAGGCATAACCTTATAGCAATAGGTTCCTCTTGGGGTGAGGAATGCAGTTTTGTCTTGGTCCTCCGGATGCATGGCAATTTGATGGTAGCCTCTGTAGGCATCGAGGAAGCTCATACGCTGATGACGTGCCGTAGCATCTACAAGTTGGTCTATCCTGGGGAGAGGAAAACAATCTTTGGGGCAGGCTTTGTTTAGGTCCGTGAAATCAACGCAGACTCGCCAAGTCCTATTTTTTTTCTTCACAACCACAATATTAGAGAGCCATGTAGGGTAGGTCATTTCCCTGATTGCCTTGGCGTCAAGCAACCGGTCAACCTCTTTAACAATGGCGACAGTGTGCTCTGCGGCTGATTGCCGGCTTTTCTGAATGATCGACTTGCATTTAGGGTCAACATTTAAACGGTGCTGCGAAACAGACGGATCTACACCCGGCATCTCATATGGAGTCCACGCAAATACATCAAGGTTACCGAGCAGGAAGGAAATTAGCTGCTGTCTGTCAGCTTGATTCAGGGAGGCGCCGACCATGAAGAACCTGTTTGGGTTTCCTTTGATTTCAACTCAATCTAGGGCTTCCGTGGCCTTTTCATTTGGAAGCCGCCCAACATCGTCGAGGCTTTCTCGATCCGTCACCTCAATAGAGTTCACTTGCAACTCCTTTGTCATTTTTTCAGCAAGGAGATAACATGCTTGTGCCGATTTCTGGGAGCCACAGATTTGCTCAATGTCGCGTTCTGTCGGGAAGCGTAACAGATGATGATAGGTGCTTGGCACGGCTTGCATAGTATGTAACCAAGATCGCCCCATGATGAGATTATACGGCGATGACAGCTTGACGACCAAGAACTCCACATCCATTGTTCGGGAGCCCGCTCGAACGGGTAATGTGATTTTCCCCAACGGGTATTCTGGATTCGCGTTGAAGCCGAATAGTGGATAAGGAGCCGGAGAAAGATCCGATTCGGAGAAGCTGAGTTTGGTGAATGTCCTGTAATACGTAACTTCTGATGTGCTCCTTGGGTCAATGAGTACGCGCTCAACGGTGAATCGGTTTACGCGTAACTCGATTACCAAGGGATTAATGTAGGGAAGTGTCACTCCAGCCAAATCTGAATCATCAAAAGCAATGCTCGTAGCTTCATGAGGCCGTTTAGCCGGAGTGAGTTGATTTTGAGGGTTGGGATTCGACTGAATCGTATGCACCGCGGATGACATTGGCAGGCTGTATATCATGTGGATCACACCGAGTGGAGCTGAATCCTGTCTCAAGGCTATTGCTTTGGTTGAGTTGCCTTTTCGGACGTACTGTTGTAGCCGACCATCTTGTACTAATTCCTCCAGGTGATCCTTCAATGCATAACAACTCTCAGTATCATGGCCATGATCCTTGTGATACTCGTACCGCCTATCCCGTCTTCGCGTGTCGGGAGGTCCCACCATTTTTGACGGCCATTTGAAGAACGAAAGTGTTGGATTTTGGACATAACCGCGCTGATCGGCTCTGTCAACTCTGTATATTTCTTGTCGGCGCGCCTTGTGCGTTTGTTATCGACTTGCAGTTGTTCATTTGCTCGGTGGGAGCATTGGTCACTTGATCGGCAAGAATCCCATCTCTTGTCTCGTTTAGCTCGATGCCGTGGTTCAGGGCTCTGAGGTGGTACAGAATTTAACGGCTGAGCAATTTGAGAAGGAGCCATTTTGCTGGCCACGTTTCCGGCTTTAACTCGCAAGGCGTCATCTTCTACTTTACAGTACTCCTCAACTTTCTTCATCAACGACCAGACTGTTTTGGGGGGCCGTCTGGTCAAAGAGCTGCGGAGGGCACTGTCGGGATGTAACCCCATCTTGAAGGCGGTAATGGCCATGGAGTCATTGCAAGCATCATCTACTAGATTAAAACACTCCCAATATCGCGCCAAATACGCACGAAGGGTTTTCCCCGGTTGAATCTGCATTGCCCAGAGGGAATCGGCTTGCTTTGGTTGGACCTCATTAGTGATAAACCTTGCCTTGAAGGATTTTTGGAGTTAGTGGAAGCTCTTGATCGAAGCCGGCTCCAGTTTATAATACCACCTGACAGCCAGTGGTCCCAAACTGCTCAGAAATATTCTGCACATAAGAGCCTCGTCATCTGCATGTAGCGTCATGGCTTGCTTGTAATGGCAGATGTGATCGGTGGGGTCTGATTTACCGTCGTACAAAGTGAATGACGGTGCTTTGAATTTCTTGGGTAGCACTGCCTTTGCAATCCGTCGTATAAAGGGATCGTGCTGGTCTTCTTCGTCTGAACTGTTTCTTCTTCGCTTATGCCTTATACGTGGACTCTCTTCAGAGGAACTGGTAGTTTCGGGTCGTTCCTTCTTCTTGGGCTCCGGGGATAATGAGTCAGAGTCGCTATCAGTGTCTTGTTGTCGGGATCGAGGTCGTCCCGGATCTTGGCGTACAGCTTGTTTGGACTTCGCTACTTCCAAGGCCAAATCCTGACGGAGACGTTCGTTCTCAGCAATTATGTTCTCCAACCTCTGTTCGTTTTGTTTTGCTTGTTCCATGATCGCTTGCATTGTCTCAGGTGCTGAAGTCGAGGGTGAGGCGAAGTTCAAGGCGCGTCTTGTGGCGATAGTCTCTGGTCCAAGCATGTTTATTGGAGTGAGGTCGTCTCTCTATGTGGTTTCGTTAGTGACTATCGGAGGGTCTTCCGTTACGCTCGCCATGGATGTATTTGAGTATTCCCACAGACGGCGCCAATTGTGGGAAAATGGTTTGGAAATACTCTTTCGATCCTAGGGGACGCTCGTGATCCTCAGCTAGCCACTTGAAAAGGAATGAACACTCCGGTCGGGGGTGCCGGAATTAGCACTCCGAGGGATAAGTCAGTGTATACTCTCTTGATTGCTTGTATCTTAAGTTAAGTATCCTAGTTCTCACATACCTCTTTCTAGCTGACGTTCTTCTATTTATATCTTTTCTTTCCTGGGCCTCCGGGTTGGGCCCACTTTCGATTCGCCATATAACTATTTATTCGGCTCCTTTTGCTGCAAATCACTTTCCACTCGGCCCCCTTAATCAACCGGCTATTTGGCCGACTAGGGCCGAATGCGATGTATATATTTCGACTCCTGGTCCAATTATTCAGCCTATTTACGTCTCTTATTATTCGGCCCCCACATATATAATCACCCTGTTTAAACCTATTGTGACATCATGATTTGAATATTTGAAGTATTTAGGAAATCATCAAAATAAGTAAGAATAAAAAATTGTAAAATTTTATTTTTGAATAAATAAATATGGCACATTTACATCATCTGTACAAATTTGATTTACAAAAACTATAAATAAAAAAAACTATACACTCCATATCACACCCGCTAATGCCCTAACCTATCCCCAGTCCCACAACCCGACCGTGGACCTCCCTCCTCGGTCTCCTGCGGTTAGACTCTCTGAATATGTGCTCTTCCAATCGTAAATGCGTATCCTGTGGCACTCCCTCCCCTGCATGTGGCCCTCCACTGATTGCCTGTGGAGCCTGTGAGTGTAGCCCTCTCTTTACTACCTGTGCTGTCCCTGGTCCTGTCTCTGGCCCAAGATCGGATACTGCTGTGAGCTGTGAAACTCCCTTATCTGGTGTAACTGTATCACGATTTGCAGCTGGACCTCGACTTTGACCTCTGCCTCTGTCCGCACCCTGACCTCGACCGCGACGTCCGCCACGACCATAACTTCGGCCTCTCTCTCGCACTCTGGGGGGGGGGGGCTTAATATGGGCCTCATTCTCAACGTGGGAGATGTTAGTGAGAACTGCATCATGTGTACTCATGGTCGCGGTTGAACTAGTCTCCACAAAAGTAGGTGTATGTAGTGTGGGACTATGTGATGTACATGTATCAACCCCAACACTACAAACACCTGAACTGTTTGGTGGTGGTAACTGGGTGGGTGAGGTAACAATGTCATGCATGTATCGGGGCGGTGTCCAATCAGGGTCAGCTACATAAGGTATGCCAGTATGCTGGGTAGGATGTACGTGCAGGGAATCTGGAGATATGTATGGGGTAGCATGTGGTGGGGTGACTGATGTCCAAGGAGCTGATGTGGCCGGCGTTGAAGTGGAAGGCACTGACGTGGACGACACTGATGTGTCTGGAGCAGTTGCTGCACTGTGTACACCGTAGTGGCCAAAATGCAGACGATCTCCCCGATGGGCATGCTGGATCGCCTCATACAATAAGTCTCGGATCTCTGCAACGGCCTGTAAGGCATGCTGTCCATCACGTCTGAAAAGGGTGTCCTCAGCCAAGTGATATGACCTCCCAGCTCCAACCACCTGAACAAAAATTCGGACGTATTAGGCTACAGTTGACTGAAAGTAAATCAATTATGATCTTAATAATTATCTGACACATACTATGATACTCACCAATGCCTCAAGATAAGGCCCAACTCCCTGATATCCGGACTCAGACAAGTGGCTCGGATTATCGACTAGTAGGCATGTATGTCGCCGATACCACAACATGTAAGAGTCGGAAGAGGGAAGCACCTCATCGCTCCAGTCAGCCTGTACAATACTATCCCGACGGGCATTCCACAACTGTATATATCGCCTATAAAATAGACTCTAGTCAGTGCCAGCTCGGCCACGCCTATCAGTCACATGCAACTGCCACTCAGTGTCTAACCGATCTGGCATAGACTGGACTTGACCAAACTGTCGGAGGACATGATGGGGGAGATGCCACTCAACCACGTCAAAACAAATAAGTGGCACTCTCGCCATCCATATCTCCTGACCCAATCGGCAGTAGTTTGGGAGCGTACTGAGGACCCCAGCATAAGGCTGCTAGATAAACTACAATAATGACAAGTATATTAAAATTCGCTCATGAACTCAAAACATATACAATGAACAAGACAACTAAAATTAAGAGCAAAATTTCATACCTCGCCCTCGATCATCCGGTCGAACTGGTCTCTATAAACTACGACAACGTGGGTCGATACGACCTCGTGGCCGAAGTCAACCCTCCATCGGCTACCTCGAGGTCCGGGTGGCAACTGCACGTCTCCCTGGCCAATGGGAAGCTCACTAGGAGCAACCACTTGCCGCCTAGATGGGGCAATGCAAATCAATCTCTCCCATGCCCAAATATGCAATAGTTTGAACGCAATTACAATACTGATATATGTCATACAATATGAATTAACATGTAATAAAATTCTTACTAACCTGTAGCAAGACAAGTGGTCCTCCGATCTCCTTTGCACCCACCTGAGCTGCTTGATATAGCATCCTATACAAGCATGCCAAAGCCGCGCCACCCCAGCTGTACTGGCCGATCTCGTCAATGTCTCTCAGAAGTGGCAAGTACATCAGCTTGAGCAGGTTCTGTGACTTATCAAGGAGAAGTACCCCCCCAATAAGCCACAGAATATATGCTCGGGCATGCTGCTGTACTAACTCATCTGGAGCCTGATTTGGAAGAGGACCAAACTGCTCGACCAGCCATCTCACCCTCAGTCTACCTGCCTGTAAGTCTGCAGGTGTAGGTGCTACTCCCAATAGCTCACCACATAGAGCTATCCACTGTTCCCTCGTCAATGATGGGTCAACACCGGTAACTGCTCGCCCATCAATCTACAGACCATATAGGACAGACACGTCCTGCAATGTGACGGTGGCCTCTCCGATCGGGAAATGGAATGTGTGAGTCTCTGTGCGCCACCTCTCGACGAGAGAAGTGATGAGTGGGTGGTCCAGTCTAATATGCCCGATACGGTACACACCATAGAATCCCGCGTGTAGTATATACTGCAAGACTCTATGGTCTAACGGATGCTCCCACAGGCTAGAGTCTGCCTGCCGGCATGTCAACATGGTGCATGCCTCGTCCTGCATAACAGAATAACTAGTTTAAATAATAGCATTATCACGTAATATAAAACAAAATGCAGGGTATTTTAATTGTAAGCGTAAAGTCCAACAAACGTTATTGCATACCGGATGCTCCCATATACGGTCGGCCCGATGTGGATGACTGAAAAGTGGGACCTCCTCAGGTAGATGTGCCATGAAGTCTGTATAAGTAAAATACTATATCATAACAATAAAAGTCTCATTTAATCATAACAGAAAACTGTAATTATTCCATAAATTACGATTTGTAAAAGAAAAGTATGCTCAGCTATTTCAAAATTTAAATTTGTGTGATACTATATATGGAAGCAATTCACTAAAATGTAATTAAATTGTATTTCAAAAAACTCTATTGGTTAACTGTAATTTAACTATAACAATTAAACTCTAATTATTCCATACATGACGACTTAAAAAAAAAATGTGCTCGGTTATTTTAAAATTATAAATTTCTGTGCCACTAACATGGAAGTAATTCACTAAAATCTAATTATAATAATAATAAAAAAAACTCTAATTATTTCATAATTTATGATTTTTAATATATATATATATATATATATTTGTACTTTAAGATTTAAAATTATGTGTCATTAAATATGATAAACAATTCAACAGAACCTACCGTTATCTATGCTATAACTAATATAGAAATCTTTTCCAAAATAATTTTAGGGTCTCAGTTACATAAGCTTAATAATGACCATGAATATAGTGCAGTAACATGTGGATAGTTTTCCTACATAAATATTTGCCAAAAAATTTAATGAGAATTTTTTTTTTCAATAATAGTTTGATGATTACATTTATGACATATTTGACAAAACTTAATTATTGATGTTGTAATGCTAAAAGTTTGAATAAAGTATAAATTTTTTAAATTACATAAATTTATTCTTAAATTGTAAATGTGAAAAATGTTTGCAGCATTTGAACAAGTACACAATAACAAACATAGGCCTATGTGCTACAGTTAAATATTTTTGCATACATATTTAGTTTAATTTATTTTCTTAGTATGTTAGTTGTAATTTTTTTTTAATATAAAACAATTACAATATATAAAGAATTAAAGATTAAAAATGATCTATTACAAATAAAAAATGATCTATTTAAAGAATTAAAAATTAACAATTACAATATAGTTGAACATGTGGTCATTTGCATTACAAGCTAAAAATTCACACGGGCTGTCCAATTACAATCTCACAATTAAAAAGCGCAACTGTTTTACAATTTTACAATCACGAAACTCATGTAAGCATTACATAGTCTTCATCGACCAAGCTGCGCTGGACATGTTCGCCTGTCATGACTTGTTTGCTGGCATTCATTGCAACGAGTGGTCAAACGCCTATCTGAGATATCCATCTCATTCGGAATACGGGACATAGATTTACGACCCCGTTTTACTTCTCGCAGATGAAGTACATTAGGCATTAAGGTCCACTGCGGATCATCCCAATAATCTTGATGCGGTATTGGATCGAATTTAGTTTCCCAAACCCTCATGTATACAGGAAGCCTATATACTGATCAACGTACTCGAATGGATTGTCACCGTATTCAGACATAACAGCGAGCATATGAGAACATGGATAGTGTCTTATCTCGTATTTGCCACAATTGCACGTGGGTTGATTTATACGCACAATCTGTGTATTGCGACCTCGTCCATGGCGAAAAGATGCTTGCACCTCAAATACGCGGCGGGGCCTATTAGACAATATTGATACAAACTAATTAAGTTCATGTTTTTAGGTGTAATTAACTTCACAACATAATAATACCAATTTACTTTACATTACAAACTAACCTGTCATACGACATCAACTGGAAAGTTTTTCCCCTTGCGATGCTCTCCTCGATAGTTTTTTGCATCTCTCTAGGGTATTGGAACTCATTCCGTACATCTATTTTTGCTTGGGCTCCCATCTCGTCAAAATATTTTATGAGCCGTCGAAATGTAAACTCAACCATAGCTGAGATAGGTAAGTTCCTTGCACCTTTCAAGACACTATTGAAGCACTCAGCGTCGTTGCTGGTCAATACCCCCCACCATATCCACCGTCATACGCAAGGGCCCACTCCACAGGATTCATCTTGCGGACCCAATCGATGGCATCTTGGTTAATAGCTTGTATCTATTCTAAGTAAGCATTATACTTACGTCATTGATTTGTACTCCCTGCTTTCCATAGAAGTTGTTTCAGCTCCTTATTTTTAAACTTTGTGTTAAAGTTACTACAAACATGTCGAAGGTAGTGCCGATGATATCCAACAAATTGGAGCGATGGATTCAGCCAATGCCGCCTCACAGCAGCTAAAATACTCTTAGCTCGATCAGATAACAAAGTCACTTCCTATCGATCCATGACAATATGTTCCTTGATATTTGAAATGAAGAACGACCAAGACTCCAAACTCTGCTTGTTGACAACAGCGAATGCAAGCGGTAATACCTTGCCATTGGCAGTGACGATGGTTGCTACAAGCAACACACCAGTGTATTTGCCGTATAAGAATGTACCATCTATGGTTATAACAGGCCTACAATATCTGAATCCATCGATGACGGGTTTGAAAGACCAGAAAACAAAGTGGAAGATGGGCATAATGGTTGTACCTCCGGTATATCTATGCTTCCATTGAACGATGGTGCCAAGATTAGATGTTTGTAATGCATGCATGAATTTAGGCAACTGCCTATATGATTCATCCCAATCCCCGAATACCATTCTAATTGCCTTTGCCCTTGCATGCCACGCCTTCTTGTATGATATACTGTAGTTCATGGTCTTTTTGATATCTTCGATGACATTCTTAATTGGCATATTAGGTTCATTCTGCATACGACAATCAAATATGAGTTGGATTATTTGGGTGTGAACACTATAAATAAACAAATATGTATATATATATATAAACATTTATTTTTTATACTCACCGCAACTTGTCCCAAAAGATGAGAAGTAATGTAACTGGAGCTAATATTAGTGTGGTCCCTGTTCATTCGTGGGTATAAACAATGGTGAGGACCCCTGTACTGCTTTATTTCAAAAAGACCATGTTTCCTACTAAGAGATGCACGCAACCACCAATTGCAATCGTGCTTGCAAGCAGACACCCAAAGGTCTCGCTTGGAGGTTACGACCTTATACTCTCGATTATTTGTTGCATGGTACAATTTCACAGCATGTAAAAGTAGTTTCTTATCAATGAAAACCATCCCTTTGTCCAACTCCGGATTTTCAACGTTTCAAATTCGGTTATGGGGAACGACATCACGGCTACTCATGTCAAAATCACCACCCATGTGAAAGTTGTCATAGAAAGGGATTTCAGGTCTAGGTGGAATGGGGGCATTTTCAGGGTCAACGGGAGCGTCGTCATTATCTTCTTCATCATTATCATCTAATCCGCCCAATAAATTTTCTACATCACACATTTCATTCTCATCATCCTCTAAGGCGACATCAGGATCGTACATGTCATTGTCAGCAAACTGCACATAGTTCACTGTTTCTGCCATATTACCAACAACTTCAATTGGAGTGGTATGATGGCTGCAGGTGGGCTCATCTTCCGTGTTATTGTGAAATTCAAAATCATATCCACCACGTGCACTTGATTCCACACCATGGCCCTCAAATGGCTATTGTGTGTAGCCCACTGCATAACATTGATCTGATGCATACATAGGATACTGAAACGCTGTCGTGTCAATCCCATGTGTCAGCAATGTTGTGAACGGACGAGAATCCATCTGTGTCATATTCGGGACATTCTGTACAACCTCTTTATCAATGTTGTTCTACAAAACAATTCCTTTCTCAAAGTAATAATTTTGCAATGCAAGATTCAAAATCAATTGCAAGAATGATAAAATGAAATAGCAATGCAAAATGTACAATGCCTTAATATAGTTCCATTTTCAATTCCACCACACAATCCCCCATTGTGATGAAATTCCCACATCTCTTATCATTGTAACATCATAATACATTTTACAAGAGATAATATAACAATATCATCATTCATGCATTCTCTACATATTAATCATCATTTTTAAAATTTGGTTTTTCCAAGACAAACAACAATAAGCTATTCCTCAAGCTTCCCTAATCAACAATTCTCATTTTCTAATGAAATTTTCTCATTTGATACAACTATAGAAATTTCCTCCATCATTTATTCACATAACAATTTATCAAGCATAAATTTCACAATATCTCAACGTCTTTCTCAAAACCCTCAAATTTCTAGGGTTTCCACCAAAAACTAGGGTTTTGTTCCATTTTTGAAAAGATTTTTTCAAAATAACACCCACACTTTAGAACATAGCTCATATTCTCAAAACGTTTTGAGAAAAATAGGGAAAATCCACTTTTACAATCATCTAGGGTTCATCAACCCAAAACCATAGTCCAAACATGTAAGAAATACCCTAAACAAGGATAAACTTGCAACAAACATATATATATATATATATATATCTAAGAATGTCCCTACCTCAAGCTTGGAAGAGAAAGGAGATGAAAACCCTAGAACTCAATGTTGATGAAAACTCGATTCAATCGGTGTAAACGTAGCTCTCGTCGCCCTCTTCGATTTGGTGTAAAATTCCCTCTCAATTTCTTGGAGATTTTTCCTAAATCTTATAGAGAAGTTTGGATTTGGGTATGTTTGTAGTAGGAATGGCAACGGGGCAGGCCGGGGCCGGGGACTACACTCCCCGTCCCCGATCCTCGAAAGTGCTAAATTTCCCGTCCCCGCCCCCAATCCCCGGCAGGGAACCCATCGCTGCCCCCTAACGGGGATTGGGTATCCCCGATGCCGAAAAATCCCCGAATTAAATAGAATATCAGATTATTATTATTTTTTTTTCAAAGGTAAGATTAAGTAATCTGTAAAAGAAGCTAAAACAAATCCACCCAACATGGCAACATCAGTGACTCCATCATCATCAACATCATCATTATCACTAACAAAAAATAATAATAACAAAAAAATCAAACAAATGTCCATTTTTGTACTAGATCGAACCAGATCTGGGGGTTTTGAACTAGATCTGAGGAAGATGGGTGACTGTGACGGACGACGATGGGGAGAGGGGAGGAGGACAGCGATGATGGGGGGAACGACGATGGCGATGGGGAGGGGGGGAGGATGACAGTGGCGATGGGGAGGGGGGAGGAGGACAACAGCTGTGGGGAGGAGGGACAACGGACAGCGGCGATGGGGAAGAGGCTGACGATCGGCGGTGATGGGAGGAGGGAGATCGGCGATGGAGGGACGACGACGACGCTGTGAGAGCAGCTGCGCAGAGAGAGAGAGAGAGAGAGGCTGAGACCAGAAGAGAGAAACGAAATTCATGTTTTGAAATGCATGTGAGTGACTCAGAGTGAGGCAGAGTCAAACATTACATACATATATGGGGAATATTCGGGGAGTTATGCGGGGATAATTCGGGGACGGGGCCGGGACGGGGATGGGGTTGGGGTACCTATCCTCGTCCCTGGCCTGAAAAGAGTAGGGGATTTAATTTTTAATACCATCCCTGGCCCTATGGGATAATTTTCGGGAAAAACCCGTTATAATCGGGGTCGGGGGATCGGGACCCTGTCGGGCCGAGTTGAAATTGCCATCCCTAGTTTGTAGAGAGAAGGAAGAGAAAATGTGGATATATATATATAATAGAGAGAGAGAGAGAGAGATGAGTGAAAAAGTGTCTCAAACATGTTTTTGGCATCAATTTTGAGGAAATGGGCTCAAAATTCAAGGCAGACGGGTCAAAATCCGTACGAGCAGTGCAAATTCTACACGAGCGGATTCTGATGCTCCATGGGTAGTTTGCTCCAGAGAAGACCCAAAATTTTTTACCAAAATCCACTCGAGCGGTTTTGCCCAGAAAACTCAGAAAATCCCTATTTGAGCCAAATCTGCACGAGCAATTTTGCCCAGAAAACCCATAAATTGATTTTGCATCCCAAAACAAGTTCTAACACCCAACTAAAATTTTTTAACCCGGAAATGTTAAGAGAGGTTATGTAAGAGAAGAAAAGAAATCTCAACAACCCAATATGATTATCAAAGTGTCGAAAGTAAAAAAAACTATCTTACTACGCAATATCGGTCAATTTCAAGACCCGGGACATCACAGGAAAAAAAACTTTAAAAATGAAAAAATTGATAATGTTTTCAGTTTTAAAACTGTAAAAAACTAATAATGTTTTCGATTTTATTGGATAGTTGAATCAAACCAATAAGTAGAAAGGCAAAAATGTTTAAACTTATACTTTGTTTTTTTTCATCAGTTAGTGAACAATTATCTGGAACATTAGTATGCAAAATTGATAATGTTCATAGTTTTAAAAATTGAGAAAAACTGATAATATTTTCAGTTTTACTAAATAGAACTTATTGGTTAAAATTTTTTTAGATAGAACCTGAACTACCATAATATTTGTAAATATGACTCTTAGGTAAATTAACTCAAAAAATAATTATAAATTAATGACAAAATTTATAAATATTAATAATTTAATTTATAAACTTTCTCATGAGTTTGTATTTTTTTTTCACTAACACTTCTATCAAGTAATAACTCCAAAAAAATATCACATCATCGTTTGACATGTAATATGATACAGTTTTTTTGGTGTCTCTTCCTAAACCCTAAATTCTCTTTTCTTTTAGATTTTTCTGCAAGGAAAAGGGAAGGCAGTGGTTGTTCTCACATCTCTTCGATCTCTCTCTATTCTCTTTCTTTCTCATCTCTTTAATTTTTCTCCAAATTTGGTTCTTAACATAGATCTGATATTTGCCTGACCAGTCCAACCATCACCGCCTTACATTTTCCATCCTCGAGCCCAAAACTTTAATAGTTGGCTTCAAATCTTCTCACAGCCTGAAGATTGACTCTCGATAAGGCATTTATTTCATGTTAGACGAACACTTTAACCTCAATGTTCTATACTGACTAGCGGAGGTCTACAGATTCCAAGTTGAAAGTTGTGAAGCAATGGAGTCTTGGATGAGTTCGGTGGCGACTTGGATCTAATTTTTTTTCTATTTGGTTTTCTTAATTTTTAGTTTGTTGATGTTATAATCCTTCTTGTGTGGAGGTTTGTTTCCCTTCCTTGTGGGGACTTTGTCTCCTCTTCTATGGAGGCTTGGATCTTTCTTTCTATAGAGGTTGTTTATTTCTTTTAGCGATCTTGTGATATCGTTATACCAAATTGATCCAATCTTTGATCAATTTTGTAGAGAATATTTTCTTTCCGATAAAACAAGAAGTAAATGTGATGTATTTTGCTACACACATGTGTGGGATGAGTTGGGTAAATAATTATATTTTGGGTTTGGGGTCATTGTTATGTGGTTTACATAGCAGTGATTGTTGTGTGGTTTACGAGACTTACTTCGGATTTTATTTTGATGATTTGAATCGTTTATTTTAAAAAAAATATTGAGTAGAACATAACTATAAAATATTAAGTCGATCGGTTCATCAAAACACATTTGTATATAAAACAAATAAATATGTAAGCATTAAATTGAATACAAATATGAGTTGATAAAAGAATTATTGATATCCGATCAACTTGATTTTTCACAAAAATGTTCTACTCAATATTCTTTAAAAATTGAATCGTTCATATCACAAAAATAAAACTCGAAATAACTTTAACAGTCACTATTGTGCGGCTCGCACAACAGTGACTCCAAAGCTTTATCAGTGTGTTTGGTTTCAATTTTCTAGAAATTGAGTTTTTTTGTTTTTTGTAATTTTTTTTTAGTGAATATTTTTAATTTTTTTTGAATCTTTTTAGATGAACCTTACTTAGATGTATCTAAAAAGTAAAATATTTGTAAAAAAATATTTTAGAAAATCAATAAATACACAAAAATACGAAAAATATACTAAATTTTTGTTTTTTATTTTTGGTATTTAATGAGATTTCTAAAGATTTTTTTCACAAAGATTATATTTTTTAAGTGTATTTATGTTAGGTGTATCTAAAAATTAAAAAAAATTGCTTTGAATATTAAAAAAATTCAATGAAAACAAAAAAATACGAGAAACAAAAAAATTTAATTTTTTGAAAATTGAATCCTGAAAATAGAAACCAAACTATAACAGTTCCGGTTTAGACCCGACCCATTTAATACTCTTAGATCCGAGATTCAGTACTTTTAACTATTATTCATATCATTTGTTGTCTTGTTAGTGGTCGAGTTGAGTTGTTGGTCGTGCTTGAAATAGGTTGGGAGTTAGTTTTCAAAAGTTTTGCTATCCAGTTTTCTACTCATTTGCTTGAGTAGTATTTTGGTCGCTCGAGCGGTCTTTGAGATTTTCCAGTAATTTTGCAGGTTTACAAAACTTCTGGGAGTAGGGTGATCTTTGCTCGAGCGGTCTTTCTTGTGCTCAAGCGGTCTATGTTTTCTGCAAAACTTCTGGGAGGAGGTCATTGTGCGCTCAAGCGGTGTTTTAGTCACCCGAGTGGTGTCACTTATTGTCTTTGACGCTTGAGCTGTGTTTTGGTCGCTTGAGTGGTCTGCGCATATATCAGTTTGGGAAAATGGGTTTTTAGATCATTTTTTCATTCTCTCTCTCTCTCTCTAAAACCTTCCAAACCCTAATCTCTCCACTTTCTCTGTCTAGTTCTTGCTTAAAACCTCAAATACTCCACCATCCATTGATTTCTCCACCATTGCGCTTTGGAGAAAAAAGGTAGAGCTCGTTGAGGGCTTCAATCTAATCGGAGAGGATATTGTTTTTTGCTCTGTCGAAGTTTCACACTTGCTCTCTTCCTTTTCTACTCTTAAGGTAGGGATTTCTTCAATCTCTTGTATAATTTTTAGCTTAGTTATTTGCTTATAGAAAGTGTTTGGTGATTGGAGAATTTGGGTTAAATCTAGTGTTGATTTTGAAAGGTAAAAGAAGGGTTTTCAAATGGATGTTTGAGAAAGGTCGTGTGAATGTGTTATGGTTGAGATATGTTGAGATGTTGGAATTTCTTTACTTAAATATGATTTTGAAAGTAAATGAGATTTTGTTCAAAAATCATTTAGTGTGTTTGGTTTCAGTTTTCTAAAAATTTAGTTTTTTGTTTTTCATTTTTTTTTTGTTTTTAGTGAATATTTTTTAAATTTTAAGAATTTTTTTTAGATGTACCTTACTTAGATATATCTAAATATTAAATTATTTGTGGAAAAATATTTGAAAAAATTAATAAATACACAAAAATATGAAAATTATATAGAATTTTCATATATATATTTTTTTGTATTTTTGGTATTTAGTGAATTTTTTTAAATTTTTTTTCACAAATATTGTACTTTCTAAGTGTATTTTTGTTAGATGTGTCTAAAAATTAAAAGCATTGCTTAAAATATTAAAAAAATTCAGTGAAAATGAGAAAATACGGAAAACGAAAAAGTAAAATTTTTTTGAAAATGAATTCTGAAAACTAGAAACAAATAGAGTGATTGATATTTGGTTTTATGAAAGAAAAGGCAAAGGATATTGGATTTTGAAAAGATGAAATGAATGTATCTGTTGATGATGAGGTGGAGTTGGAATGTAATATCGCTCCCATTTTGAAAATGATGAGATTATATCTTTTGTTAGAAATTATTTGTTGAATAGAAATATTTGTTTTAGACCATTGGTGAGGATAATTTTGATTATTTAAGAAATTACATATGAATTAGGTGAATTGAAACTAATTATTCATACATCTTGCATTGAGCATTCTCTCATACTTAATCATTGAAAATGTATTATTTTGAGAAAAACAGGTGTATACCATGGTAAATCTAGTTAGGGGGTGTGGTTATGGTTTATATTGTTGCCTGTGTGTCCTTGGTGAAAGTCCAGAAACCAGTGCGGTTAGGTGCCGATCCTTCCGATTAGTACTAATAAGATGGCTTTGGTAGTGCTTGTATAGCCTACTAGCAGACACATACCTAGAGATTCCAAGTGCTTGGTATCCACTGCCATTTTTTTTATTTATTTATATAAAAGGTTATTTTCATAAATTGTTATATAATCTTGATATTGTATCATTTTGAGATGGAAATATAAAAAGTTTGACAAATGGTGTTGCATATACATTCACTTTATAACTTCGTTAAGATTTATACATCGTGTTAAAATATCTTTATTGGGCTTTAGCTTATCCTATGTGGAAAACAACTTTCAAGTGCTGATAAGCCTCCACCAAGGACATAGTGTAACATGCCCGGGGGGTACCCGCGCGTGTTAAACAGTTCGGACCCTCGAGATCTCTTTGATCTAGTCTCACGAGTGCAATGTGAAACGTAGATGAGAGTCCAGATTTGACAACTTTTATTGAAAATCCATTTTATTGCAATTTTGTCAAGAATGGACTGCGTCATCAGATCTCAGAGTCGCCACCTAATATTTATTTTGGGAAAATTAGGAAACCCATGACTCGTGCTAAGGCCACTGTTCGTCGTAACCAAGGATGCTTGGCTCAGAACCTTAGGTATGAGAGGGAAAGGTCAATAATGAGCACCCCCACCCACCCGATCAAAGATCGGCCTTTACTAACTATGATATGAATTTTATTTTATTTATATGTTCATGTTCTGATTAGTTAATAAATCCTAAAATTTACTATGTGAAGCATACAAGTATAGACTATGCCATTCATTTTGGAACAATTTGATATCATGCATTTTGAAAGAGTTTTGACGATGTACAACCCAAATAAATTGAGTTTACAAGCACGAAAAATCAACATCATTCCAAATTAAGCGACACAACCTCTATCCACTGGCATTCATAGAGTTATATCACATAAGCAAATAGCCTCATGGTAGAATGCTAGACATAGTATGAAAAACACACACAAACGGGATGTTAAAGCATAAAAACTTACATGTTTGACGTCCCACGAATAAGCTACAAAACAAAGTTAGTAAACTATGCATGATCTTATATACAAAATCCTAATGCAATTCACTCATGAGATGCAACTAAAGATTCAGCTTCTAAAATATGATATGTGAATCATCTCAAGAACATGAGGTAGCGCACATAATCACATAGAAATTGATTAAATCCACAAATGCAAACTTAGCCGAATCAAGATGCATGAAACATGGATACAAAGCATAACTATGATGAAAAATAAATATGATGTTTATGTACAAATAAAGAAAGCAAGTAAAAGAACAGGATAGAAAGAAGCGGGGCAGGGAATTATTACAACATTTTAAAGAATAATTACAAATCAAATTAGAGAGAGATGATGAGAATATTACAACAAAATAAAAACCTCACAATACACTCAAAATAAAAAATAAATAAAATAAAAGCTTCATGTTCTTTAGAACCGCCGGCGGAAATTGGTCAATATTGGGAGATTACGCCATCTTGTTCGGAAGAAGCTAACCGGCCGGCCAACTAGGCTGGCCGGCCAACTAGGCCAAGCAAAACCTGTCATGTTGCGAAACCAAGAAAATGAACAAACAAAAAATATGTAGGTGGCTCAACTAACTACTACCGGTTAGATTAAAAAAAAAACAAGAAAACAAATATAAAATAAAATAAAAAGTGCAAACTCACAACATAAACCTAAAGCAATAAAACAAATATAAGATAGAACATGCAAGATTACAACATAACTAATATGAGACTAATACACGAAAAAAAATAAAAAATAAATATGAGGTAGAACATGCAAGATTACAACAAAACTAATATGAAATTAAAGCATGCGAATAAAAATAAATAAATAAATAAATAAATAAATAAATAAATAATTATAAGCTAAATAAACCACAAGGATTATAACAACACACTATGAAATATAAAGTAAGAAAATAAATGAGATAAACAAACCACTTAGATTATAACAAAACATAATGAAATAAGAAGCATGAAAATAAATATAAGATATAAAATATAAGAAAATGAAAGACTAACAATTCACCTTCCAAAAAAAGATTGAACTTTTTGATTTCCAGACTTCCTCTTGATCACCCTCAAGTGTAGGAAGTGTGTTCTCAAATCCTCAATTCGAAATTATGGAGTTTATGGAGTTTGTGGTATAGAAAGTGGCTAACTCTCTAGTTTTTCTCACTTTCAATTACTAAACACTCTTCCTTATGATCAAGGCAATTGATCTTTGGCTATATCAGAATTTTTGAAGTGGTTTTGGTGTATGGAAATGAGAAATTTCAATAGCTATGGAAGGTATGGGGTGTATATGGAAGATAGGAATATTTTTGGCTCAAAAACTCAATTTTTCTCTCTTTTTTCACTCTTTTCTCACTCCTTTCTCTTCAATTTCGTGGTCTTTTTTCTCTCTTACAATATGATCATTCTATATAGGCAATGAGGGAGAGTAAAGGTCAAAAAGAAGGTGGGAGACAAGAATGTGATAGGAGGGCAAATTTTCAAGGTAGTTGCATGGGATACTCCTTTATGAATGCAAACAAAACCTCTTTTTGACAATGTGGGATGATTAGGTATAATGGAGGATGAGTGGATGCACTTGAATGGCTTAGAAAATAGGTAAATGGGTTGTCCCAACCGAACCAAAACAAAAAAAAAATGGTCTATTGTTGTTTTGGGCCGAGTCAACAAAATCTACTTTTAAGCCCAACTTCAAATGGGCATATCTCCCCCATATGGACTTGGTTTTAGGCGGTTCTTGGGTCCAAATTGAAGCCCCAGAAGTCTACTTTCCAATGGTGGTGGCCTCAAATTTAAATTCCAAGTGTAAAAAGAGATATGCCTAATTTAGTAAAGGCTATCTCGGGCTGGGTCAACAAAATCTGCTTTGAAGCCCAACTTCAAATGGGTATATCTCCCTTATTTGGACTTGGTCTAAGGTGGTTCTTGTGTCTACATTGAAGCCCCAGAAGTCTACTTTCCAATGGTGGTGGCCTCACATTTAAATTCCAAGTGTACAAAGAGAAATGCCTAATTTAGTTAAGGCTGCTCATTTCCTTCTTAATGATTTGATACTTATTATTTTCCTAAACCAGTTTTCTTTCATCCCCTCCTATTTCCTTCAACTCCAAACCTATAAAGAAGATGTTTTAAATATTTTTCAAAAAATTTCACCTCTCTTCCATTTATTTCCACTTTGTCCTTACTCGGTTTACTGAAAAGTGCAATATTTTAATCGAAATAGGAGCCTCGGGACATTATAGAAACATTTAAAAAAAACATATTTTGAAAAGATGGTTTTAAGGTCTAAAATAGTTTGGCCAAAAAATGGGTGAAGGTTGGGATTAAAACTTAAATTCCATCTTTCTTACTGAGAATTTTTTGAGAAACACATTCTAATTGTCATCATCGGGTAATCAAAAGAAAGCGCCCAAGTCTTAGGGCCGGTCAAAATGGGGTGTCTACACATAGCTTGGGAGGATTTGGAGCCCAAAGTGTCTTTTTTTTATTTATTTTTTTTATGTATTTAATTTTTGTACTAGCCTTGGGCTTTAACTGTATTGAGTTGAACTCATTTGGTTGTACCCAAGTATTGACTTGGAAAAATATAGCCATTAGGGCATAAAATTACTTGATCCTCCTTTTATTTCAATTCTTGTACACATGTTTGTAGACACCCTATTTTTGACCATCCTAAAGACTTGAATGTCATTGCTTGTGCACTCGATGATGATGATTGCATGTGCTCGTTTTAGTGCCTGAAGACCTTGGCGAAATGCCCTGCCTTTGAGCTTTTAAACCCTGTCCATTATGTGCCTTGTTTTGGACCAAAACCTTAGTGCTTCAAACCTCAAGACCTGCAGGCCTTCTTTGGTGGGCTGTCGGCCACCAATTGTGCCCTATCGGCCACCCTTGTGCCTTGCTGGCCAATGGTGTGGCCTGTTGGCCATTATTAGTGGCCTGCCGGCAACCAGTGTCTGTTTTGCAGATATTTTGTTGACAGCTGTTCCAGCTATTGGCACAATGGGCTCTATCTTCATACACGTGTATGGATGGATATATCTCAGGCAAATGCATGTTTTTCTATGTATAGGGGGTCTCCTCCCCCATTTTTGAAGGTTGGAAATTTTGGAGCAAAAATCTCTCTTTCTACATTTCTCTCTCTCTCTCTCTCTCTCTTGTAAATTTATGCACATTAGTCTACATACATCACACTTTTGCCTACACCTCCTTAACCAAAGTTGATTATCTTTGAGCTGAGGTTTCTTGAGGCCTTCTTGGAGCTCTAGAAGGTGGTTTTGGCTTGAATTGTTGCCTAAAGTTGATCTTTGCTTCAAGAGGTATAATACTTGCCTTTTTAACTTGTTTTGCATACTTGTTTTTCTATCTTTTTTCCGCTGATTTTGGGCTATAAAAAACTCTGTTCTGGTGGGCTGAAATTGGTGGTTTTAGGCCATTTAAGGTTAGGGGGTGGCTCATTCTTCTTTATTCCTTGTTTGTAAGGCCTTTCCAACTTTGTTTCCCACTTTCAAACTATCTTTTTTTGGGATTTGAACACTCAATTTTAGAGTATTTTCAGTGGTGAAAATCATGTTTTGAAGTCCAAATTTGGAGGGGATAGCCTCCCCTCCTTGTGTCTTGTTTGCAAGCCTAGATAGCTCTATATGTTAGCCTAATTTTCTAGCATTTTATAGCTTAATTTCAGCATGTTTTAGGCTCTATTTTAGACTGTTTTGCCTCTATTTTTGGTTGGTTATTGCATTTGAGTCTTGTTTTGCATGCTTCTAGTGTAAGTGTCCTCACATGCTTGGTGTTTTAGCCCTTTAGACACCACTTGTTTGAGATGATTGCATGTTTTAGTGCTTTTCTCACTTAATTTCAGCACTCATTAATCTCTGCAACCTCCCTCATTTCTTGACTTTTTTATTTGCTTTGAGGGTTGTTTCAACCTTAGGATAGTTTAAGCTTGAGATTGAGGTCCATGCTTAATGGTTTAATCCTCTTTTGAGGGTTCATTATCAACGGCATGACACTTCTCTGTTGCCTTAAACTACCCTTTGTTTGACACTTCCTTATCTTTTAGAGGACTTACTCACCAATGGACTTAATTGGTTAAAGAATGGAATGGTAAATTAAAATGGGTAAACAAAAATGGAAACTAAAAATTGTGCAAAGATTTGATTGTGTTTTGGTGTGTTCAATCGGACGTTAATTGAACACAAGAAAAATTAGGGCATTTCATACTTAAAGTGATGAAATGTGTCAAGTTTTCTAGGTCCCCATTGCCCTTGATCATGCATGATAGGGTGATGGTTTTTTTTGGTCTTGTTTGTGCATTTATTAAACTTGTACATCTTGGTTCCTTAGCCATCATGCAATGAAATTGCTTGATTGATGGTTTGAGGACCAAGTGTATCACTCATTTGAGATGTTTTGATGATAAGGAGGGATATACAGTACAAACAATCTGTGAGTGTAGCTCGACTTTTTCGCGCCCCCTTTTGGAGCGCTCGAATCGGTCCTACAGTTCGGACTCCTGTCATGGTTTTGAATCTAATCTAACAAAGTGCAATGTGAGACTGATAAACACCAAAGAGTCCAATTCGGCAAATCATTTTGGAAAATCGATTTTGAATCAAATAATGCCAAAACTGGACTGCTTTGCCAGATTACAAAGTCGCCACCTAAATATTTTATTTTTGGGATATTTAGGAAATCCTGACTCGTGCCAAAGGCCACGTGTCCGTCATTTCCAAAGTTGCCTCAGTTCGGGAACTTGGGTACGAGAGGGGAAGGTCCTGAAATGAGCACCCTCGCTCGCCCAATTAAAGATCGGCCTCTACTATCATGATATGTTCTTTTATAAACATTATGTGTTCTTGTTCCGATTATTAGCTAACTTTACTATGTGACGCACACAAGCAAGTATATACTAAGATCGCAAGAATTTGAACAATTCAATTCATGTTTGTTTTTAAAAATGGTTTGAAGTTGCCACTCTCAAGTGGGCTAAAACGCGGATTTGCCATCAAATATGATGGGCTTAAAACATGATTTGCCACTTCGCAAAGTGGGCTTAAAACATGCATTCGTTGAACTGTTCTAATTCAAGCAACAAAGCCTTCATCTGCAGGCATTCATGCAGTTTAGCAAATAAACACATAGCCTCATGGTAAGCATGCGAAACATGGCAATATGGCAATCACACTCATGCAAGCATGCTAAAGCGTAAAAGCCTACTGAGTACTCCAAGCCAAAACAAAAACTAGTTAGAAACAATGCATGATCCTAACTATACAAGATGTCTAATGCAACACATGCAATAAAATAGGCTCGACTACCTAATCATGGTATTTGCAACACTTTGATAGCATGCTTTGAAACACATATTCAAATAGGTATCGAATTGACAATGCAGTTTGAATAATTCGCCGAGCCTCGGTGCATGTAAGACAAAGACAAATGAATGAATGTAAACATGCAAGCATAAGGTATGCTAATTGAAAATGATCCCTAATCTAACCATCGAAAGCG
Source organism: Camellia japonica (assembly GCA_030407325.1). Classification (NCBI taxonomy): domain Eukaryota; kingdom Viridiplantae; phylum Streptophyta; class Magnoliopsida; order Ericales; family Theaceae; genus Camellia; species Camellia japonica. Next base: position 92,044,526 of record JAPPVO010000002.1, read on the forward strand.
ATTAAATAAAAGGATGAAAGGTGTGGGGTTGGAAGACATGCACACACGCACGCATACTTATTACAACATTGGGCCTTCTCGAAAGAGGGTCCGAATGAATAAGTTAAGCTACACTAAGCTAAGCTAATTATTATAACACAAAACTAATTAACTATTCTAAGCTAACTAATTATTACAGCACAATTGAATAACTAGCTATGCTAAGCTAATTAAAATATTACAAAACGAATTAAGCTAATTAATTACAACACATGTATGAATGAACTAGCTAACTTATTCTAAGCTAACAAAAACAATTAAATGGCCTCGAGGGCGAGGGACGCATGCATGCTCGGTTGCTTCACTCGAAAATGCCCTTGCCTTGCCATCGGATGCCTCTGTTTGCACTCGTTTGATCACCAAAAATTGTACCAACTTCCAGATTGCCTCTGCTCCAACACAGGAGCACATTTGTACAAAAATTGACTGGTGGTTGGTCGGCTACAAAAAGTGGCTGTCGGCCACCTCAAGTGGCTGGTCGGCTACCCCCTTTTCTGGACTTCTCCTTTTGCTGCAACAGAGAGCAAACAGAGACAAAGCAACGCATTTTCAAGAAATGTATGTACTGCTACCCTCCTTATCATTTCTCAAGCTCAAAGGAGTGTAGCTCTTGGCTCTCAAGCCATCAACCAAGCATTTTCAATGCATGATGGCCAGGGAACCAAGCTTGTACAAGGTCAATGAATGCACAAACAAGACCAAAACAACTACCACCCTATCATGCATGATCAAGAGTGACGGTGACTAAGAAAAGTGGCACGTTTCATCACTTTGAGTATGAAACGTCCCATTTTTCTTGTGTTCGAATTAACGTCCGATCCGAACACATGCAATGCAACACAAAGATGCTCAATCTTGCCTCTTTTACTTTGTTCATTTTGTTTACACATTTTAGATTACCAATCCATTCTTTAGTTGATTAGTCTAAAGAGTGAGTGTCCTCTAATGAAAAGTGGACTTAAACCACAAGTACCTTGAGCATGAAAGAGGCCTCATGCTGTTGGTAATGAACTCCTGAAAGAATTAAACCATTAGGCATGAGGGTCTCAATTCCATACTCAAGCCAACAAAGAGTTCGAAGTCACTTTCAAAACAAATGAAAGAGTGAAGAATGGAGGAAGATTGCAGAGATTTTAGTGCTGAAATGGAGTGCAAAAAGACACTAAAACAGGCAAGCAACTCATGCAATACATACTAAAAGGCCTAACTCACTAAGCTAGTGAAAGAGATTGCACTATAGCCATACAATACAAGCCTCAAAGGGCCAAACCAACTCAAAATAGAGTTAAAACTAGTCAAAATAGTGACTAAATCATGCTGAGATTGAGGTACAAAATGTTAGAAAAACATGCTCACATGTTAGCTTGCAAACAAGACTCAAGACACAACTCTTAAAAGCAATGAAAGAGTGGAACAAATGAGCATGTGACAGAGCTATATACACTGAAATTACATGTTAAAAGACACTACAACATGCAATCATTTCAAGCAAAACATGTTTAGAGGCCTAAAATGCCAAGCTAATGAAGTCATTTGCACTACAACTATGCAAAACAAGGCTCACATGACCAAAGCAGCCCAAAACAAAGTTAAATCATGCCAAATTAGAGGCAAACACATGTTGGAAATAAGCTAAGTTAAGCCACAAAAACATGCTACCATGTGATGCTAACTATGCATGGAAGTGAGACACAAGGAGGGGAGGCAAACCCCTCCATTTTTGGACTTCAAAACATGCTTTTTAACACTGAAATAACTCTGAATTTCAGTGGTTTAAAGGCCCAAAAAGTTTGATTTTAATATGCTAAAAGATGGTATAAAGGCTCACACAAATAAGTAACAGGAAGGGTAGACAACCCCTTAGCACAAAATGGCTTCAAACCAACATGTTAAGGCCCAAAAATTAGAGCTTTTTGTAGTTGAAAACTAGGCCCAAAACAGTATAAAAAGATGGCCAAGCAAGTGATCAAAACTAAGCCTACAAGGTAAATAATATACCTCTTGAAGCACATCACAAAACAGGCCCTCTCTTAGGCTCAAACAACCTTCCAACAGCCCAAAATAGGCTCTAAGGGACCTCAGCTCCAAGGTGGTCCAATTTGGTTAAGGGCTAGTGTGCAAATGTGTAGAGAATTCTAACTATAAGGCACAAAACAAGAGGAGAGAGATAGAATTCTAGAGAGAGAGGGAGAAATTTGCTCAAAATTATCCAACCTCCCCAAATGGGGGATAGACCCCCCTATATATAGAAAATCAAGCTAAAGGCTTGTATTCATCGCCTCATACACGTGTATGGTGATGGCCTTCAATGAACAACAGCTGGCACAGCTGGCAAACAAATATCTGAAAAAGGGAACAAATGGCCGTCGGCCACTTCAACTGGCCGACCGGCCATTTCAACTGGTCGACAGGAACAAAAAGTGGTCGACAAGGCTCCTCTCCCTTCCAGGCAAGAGGCACCAAGGTTTGGTCCAAAAACAAGCACAAAATAAAGAGGGTTTAGAGGCTCAAAGACAAGGCGTTCCGCCGAGAACTTCGGGCACTCAAAACAAACACAATCATTGTGTGTACAAACGATGACGTCTAAGTCTTGAGGTCGGTCAAAAATGGGGTGTCTACAGTGAGAATACCCTCTCTTTGCCCTGTTTGCTCTCTGTTGCAGCAAGGAATAGTGTATCATTAGTGGCTGGCCTGCCACTGTTTCTGGCTGGCAGGCCATCAGTGTTGGACGCCAACCCCCAATGGTGGCCGGCCGGCCACCACCTCTGGCTTCCCGGCGACCAATGAATTTTGAGCAGAATGTTTGTGAAGCAGAGCAACTTTCACCTGGAAGTGGAAAATTAGTACAAGGGTGTAGACACCCCATTTTTGACCGTCCTCAAGACTTGAACGTCATCGTTTGAACACTCGATGATCATCCATGCTCGTGTTCGTTTTGAGTTCCTGAAGGTCTCAGCTGTGCGCCTTGCCTTAGAACCTCTCAACTTGTTTGTTTTGTGCTTGGTTTTGGACCAAGGGCTTGTGGTTTTGTTTCTGAGGGAAGAGGGTGGCTTGTTGGCCAGCCCTAAAAAAATCGGCCAAGCCTTGTGCTTATCGGCCATGTTTTATTATCATCGGCCATCAGTGGTGGCTGATCGGCACTCTTTTTGGTTGATCGACACTCCTTTTGGACGATCGGCCATATCTTTTGGCCAAGGCCTTTTTATTTGCTTTTGCAGATATTTTTGTGCCAGTTGTGACAGCTGGTGAGCACAGATTTCATCCTCCATACACGTGTATGGAGGGATTGAACCAAGTCCTTAGCTTGTCCAACAAGCTTAGGAATTGATTTTCTATAAGAAGGGAGACCCCTCTCCCTTTCCAGAGGTTCTGAAAAATTGAGATACAAGTTATATATCACTCTCTCTATATTTCTTCCTCTCTCTCTATATTTGCACTTGTTTGTGCTCAAAAGTGTAATTTCTTCACACTTTTGCACTAAAGCACCTACTCAAACACCATACTCTTGTTGCTGAGGTACTTGAGGGTTTTGTTTGAACTCAAATTTTGGTTTTTAGCTCAGAAAGTTGCTGGAGTTGCCTCTTTGAAGTTGTTCTACAAGGGTGAGTCACTAACCCTCTTTTAAGCTTTGTGTTCATTGCTTACTTAGCCTTATTTTCATGCTTATTTTGGATTAACTCTCAACTATAAAAAACTTCATTTTCATGTGTTTGAAATGATTGTTTAAGGTCTTGTTGGTGTTGGGGGTGGTCTACCCCCATTTGTGCCTTGTTTTGCCTTGTTTTAGGCCACCTCTTTAGGCTTTTGTTTTAGTCTTTGCATGACCTTTCTACCACTAAATTCCAAAGGAATTTCAGTGGTGGAAAGTGTATTTTGAGGTCTTAAATAGGAGAGGGTCATCCTCTCTCCTTATGTCTTGCATGCTTGTATAGATGGCTCATCAAAGTAGCATGTTTGTCTAGCATGTATTGGTTCCATTTCAGCATGTTTTTGGTGTTGTCTTAGCATGCCATAACTCTATTTTGGGTTGGTTTGATAGCCTCTTGCACGCTCCTTGCACTTGTAGTGCATTTTCATTCACTAGCCTAATGTGTATCATACTTGAGCTCATCATTCTAGCATGATTTTGGCTTAACTTCAGCAAGCTTTTGGTCATGTTTTAGCATGCTTAAGGTCTGATTTGTGTTGTTTTGGTCATGCATGCATTGCTTTGTATAGCCATGGTTCATTCTAGCTCATTAGCCTTGAGTTTCCAAGCCACTAGCATGCATTGCTTAGGCTATTTTCATGATTTGGCATCATTTCATATGTGATTTCAGTGCATGTAGTGTGATCATACACTCGCATCTGTCACTCTTTCAATGCTTTTGGAAAGTTTGTGCTTTATGCCTTAAACATGAGCCATTGTGTATGCCTTCATGCCTAGGCTTGCGAGCTATCATTTCAGTGTGTTTTTGGGGTTATTTTGCCATGATATAACTCTGATTTTTGTTGGCGAAGCCATCTCATGCTTGGTCTTGGTAGGTGTAGTGTAATCCTCCATTTTGGCATTGCATACTCCATGCTTCATGCCCTTCATGCTAGCATGTTTTAGCTTTGATCCATGCATGTTTTAGCATCATTTTGGCATGTTCTAGGACTATTTTGGGTTGTCTTGTCCATATGCTTCGTGTTTTGTATAGTTATAGTGCAAATGCTTATGCTAGTTTCAAGCTTTGAGCCCTCTTGCATGCCATACTTGTATTGTTTGAGTGGTTTGACACCATTCCATACATGATTTCAGAGCTTATAGTGTTGTCACACGTCCATGCTTTTCACTCTTTAAGTGCTCTTAAGAGTTGCATCTTTATGCCTTAATTGGCCTGCATGCTTGTCTTGCCTTTTCATACTTTTCATGCCATCATTTCAGCACTATTGGCCACTGTTTTGGACATGATTGAGGTCTGTCCATATCTGGTTTAAGTCCATCTTGCATGTTGTTTGCATTACATGTTGTTTGCATGTTTGTCGTTTGCATTGTTGCTTGCATACTTAGGTTGCATTCAATAGAGTTTGCATGCCATTAGCTTTGATAAATTGCTCATGTTGCATTGCATGTTGTTTGCATTGATGTTGTTTGCATGCTTGTTGTTTGCATTGTTGTTCGCTTGCAAGCATTGCATTGTATTTGGCATACTTGTGTTGCATTGTGTTTGGATAGGGTGTTAGTCCAAACACGGGAAACGAAGGACGTTTCATACTTGAAGTGATGAAACGTGCCTCATTTCTCGGTCGCCGACCCTCTTGATCATGCATGATAGAGGTTAAGGCATTTATGTGTTTTTTATGCATTCATTTGACATTGATTTGTGCAACTCAGATTCTTTGGCCATCATGCATTGAGATGCGTGATTGATGGCTCGAGAGTCGAGTACTACACTCCTTTGAGCTTTAAACATGATAAGGAGTGTGGTTGCACACACATTTTCCTGTAACTACACTGCCATGCCTCTGTTAGTGCTCTGTTGCAGCAAAAGGAGAATTTACAGGAAGCAGTGGCCGATCGACCACTTAGTCTGCCGATCGGTTATAAAAATTGGCCGATAGCCATTTCCTTTGGCCGATGGCCACCCCTCTTGGCCGATGACCTCTCAGCATATCCACAAGGTGGATCAGAAGTATTTTAGAAGTTGGCACAACTTTCAGAGATACAGAACAGTGCAAACAGAGGCGACACGAGGCACGGTAGTGGATTTTCGAGCGAAGTCGACCGAGCATGCATACACCGCTCTCCTCGAGGCTGTTTTAACTGCTTTGTGTAGTTAGTTAATTTGTAAATTAATTAGTTAATGTATTTGCTAATTAATTCCATCTTTGTAATATTATAATTAGTTAGGTATAGCTAGTTTTAATTTGGTTTGTACTTAATTAGCTTAGCTTAGCTTAGCTAGCTTAGCTTATTCTTTCGGACCCTCCGTCGAGAGGGCGAATGTTGTAATAAGTGTGCGTGTGTATGATGCATGTCTTCCAACCCCCATTTCTTTCTCCCTTTTACTTAACCGCTTTCGATGGTTAGTTTTAGGGCATATTCCAATTAGCATACCTTATGCTTCGGATACGTGCATCCATTCATCTGTCTTGCATGCACCGGGCTCGGTGCATCATACAAACTGCATTGTATTTCAATTCCTATTTGAATACATGTTATCAAGTTGCATTCACATGACACCTTAGAATAGCCGAGCCTATCTTAGTTGCATTTTGCATGTGTTGCATTAGGCATTCTTGACATAGCTAGGATCATGCATTGATTATTAACTAGCTTTTTTTTTGGCTCGGAGTACACTGTGAGTGTTTATGCTTTAGCATCCTTGCATGTGTGTAAGTGACTGCCATGATAGCATGCTTGCCATGAGGCTATTTGCTTAAGTGTTTAACTGCATGAATGCCTGTGGATGAAGGTTAGATTGCTTGAATTGGGACAATTCATCAAATGCGAGTTTTAATCCCACTTTGCGGAGTGGCAAAATCATGTTTTCCTAAGCCCACTTGAGGGTGGCAAATCCACGTCTTAGCCTACTTGCGAGTAGCACCTTTCAAACTATTTTCAAATAAGTAAACATGAGATGTTTTGTTCCAACTTGAGCGATTTAGTCTATACTTGTATGCCGTGCGCATCACATAGTAAGCTAGCTAATAAACTGAAAAAAGAACACATGTGTTTTCAAAAAAACATATCTCGTTAGTAGAGGCCGATCCTTTGATCGGGCAAGCGGGGGTGCTCATTGCATGACCTTCCCCTCTCGTACCCAAGTTCCCGAGACGAGGCAACTTTGGTGATGACGGACACGTGGCATTAGGCACGAGTCAGGGTTTCTTAAATTTCCCCAAAAATAAAATATTTAGGTGGCGACTCTGAAATCTGGCAAAGTAGTCCATGTTTGGCGCTTTTTGATTAAAATCGATTTTCCAAAACAATTTGCCGGATTTGGACTCTTTGGTGATTTATCAGTCTTACATTGCACTTTGTGAGATTAGATTCAGAACCGTGACATGAGTCTGAACTGTAGTAGCTAAGAACAAACGATTCGCGCCCTCGCGCGCGGACCGGAGTTCCGGGCGGTCTACAAAGGGTTGTGCAACAGAGGCCTCTGAGGGCAGACAACGGATGTTCTTTGGGTGGAAACCGAGCATGCATAGGCCTCCCTTGCCTTCCAAGAATAGTTAATTAGTTTAATTAGCATTCAACCCTTTATTTGTTATACTTAATTAGTCGTAGCTAATTAGTTTGTTTTGTACTTATTTAATTAGTTTAGATTAATTAATTAAATTAGTTTGTGTTGTAAATATTTAATTAACTTAGCCTAGTTAAATTATTTAATTGTTGTAATAGCTTAGATAGCTAGCTTATTTATTCAAGTTTTGTAATAATTAGTTAAGTAGTGTAGCTTAGCTTTTATTCATTCGGACCCTCCTACGCGAGTGCACCAATGTTGTAATAATGTGTATGTCTTCCAACCTCACGTCTTTCTCCTTTTTATTTATCCACTTTTGATGGTTAGATTAGGGACATCACGTTTCAATTAGCATATCGCATGTTTGTATCCATTCATTTTGTATTACATACACCGAGGCTCGGTTTATCATTCTAACTGCATTGTCATTTCAATATTTCTTTGAATACATGCTTAGACCGCATGTTATCAAATCAATTCATATGCCATGTTAAGTAGCTGAGCCTATTTAGTTGCATATCGCATGTGTTGCATTAGTCATATTGCATAAAGTTAGGATCATGCATTTTTCTAACTCTTTTGTTTTATCTTAGCTTGGAGTACTAGGTGAGTTTTTAGTGCTTTAGCATACTTGCATGAGTGTTAGTGACTGCCATGACTAGCATGCTTTCCATGAGGCTAAGTACTTGTTAAACTATTTGAATGCTTGTGGATGAAGGCTTGTTGCTTGAATTGGAATGATTCAATGAATGTACGTTTAAGCCCACTTTGTCAAGTGGCAAATTCACAAGCTTTAAGCCCACTTTGTTACGTGGCAAAATCAAACCTTTTTCGAACAACAAACATGAAATTGAATTGTTCCAATTTGGGCAAACTAGTCGATATCTTATGTGTGCATCACATAGTAAATGCTAGCCTAAAAAAACGGAACAAGAGCATATAATGTACATAAGATTCATATCATGATTAGTAGAGGCCGATCTTTGATCGGGCAAGCAGGGGTGCTCAAATGTATTCATGGCCTTCCCCTCTCGTACCTAAGTTCTCGAACCGAGACAACCTTGGTGATGACGGACACGTGGCCTTTGGCATGAGTCATGGATTTCCTAAATTTCCCCAAATAAAAATATTTAGGTGGCGACTCTGTATCTGGCAAAGTAGTCTAATTTTGGCATTTTTGATTCAAAATCGATTTTTCAAAAGATTTGGCAGATTTGGACTCTTTGGTGTTTATCAATTTCACATTGTACTTGTGAGATTAGATTTAGAACCGTGGGAGTCCGAACTGTAGGGCTTATATTTCGAACTTCCGAAAGGGGGCGCGAAAAAACTCGAGCTACAATGTCATATGTTATAGATTCAAGATTTAGGAATTTATACGCGCATATGTCATCTTTTGTATGATCAAGGAGTATAAATGAAAGTTTACTATTTCACATGTTATATTTTTATTAAATACTATGACTTGGGTTGTTGGTTATTATTTTGGGGTATTACAACTTGGTATTAGAGCTACCGGGTTTGAATACTTTGGGATCATGGGACGGGATTTTTACCACAATGGGTTTACCTCACTAGATGATATTAGAAGTAGATCTAGATTTGATTTCTAAGATATTGATTGGATCTACGAGTTTGTAGAAGTCCTGTTAGAAGAGCACTTGATCATTGCTATTACTAACTGGAACTCTAGTAACGTCGCAGGATGGTCATTTTCTAGAAAGGAATTTCATTTGTGATTATGTGATTTGGTGCTTATGTAGAATGAATTAATTGTTGTCCATCGCATTAAGGACATGAGTGAATTAGTTTTGACACATTTGTAAATGTGCTAATATATTATGTTATTGTTATTAGGATGTCTGGATGTGGATGTGGTGGTGATAGGTGTGGCAGGCCTAGGCGGCAGGAGGTGCTACACTCAGATGATATTTCGGTGCAAGAGGATGGAGTTGGCCTGGCCAATGTGGCCGAGCCAATTGGGCAGCAAGCCATGGGCACTTTAGTTCTCGAAATGGCCGAAGCATTGTGGGAATCCATGGACATTCTCAGAGTTAAGAGTCAAGTCCAGACCCATGTTGTTGAGACAGGGCTGTCCTTTCTAAAAAGGGAGTTTTACTAGTCGAATCCGGATGAGTTTATTCGGGATAGTAAAGAGCCACTGAAGGCTGACGAGTGGCTCGAGAAAATGGTGGAGACATTCGAGATGCTTGGCATTGAGGACGATGGTTTGAGAGTGACCTTGGCTTCTTTCCAGCTGAAGGGAGATACAGGTCAATGGTGGAAGTATGTGCGAGGGCGTATTAGGGTGACTTTGGAGGCTTTTGTCAATGCCTTCTAGAATAAGTTTTTGCTACCCACATCAAAAGATAAGTTGGGGGAGCAGTTTCTGAAGCTTAAGTAGCTAAACATGCTGGTAGCCGACTTTGAGGTGGTGTTCAATAGTTTATCGAGGTTTGCACTGGAACTTGTGGCAATAGAAGAATGCTGTTACATTGAGTTCAAGAAGAGGTTGAGGACCGGGCTCTTTTTGAAGGTGGCTGGGTTAATGATTCAGGATTATGGTCGTCTTGTGGAGTTGGTGGTCCACTTAGAGACTGTGATCCAAACTGAGGATGAGCAAATGGGGGGCTTTAGGCAGAGATCCTAAGATGTTCAAGGGGATACAAGGGATAACAAACGGTAAAGGGGTTTTACTCCACAGCAGTCCTAGGCCACACAGTCTAGATCCACCTTTCCAGTATTGAGTTTGGGTTCAGGGAGAGGTAACCAGGGTGGGTTCACTTGCTTCAAATATGGTCAATTGAGCCACAAGTCTTTAGTTTGCCCGTAGAGGGAAGGAGGGCAATAGTCTACATAGTCTTTGGTTCGCCCTTAGAACCAAAGTCAGGGAAGAGGTTAGTCGCCTACTTGTTATCAGTGTGGACAGTCAGAGCATTCGAAGAGGTTTTGCCCTCAGTCTGGTGGCACACTTGGTGCATTTGGTTCGAGGCAGACACAGAGCCATTAACCAGCACAGTCAGCACATGCCTCGAGAGCCAATCAGGGAGCCACTTCGACTCAATCTATGTTTTAGGCCTATGCTTCGAGGGGTGAGCAGGTAGAGTAGAGGCCTTAAGGGCGTGCATATGCTGTTACCACATCGGATCAGTTGCCCGTACCGTCCGTAGTGAGAGGTAATTTTTTATTGTTCAACTCTATTGCCAATGTGTTGATTGATACTGGTGCATCACATTCCTTCATATCGTTTTTTTTTGCATCCTCTTTGGGTTTGGAGTTTGATTTATTAGTGTCTTCTCTTTTGGTAGAGACACTTGTTGGAGGTAGAGTGGCATTGGGTCGAGTATGCCGCTCTTGTGAGACTGAGGTTGAGGATTGTTGGCTCTTTTTCAATTTTATTATTCTAGATATGCGTGCTTTTGACGTAATTCTTGGTATAAATTGGTTGACTCATTACCGGGCTTTAATACATTGCCATCGTAGGAGGGTATTGGTATGTATGCCATCGAGGGAATGTTTTTACTTTATGTATGAGCGAGGTGTTAGTCCTATCTCTGCGTTGTATGACCTTAAGGGTCGAGGGGAGTTGAGTTTTCTTTTTGCCATTACGGTAGCTGATAAGGGTATGATCTAGGGTGAATTGTCGAGAGTAGTTCGAGAATATCTAGATGTTTTTCTGGAGGATCTCACAGAGTTGCCACCACATAGAGAGATTGAGTTCTCAATGGACTTAGCGCTAGGTATGACTCCGATTTCCATGGCATCATATAGTTTTACACCAGCTGAGTTGTGTGAGTTGAAGGTGCAATTTTAGAATTTGTTAGATAAGGGCTTTATTCGCCTAGTACTTCACCGTGGGGAGCATCAACTCTCTTTGCTAAGAAGAAAGATGGCACGTTCCGACTATGCATCGATTACTAGAAGTTAAATCGAGTAACTGTCAAGAACAAGTGCCCATTGCCACGAATAGATGACCTGTTTGACTAGTTGAAAGGGTCTCGTTATTTCTCTAAGATTGATTTGAGATTGGGTTATCACTAGTTGAGGGTGAAGGAAGAGGATATTTAGAAAACAACATTCCGTACACGGTATGGCCACTATAAGTTCTTAGTAATGCCTTTTGGGTTGACCAATGCATCGGCTTCGTTTATGGACTTGATGAATCAAGTCTTTTATGAGTTCTTAGATCAATTCGGGGTTGTCTTCGTCGATGGCATCTTAGTCTACTCACTTTCCGATGAGGAACACAAAGAACACTTGCGATTTGTACTTGAGTTATTTAGAGTACATCGGTAATGCGGTAAGTTTTGGAAGTGTGAGTTTTGGCTCAGTGAAATTAAGTTCCTAGGCCATGTCGTGTCCGGTGAAGGGGTGACTGTAGATTCATCCAAGATAGATGCAATGCAGGATTGGGAACAACCTAAGAATGCATTTGAGATCAGGAGTTTCATGGGCTTAGCCAGATATTATCGACATTTTGTGAAGAATTTATCTGGATTGGCCTCACCATTGATAAGATTGACAAGGAAGGGAATCAAATTCATGTAGAGTGTGACGTGCAAAAAATCATTTCAAGAGTTTAAGGTTAGACTCACCATTGCTCCAGTTTTGATTATTCCGGAGAGAGGCTTTGGTAATTCAGTTTATTGTGATGCATTTTGGGAAGGTTTGAGCTCTGCATTGATGCAAGAGGGGAAAGTGGTAGCATATGGTTCACGGTAGTTGAAAACATGTAAGAAAAACTATCCTACTCACGACCTAGAGTTAACAATGGTGATTTTTGCCTTGAAAATTTGGAGACATTACCTTTATGGGGAGAGATTCGAGTTGCTTCCTGATCACAAGAGTTTGAAGTATTTGTTTCACAAAAAGACTTAAATTTGAGGCAGATGAGGTGGATAGAGTTCAGGAAAGATTATGATTTTGAATTGTACTATCATATAGGAAAGGCTAGTGTAGTAACTGATGCTTTGAGTAGAAAGTCCGTAAGTAGTATAGTTAGTATGGCTATCTGGGAGTGGGAAATGTTGGGCACTATTGGTGAGTTTGACTTGCGCCTGAGCGAATCTGTTGAGTTGGCCACCTTATTTACCGCAATTACACAACCTACCTTAATTAGCTAGGTCATAGAGGCACAACAATGTAATCTTGAAGTGGAGTCCATCTAAGGAAAGATATCCAGTGAGAAGGTAGAGAAGGGCTTGAATATTTATTCTGACTCGAGTGTTAGATATCTAGACTGACTTTATGTGCCAGAATCTTGTAGAGAAGAGGTACTCTGAGAGTTCCACTATTCATGCCTTGCGGTGCACTTGGGAGGCACGAAGATGTATCACGACCTCAATAAGCAGTTTTGGTTGAAGGAGATGAAGAGAGACGTAGCCTTGTTTGTTTCGAGGTGCCTTACTTGCCAACAAGTGAAGGCCGAGCATTAGCGACCAGTGGGTGTGTTGCAACCCTTACCTATAGCCAAGTGGAAGTGGAAGCATGTCATGATGGATTTTGTTATAGGTCTTTCAAGGACTCACCGGGGTAATGATGTTGTATGGGTAGTAGTTGGTCGGTTAACCAAATCTGCACACTTCATACCTATGCGCATGAGTAACTCAGTAAACTATCTTGCCGACCTATATGTTAGAGATATAGTGCGACTTCATGGGGTTCCAGTGACTATTGTTTCAGATAGGGATCTATATTTTACGGTTCGATTGTGGTAAAGCCTACAGGGTGCCTTGGGCACTAATTTGACCTTTAGTATCGCCTATCATCCTCAGATCGACGGGTAGTACAAATGTACCATTCAGATTTTAGAGGACATACTTTGGGCTTGCGTTCTCGATTTTAAGGGGTCGTGGGAGAGACATTTACCTTTGGTGGACTTTGTCTATAATAATAGTTTTCAAGCGAGTATTGGTATAGCACTTTTTAAGGTATTGTATGGCCGACCGTGTAGATCTCCAGTGTATTGGACTGAGGTGGGTGATCCATCTATGTTGGGTCTGAAGTTAGTCCAGGAAACAACGGAGAAAGTTGCATTTATTTGTAAGAGGTTGGTTTCGGTTCAGGGTCGCCAAAAGAGCTATGCCAACCGTAGGAAGAGGCCCTTATCTTTTTGAGGTGGGATCATGCGTTTTGAAAATATCGCCTAGGCAAAGTTTAATGAGATTCGGGAAGAGCGGGAAGTTGTCTCTCAGGTTTATTGGACCTTTTGAGATTCTAGAGCGGATTAGGAAGGTAGCTTATCATTTGGCCTTGCCATCCCAACTTTCTGGGGTCTATTTCATATCTGTATGCTCAGGTAATATGAGCTCGATCCTTCACACGTGTTGGATTGAACCAAGTTAAAGGTAAATGAGGATGCCTTGTATGAAGAGAGACCTATTCGGGTGTTAGATTCTCAGGATCAAGTCTTGAGGGGCAAGACTATCCCATTGGTTAAGGTGTTGTAGTGACACCACGGGGTTAAGGAGGTGACTTGGGAGCATGAGGTGGAAGTTCGTGCGAAGTATCTGAACCTAATTGTTGATATGTAAGACTCGTATTTTAAATTTTATTCACGTTGTAATATGTGAACATAGTAAATGTTTTGAGGAATCAATTTGTAATATTATGTGTTGGAAGACTCTATAATATCATTGTTACTAATGTGGTTTGAATTAATCCGGTGGCTATTGATTTGTTTCAAATTTCGGGGACAAAATTTCTTAAAGAGAGAAGATTATAATGGTTTTGATTTAGACCCAACCCATTTAATACTCTTAGATCCAAGATTCAGTACTTTTAACTGTTATTCATATCATTTGTTGTCTTGTTAGTGGTCGAGTTGAGTTGTTGGTTGTGTTTGAAACAGGTTGGGAGTTAGTTTTCAAAAGTTTTGCTGTCTAATTTTCTGCTTGTTCGCTTGAGCGGTATTTTGGTCGCTCGAGCAGTCTTTGAGATCTCCCAGTATATTTGCAGGTTTGCAAAACTTCTAGGAGTAGGGTGATTTTCACTCGAGTGGTCTTTTTTGTGCTTGAGCGGTCTCTGCTATCTGCAAAACTTCTGGGAGGGGATCATTGTGCGCTCGAGCGGTGTTTTGGTCACTTGAGCGGTGTCACTTATTGTCTCTGACACTCGAACAGTGTTTTGGCTGCTCGAGTGGTTTGTGCGTATATCATTTCGAGAAAAAGTGTGTTTAGATCACTTTTTCATTCTCTCTCTCTCTCTCTCTCTCTCTTAAGCCTTCTAAACCCTAATCTCTCTACTTTCGCTCTCTAGTTCTTGCTTAAAACCTCAAATACTCCACCATCCGTTGATTTCTCCTCCATTGCTCTTTGGAGAAAAAGGTAGAGTTCATCGAGGGCTTTAATCTAATCGGAGAGGATATCGTTTTTGGCTCCGTTGAAGTTTCATTCTTGCTCTATTCCTCTTTTACTCTTAAGGTAGAGATTTCTTCAACCTTTTGTATAATTTTTAGCTTAGTTTTGCTCCTAGAAAGTGTTGGTGATTGGGGATTTTGGGTTAAACCCAGGGTTGATTTTGAAAGGTTAAAAAAGGGGTTTTCAAATGGGTGCTTGAGAAAGGTTATGAGAATGTGTTATGGTTGAGATATGTTGAGATGTTGGAATTTTTTTACTTAAATATGATTTTGAAAGTAAAGGAGGTTTTGTTCAAAAATCATTGTATTTGGTTTTATGAAAGAAAATGGAAAGGATATTGGGTTTTGAAATGATGAAATGAACGTTTTTGTTGATGATGAAATGGAGTTGGGTATGTAATATCGCTCCCATTTTGAAAATGATGAGATTATATCTTTTTTTAGAAATTATCTATTGAATAGAAGTATTTGTTTTGGGCTATCGATGGAGGATAACTTTGATTGTTGTAAAAATTGCAGGAGGATTAGATAAATTGAAGTTAATTACTCACACATCTTGCATTGAGCATTTTCTCATACTTAATCATTGAAAATGTATTGTTTTGAGAAAAACGGGTGTATATCTTGGTGAATTTGGTTAGGAGGTATGGCTATGGTTTATATTGTTGGCTTGTGTGTCCTTGGTGAAAGTCTAGAAACCCGCGCGGTTAGGTGCCGACCCTTTCGGTTAGTATCGGTAAAATAGCTTTGGTAGTGCTTGTATAGCCTACTGGCAGACACGTACCCAGAGATCCCCAATGTTTTGTATCCACTGCCTTGTTTTTTGATATAAAAGGTTATTTTCATGAATTGTTATATAATCTTGACATTTTATTGTTTTCAGATGGAAATGTAAAACGTTTGTCAAATGACATTGCATGTGCATTCACCTTATGACTTTGTTAAGATTTATACATTGTGTTAAAGTATCTTTATTGGGCTTTAGCTTATCCTCTGTGGAAAACAACTTTCAAGTGCTGATGATATGCCTCCACCAAGGACATAGCTGGACTTGGAACCAAGAGCTTTTGTTGTTTTTTTTTCTTTTTCTTTGTATGTAATTAATTTTTGTACAAGCCTTGGGTTTTAATTGTATTGAGTTGAACTCATTTTGTTGTACCTAAGCATTGACTTGAAAAGATACAGCCATTAGGACACAAAATTACTTGATTCTTCTTTTATTTTAATTCTCGTACAAATGTCATATTGTATAGATTTAGGATTTATGAATTTATAAGCGCATATATCATCTTTTGTATGATCAAGGAGTATAAATAAAAGTTTACTATTTCACGTGTTATATTTATATTAAATACTATGAATTGTGTAGTTGTTATTATTTTGGGGCGTTACAAAACTTTTGGATTAGTATCTTTAAACTTTAGAGTAGTTGAATGGCTTATGAGGTCTATTACGAGTCTCGTTTCAATGATTGGAATTGTTTATTTTGTAGTTTCCTTCATATATATTATTCATGAAAAAAATTAGGTCAATCCGATAATTATAATAATTCATTTTATTGATTTTGAAAATAGGCCATCCACATTTTTGAAAACAATTATAATAAAATGAAAATATTAGGATTATCGGATCAACATAATTTTTTTCATAGATAATATACACGAAGAGTCTTATAAAATAAATGGTTCGATCGTTAAAAGGAGACTTTTGATGGGCCCCATATGTCTCTTAAATTCTTTTAAATTTAGATTTAAAGTTGAGAGAAATCCAACTCTTAAATTTTTGAGTTTGGATTTGCTAAAATTGAAGATCTCAACTTCACGGGTGAGGTACGCGCATTGTGGACTAAGTTTTACCTATATCAATGATTTGAAGTGTTCATTTCGTCTCATATGATAAGCTTAGAAGAACATGTATACAAAAAATTAAATTGATTAGACATAAATAATCACATGATCAAATCACACATATATTATAATACATCGACGAACTATTTTTAAAAACATGTAAGCTCTATTAATAAAAATAACATAATAGTATAATAATTAATATTAGATTAACTTGATTTTTTATATGGATAATTTTCTTAGTTAGTTGTATAAGATGAACAATTTAGATTATTGAAATAAGTTCAAGATTATTTGACATCGTGAAGTTGAGATTTTTATTTTTATTTTTATTTTTTTTGGGTTATAGGAAAATCCCCTCACTCTTCTACAGGTCCAAGGCAGCGCCCCTCGCAGAAATCACAAAGGTGTCATGTTGTCCGTTCCGATTAAGAGACTATAACTTGAGAATTTGCTCCGACCCCCCAAGACAAGTTTTGCTTAAATTAAGACTTGCGTAGCGGAGGAGTATCAAATTTACATCAAGTGTTGTGGTAATAACTTGAGACTTAACCTTCTAACCAGTTGTGATACGCTTAGGAGATTGGCCCAAAGAGTTTTGAACTTGAGACCTGAGGTCTTAACCCCCAAGATTTTACCAAGTGTGCTACTTTCGTGGATTAAATTGAGATCTTCATCTATAACAAATTTGAAATTATTTTTATGATGAAATATACCTTATTATATAATATTTTATTCCAATCTAAAAAAATATAATATTTTATTAATAGATGGTGACATATATACCTTATTATATAATGCCCTAGTTTGGCATGTTAGTTTTTGAGATTACCAGGCTAAAATAGTCACAAAAAGACAAAATAAGCTAAAAAGTCAATAAAATAAAATGTCATATCCAAACCATAATCATTTCATTTTTTCTTTCACAAAGTCAAAAAAGTCAAAAAGCTCAACCCAAACGAGACTTTTTAATCCCAAGTTAAAATAGACAAAAAACTAAAAAGCCAATCTATATCCCAAACCAAGCCAATATTTAACTCATGGTGATTGAAGCACTCGTATGGCGGAGAATTCAATGCCGATGCTTAAGTCCGCTACACACATTGAATTTTACTCTATTACATGAGACCCTTTCACATTTATTAAAAAAGAAAAAAATAGTGACGGGTACTATGAAGTAGTTTATAGGGTTTTTTGGTGAGAATCCCCTCCTATTGGGCTTTTTTTGTGTAAAAAAAATGGAATAAATTAATACTGTCAAAACCTCGTAGAATTAAAAAATAAGATGAAAAGATAGGAATATGGGCAATAATAAGCAGTCGAGCTGTTTGTATCTCTTGTTCTTTTTCTTCGTTTGAAAATTGTCAAAGTTCAAAAACCCTTGATTTGAAAACCCTTATTCAAAAACTATCAATTGAAGCAAAAATTGAAGCATAATATAACGATTCTGGTTTAGACCTGACCTATTTTGTATTCTAGACTCGGGTTTCATGGTTTCATATTGTTGTTCATGTCTTGCTTCCCTTGTACATCTTTAAATTTGGTCATTGAATTGTAGTGGTTGTGTTTGGAATATGTTGGTTGCTTAGTTTTCAAACCTTTGTTGCCCAGAATTTTACTCCCTCGCTTGAGCGGCACTTTTTGCGCTTGAGCGGGCTTTGTAAACTCTTAGTACTTTTGCAGGTCTGCAAAACTACTGGGAGAGTGTATTCTACACTCGAGCGGTTCCTTCTGCGCTCGAGCGGGCACAGCTCGAGTGGCTTTTTTTGCACTCGAGCATTGGTCTGTTGTCTGCAAAACTACTGGGAGTGTGCATTTTGCGCTCGAGTGTCACTTCTTGCGCTTGAACGGAATAACTTATTGTGTCTGACGCTCGAGCATCACTTTTTGCGCTCGAACGGACTGTGCGTATATCAGTTCACAACAGTACCTTTCTACATCACTTTTTCATATCTTTTTCTCTCAAAACCCTAGATCTAGAGCCTCTCTCTCTAAAACCTATTTTCTCTCTACATTTCATCTAGATCTAGTGATTTCTCTATTCGTGTGCCTTTGTTAAAAAGGTAGAGCACCTCAAGGGCTACATTTTGATCCGAATAAAGCTTGGTTTCGGTGTTTTTGAAATTTTTTCCTTGCTTTGCTCGTCTTCTAAACTTGAGATAGGGACTTTCTATACTCTTTTATGAGTTTTAACTTAGCTATTTGTTGATGTGTAAGAAATGTTGGAATATGGGATAATTTTGAACAAACCTAGGGTTTTGGTTTAAAATCAAAAGAAGGGTTTTCAAATGAAGGTATTGGAAATGGTTATAGGGGTAGATATGAGGTTGTGGTGTGGTTAATTTGTTGGTTTGATACTTGGGATGGATTTGGAAGAAAAGGGAGTTTTGTCCTAAAATGTCTCAATTAATTATTTTGTATAAATAATTGGAATTAGTATTGAAATTATGAAATTGGGTGAATGTTTATATAAATGGTGGAGTTGAATATGTATTACCTCTCACCTATAGAAATTTGGATAATTTATTTGTCTTGGAGATTGTATATCTATTTAGAAATATTTGTTTTAGGCTATCGGTAGAGGATAACTATGATTGTTGTAGAAATTGTATGAGAATTACGTGAATTGAAACTAATCTCTTATCCTTTGTCATTGAATATGACTATGTTTTAATACATTGTAAATGTATGATGTTTGGGAGGAGAAATGAGATATACTTCATGTTTGGGAGATGAAAGGGGATGGATTCCATTGAATTAAGTTGGCCTGTGTGTCTAGGATGAAAGTCCCGAAAACCGTATGTATACATGGGTGCCAGTTCCCACGGACGAAATATCCGTAAAATGGCAAATGAGAGTATTTGTATAATGGTTGTGTTGATTAGAAACCCATCGAGTTGTACCTTCAGTGTGGTTGTCTGAATGAATTAGTGAATGACTCATGAAATGAGATAAAATGGTGAATGAATCACGAAATAAGATAAAATGAATTGAGATAACATGAATTGTGACATAAGGCTTGGCATGGTATGGCATGGTTTTGCAAAAGAGTATTAAATGATTTTTATCATGGGCATTGAATATGCATCTCATACTTATATCTTTGTTAAGATTCATATATTGTGTTAGATTGTTTCCACTAGGCTTTGGCTCACCCTATTTGGAAAAAACCATTTTCAGGTGTTGGAGATATGCCTCCGTCAAGACAGTAGTTTGGGGAGATTTGGAGTAAGAGCTTCCTTTTGATTGTATTTACTTTGTATAGCCAAAGGCTTAATTGTATTGAGTTAGACTCATTTTTGTTGTGACCAAGCAGTAACTTGGAAAGATGTAGCCTTTAGGGCATATTAATATTTGTTTAGCTTTCATTACTTGTTACTATTTGTAACACATGCTATAGATTCAGGATGAGCTATTTATGAATGTATATCGCAAGTGTCACCCTTTTGTATATTAACTCTGATGAATGGAAGTACTTTGTGCCAACTTTATTTCCGCGTATGAGGTGGATTTATCATATTTATTTGGGGGCATTACAATAATGAGAGATTTTCAAGTGCCATTGTCGAATGTTTCGAAGTTATTGAACAATTTCATCATCTTCTACCGGTTGTTACTTGCAAATCAACCATCATAAGTCAGAGAAGCTCTCTTTCTTTTACAACTCTCTTTTCTCTTTCTCTCTCTCTCTCTCTCTACCAACTCCACCGTTGATGGTTGTTCATCGCCTCCACCATCTCCATCATCGGTTGGCATCGCTCATCCTCACTGTTGGCCGGCTACCACCATTTTTATTGTAAACCATCACCATCTCAGATTTGATGCCTATGAACTCATGTTTGAAATCAATAACTTCACACCTAAGATAAAATGACCTTATATATGTCAAAAAAATGATAAATTGATACATTACAATGAAAAATTGAGAATTTTTTTATTTGTTTATTCATAGATCTAAAGTAAAATTCAACTATATCTCCTTTATCTAGTATGTACTCTGTTTTCATAACAACAAAATTTTATTCTGGTTAACGAAAATAGAGTTTGATTATTGATTTGTTTAACGATAGTAAAATTTTGATTTGCTTAACGATAGTAAAATTTTACTTTGAATCATTGTAAAATTTACTCTGATTTATAGTAAAATTTTACTCTGAATGACAGTGTGCTTTTGCTTTACTTTGATAATGACAGTAAAATTTTACTGTCTACGTCAATTTTGATGATATTTTGTTTTATTTTTTAAGGAATTTCATGGTAACTGGATCTTGTTTGATAGATCTTGATGAGAGGACTCTAAAAATACTAATTTTATTAAAATTTGATATCTAGATCAAAAGTTATATCACTTTAAAGTTTAAAAATAAAAAGGGCACATATATTGGTACAAGTTGGATATGTTTTACAGTAGAACTCATACTAAACCTATATTGTTTTTGTTTTGCAAAGTAAAATTTTATTCAAAACCTTCATTTCTACTGAACAAGCTCCATTACAAATTCTTTTACGTGAAACTAATCATGAACATTAAAAAAATATATTAAAGTGTCAAATTGAATTACAAAGCAATTTGGTGAATTGAATAAACAACCATTCAACAACACACTAAAAATGGACTGTTATTGCAAAAGTACTATATTATTTCATACTTTTATTACAAAATAATAATGCCTTTCATAACAATGTCTCCTTACAAGTCTTCCTGTTATGACCGTACTTCTTGTATCTTCCACACTATACTCGTCTTATGTTCTCACCCCTAAATGGAATCTTATTCTTTCTTGGCCTATCAGGTTTCTTACAAATTGGATGAAAGACAACAAGATCATCCACAACTATCCGTAGTCCCTGTATCAACAATACCAATTGCAAGAGGAAAAAAAATATAAAAGAGAGAACATTTTATAATTAGTAAGTATAATACACAAAGGGCCAAAAAAGTAAAACAATAAAATGTTACTATAAATAAGTAAAACATTTTTCTGAAATTAAGTAAAATTTTACTTTGTAAGACACTGACAGTAGTATCTACCTTGATCATCATCCTTCGTTGCATTTGATAACAATATGCCCTTATATTTGCCATTCAGGAAAGTACCACCAATAAACAATAGAAATCGGTTAAATCCTTCAATGTGCAGTTTGACACAATATTCAACACAATGGTACAATCACCATACTTGCATAACAACATAAGTGGTGGAACCATTTTCAAATCTACAATTAGTTGACAGTAAAAATTTATCGTCAATCAAAGTAAAATTTTACTGCCAGTATGAGTCCAAAAAAAATTATAGAAACACACAGTACTAGAGTAAAATTTTACTATTATTCTATGTATATAAAAAAAAACAGAACACATAATACCAGAGCAAAATTTTATTCATTTTATCAAACAAAAACAGAGCACATAAAACCAGAGTAAAATTTTATTCCTAAACAAGAATATAGCACATAGTACCAGAGTAAAATTTTACTCTCTTTTTATCAAACAAAAACAGAGCAAATAATAACAGAGTAAGATCATACACAATATAAATAAATAAAAAAAAAACTAATCAACATACCTGATCAAACTCGAACAATAATTAAACACGTGATTGAAGCAAAATCTCTAAAACTCGATCAACACTCTCAATCTTGATGAAACTCTCAAAATTTGATACAGATCTGTACAGATTTGAAATATAAGCTCTCGTTGATACATATTTCGAGATTTCCAAAGAACACTTGATCGAAACAAATTTGGTGAGATCATCGGTGGCGAATCGTCCATTGTTGACAGACGGTGAGATTGTCGATGGCGAAATCTTCAGATTTTGAGATCATCTTCATTGATTTTACATCGTCTTCACTGATTAGATTTTTAAATATATGAGATCAGTGTATATATCAATCATATTTTCAAATATATGATATGTATGTATATATATATATATATATATAGAAGGGCAATATTGTCTAAGAAAAAAAGAGAAATTATGGTATGTCCTTGCTAAGTTACGTGCCTCTTTCTCAGGACTTTTTGAAGCTACATTAGTTAAGCTGTCCTTTACCCTTAAAAAAAAAAAGCCGAAAAAGGGGGGTTTCACAAAAAATCTAGGGATTGTGTTATATAACGATTCTGGTTTAGACCCGACTCATTTGTTGCTTTCGGATCTGAGAATCCATGTACTTAACTGTTGTTCATCTCCTTTCCACCTTAATACTTGTTGAGTCTAGCTATTGGGAGTTTTGGTTGTGTTTGAAACAAGTTTGGAAACCAGTTTTTCAAAGAGTTATTGTCAAGAATTCTGCTTGTTTGCTCAAGCGACTATTCCTGTGCTTGAATGGTCTTTTACAGTCTGTAAAACTACTGAGAGTTTGATATCTTCGCTTGAGTGGTCTTGTTTGCACTCGAGAGATCTTTTGCAGGTCTGATCTACAGGGAGGGGGTCATTGTGCGCTTGAGCAGTGGTTTTGATCGTTCGATCGGTGTCACTTATTGTGTTTGTCGCTCGAGCTACCATTTTTGCACTCGAGCGGTCTGTGCGTTTATTAGTCCGAGAGGAAGCTATTTTTAGTCACTTTTTCATCTCTTTCTTTCTCTAAACATTCCAAAACCCCTGATCCATACACACTCTCCTCTAGTTCTCATTTCTAGCCTCAAATACTCTCAATCCGTGGGTTTTCATACCCTAGTCATTTGGAGAAAAATGTTGAACACGTCGAGGGCTTCATTTTAATCTAAGCATTTTGTGTTTTTGACTCCGTCAAGTTCTACCCATCGTTTCTTCGTGTCTTCTACTTTGAAGTAGGGATTTCTTTTGAGGTAGAGATTTCTTTGACTTATTTATATGATTTTTAGTTTAGTTATTCGTTTTTTAAAAAGAGTATTGATTTGGGAAATTTTGGAAAAAACCTAGGGTTTGGATTTAAAATTAAAAGAGAGGTTTTTCAAATGGATTCTTGAAATGGTTGTGGGGCTGTATTTATGAGTGAGATATGTTAAAATGGTGGATATTTCTTCTTGAAATTGATTTTGTAAAACAAATGGGGTTTTGCCCTAGATTTTTGGATATTTGGAATTGTGAAGAGAAATGAAAAATGACATTGGGTATTGTGAAATTGGAACAATGGTTATGTTGATGATGATGGTGGAGTTGGATATGTTGAATCACTTTTATTGTAATTGATAAAAATTCTATATCTTTTGAATTGAAATTATCTATTGAATATAAATATTTGTTTTGGACTATCGATAGAGGATAGTCTTGATTGTTGTAAACATTGCATGAGGATTAGGTTGAATTGAGACTAATTTCTCTTACATTGTACATTGAGCATCATTTCATATTAAACATTGTAATTGTATTGGTTTTTGAGAAAAAGGGATGAATACCGTGATGAATCTAGTTAGGGGGTGTGGTTATGGTTTTTATTATGTTGGTCTGTGTGTCCTTGGTGAAAATCCAAAAACTCGCGCGTTTAGATGCCGATCCTTTCGTAGTACCGGTAAAATGGCTTTGGTAGTGCTTGTATAGCCTACTGGCAGACATGTACATAGAGATTCCAGTGTTATGTATCCATTGCCTTGTTTTTTGTATAAAAGGATTATTTTTATGAATTGATATATAATTTGACATTGTATTGTTTTGAGATGGAAAATGAGAAAAGGCATGCATGTGCATTTACCTTATAATTTTGTTAAGATTTATATACTATGTTAGAGTATCTCTACTAGGCTGTGGCTCACCCTATGTAGAAAACAATTTTCGGGTGCTAATGATATGTCTCCACTAAGGACATAGCTTGGGAGGACTTAGAGCTTAAGGCTTCATTTTTGGTTTTTGATGTAATAATTTTTGTTTAAGCCTAGGGCTGTACTTGTATTGAACTCATTTTGATGTAACCAAACACTATTATGAGATGGGTTAATGTTAATTATTTCGGGCGTTACATGTTATAAGTCTAAATTTTATGCTTTTAAGTCCATTAATTTAGGTTCAATCTAAAAAAAATAAAAAATAAAAATAAATAAGTCCATTAATTTAGGTTTTGTTTGGGAAGTGAAGAAAATAGTCAAAAAAGTCACTATAAATTATTACATCATTCTTTTTTTTCATTTTTATACGTCTTTTTTTATAAAAAAATAAAAAATTAATTTCGAAACGAATACTTAGACATTAATCTATTAAACTCATAAAGGTACACTTGTACACTATGACAAACATATTTTAGCCTACTCTTCTAATCTTCCAAATCATATCTTCATAACAAACCAACATTATAAATTTTTTTCATGTGTATATTGTATTAAAATTTTATAACTTAAATTAGAAGAAAGAAAAAAAAATCACAAGCTTGAACTCTTGTAATAAATCAAATCTTTAAATTTTAATTTCATCAATTTAAATCTTAAACTTATACATTAATACTGCTTTTAACCCTAAGTTTTTAATATTTTGTTGGGCAAACTTCACTATACCCTCCATGTGGCTTGAGCTAGGTGCGGTTTACCCTTGACATTCAGAAATCATCACATAACCCCCATGTGATTTTTGAACCAAAGCGCACAGTCAGCTTTTCCATCTGAATTAATGGAATGTGAGGCTAACGGGTCTAGAAGGATAGTAAGTTAGTTTTTAAGACTAAATTATCCCTTATTCACCTTCAAATTTACAAAATATACCATTCTTCTTCCTTCTTTCTTTATTGTTTCTCTCTCTATGGTAGGTTTGGAAGCTTCTAATCTAGGAAAATTGGAGTGTTTGGGGAGAAAATGGAGACAATGAAGAAGAATAATCTAATACCCCCTTACCTTGAAAATCAATTACATATATATATATATACACGTACATACAAATAGAGAGAGAATGACACAGGAGAAGATGGGGGTTGAGGGGGAAGTGAAGATCAATTACAAGATGTTTAGGTGCTTGAAGTTCAAGATCAAGGAGGTTGAGCGAATGCCGAATATGAAGAAGCCATTCGATATACGTATATGTATGTACACATGATCAAGAAAATTATATGTATGTACATATATGTATATATGGATTGGGTTCGATATGTATATATATATATATATATGTACACATGATCAAGAAAAATAGATTTGGATTTGTATAGGTGAATTGTGTTTGTATATGATCAGAAAAATGGGTTTGGATTTGTATATGTGAACTGGATTTGTATATGATCAAGAAAAAGTTTGGGCAGTGAACTGTGATATATATACATGTATATATATGTACACATGATCAAGAAAATGATAAAGATGAGATTGTATATGTATATATATATGTATGTACACATGATCAAGAAAAAGATGAAGATGAGATTGTATATGTATATGTGTATATATATATGTATGTACACATGATCAAGAAAAAGATGAAGATGAGATTGTATATGTATATATATATATATATTATATATATATATATGTATGTACACATAAAGTTTGGGTGGTGAATTGTGAACTAAGTTTGGCCTGAAAGGAGAGAGAGAAGATGATGAAGATGAGTGTATAATTGTCAATTTACAACTTTTGTTAACAGAAGTTAGTATGCATTTCAATCCAGAAATCACATGAGGGTTATGTGGTGATTTTCGAATGTCATGGTGGTAAACTGCACCTAGCCCAAACCACAGGGAATAAAGTGAAGTTTGCCGTGTTTTCTTTAATACCAATTTAAATGTGATTTAAAAATGCAGAGACTATCTTTATTTTTTAATTTGAAAGTAGACAGATTTTTGTATCTGTCCACTTTTTTATTTTTATTATATATATTTTAAAATTTAAAAGTGATTTGAAAGTGTAAACATATATATTGAAAGTGTAAACATATATATATTCCATTTTTTTAATTTGAAAATATGTCCCATTTTTATTATTATTTAAAATAATTTAACACTGGACACATGTGTCTGTTTGTCCTTTTTGTTTTTGTTTTTTTAAGTTATTATTTTTAATAGTATGAACTTTTTTTTAACGATCTCATAAAGAAGAATATAAATATAAATTTTATTAAAACTGAGCTAACAAAATTTAAGTTATGATATTTTAAATAATACAAAATTAAGTGTTGGAGTATGTATAAAAGTAGAGTTTCACATCGAATAAAGAATAAAAGAGATGAGTCGTAATATATATTAGATAGGCTTTGGCTTAAGTTTGAAAATGATTATGAGTGCCACATAATGTATGTTAGGCCTTAACATGATATTTGTGGACCTTAAAAAGCTTTTAAAATGTTTATTGTTATGATCTGATGATCATTAGAGAGGGAATGACTCATTTTTATACTACCAGTGGAGGTGCCGTGCACATGCGTTGCACGTTTCTTATATTTCTTTTTGTGTTTAGCTTTTATAATAGTTTTACTTTTGAGTCATTATTATTATTATTATTATTTATTTATTTATTTATTTATTTTGTTGTTGTTGTTATTAATGTTTAATGTTTATGTTGAAAAGTCAAAAAAGTCAAAAAAGTCAAAGTGATTGAATTTTTGAATATTTGATCTTCGATATATTTTTATACTTTTAAGTAATGTTTAATTAAATAAAATAATTGTAAAATAAAATTTATATTATTAAAGAAAATATAATAAATATATTTTTATTTTTATTTATTTAAATTACACACATCGCACATGTGAACAGCTAGCATAAATAAGATAAACACATATATTTATGTATATCACATAGGCCTTGTTTGTGTAGTGTGATTCAAACTATGATAGGACTCCATATCTGTTCTATGGAGAAATCCATTGTTTGGTTGAAAATTGATAGGTGGGATTAATAGTCCAATCAGACTCTATGTTC
The DNA here is from genome assembly GCA_030407325.1 of Camellia japonica. Classification (NCBI taxonomy): domain Eukaryota; kingdom Viridiplantae; phylum Streptophyta; class Magnoliopsida; order Ericales; family Theaceae; genus Camellia; species Camellia japonica. The sequence continues at coordinate 92,071,798 of JAPPVO010000002.1, forward strand.
TTCATATGTGGAATTATTTTGTCAATTTAACATAATAATGTATCAACTCCTACGTATGAGGGGCATTGAATGTAAAATAAAAGAATGAAAATTAGAATAAAAATTTTACATATTATCCCATATTTTTATATTTCTGTTTAGGCATTAAAATTTTGAAAGTAGATTGAAACCAATCACATAAAATAATTGTAATCCATATTACATGGTTGAACTTATTATTATTAAATATATAATTCACTAGGTTGTTTCATTTTTGTTATGTGTATGTATGTAGAAATTACTTACTAATTAAAAGGTGAAGAAATAAAACACCCAACTGACACTGTAATATCATTATTATTTAAGGTGAAGAAACAAAACATCCAACTCACATTATAATATCATAAAATTTTGAATATGTAGATGTAAAAATTTGTATCATGAAATACACACATACATAATGTAAAGATATTACATGGAATAATTTAAAGAAAAACCAAACCTTTTGGGAGAAAAGTTGTCTGAATCATCCAAAACAAAGTAGATTGTGTGTTTAGTTGTTTGAAAGTGTTTGATATTTTGAAAATAGAGCAGATTGGGATGTTTCAAGATATTTAGTTGTTTCAAAGTGTTTGAATTCCAGAAGTTGTATGTGGTTGAAGCACTTCAAATTTAAAGAAATAGGAGCTCCAAACGTTTTTGACGTTTTTGATTTGATGTGGCCAAGCAATGGTAAGTCTTGTTGATGTTTAATAAATTTGGGGGTATTTTCAAAATATGTAAGAAGTAGAAAATGTTGTTTGACTTTTAAAATAATAGATTATCTTCTAAACTCTTCCATACTTCATTATGTGAGTCTCACAATGGTGATCCGATTGTTTATGCAAAAAAATCAATTTCATTGAATATCAATGAATAAATCATATTTTATTTTATAAAATAAATGGTTGAAATTTAAACTCATAGTTGTTGGTTATTTTAAAAAAATAAAATGTTATTTGTTTTTGTATTTAGTGATGTTTAATGAAACTAATTTTTACACAATTCATTATTACTATTAGGCCTATGAAATAAATAGTTTGAATCATTATTGTGGTCTTGGAATGAAGCCCACAAAATAGAGCATGAAGGGGCATAAAGGATGGTAAAGCGAAGGGGCGCTATTCAGGGGCGGAGCTAACAAGGAGCCAGGGGGTTATGTGCCCCCCAGGTTTTGGAATTGATTTTTTATTTTTTATTTAAAAAAAAAAACAAACATAAAGTGAATATTTTAAATAAAAAAAATTTGTAAAAATATTATTTTAAATGTCAATGACATTTTTAAAATAATAAGAATAATAATGATTATTTAATTGAAAATAAAGTGATTACGATATTATTATCTATGAAAATTTCAATATAATGGTGATGTTTATTACTATTGACATGCAAACATAATTAATCTCAATGAAAATATAGAATTTATTAAATTGTTAATTACATTTGACATGTAGCGTTCATTCTCCATGTGTTTCTTTACTAATGATTGGTGATATCACATATTAATAATGACGTAGTATAACCATTATATTGAATTTTTACGCATATTTTGTATAAAAAATTACTTTATCATTATATAATTTATTGTAAAACTTTATATCCATGACTTTTTTTAATATTGTCCATGATACACTAATTACAAATAATATTTAGCTTATTTGGTTCTAGTTTACAGAAAACAGTTTTCAAAAAATTTTACATTTTTATTTTTCGTATTTTAACATTTTCAATAATTTTTTTTAATGTTCTAAGCAAAATTTTTAAATTTTTAGACACACCTAACATAAGTATACCTAAAAGGTATAATATTTGTGAAAAAAATCTTTAAAAAATACATTAAATACCAAAAAATAAAAAAATAATATGAAGTATATTTTTCGTATTTTTGTGTATTTATTAATTTTTTAAAATATTTTTTCACAAATATTTTACTATTTGGATACGTATCTAAGTAATGTGCATCTAAAACAAGTAAAAAAAAATTGTTTAAAATTTAACAAATATTCACTAAAATAAAAAAATACGAAAAATTAAAAACTTAATTTTCAGAAAACTGAATTCAGAAAATTAAAACTAAACACACTGATTATTATTATTATTATTTTTTATCTTTCTTGAAGTTAATGGTAAAAATTTAAGTGAAATATTTTTATAAAAAATTTTAATATTGTAATTAATAAGTGACTCCTCTGATTTAATTTCTTAGCTTCGCCACTAGCGCTATTCCCATGAAGGGGACTTTTAAACTATGTTTGGTTTATGGATTTGGATAAGGATTTGTAAAAAGAAAAAGAAAATGTAGGTGAAGGTCTGTGAAATGTGCATAAAATATAATTATAGTTCACATACATTTCACACACTTTTTTTCTTGTCATTTTTAAATTCTTATTCAAATTCATGATTCAAACCCACCCAACCATGTATTAATCTAATTTTGCGTTTTTGTAGACATCCATGTGCTATGTGTCACCTTTGCAAGATGAGAAATCATATGTATACTTATTTTTCTAGTTAATAATTTACACACATTGATGTGGTGTGTGCAAATTATTGGATAAAAATTTAGGTAAATTTAGCATTGTTCTTCATAGATTATTACTTGTCTTTTATTGTAGTGAGGTTTTAAATTATGAATAATGTTATATAAACTAATAATTATATATATATATATATATATATTTAAATTAACAGATTTGCAATGCAACAATGGAACTTACAAAATTGAAATATGAACCACTTTAATAATATTAGCATCTTACTAACAAGTACTCTCATAACATAAGGAAAATATCAAAAAAAAAAAAAAAAAAAAAGAATATAAGACATTTTTTATTGAATTCAATAATTTTTTTACCACAATCATATGTAACATTTTCACCTATTTTGAAGACGCTTTTTATCTCAATTTTAAAAAATAGATGACAATTATAATTTTAATAGTAACTATTTATTTTTTGTAATATTATAAACGTGATTCAAACATATAACTACTTATATGATCATCTTAATTTTTTATCTAAATATTCTATTCAATAAATACTAAAAAGTGAACAATTTGAATCATCGGAGTCGGCCCCAAACTCAAACATTCTCTAAAATTGAACTAACCAACTTAGGAGAATACAAACCCTAAATATATAATGACATTAGGAAGTAAGAAAAATTTATAAAATTCATTAATTGTGATAGCGTATTCTTAATTCATATACTTACTCAAGATGTAGAATCCCAAGTTGTGTAATACTTATTTGAATCAGAATGATAAATTTGAGTATGAATTTAAATTTATACTCAAATCAGGGAAAGGGATGTGTAAATTCCCTGTGGATTGAGAACGATAAGCACGATGTGGTCGTCTACGGTGATCTTACATTAGACAACGGTGGGCCCAACATTAAGTTAAACAAGATTGTATTTGTCTGTGGGCCTCCAGCAGCATTAGCCGACATATATATATATATATATATATATTAGTGAAAAAAAAAGCATCTTTTGATTCTAATATTTTATTGAGTTTATTAAATGAAATAGAATAATATGATATTTTTTTAAAAATATTTGTTTTATATTTAATTTATTCAAAAAATAATAAAAAAATGTGTTGAAAAAAAAAAATTATTCCATAAAAAATAAAAAAATAATCATTTTATTTTATTACATTTCATTTTATTCCACTACCTAAACTTTTTCTCTAAAAATAAGATTAGTTTCTTACAAAATTGAATAGAATCAATGATTAAATATATGATAGAAATTTTAATTTCTATTATAAAGTATAATTATGGAGTAAATAGATGAGATAAAATTTTAGTTCAAATGAGTGAATTTTTTTTTTTATTATTTTTGATTAGAATATAATAATTGAATGATGATTTACATGTCAATGATCATATGGTATCACATCACCTTTAAATTTTAATTTGGTTTCATTTGCCAAATAATATTTTAGACTCGTGCAATGCACTAGCTGCTCTTGTGATAAATTTATATTTTCAAAATGCAAATCTTATAACAAATTATTTTGTTTGGTTTGAATTCCTAAAAATTATTTTTAGACGAATTTCTTTTGTTTTAATAATTTTTTTCATATTTTATTCAATTTTTTTCCCTATATATTCTATTAAATTAAAAATTCTAATGAAGAGTAGTTGTAATTTCTAGTATTATAGAGACATTTCAAATTTTAAACAAATCTTAAGAGTGTATGTGTTTTTTACCCAAAACTAAAATATTTGTGTCATAACTAACCAAGAATCTTTGCATTATTTCACAAAATCCTTCACTCAAATTAGAATCACTAATATTGATAAATATTATCAAAGAAGAGGGTAAAATGGGAAAGTCAAATTATAGGTTACCATTAGTAAATTAAACAAAATAAAAGGGCAAAATAAACCCTCAGGGGTGTATTTGTAATTTATCGGAAATCAATATATTTATGTTTCATAATGACCAAGAATCTTTGCATAATTACGAAAAAAAACATTCATCCAAATTAGTAACCACCAATATTGGTAAATAATACAAAATAAAAGGACAAAATGAGAAAACTAAAATACAAGCCTCTAATAGTAAATTATTCCAAATCAAAGGGAAAAATTGGAAAAAAATATGAGCCTCAAGCTGGTAAGCACTTCTTATATATATATATATACACATAGGCAAAAAAAAGTCCCGTGCAAGGCATGAGTCAAATGTTTAAATAAAACATTTGCATGAAAATATATAAATGAATTAGATTATTTCTGTACTACTTTTATGAGGGGCATAGACGATTTAACAGTTTATAAATTTTAGAAATTACAATTTAAATGAAGCATTTTTATATATTTTATACATTTTAATATTTTAATTCAAAACTTGTTCTTTGATTTGTATGCAATATTAAATAAGTAAAATAAATTATTAAGTCAATTAACCTTTTTTAATGATATAATTTTTGTAGTAATGTTATATATATTTTTTATTAAAACATTTTCAAATTACAAAATGTATAATAATACCACAAAATACGTAACATTATCATAAAAATATGTAATTTTTATCTCAACCACAAATTATCAAGGCTCCTACCCAAAAAATAGGTTACAATTACCACAGAAATACGTAACACATCACAAAAATATGTAACAAAGGCATATGGTGCACACCCTTGAAGGGGTGTGTATCATAATGTTTTCCTTAGATTTTTTTAAATGAAAAATGTTGAGACTCATAATTTTAGAATCACAAATTTACTTATAATAGTTGGACCTTATATCATTAGATGTGTAAGAAATGAAAAGTTGATACTTATCATACCACATCATTGTAGATCAAATTGTGAATTTTTTAAATTTTTTTTAATTTTTTTTATATGAATTTCAAACAGTTTTCTTTTAAAAATTTGTTTTAAATTTTTGGCCTGAAGGCATGCTCGTTTTAATAGATTAATGGCATTCCATGGCATGCGCGCTATTAGGGGTGCTCACGGACCGGTTTTGTGCGGTTTACGGCTCGGTTTTGACCCACCGCATCTATACGGTTTGGGAAAAGGTCAACCCGCAACCGCCCGCAGTGCGGTTTGTGGTTTGTGCGGATAGGGTTTGCAGATGCGTGGGTGGTTGCGGGCGGTTTGCGGTTTACACTTTTTTCTTTAACAATTAATTTTTGAGTTTTTTTTTTCCCCATCGAATTTAGGCATCAGATTCATTTTATATATTTGTGATCATTTGACAACAATTTTCCAATGAGTTTACAAATAAAAATTGAATATCAATGCATTAAATGAAAGTACTCAAAACAAAGAGACCCTACACTAGCATTTTTGCATGAAAAAAATGTATATCAATGCATTAAATGTTGTACTCAATTAGAATTGCCAGTTCAGTAATCAATAATCAAACTAGAAGCTCCATCGACCACCAGAAAGAAAATTTTATTAGGAAAAAGTGGATGAGTCACCAATGAAAATCATATAAGAAACCAAGTTTAGAACTTGATAATTCTACGGTATTAAGAAAGTTGAGAAATACTTAAGAATAAGGATCCTAGTGTCATAGAGAACATAATGGTACTCCTGTTAAAGTTACAAAGTTGGTATATAAAAAATAATAACAATAATAATAATAATTAAAGTGCGGTGCGATTTTTGCGGGTTGCGGGTTTAACCCGCGACCCGCGACCCGTCTGTAACCCGCAAATTTGTCATATTTCAAACCGCATCCGCCCGCATTATGTTTGCGAAACCACCCATTATATGCGGGTTGGGCGGGATGAATAAACCGTTGCCCACCCCTACGCGCTATGCCTTCACGGTACTGTGTGGTCCATTGGGACCTTATCCCGAGTGTATTATTTATTTATTTATTTTTGTAAACAAATCAAAGTCATATAACAAGTGATCTATTTTGTTAATAAATAATTTATTAGGTTAATTAACAACTTTTAATGATATAAAAAATAATTTTTAATGCATAATTTTGATAATTTTATTGTTTTTTTTTTTGGGTAAGTAATAATTTTATTGTTGCATAGGAAAGTAGTTAATTTTTTTTATTATTCTGTTAAGTTCAAAATTTTAACAAGCAATAGTTGTAATTTCTAGTATAATAGGGACGAGTTATATTTTAAATAAATTTCAGGAATGTATTTATAATTTAATTAAAATAAAATATTCACATTTTATAACTAACCAAGATTAAAAAACAAGCTTTTCAAGCAACTCCTTCACAGTTGACTCTATAATTTTCAAAAGGAGGAGGTTTCTCACTGGTCTAAAATCTGGACTAGATGGGGCTGTTTGAGCCCGTGGAGCCTATCATGGGGGTTCCATTTTGATGATTAAACTCGTTCATTTTATTGGACACTTCGTACATTTCATTCACAAAAAAAAAAAAAAAAAAAAAAATTAGGTTGATCTGATAACTGTCACATGTTTAATTTATCGTATTTTGCACTAAGAAAAGGACAATAATTGTGCTTTTAAAAAATAAATCATATATTTTTTTATGAGAAAAACAATAAATTGAGAAAGTTGTAATTATCGAATTAACCAAATTTTCTTTTTTGTGTGGATGAAATACGCGTAATACTCGATAAAATAAACAGTTTAAATCATCAAAATAAAATCCATAATGAGTCCTACGGGTCCAAACAACCCCCTCTAGTCCAAAATATAGACAGGAGGGAATCCTCCTCTTTTCCAAAAGCGCTCCACCAAAGGTCATTCCACCAGACAAAATAGAACATATAGAATAGAAATACAAGTTAAGGGCAAAATAAGAAATAAAAAAAACAAGCCTTTTGGCTATCAGTGAAACAATTCTTTTATAAATAAATATATACCACTACAAAATACATATCCGTGTAAGGCACAAACTATTATTATGATAAATTTAAATTTCAAAATACAAACTTTTTAACAAATTATTTTATTCGATTCGATTTTTTAATTTAAAAAATTATTTTTAGACACGTATAGGGTACGGGCTATTATTGTAAATTTAAATTTTAAAAATACAAATCTTCTAACAAATTATTTTGTTTGATTTAATTTTTAAAAAATTATTTTTGTACAGATTTTTGTTTGTTTTAATGATATTTTTTCATATTTTTATTTTTTAAATCCAGACACATCTAAAAAATAAAATAAATTAATTAAACTATTAAAAACATTTACTAAAAACAAATGAAAATTTGAAGAAAAACCTTTGTGTATTTTTATGTGTATTTTTATTTATTTTTAATGAACTTTATATTTTTCTATACTTTATAAATGTATCTAATTTTGATACATCTAAAAAGTTTTAAAAAAAGAAAAAGAAAAAAAAGAGAGACCAAAATATGAAAAAAATTATTCATTTTACTAATAAATAAATCATGATCTCATAACAAATGATTCATTTTATTAATAAGTAAATAATTAAGTCAATTAATAGTATATGAAAAGTATTTTTTAATGAACAATTTTGATAATTTTATTGTTGTATAGGAGAGTAGTTAGAAATTTTATTTTCTCTATATAGTCTGTTAAATTAACAATGGCTAGTAATTTCTAGAATTATAGGGGTAATTCATATTTTAAACAAATCTTAGGAGTGTATTTGTAATTCACCAAAAAAATAAAAGCTTCATGTTTTATAACGAGTGATTCTACTTGCACAATAGAAACAACTGATTACACCCAAAATTTTCATTTTTTTTATTACACTTTAATCCCTTTTCAAAATGACCAAAAACACCCTTAGGACCTAACCCTAATTTTTCAGTACGATCTCTATGGCCACCAATACAATTATTGCTGATGACCTTCATTCATATCTCTGGCAAGCTCTTTTGTTATTTCCATCACCTTTGGCGCCAAAACCCATCGGAGGTTTCCTTTGCTAACCCTTTCCTCCAACGGTGAACCCCTTTCCCCCAGTCGCTCATTAGTGCCCTCTCTTTTCTCTTCTCTCTTGTTGACCTAGCCATGCTTTCCATCCCCTCTCCCATTGCTCTTCTTAGACCAACATCAATTGTGATTGAAGCTGCTTTCTTTTGCCATGAAAGCAAGAGAGAGAGAGAGAGAGAGATTTGGAAAAATAAAGAAGAAAATCCACTGCCACAAAAATGAACGAGAGAGGGAGAAATCTAGAGCTCCATGAAGAAGAAGAAGAAGAAGAAGAAGAAGAAGAAGAATAAGAGAATGGAATGGGAGTCAGAGACGAGAATGAGAGGTTGGTTGGAGGTCACTAGTTTACTGTGGAGGAGTAGCCGCGATGATTGGTCAAGGCTGTCGGAAAGAAGAGGTGGTGGTGGAGGTGGTCACAAGGAGGTGAGAGGTAGGCCTAGGGCTCGCTGGTAAAGAAAGGTGGCTGTGGTTTGGTGGCCACACGACCCAAACCCGTCTTTAAAGGTTTAGTGCCGTAACCGATCAGTAATCCTAGGATTACCAGAGGCCTTTGAACATATTAAACAAATATACAGGGGCTAGTGGAAGCAAATAACAAAATATGATGTCCATAGAGCTGTGTAGACATACATGTACATGGGACAGAAATTCCAAACTTTTATACCAATACGTGACGTCACAATTACATTAGTCTTACGTCACCACTTTACAGATAAACCAAAAGTCGAGTTCAAACTTAAACAAAAAGGAAAACAAAAGTTATAACAAAGCTCACAAAACTTGACCACATCATAGCTCGGGAACCCCCTCGGGAGGCTGCCTATGGTTGGCTGACCAAAATAACTCTCCAAGCAGCAGCTTAGGTCTGGTCACGTGCTTGCTGACCTATATACATAAATAATACAGTGAGCTGGAACCCAGCGAATAATAACAGGTTAAAGATTTTCATGAATGATGTCCATAACAAATTTGGAAATCAGAATTCAGATTCAGAAACAGAGTCATATTCATATTCATACTCGTGATCAGAGTTCACACATCCATATGATCATATGTGGTACATCCATTAGTACTAACAAATCCGATGACCCATATTTGGGAGGCCATAAAGGCATGCAGATGACTTATGTGCACAGAGATGTTTCCGATGACCCATAAAGTGACGGCCTTAAAGGCATTCTGATGACTCATAAAGGAACGTATATCATATTATGCTAAAGATGCCATGAATACATATCAGAAACTTGGACGATCATTTATTCATACAAAACATAGCATTTCAGGAAACTAATCATTTCATATCACAATGTTCAGAAAATATTTAACATTGAGCATAGTTTTACAAAATTATTACTCACAGATGGCTCCAAAAGCAGAACAGATGAAGCAGATGGATCAGATAGTCTATGGCGCGTGACCTACACAAACATATAACAGATACACATTGAAACACACGCTCAGAAAATACTTAACTTGTTTCTTTTTTATCTCTGTGTGTTTCTAATCCTTATCCTCATTATTGTGTCTTAATTAAGGCTTAAGAATGCCTAGGATGCAATGAGGATGCCAAAATGTAACGTGAAACACTTAGTCAAATTTTCAAAAACAGGGTAGTTTGCTCAAGCAGTCTGCATAGTCTGCAAAAGTACTGATTGCATGATTTTTACGCTTGATGGACACTCAACGGTCGTTCGAGCCAAAGACTAAGTAAACAAGGTCTCCACTCAAGCACAACTTCAGTTGCTTGAGCGGTCTGCAAAACTCTACAAAACTTTTAGGAGCTCTCATTTTACGCTTGAGCGCAACTTACTATGCTCAAGCGTAGGTTCTGCCGCTTGAGTCAACCCCCAAACTCTACAAAAGTACTGGGAGCTCACATTCTTCGCTCGAGCGTAGACTCCATTGCTCAAGCGAATAGTGCAAATTCTGGAATTTTCAGATTGCTGATTCAAGTTCAAAATCCATTTTTAAAGCATTGAAACATATCCTTTTGGGCCAAAACATAAGAAAACATTTGTAAACTTATAAAACTTCATGAATTGGAAACCATTTCGCAGAATCAAAGCCCAAAGGAACGTGAATTATCCAAAAACAAACTTAGAATTTATAAAACATAACATGCATGTAATGTCATGAACTCCAACCTTCCAAAACATGATCAAGTGATAGAAAATAGCATGAAACTTGATGAATTTCCAAAACCAAGGTGAAATAATGACATGCATGAGAGAATTACTTGAAATCAACTTCAAAATGCTATAGAATGTACATGTATGTATGAATGTTCTTCCTTTCTACCTCCTTAAGCTTAATTCATGCATTATCTTGCTTAATCCACTAGAATGCAATTATTGGTTATCTCAATTGCAAATTAGAGGAGTGAATTCCTACCTTAAACCTTGAATTTACAAGTGTAGAGGCTTAATGTAGCTTGACTTTTTCGCGGCCCCTTTCAGAAGTTTGAAAGAAGCCCTACAGTTCGGACTCCCGCGGTTCTGAATCTAATCTCACAAGTGCAATGTGAAACTAATAAACACCAAAGAGTTCAAATCTGACAAATCATTTGCAGAATTGATTTTGAATCAAAAATGGAAAAATTGGACTGCTTTGCCAAATACAGAGTTGCCACTTAAATATTTTATTTTGGAGAAATATAGGAAACCCATAACTCGTGCCAAAGGCCACGTGTCCATTATCACCAAGATTGCCTCGGTTTGGGAACTTAGGTACGAGGGGGGAAGGTCATGAATTGAGCACCCCCGTTCGCCCGATCAAAGATTGGCTTCTACTAATCATGATATGATTTTTATCAACATTATATGCTCTTGTTCCAGTTTATTAGGCTAGCATTTACTATATGATGTGTGCACACAAAGTATAGACTAGTTTGCCCGAATTGGAACATTTCAAGTCATGTTTTGTTTTTCGAAAAGGGTTTGATTTTGCTACTTAACAAAGTGGGCTTAAAGTTTGTGAATCTGTCATTTGACAAAGTGGGCTTAAACGTACATTCATTGAATCATTCCAATTCAAGCAATAAGCCTTCATCCACAGGCACTCAAGCAGTTTAACAAGTAAGCACTTAGCCTCATGGCAAGCATACTAGTCATGGCAATCACTCACACTCATGCAAGTATGCTAAAGTACTAAAAACTCACCTAGTACTCCAAGCCAAAATAAACAAAAGAGTTAGAAAAATGCATGATTCTTAACTTATGCAATATGACTAATGCAACGCAATATGACTAATGCAACACATACGATATGTAATTAATAGGCTCGGCTACTAATATGGCATATGAATCAATTTAAATAGCATGCGGTCTAAGCACTTATTCAAAGAAGTATTGAACTAACAATGCAGTTAGAATGATGCGCCGAGCCTCGGTGCATGCAATACAAGATGAATGGATGCAAGCATGCGATATGCTAATTGAAACGTGATGTCCCTAATCTAACCATCGTAAGCTAGTAAATAAAAGGGAGAAAGACGTGGAGTTGGAAGACATACACATTATTACAACATTTCGTTCTCACGAAGGAGAGTCTGAATAAACTAACTAGCTAACTAAGATAAGCTAAGCTAATTAAGCTAATTATTACAAACCAATGAATAATTAACTACCCTAAGCTAATTTATTAAGTACAATTAAATAATTTAACTAGGCTAAGCTAATTAAATATTTACAACACAAACTAATTTAATTAATCAATCTAAACTAGATTAAATAAGTACAAAACAAACTAATTAGCTACAACTAATTAATTACAGCAAATAAATGACTAATTGCTAATTAAACTAATTAACTAGTCCCGGGAAGCGAGGGAGGCTCATGCATGCTCGGTTTCCACCCAAAGACCATCCACTGTTTGCCTTTGAAAGCCTTTGTTGCACAACCTTTGCATTGATTTTCCACTTCTGGACCAACTCTGTTCTGTCTCAGAAGGGCACTACTGAATTTGCATTGGTGGCCGATAGAGGGCTAGTCGGCCACTGATGATGGTCGGTCGGCCACTAATGACTGGACTCCCTTGCTGCAATAGAGAGCAAACAGAGCAGGACAATGTATTTCTTATAGGTTAGTTTGCTTGCACAATTCATCCCCTTTTGTCATGGACAAGTCAAAGGGAGACAAACTTCGGTCCTCAAACCATCAACTCAAGCAATTTCATTGCATGATGGCTCATGAACCAAAGTGTGCGATTTCATTAAATGCACAAACAAGACCCACAACCTTCACTCTATCATGCATGATCAAGGGTAATGGAGACCTAGGAAACTTGGCACATTTCATCACTTTGGGTATGAAATGCCCTAATTTTCCTTGTGTTCAATTAACGTCTAATTGAACACACCAAAACACAATCAAATTGTTATCTTCGCACAATTTTAGTTTCAACTTTTGTTTACTCATTTTAATTACCCTTCCATTCTTTAACCAATTAAGTCCATTGGTGAGAAGTCCTCCAAAAGAGAAGGAAGTGTCAAACAAGGATAGTTGAAGGCAAGAGAGAGGTGTCATGCCGTTGATAATGAACCCCCAAAAGAGGATTAAACCATTAAGCACAAACCTTAATCTCAAGCTTAAACTATCCTAAGATTGAAACAACCCTCAAAGCAAACAAAAAGGTCAAGAAGTGGGGGAGGTTGCAGGGGTTATGCATGCTGAAATTAAGTGAGAAATGCACTTAAAACATGCAATCAACTCAAGCAAATGGTGTCTAAAGGCCTAAAATACCAAGCTTGTGAGGACACTTACACTACAAGCATGCAAAACAAGACTCAAATGACTTAACCAACCCAAAACAGAGTTAAAACAGTCCAAAATAGAGCCTAAAACATGCTGGAATTTAGCTACAAATGGCTAGAAAAATAAGCTAACACATAGAGCTAACTAGGCTAGCAAACAAGGCACAAGGAGGGAGGCTAACCCCTTCAAATTTGGACTTCAAAACATGATTTTCACCACTGAAATTACTCTGAAATTCAGTGTTTAAAAGCCCAAAAAAAGATGGTTTGAAAGTGGGAAACAAAGGTGGAAAGGCCTTACAAACAATGAATACCCCCTAACCTTAAATGGCCTAAAACCATCAATTTTAGCTCACAAAAAAAGGAGTTTTTATAGCCCAAAAACAACCCAAAAACAATGGGAAAAAGATAGAAAAGCAAGTATACAAAGCAAGGTAAAAAGACAAGTATTATACCTCTTGAAGCAAAGATCAACTTTAGGAAACAATTCAAACCAAAACCACCTTCTAGAGCTCCAAGAAGGCCTCAAGGAACCTCAACTCAAAGATGAACAACTTTGGTTAAGGACTTATAGGCAAAAGTGTAGTGTATGTAGGCTAATGTGTTCAAATTTGTAAGAGAGAGAGAGAGAGAGAGAGAGAGAGAGAGAGAGAGAGATTTTTGTTCCAAAAATTCTAACCCTCAAAAATAGGGGAGGAGACCCCCTATATATAGAAAACATGAATTCCATACAAGGAGATCCAGCCCTACACGTGGGTGCAGATGCATGCATCTATGCAAACAACTGGCACAGTTGGCATAAAATATCTGCAAAACACACTAGTGGCCGTCGGCCACTACTGGTAACTGACCGGCCACCACTGGTGGCCGACTGGCCACACCAATGGCCGACAACCAGGAGACATAGCCGACAACCCATAGTGGTGGCCGACAGGTCACCAGAAGGTTCAGACTTGAAATACCAAGGTTTTGGTCCAAAAACAAGGTAACAAGGGTGCAAGGCTCAAAGCTGTGGCATTCTGCTGAGGACTTCGAGCACTTGGTGAGAAAATGCAATCATAATCATCGAGTGCACAAGAGATGACGTCCAAGTCTTGAGGACGGTCAAAAGTGGGGTGTCTACAGTTGCTCCTCTTTGACAAAGCTTGAAGTCATGAAATGACGTGAGTGAATGTCAAAGCTGAAGACGACCCGTTTTGACAAGGACGAAAGACTTGGACAAACAAACAAGACAGAAAATAAATGATTACATCCGTAGACTGCCTACGTATCTCTTTGCAAGGAATCAAACCAGTGTAGTTCTGGGGCGATGCAAATGATATGCATGCAAAGCAGTTTGAAGGTTGGACTTACACACTTCATGCAGTCGGTGATTTTGAAATCTTATGATCATACGAGATGATGCAATAGGCAATAACAAATGCGATAAGCAAGATGACAACACATGAACGAGAAACTTCAAGTTTAAAAGCAAAAAGATCCAAAACACACTTTAACCATGCCAAGACACAGGACGAGGAAAGAAAACACCGCTCAGGGTTGCGTTTCATGCATCCTAAGAAAACAAGAACAAAACCACTCGGGCTCGTGTTTTAACACATCCCGAGATGAAACCCGCCTAGGGCCGCACTTCGCACGTCCTAAGAAACAACCATTCGGGTGCATACTTCGTACGTCCCGAGGTAAAACTCGCCCAGGGCTACGTTTTACGCGTCCTGAGAAACAACCACTCGGGCACGTACTTTGTACGTCCTGAGGTAAAACCCGCCTAGGGCCGCATTTCACGCGTCTTGAGAAGCAACCACTTGGGTGCGTACTTCGTACGTTCCGAGATAAAACCCACCCAAGGCTGTGTTTCACGCATCCTGAGAAACAACCACTCGGGCGTGTACTTCGTACGTCTTGAGGTAAAACAATAGAAGGGTGTGCGACGGATGCACGAAAGTGAATGTGTGTGATAGATGCATGAAAGTGAATGAGTGCGATAGCTGCACAAAAGTGAACAAGTGCGATAGATGCACAAAGGTGAATTAGTGCGATAGATGCACAAAAGTGAACAAGTGCGATAGATGCACAAAGTGATGAGTGTGATAGATGCACAAAAGTGAATGAGTGGGTTCTCTTACAAAGGCACCGGAACTCCTCTGAATGAACCGTACATACAATATCGTTTGCCTGTGTAAGAAAGAAACTTAACAAGTACGATACAGTAAGAATGCATGTTCTATACAAGATAAACAACCGAAATATGTAGTTAAGTGAAAGTATGTTCTATGTAAGATACTAAAGCATATTCTATGCAAGCATTTTCTATACGAGAAACAGAAGTATATGCTATGCAAGATGATCCCTGCAAGATAATTGAAAGCATGCAAATTCTATGCATGAAACAGAAGCATATTCCATGCATGAAATCAAAACAAAAGTATATTCTATGCGTGAATCATAACCGATGTAAGACACGCACACAGTGCATATGTGAAACGCATATCCTATGCAACAATATAAAATGCACATTCTATGCTAGGATGTGAAGTGTATACTTTATGCAATTGCGTGAGATGCATATCTATGCTAAGAACAAAAGCATTATTCGACAAAAGCAAATTCAGCGGTAACTTCCGATTTACCTCTTGGAAGAGTTGCAATATGTTAAAAAAAACATACACCTCGTTCATGTTTGACAAGTAATGAACATCGTGCGTCGAAAACACAGTTATGAACTTCCGTAGAGACAATCTGAACCCAACAGTGAACTTTCCTTGCACTTCTTGGGAACCAAGGGAACAACGCAGCATCAAGACTCAGTGGAGGACCACTGGCCACATATCGGCCACTAGGGGAGGGTGTCGGCCACCTGTTGGCCACAACCGAAGCTTGTCGGCCACCAATGTGGCCTGTTGGCCACCAATGGCAGATTCGGGGCAATTTTGTCCTTTTGCCTCGGGTCTTTATATACACATATCCACACTTCATTTCCCCACTTCTCTAAGGCCGAAATTCCTCCTTGTATCTCTCTAGACACTTTTCCTCTCTAGATCCAACCTTTTTACGCATTTCCCAACGCCTTACGCACACTTTATTCGCTAAACCCTCTTAGTTCTTTTCCGTTTGAACCGATTGAAATTTGATTTCGACCCTGCTTTCCTCATTTTCGCCCTTCTAGGCTTGTTCCCCTCGAGTTTCTCTCGGGTTTCGTGCACTTTTTCCTACTTTGACTTTTCTTTTCATTTTCTCTCTCCTAAGGTTTGACCTTTTTCAAGTTTGCCCCTTTTTCTCTATTTTCTTCATTTTCACCTACTTTGCACCCATTTTCGGATGAAAGATGAGATTCCTCATGACGGAGCTCCTCTAAAGGTTCCACCAGCATTTCCACCCGTTCCTGAGGTAGAGAAGCCGGTAGTTACCGAGGCTGGTGAGGCGGCGAAGGATATTGAGGCAGAGCTTGAGGCGGAGTTCGAGCCTGAGGCTGAGCCAAAGCCGTTACCACTGAGGGTACGACCTTTCGATCTAGAGAGATACCATCCCCAGACGCATATCTTGCCTCTCGGAGGCATCAGACGTTTCACTGAGTTTGCTCGCGGAGCATCGAAAGACATCCTGCTAAGGGCTACCGCTGAGGGTACAGCCTTTCGATCTAAAGAGATACCATCCCCAGACGCATATCTTGCCTCCCGGAGGCATCAGACACTTCACTGAGTTTGCTCGTGGTGCGCTGAAGGACATCCTGCTGAAGGAGCCGATTTCTTACCTTTCATCCCTTGTTGTTGAGGTATGAACTCTCTTTACTTGCATTTATGCCTTTCTTCACTTGTATTTCTTGCATTTCATTTTTTGACTATATTTTCATCATTGCCTCACCTGATTTACCTGTTTTCTACCACAGGGCGACTCCCGCTCATACAGAGGCTACGAGGCTACGACAGCTACGGATTGATACGATGAGCCCCTGCAAGAGTCCGTGACATTGTTGATGAGGCCGGCTTTGTCCTTTTCTGCTCCGGATTGACACGGGTTATAGTGAGCCGCCCACTTCTCGGAGTGCTAGTGGAGAGGTGGTGGGACACCACCAACTCCCTCCATCTCTCCACTGCTGGGGAGATAACGATGACTCCTTAAGACTTTTCCATGATCACGGGGCTTAGGCGTAGGGGTGATCCGATCCCGTTCGATTCAGACATGGGGGAGTGAGAGGCAGCCTGGGCTGAGTTACTAGGAGTGCGCCCACGTCTTTTCAGACTGGCCATGGTCCGCTACAGTTGGTTTGCTAAGCATTTTCGAGGGAGCCAGCTAGAGACAGTAGAAGAGATAGAGCAGTATATTAGGGGCATTCTGATGTTCCTCCTTGGCACCACCTTGTTCGTGAACAGGGTGAGCACCGTAGAATTGTACCTGTTGAGCGCCTTGATGACCCTTCCTCGGGTACGTTTCTACGACTGGGGCAGAACTGGCCTCGCCACTTTGTACGGCTACATGAGTTCTACCTCCCGTCTGAGGGGAGACTTGATCAGAGGCTACTGGCGAGCTTGGGAGGTATGCATTTTAGTTCCCTCTTTGCACTCTACACTTTCTGCTCTGCATTTTCTGCGTTACATTTGTTCAATGCATGTGCTTTCTGCTTTGTACTTTCTGCATCTGTTTCACGCTGTATGCTTTTTGCTTTGTATTTTCTGTATCTGTTCCGATTGTATGGTTGATCACATATCACTAAACTTTCTTTGCAGCTATGGGTGTATGTATATTTTTCGACTCTCGCCCTAGAGCCCATGGAGGAGCTCCCATTGGCAGTTCGATATTCGTGTCCATATGACGGCCGATGCTAGCGTCGGAGTCGTGAGACATTTAACTTCTTCCGCCACTATTTTGATACGGTGGCCACCACTGAGGTAATCCAAAACTCACAACTTTAACATTATTTTGATTCAATGCCTTGTCAACTGACTGTGACTAATAACCTTTATATACTCTATTTGCAGATCGCATAGTAGCCATGGGTGATGATGCCAGCTGGCACGAGGGATTAGTTTGCTGGAGCTTGGGGCACATCTCGCTTTAGGATTTTGTTGGAGGGCCCAGTTTGTCGGGCCTGGTTCTTAGGTAAGCATTTTATCTGCCAGACTTTCGGCTCACTTGACCTGATCGTCCCGATGACACCCCTAGAGGCCATGAGGATAGCGGACAACCTATTCGTTGAGGAGGTCACCGAGCTTATAGTGGGCTTGGATATTGACTACTTCTGAGACGAGGGAAACTATGCAGCCTTCATTCGGACCTATCTCATACCACCTTTGACCGGTGTTCGCGGAGATGTGGGAGCGAGAGCTTCTGCTGCGAGAGAAGCACTTAGAGTGACCAAGGCGACTGGGGCGACCAGGGCCCGTGGTAGAGGGACTTCCCATACAGGGTAGAGGACAGGTTGGCCAGAGCTTCTGACCGCGCTGACATGTTGGCGGCATACTGGGGATGCTTACGAGGTCCTGATTGAGCCTGCAGCGGCTGGTCACGAGCTTGTCGGGGTTCGAGGCCCGACTCAGGTATGGACCGCACTTTACATTTGCACTCACATTTCATTTTAGATATGCTCATTGCAGATACGGATCACCTAAATGCATGTGCAGGCCTCCACAGAGTACACGGGGAAGGCTCTTGAGCTGATAGCCTCCCTGATGGGCATGGTACAAAGGAGAGAGGCACTGCTCAGTTTCTACGGTATTCAGGTGATTCCCTTAGTTTGCAGTTCATGCTATCATCTCTCCACTGATACACTGGCATCTCAAACTATAATCTTTTCCAAACTACATTTGACACACTGCATCTGATACACTACGTTTACACACTGTACTTACACACATTATATCTGACTTCTGCATACACTCATGCCGCATACCATGCTTACATTTGATACATACATGAGATTGAGATGATGATAACTGTGTTTTCAAATCCCACCCATACCGAGTGTACCGGTGGCAGCTGTAGCACCAGCAATAGCAATACCTCCTTCAACAGCAGGGAGGAGAGAGAGGGGTAGTAACAGGGGTGCCCGAGGCTGGAGGAGTGCTCCAGAGCCCATTCTGAGTGATGATGATTCTGAGACGAGCGACTTTGAGGAGGTAGTAAGTCTGCATTCTGAGTCGTCCGAGAGTGGAGATGATGACACTGGCTCAAGTTCCGGTAGCAGAGGTATTAATGCCGAGACAGGTTTAGGGACAGAGAGCGGAGATACTACCGGCTCTGGTTCAGAGGCTGATTCTGGCAGCAGTGCTTTTGACAGCGGTGAAGATGGAGACAGTGCCCCTGAGTCCTCTCATCCGAGGAAAAGAACAAAGAGGGCCTCTCGAGCCTGAGGCGACTGGCGCCAATTTTTTTTTTCATTTTTGCTTAGTTTCTTTTGTTGGTAGCATTAGCACATTGTATAGCTTCAGACAGGTTTTATTTTGCTCTAAAACTTGTACTCCACTTTTGTAAAGAACCATGATCGAAATAAAACTAGCAGTTTTCATGAAAAATGTGATTAGAGCGCCATATATACATGAAATGGACATGGAATTGAATTGAATTAGCCAAGAGCACTCTTGATTGAAACAATATTCTTAATCAGGTAATGAGCTGACCAACAACTGAAACACAAAATGCAACATACAACTCAATATACAAAGACAACTCGATAAACAAAGCAAAATAAATCAAATACAAACGAACAAACCTTGCTAAAGTCAAAGACTCAAAACAAGACCTTGAAAGAAACAAAGATCAAAACGAAACACACGCTTCCAGCACTGGTCAACACACAGGTGGACGATAAGCCTGAAAATGGGACTGTCGGCCAGAGATGGAGGTTGTCGGCCACCAAAGTGGCTTGTCGGCCATCACCAATGGCCGGCCGGCCACTAGTGTAAGGAACCTCCAGATTGTTGACAGCTGGCTTCCACTCACATCCTTATCTTCTATAAAAGGTTTAGCTTCGTGATTTCCCTTCCAGAACTCATTCTAGCTACTGTTTTTGTTACAAATGGAGCCATTTCTTGCCCAAAACCTTGCGGATTGGATTGTAACTTTGGACAGCTCGGAAAAGGTGAATTTCTAGGGTTTCGGCATAAATGCACTTTTTCTATTAAGTCAGACTCCACTTTGTTTTCCGTTCCTTCATGTTGAGGCTAGATACTGGAACCCGATTACGCACGTCTTTAGTTTCGGAGGACAAGAAATATGCCCAACGATTGAAGAATTTCAGGCGCTAATGGAATTGCTGCGCGATGAGGAAATCGTACCTCAACCTCGTTTTGGTCATGTCCAAGCTTTAGGACGGATATGTGGGCTCACTATGCACGAAGCTCAATCTCAGGCCCACAACGGAGAACTAGACATTCCCAGTTTGATTCGTCGATTTTCCGACGCCGGTGACCTCGAGCGATCGTCGTTGGTGGGGTTTTCGGCAACATACCCTCTGCTTATGCAAGTTGGCTCATTTCTTTCTTTCCCTTAGTTTTTACAGATCTAGCATTTGCTTGATTGAAATGGCACAAGGCCTGAAAGAAGGCAAGAGTTGCATTAGCTTGGTATGGCCGAGACTTTGATGGGCATAGACGCCTTCCATCGACGGGAGACTACCAGATTTGCGGGAAGTCCACTACTTCTTCAGGTAATGTTTCCTACCCTTTCTAATATGTGTTTCTCACATCACTGGGCATTCATGCTCTGTTTTTCTCTCAAAGCCCTTTTCTCACTTTTCTCTCAGCATACATCTCTCTATTCTTTAATCTCTCTTTTCTTTCATCTCTTTCCAGGTGTGGCTTATGGATAAGCTCAAGGTAGTGGATTCTTGCCCTCAATAATCAACTCGAGGCTACTTCTTCCGCCACCAACTAGTGGATTTCTCGAATGAAGGGTGGTGGTGCAAGTGGATGTGTAACAGGTCTGCTGTTGACATAGCTTGGCATTGCCCCTGGCTTAATCTAACCGAGATGAGCTACATCATGGCTCGACAACCTGGCATGTAGTTAATCGGGCTGACTCACTGTGCATTCTACTTCCTTTTCCTGTTTAGGCATCAGTTTGGGCATGATTAGACCCGTCCAAAGGAGGGAGCAGAGTACCCGGTTTAATTCCCCGTCCGAGGTTCACATTTGACTAGGTACCTCACTACTTGGAGGACGAGAGAACTTCTGGCTCTGCCCCTAGTTTCAGTTACGCCCTTTTTGGCGAGTGTCTGGCTTGGCTCGAGGATGAGGCATAAATCGGGCCTACTTTGGCATCAGAAACTTCCACAAGCCCGAACGGAGTATGCAGGAGTACCTGACTCATCTATGCCCCAAGTTTATTGCTTTGATCTTACTTTTCAAGTTTTATAATGTAATAAAAGTAACTTTGATTTCTATCGAGAGTTGGATAACTTTGTATTGAAATCAACGAAATTAAAGTTGTGAGCACTGGAAATTTTCCTTTTGGTCCAAAAATGGTCTAAGTTGTAAAAGGTGAAATTTAAACAAAGTTAACTTTTATTAAAACTTTTCAAAACCATTTTTGAAAAAAGATCACCACTTGACACGCACAGAATCTATCCTCAAGATGTACAATTCCGAATCAAAAGGTCAAAAATTGCCCCTTGACTGAATAACACTACTCAGCATTGTAACGAGCTCTTCTCCTCAGAATAAAGATCACAACCGAACCCAGATCACAATCGAATCCTCAGGTAAAGAACATACAAAGATGACATGATCAGATATATGGACAGGACAGTTGAATTGAGGTGTTTACAGCCGGACTTCAGGATGAAGTTGCCTACGTATCCCCAAGATGGGAATCAGGCCTTACGTAGTTTGGTTTGGGTTCACTCGAGTATTGACTCTCTCCTTTTGCGCTCTAACTTTTTCCAAGGCCGCCCTTTAGGGTTTTCAACCTTGCGAGCATAATTTTTCTTTATTTCTAATTTTTGTGCTCTAACTTTTGCCTAGGTTGCCTTTTTAGGTTTTCGGCCTAGCGAGCCTCTCAGGGGTAATATTTCTTCAACTTGTCCATGTTGATTGGTTGGGAAAATTTTAGGCCATCCAGGTCCATGAGAATAACAGCTCCACCAGACTAGATAGTTTTGATGATGTAAGGACCAGTCTAATTGGGTCCGAACTTGCCCCTAGGGTCATGGATGGGAGCTCGGTTGTCTTTCAGCACCATATCAATTTCGGGACTTAACCTTCTTGTTGAAAGCCCTAGCAATCCTGCATTGATAACCCTGAACATGGTATAATGCTTTCAGCTTTCTCTCATCAAACAACATCAGTTCTTCAAACTTGCTCTGTTGCCAATCCACGTCTACTATCTGACACTCAGCCATAACTTGCAGCGACGAAACTTCTATTTCAATTGGCAGAACGGCCTCCATACCGTAGACATGAGAGTAAAGAGTTGCCCCTATAGATGTCTGGATTGAAGTTCTATAGCCCTAGAGTGCGAATGGCAATTTATCTGGCCAATCCCTGTAAGTCTTAACCATCTTCTGCAGAATCTGCTTGATGTTCTTGTTGGCGGCCTCAACAGCTCCGTTGGTTTGCGGTCAGTATGTAGATGACTTATGGAAAGCCACATTATATTTCTCCAACAAGTCAATCACTTCTTTCTTGAAGTGAGAGCCATTATCTGAAATAATCTCATTTGGGACTCCATATCGACAAATGATATTGTTTCGAATGAACTTAGCCACATGCGCTGCTTTCAACACTGCGTAGGACTGGGCTTCCACCCACTTCGTGAAGTAATCAATTGCCACCAGAATGTATTCATACCCATTTGAACCCTTTCAGTGTGACTGCATCGATGACGTCAATTCCCCAGACAGAGAAAGGCCATGGTGAAGTCATGTTATACAGCTTCGATGGCGGGATATTCATGCGGTTGGCATGAATTTGGCATTTGTGGTATCGCTGAACAAAACCAATACAATCCTCCTCTATGGTAGACCAATAGTAACCTTGCATGAGAATCTTTCGGGCTAACATTACTCCGTTTATGTGCGCTCCGCACTCTCTTCCATGGATGGCCTCTATTAGGCGCCTTGATTCCTCTACTTTGACACATAGCTTATGCATTCCCAGATGACCTCTCTGTATAGTTTACCTCCGCAGATGATAAATTGAACGGCCATCCGCTGTATTGCCCTATTGTCTTTGGCATTTTCCCCTGGTGGATAAACCTCCTTTTCCAGGAAGTTTCAGATATCATAGTATCAAGGGTTTTGATCTTGCGCTTCATTATTGCGGCGATAGTTTCATAGGTCGGCATGTATCTCTGCTCAACGATGATCGGACACATCCGGACTCCTAGTGGGATGTCTATCATAAAAGATAGAGTTGATAAGGCATCGGCGAACCTGTTGTTCTCTCTCAGTAGATGCATGAAAGTTAACTTTTCAAACCTAGGAATCAGAACGTCCAGGGTCTGGTGAAAGATCTTCATCTTTTCTTCTTTGACCTTTCAGTCCCCATTTGCTTGAGAAACAACTAGGTTCGAGTCCTCGATGACGTCCAACCTTTTTGCCCCTAGTTCCAGGGCGGCTTCCAAATCAGCGATACATGCCTCATATTCTACTTCGTTATTGGATACCTTGAACTAGAGTTTGAAGGCTAAAGGTATATGGGAATTGTCGGGTGCTATCAGCAACACACCTATCCCATAACCATATTGATTAGACGTTCCTTCAAAGTACATTGTCCAAATCTCTTCCTCAACTTGCAGAATGGCTTCATCTGGGAACAAGTATTCTACCACTTCATCTCCTTCTACTGGGTGATCTGCTAGGAACTCCGCTACCGCTCTCCCCTTGACCGACTTGCGAGTAACATACTTCAGATCAAATTCGGAAAGAAGAAGCAACCAACAGGCTAGCCTATCTGTAAGCGCTGGTTTCTTAAAGAGATATTTGATGGGATCTAATCTCTAAACTAGAATTACAGAGTGAGCTAACAAGTAGTGCCTCAACTTCCTGGAAGCCCATACTAAGGCTAAGCAAGCTTTCTCCAACGGAGTGTAACGGGTCTCATAATCCAACATTTTCTTGCTCAAATAATAGATGGCTTTCTCCACTTTATCCTTAGATTCTTGGGCAAGCATGCATCCCATCGTTGTGTCTGTGACTGATAGATACAAAATCAAAGGCTTCCCCGGCTCGGGCGGCGATAACACGGGCAGATTCTGAAGGTACTGCTTGATTTGCTCAAAAGCGAATTGACATCGATCATCCCATCGAAATTTCTTTCCTTTCTTCAAGAGACTAAAAAGTGATTTACAAGTCAAGGTTAATTTAGAAATAAACCGTTTTATGAATTGAACTTTACCCAGAAAGCCTCGTACCTCCTTTTCAGTCCTTGGTGGTGGCATTTCTAGGATGGCCTTGATTTTGGAAGGATCTACCTCGATACCCCTTTGTGTAATCAAGAAGCCCATCATTTTTCCTGTTGTTACACCGAAAGTACACTTCTACGGATTCAACCTCAGTCTGTCTTCTCTGATCTGTGAAAGAATTTCTTCAAGGTGGTGTAGTGGCTGTCTCTTTCTTTAGACTTGACAATCATGTCGTCCACGTACATCTCGTCCTTTTTATGGATCATATCATGTAGAATGGTGGTTGCAGCCCTTTGATAAGTAGCCCTGGCATTCTTCAGCCCAAACGGCATCACCCTGTAGCAGTAGGTTCCCCACGGTGTAGTGAAGGCGATTTTCTCTCTATCTTCGGACGCTATCAGAATCTGGTTATACCTAGAAAATCCATCCATGAAGGAGAACAATGCATGAGCTGCAGTGAAATCTATTAATTCATTGATGTGAGGTAGATGAAAGTTGTCCTTCGGTCTGGCTTTATTCAAATCTCTGAAGTCCACACACACCCGAATTCTTTCGTCCTTTTTTAGCACTGGGACGATGTTAGCCAACCAAGTTGGATACTCAGATACTAGCAAGAACCCTTCGTCGATCTGCTTGGTGACCTCTTCCTTGATTTTCAAGACCCAATCTGGACGTATCCTCTGCAACTTTTGCTTGACTGATCGGGCCTCAGGGTCAAGAGGGATCCGATACTGTACAATCTCCAGATCGATTCTAGGCATATCTTCGTAGGACCATGCGAAAGCATCTTTGAAATCTTTTAATAAAGCGACTAAGCGCTCGCGCTCCTCCGAAGACAATGTGGACTCGATCTGGACCAGACGTGGATCCTTCTCAGTACCCATATTAAAAGTAATGATTTCATTAGCAAGGGGTTTTGCATATCTCTCATCCTCTCGATTAATCAAATTTTTCAAAACCAAAGGAACTCCTTCCTCTTTGTTTTCATTAAAATTTTGAAAGTCCTGATCAATGCAATAAACAAGCGGCACAGAGAAATACTCAAAATTTGCAGCAGCATTCTCATTCATAAAGTCTAGCTCATCCAGCTCTTTGGTTACAACTGACTCAAAAGCAAAAGAAAAGGACGACCTGGACAAGACCTTAGCATCCGGGTTATCACCCCCAGGAATACCAGATTTAGACTTAGAAAATCAGAATCTGATTCCGACTCCATAGACACTGTGGAATCAGATTCTGGCTCATTACCCGACTCAGAACTATTAGATAGGTAGTCTTCCTTCAGTTGCCAAACGAGGGATGGTGCTTCAGATGCATCCAAAATTCTGCTAGAAGGGTTCACACCCGGTTGGTCCCCGATCATGGAGATTGTTAGGTTATCCTCTAAGCTCTCTGAGTTGGCCAGAGGATCTGAAAGAAGACATGCCAGTGCTGCCCCTATTCCAAGCTCACCATTGCTCGAATCACTTTCTATGCTCCGTTTTTTAGTAGTTGGTTCAGCCTTTTCCTTTGTGTCACTGTCTTGTAGCTACAAGTCAAAGAAAATTGCAAAGCCAGGAACACGCTGCTTCTTAGAATTGAACCAGGGTTTGGGAAAAATGCAAAATGGAATGTTTCGCCTTCCCGAACAAAATGGCCCTTTAGTGTTCCCTGGATCGGCTTGTGAACAAGCTCATAGCGCTTCTTGGTCTGCTTGCCTCTAGCTCTGCTGCCATCTCTTCTCTCTTCCTAACCTAATCCTCTTTGGTAGGCACATAGCCAAGACCGAAGGAATGTGGATTATGTGGCACATTGGCCAATGCTGTGACGCCTTTCCGGCCACTTCTTTCCAGTCCCATTCCTGGCACATGTTGTAGTTTGTTCATGAAATAGATTGATTGGGCGCTGATATACAAGCCCTCATTAACTACCAAGATGTTCTACATCGCCCGGGCCTCGGCCTGGGTAAACCCTGAAATGAATACATCCTCCTCGCCATGAACGATTTCCAGTACAGGTGTAGTTACCTCTGGCGGAGGATGTATGAACGAATTCCCGAACACAATAGCTACCCCTTTCCCATGGGGGTATTTCAGCATTTGGTGGAGGGTAGAAGAGACAGCTTTTACCTGGTGTAACCAAGGTCTCCCTAGCAGTAGATTGAAAGTGGCTGGCACATCTAGGACATGGAACTCAATATCCTGTTGAGCTGGGACCACTTGAGCTCTGATTTGTATCGTGTCCATAACCTCTCTGCTCATATTGTCATACGCCCGAATCACCTAGGCTGTAGGCACGAAATCTGCTGGTTTCAGACCGATGGCACAAGCTGTACGCGACGGACAGACATTGATAGCTGACCCAGTGTCGACCACACCACTGGCACCTATTTTTCTCTACACTCCACTGATATGTACAGAGGTTTGTTGTGTGTTGAGCCTTCCGGTGGCAGTTCTTTGTCTGAGAAGGTTAGAGTTGGCTCGGCGCCTCCTGGGAAGACTAATCCCACAAGCTGTTTAGGAGTTGTGTCAATGGATAATTTTGCTTTGTCCATAGTTGATAGTACAGCCTGTCGATGCACTCGAGAAGCCATGAGCAGACCCTAGATTGAAATGTTGGCTTGAATTTTCTTTAGCTATTTCAGCACTACCTCTTCCTCCAACTACTTTTCTTTCTGCTTCTCAACCTCCTTATCTTTCCCGGAGGCTTCAGCTTGGTCTAAATGTGGGGGCTTGAAATACCGCCCACTCTTTGTCATGTAATCCACCTCTTCAAAGTACCAAGTATCGTCTGGCAGGTCTTCACCCCAATCCCCGTCAGTGTGGGCTAGATGTAGATCATTATCTTTCCACCATATACCTCCAGCAATTGACAAACAGTTGTCCGGCTCCGTTCTGATCATTGTCTCATCACAAATATCCCCCGTAGGGAGTTAGGCTTTTCCAGCTTCTTGTTTGTCTTGATCCCTTTCTTGCGCAAATCGCTTCAATGCGGCTTCCTATTCTATATCCGTGGTACTCATGACATCCAGTTCCTGAGCTATATTCTTGGTACCTGTGCTCTCCGGCAATTTTCCCTTTTCCTCGGCCATTTTGACCACTACAACTATTCTTGCTTCTTTTTCTTCAGGTTCAGTTCCTTCCTTCCGGTCAGGTTCATCATTCAACCATCCTGAGTTGTCCGTCGACCTATTCAGATCAAACCAGTCAATCTCCACGTCTCCTTCATCCTGTTCGTTGTAGAATTGTAGATTGTCTAAGTCCTGCTCTAGCTCCGTTAGATCATCCAAACTTTGGCTCGGGCCATCCTCTCAAACCACATTGACCTCCGCTGCTGTCGACAATACCACTTCTGGTTTGGCTTGATCGGTCGGCACAATGTAACAGCATAGGTCATACACCCCCTCAGATAAGTCTACAGAGCTCTCAGACAATGGACTGACATTTTCCTCCAAGGTCAACTTTCTTCCTTCTGCTACTGTCACCACTATGGGTTCAGGTTGAAGTGTGGACGTGTCCATCATGCACAAGTTTGTGCTTTCAAGAATGAACACGATTGGCCTAGGTAGGTAGAAGGGGTAATATATATGCTGAGGTCATAAGGGACAGCTAGTGTATGTATTAGATTTAAGTGCCGGGGTGGAAGGGCTTGATTGTGCGCTGGGAGAGGGTTGGTGGTTACATTTGGATTTCAGGATGGTGCTATCACCTTGTTGTTGATGAGATCTTGAATCTGATGATGCAGCTTGAAGCATTGGTCAGTGTCATGACCGTGCTGCTGGTGAAAAGCACAATATTTAGGTGGGAGAGGATTGGTTAGTGGGCGTGGCTCTAATGGCTTAAGATACCCCTTTCTAATCAGCACCCCCAAGGCTTTGGATAAAGGCATGTAGAGTGGGGTGAAGACCTTTTGGGTTTGGGCTTGGTTGTTTGAGGTTTGTGGAGTTGTGTTGGTGAAAGGATTTGCGGTCTTGGCTGTAGTGGTGACGACATTCACATCAGACGGCCGTGCAGTTGTGCTTCCACTAGTGGTTGCATTGGAACTGCGCGTAAAAGGCCTTTTGGCCTGCTCCTTCTCATTGGTTGTTAACCCTATTTCATTGCATCTTCAATCTGAACCCCTATCTCATGGAGCTCAGTGAATGTGAACAACGGCAAGACAATCATCTTCTGCAATAATTTCCCTTGTAGATTGCGGACTATGATCCTGATTTGATCCTTCTCAGATGGCCTGGTAGTCATTATCAAAGCCTTGGCCCTCCACCTCGTTATAAAGTTTGAGAAGCCCTCATTTGGCTCCTAACGGGTTACCTTAAGATCACGGGTTATGACCTCGATCTGCATGTTGTATGAGTATTATGCGATGAAAGCCTCAGCTATTTCCTCTAAACTCCACTTTACTGAATCCTCAAGCTTTGCATACTAGATAGGCGCTATTCCTGACAAGGTCTGGCCGAAAAGTGATAGCTTTTTGTAGACGTCCCCGAACGCCCCGGGAGGGTTAGGTCCCGTTCTGTTCATATTGGGGTCACTACAGTTCAAGGACTCAAATGTCATGGTTCTTAATCTTGAACCAAAGAGTCCAAATCCGGCAAATCGTTTTGAAAACAGATTTTTGAAAGAAGTGCAAACATGGACTGCTTCGCCAGATACAGAGTCGCCACTAAATGTTTTTTTAAAATGGAAAATTTAGGAAAACCCTGACTCGGTGCCAAAGCCACGTGTCCGTCATCACCAAAGTTGCCTCGGCTCGGGAACTTGGTACGATTGGGGAAGGTCACATCGTGAGCACCCCGCTCGCCCGTCAAAGACCGGCCTCTACTAACCATGATATCTGATTTTGAAAACATTATATGCTCTTATTCCGATTATTAGCCTAGGTTACTATGTGATGCTCGCAGCAAATAAGTATAGACTGGGCCGCCTGAATTGGAACAAAACATTTCATGTTCGTTTGTTTGAAAATGGTTTGATGGTGCTACCCGCAGGTAGGCTAAGACGCGGATTTGCCACCCTCAGGTGGGCTTAGAAACATGATTTTGCCACTATCTAGTGGGCTTAAAACAAACAGTCAATGATTCGTCCCAATTCAAGTAACACAACCTCCACCCACAGGCATTCAAGGCAGTAATATCACATAAGCACATAGCCTCATGGTAAGCATGCTATCATGGCAACACTCACACGCATGCAAGGATGCTAAAGCATAAGTACTTACCGAGTACTCCAAGCCAAAAACAGAAAATTTATTAGAAATCATGCATGATCCTAGATATACAGGAATGTCTAATGCAACACATGCAATAATGCAACTAGAGCAGGCTCGGCTATTCTAAACATGGCATATGGAATGCTACAACTAACATGTATTCAATTTGGAATTGAAATACAATGCAGTTTGTATGATGCGCCGAGCCCGGTGCGTGCAAAACAGATGAATGATGCAAACATGCTGTCATAGTATGCTAATTGAAATATGCCCTATATCTAGCCATCGTAAGCGGATAATAAAAGGGAAGAAAGACGTGGGGTTGGAAGACATACATCACACTCACGCGCACTTATTACAATTATGCCCTCGCGCAGAGGGTCCGAATAAATAATACAGTCCGAATAAAAGAATAGTACATCCGAAATAACAGTCCGAATAAATATACAGATTCCTAATTAATTAACAAATTAAACTAAGAAAGCTTTAAAATTGTCTTGCAAGCCAGGGGCTGCCTCGCTTCTGATGAATGATGTATGCTGGGCTGCCTTGCGCGGAAATCCACTGGGATGCCCCAATTAGCCTCTGTTTGCAATGTTTTCGAAATGCGCGCCAGACTACGAAAAGTTGCTGATTCTCCATTTTGCTGCAACAGAGAGCAGGAAAGGGGCATAGCAATGTATTTCACAAATATATGCATGCCTCGATCCTCGTGCCACAATCACGCATATCGATGCATGATGGCCGAGAATCGGATTGCACAACTCAATATAGGATGAATGCAGATGAATGCTACAGCAATACCTAACTCCATCATGGGTAATCCGGGTGTCGGTGACTTGGGAATTGAGACCCGTTCCGTCACTCGGAGTACGAAACGTGCCTCGTTTCCGTGCCCGGACTAACTCCTATCCCGAACACGATGCAATATGCATGATATGCATGAAATGCAGCTAATATGCGATCCTAGCATGCACAATGCTATGGAAATGAAATGCCTCGAAATGCGTGCCAGACGGGCACGCAAACCGAGGCGATGATTCTAAGGCACAAAATGACATACACGATGCAATTGGACTTACACTAACACGAGTGGACCTCAGCCACACTCACATAAGAGGCCGTCGGATAAAAAAGAAGTGCCTCGAAATGCGTGCCCACGGGCGCGCAAACCGAGGCGATGCATACGGAATGCAAAATGTCATAGAAATGATATATAATGAGGCTAGAGATGAAATGCCTCGAAGTGCGTGCCCACGGGCACGCAAACCGAGAAAATGGCATACGGAATACAATGATGCGAAAATGGCATACAGAATGCAAAATGGACTTATACCAACATGAGAGGGCCTCAGCCACTTCATACAGGAGGCCGTCGGATGAAGATGAGCTGCCTCGAAATGCGTGCCCACAGGCACGCAAACCGAGGCGATGATTCTAGGCACAAAATGACATACACGATTGCAATTGGACTTACACTAACACGAGTGGACCTCAGCCACACTCACATAAGAGGCCGTCGGATAAAAAAGAAGTGCCTCGAAATGCGTGCCCACGGGCGCGCAAACCGAGGCGATGCATACGGAATGCAAAATGTCATAGAATGATATATAATGAGGCTAAGATGAAATGCCTCGAAGTGCGTGCCCACGGCACGCAAACGAGAAAATGGCATACGGAATACAATGATGCGAAAATGGCATACAGAATGCAAAATGGACTTATACCAACATGAGAGGGCCTCAGCCACTCTCATACAGGAGGCCGTCGGATGAAGATGAGCTGCCTCGAAATGCGTGCCCACAGGCACGCAAACCGAGGCGGTGGCATACGCAATGAAAATGACATGGAAAATGCAAATTGGGCTTACACTAACATGAGGGGGCTTCAGCCGCACTCACACAAGAGGCCGAGAGACAAAAAAGAAGTGCCTCGAAATGCGTGCACACGGGCACGCAAACTGAGGCATGGCCCTAAGGCACAGAAATGACATGCGAATGAGATGTGACATATGGCATATGGAAAATGCCGATTTCAGCAGCTAAAATGATGCACAAATAGCCCCCGAATTATGACAAAATTACACCCGATGCCCAAAATGCGATGTAATGCACCCGAAATGGCCTACAGCCCTACTAAACATGCATAATTGACACATGACATGTAAAACAGTAGCAAGGCAGCCCCTAAAATAAATTTTTTCAGTACAAAGCAAGGCTAAACAACAACCACAAGTATGGCAAAATTAGCATGCAAAAAATGGGAGAAAAGAGGGGAATTACAAAGCAAGTAGTATATACAATGCTCAAACCAAAAAAAAACAGTTCTACAACATTAAAGGGGACAAAAATATGCACATTATAAGAGATGAGATCTCCCAATTCAGTATGTAGATAGGCTAAGCATAGCATGCAAAATAATGAGCCAACAAAGGCTATAACATGAGGTACCAAAAGCATGCATCAAAAAACCTTGGACCCTTAACAAAACATGAAGAATGGGTCATTTTAAGACACTTTCTAAGCCTGATGAAGGCTCAAAACAGAAGCCAAGAAAGCCTAACAAAGCATGCAATTTTACGGAATCAAAGATGGTATTACATGAAGTACCAAAAGCATGCACCAAATGGCCTAAGACCCTTAACAAAACATCATGAGAAGGCCAAAACAAGGCTCTTTCCTAGCCTGATGAAGGCTCAAATCAGAAGCTAGATAAGCTTAAAAAGGCATGCAAAGTGGGGTCAAAGAGAGATATAAAGGCAAGTGTAACATGGAGGCCCCAAACCAAGTTGATCCCTTCTACAATAATGTAGAGGGACACAAAATAAGCTCAATCTCAGTTAATGGCATGCTCAAAATCAGACTTAAAATAGGCTAAAGAAACCATGCAAGTTTACGGTAATATGGAGAATTACAAAGAAGTGAATGATAGAGAGGCCAAACATGTTAGCCCTTCTTCAATGTTGAAGAGGGATCAAAATAGGCCCACTCACAGTTTATATCAGGCTCGAAAATGGATCACTCATAATCCAAACAAAGCATGCAAAATATTGACATAGAAGATGCTATTGAAGGAAGTGTGCCATAGAGGGCTCAAACAGGGTTGAGCCCTTAATCAAAGATCAAAATGAGCTCAAAAGGGGACCACTTTCAGTAGGGGTCGAAGCTCAACACAATATGGAAATAGGGTTAAGAAAGGAAGCAAGAAAATGGTATAAACGAGGGATTTGAGACTTACCCTTGAAGACAAGACTTTTGCTACCTCTTTGCTTGATGAAAGTTGCTTCTAAACCTCCCAAGAACTCCTCCTTGATGCTGGAAATGAAGTGGTGTTGGTGGTGCTAGGAGATGATGAACAAAAGGCCCTAAACTTTGAGGATTTTGGAGGTTTTGGAGATGGAGATGGAGCCAAATGGAGATCAAGTCTTGAGAAGAATTTTTCTAACCCTAACAAGAGAGGTCAGCCTCTTAAATGGGCAAGAAAGGGTGTAAAAGGGGAGGAAATGCACCCAAGCTTTCCCTCCCAAAATATCCCCCGGAGGGCTGAGATATTTGAAAAACAGCTGGACAGCTGTAAAGTGCTCAAAAGGAGAAAGCAGGCCGGCCAGGTACTTTTCTTGAAGATGGCCGGCCAGCCACTCCACATGGCCGGCCAGCCAGGGTCAAAAATGAAAATCACAATTACTGGCCGACCACCACTTTTTGGTGTCCTCCCATGTGTGTAGAACAAGGTTCCAAGGTTGGAATTTGGCAACTCTGAAACAGGAGTCACAACATTGAACTTGAAAGAGAGGCTCAAAAATGAAAAACACAATTACTGGCCGACCACCACTTTTTGGTGTCCTCCCATGTCCCCTCATCACAAATATGTGGCCTCGGCTCGAAGAAAATATCCCTAGGGTGTTCAACATTAGCCCGAAAGTGAGAAAAACGGGCGCCGGAGGAGCGAAACTGGTTTTCTGAGATAATTGCTGGCCTCCCACCCTCCAGTGATCTTCCTGGTGCTAAAACAGAGGTACCTGCCAAAATTGAACAAAAACTAATGCAAAATGAATGCTCGGGGGCCAAACCGCGAGGTTCGGGACCCGAAAACCGGCTGTAAGCACCGAAAGTGGTGTTCGGCCACGAAGTGGGTATCTAAGACCCCAGTGTCCCTCGTTATGATAAAACAGAGGTACCTGCCAAGAATGAACAGAAATCGATGCGAAATGAATGCTCGGGGGCCAAACCGCGAGGTTCGGGGCCCGAAAACCGGCCGTTAAGCACCGAAAGTGGCATTTGGCCACGAAGTGGGTATATGAGACCCCAGTGTCCCTCGGTATGATAAAACAGAGGCACTTGCCAAGAACCGGAGGAATCGGAGATGGTTGGGCGGTCCCGAACCGAGGCACACGGCCTGACGGCTCCGAAAACCGGGAACCGGGCTCCGAAATGGGCAAAATGGCCTACGGCCACGAAATGTAGCCCACGGCCACCGAGAAATAGTCTATAGGACTACTCCCTTCCCTCAGGAAAGAAAACAGAGAAAACCGAGTCTGGTTCGCAAACCGAGACAAGGCACAGAAGAGGATTCGGAAGTTCGGAGGCAGGGCGCACGGCCGCGACTCTGAGACTTCTGAATGAGCACAGTATGCAACACCACCGAGCGCTCAATCGGTGACGTCTGAGTCTTAAGGTCGGTCAAAAATGGGGTGTCTACACTTTTGCAGTCTGGTGAGGCCCATCGGCCGTAAGATATCAGAGAACAATTGCAAATAAACCATGGGATCCCCAGAGCCATCGAACCGGTTGATGTGTGGCATTTTAAATCGGTCTGGCAAGGTTATCGTGGAGTTGGTATATCCATCTTCGATGTCGGGGAATGAGTTCACCCCTTGTGCCCGCTTGAAAAGCTTCTTTAGCTTGTTGACCTTAAGTACAGTTGGGTCAACATCGAATTCAAATGGAGGCTCGGTTTGGTACACTAGTGCCTTGGAGGCTTGCGGTGGGGTAGGGTCTACCGGATTTCCCAGATTCTCTTGGACATTGGCAGTGATTCCGGGTGCTGGAATACCCGCAGGAGGTGTATGGGAAGCAGAAGCCGTTGCTTGCTATGGTTGCTATTGCTGCAACCTGTTTATCACTTCAGCTTGGTCGGCTGTAACTTCATCTTGGTGGGCATCATCTTGTTGCATGGCTTCTATTGTTTGTTGGAGATGACGAATCAAGTCCTTCATACTGACTGCAGGGTACTAAGTCATCTGAATAGGCGAGTGATCTCTTGCTGGCCTAGATGTAGAAGATTGAACCTGACTGGATGCAGGTGATTGCTGAACTGGTGAATTGTGCCTAACTCTCCTCTATCTTGTAACCGGTGGGAGTGAAGCAAACACAGGTTGTCCCCTAACAAGATCCCCGAATCTATAAAGTCTCCTTACATGGGTCTAGAGTGCTTGGGGGGTATCCGAACTATCCAAAGCAATTGTGATAAATTACCTTGCAAAAAGAAATAAAGCAAAAAAAAAAATAAAAAATCGCACAATACCTCAGCTCAGATGTGAACAACACACATATGTAATCAAAAAGTTATAGGATTGCACTCAACAAAGAATTCTGTCCCCCAAATCTGATAGCTAAACTTGCAACTGATACGCACATTCTTGTAGAGTTTCACTCTAAAAGCACATATTAGTTAAGTGAGAGCCAAAACACCCCTAAGAGGGGATAGGGTTACCCTATCCTAGTTTCGTTAGGAACTAGGGTTCACTATTCAAATAATGCGATTTCACGCAATCCTGCATTTGGGTAAGCAACCTGTCATAGTTTGGAATAGTCTTTATGGCTTTCGATATACAACTAGGCCAAATAGTCAAAAAGGATACCTCGGCAAGACTACGTAATATACCTCTCACACCTAACATTGAAAAGTGAAAAGTGGATCAAACGGTAAAGCAGTAATCTAGATCCAAGGGTTGTGTTCCCATCATGGCAGAGCTCGTGACCGGTCAGCCTTTTGGCAAGCTTTTAGGCAAGCCTCTGGCAAACCATTCAGGAATAGCAGATGGCAAACACAGTGACTTAAGCGTACCAATTCAAATGCAACGCAAAAAAACACATAAGTGTAGATAAAATTTCATATCATGAATTTCAAGTCAAGTTCTCTAATTCCCCAGCAGAGTCGCCAGAAACTGTAGCTCAATTTTTTCGTGCCCCATTTCGGAAGTTTGAAAGAAGCCCTACAGTTCGGACTCTCGTGGTTCTGAATCTAATCTCACAAGTGCAATGTGAAACTGATAAACACCAAAGAGTCTAAATTCGGCAAATCGTTTGCAAAATTGATTTTTAATCAAAAATGCCAAAATTGGATTGCTTTGCCAGATACAGAGTCGCCACTTAAATATTTTATTTTGGAAAAATTTAGGAAACCCATGACTCGTGCCAAAGGCGACATGTCCGTCATCACCAAGATTGCCTCGGTTTGGGAACTTAGGTACGAGGGGGGGAAGGTCATGAATTGAGCACCCCGGCTCGCCCGATCAAATATCGGCCTCTACTAAGTCATGATATGATTTTTATCAACATTATATGCTCTTGTTCCAGTTTATTAGGCTAACATTTACTATGTGGAGTGCGCACACAAGGTATAGTCTAGTTTGCTCGAATTGGAACATTTCAAGTCATGTTTTGTTTTTCGAAAAGGATTTGATTTTGCCACTTAACAAAGTGGGCTTAAAGTTTGTGAATTTGCCACTTGACAAAGGGGCTTAAATGTACATTCATTGAATCATTCCAATTCAAGCAATAAGCCTTCATCCACAGGCACTCAAGCAGTTTAACAAGTAAGCACTTAGCCTCATGGCAATTATGCTAGTCATGGCAATTAATCATACTCATGCAAGTATGCTAAAGTACTAAAAACTCACCTAGTACTCCAAGCCAAAATAAACAAAAGAGTTGGAAAAATGCATGAATCCTAACTTATGCAATATGACTAATGCAACACATGTGATATGTAATTAATAGGCTCGGCTACTAATTTGGCATATGAATCAATTTAAATAGCATGCGGTCTAAGCACGTATTCAAAGAAGGATTAAACTAATAATGCAGTTAGAATGATGTGCCAAGCCTCGGTGTATGCAATACAAGATGAATGGATGCAAACATGCGATATGCTAATTGAAACGTGATGTCCATAATTTAACCATCGTAAGCTAGTAAATTAAAGGGAGAAAGACGTGGGGTTGGAAGACATACACATTATTACAACATTTTGCTCTCACGAAGGAGAGTCCGAATGAACTTCCTAGCTAACTAAGATAAGCTAAGCTAATTAAGCTAATTATTACAAACCAAAAGAATAATTAACTACCCTAAGCTAATTAATTAAGTACAACAATTAAATAATTTAACTAGGCTAAGCTAATTAAATATTTATAACACACTAATTTAATTAATCAATCTAAACTAGATTAAATAAGTACAAAACAAACTAATTAGCTACAACTAATTAATTACAACAAAAAAATGACTAATTACTAATTAAATTAATTAACTAGTCCCGGGAAGCAATGGAGGCTCATGCATGCTCGGTTTCCACTCGAAGAACATCCACTGTCTTCCTCTGAAAGCCTCTGTTGCGTAGCCTTTGCATTGATTTTCCACTTCTGGACCAACTCTATTCTATCTTAGAAGGGCACTGCTGAATTTGTATTGGTGGCCGACAAGGGGCCGGTAGGCCACTGATGATGGTCGATCAGCCACTGATGGTGGCCGACTGGACGCCCTTGCTGCAACAGAAAGTAAATAGAGCAGGATAGTGTCTTCCTCAAGGGTTTGTTTGCACAATTAATCCCCCATTTTCATGGACAAGTCAAAGGAAGACAAACCTCAGTCCTTAAACCATCAACTCAAGCAATTTCATTAAATGTACAAACAAGACCTACAACCTTCACCCTATCATGCATGATCATGGGTAATGGAGACCTAGGAAACTTGGCACATTTCATCACTTTGAGTATGAAATGTCCCAATTTTCCTTGTGTTCAATTCACGTCCGATTGGACACACCAAAACATAATCAAATTGTTATCTTCGCACAATTTCAGTTTCAACTTTTGTTTACTCATTTTAATTACCCTTCCATTCTTTAACCAATTAAGTCCATTGGTGAGAAGTCCTCTAAAAGAGAATGAAGTGTCAAACAAGGGGTAGTTTAAGGCAAGAGAGATATGTCGTGCCGTTGATAATGAACTCCCAAAAGAGGATTAAACCATTAAGCACGAACCTCAATCTCAAGCTTAAACTATCCTAAGATTGAAACAACCCTCAAAGCAAACAAAAAGGTCAAGAAATGAGGGAGGTTGTAAGGGTTATGCTTGCTGAAATTAAGTGAGAAAAGCACTTAAAACATGCAATCAACTCAAGCAAATGGTGTCTAAAGGCCTAAAACACTAAGCTTGTGAGGACACTTACACTACAAGCATGCAAAAAAAGACTCAAATGGCTTAACCAACCGAAAACAGAGTTAAAACAATCCAAAATAGAGCCTAAAACATGCTGAAATTAAGCTACAAATGGCTAGAAAAATAAGCTAATACATAGAGCTAACTAGGATAGTAAACAAGGCACAAGGAGGGAAGGCTAACCCCTCCAAATTTGGACTTCAAAACATGATTTTCACCGTTGAAATTACTCTAAAATTCAGTGTTTAAAAGCCCAAAAAAAGATGGTTTGAAAGTGGGAAACAAAGGTGGAAAAGCCTTACAAACAATGAAGAAAGAAGGGTAAACCACCCCCTAACCTTAAATGGCCTAAAACCACCAATTTTAGCCAACAAAAATAGAGTTTTTATAGCCCCAAAACAATCCAAAAACATGGGAAAAAGATAGAAAAACAATTATACAAAGCAAGGTAAAAAGACAAGTATTATACCTCTTGAAGCAAAGATCAACTTTAGCCAACAATTCAAACCAAAACCACCTTCTAGAGCTCCAAGAAGGCCTCAAGGAACCTCAGCTCAAAGATGAACAACTTTGGTTACAGAGGTATAGGCAAAAGTGTAGTGTATGTAGGCTAATGTGTACAAATTTGTAAGAGAGAGAGAGAGAGAGAGAGATTTTTGTTCCAAAAATTCTAACCCTCAAAAATGGGGGAGGAGAACCCCTATATATAAAAAACATGAATTCCATACAAGGAGATCTAGCCCTACACGTGGGTGTAGATGCATGCATCTGTGCAAACAGTTGGCATAACTGGCATAAAATATCTGTAAAACACACTGGTGGCCGACGGCCACTACTGGTAGTCGACCGGCCACCACTGGTGGTCGATTGGCCACACCAATGGCCGACAACGAAGAGACATAGCCAACAGCCCATGGTGGTGGCAGATAGGTCACCAGAAGGCTCAGGCTTAAAATACCAAGGTTTTGGTCCAAAAACAAGGTGACAAGGGTGCAAGGCTCAAAGTTGTGGCATTCTGCTGAGGACTTCGAGCACTTGGTGAGCAAATGCAATCATAATCATCGAGTGCACAAGTGATGACGTCCAAGTCTTGAGGACGGTCAAAAATGGGTGTCTACACTTAATCCTTCCAAGGTTGAGCAATTCTTGATTTCCCCCCCTAAATTTCCTTCAATTTCACTCTAAAGTGTTAAAGTTCCTCCCCGAACTCTCACACTCCCTCCTCTCTTACGTTTGAGTCAAAAAGATGAGGAAATGAAAGTGTATATAATGGTCTTAAGTCAATAATTTGCCTTACATAGGCTTGATTAAGAAATTCAATTAATAACTAATTAATTGGCATTATTCATTCTAATTGTTTGGTTCCCAATCGAATTTCAATTAAACTTACCATAATGTTCTAAAAATTCCAAATAACACAAACTAAGTCAATTTTGTGATTGGATGTCGATAAGGCCTTTAATTTGCGTACCGAAACAAAAACACAAACATATATTCCTACGTCAAACAGATACAAACACAAAGAACACAATTCACATGTAATTAACTCAGAATTTCCTCTTAATTACTTGAAAGGCATTCTTAATTAAAGATTATAAGCTAATCACATGTTAGGGCTGTTACAGGTTGCCTCCGAAGTCGTCGACGGTGGCTATTGGAGTGGAAGTGATATCTAGGGTTTGAAAAGTGAGAGGAAAGGGATAAGGGTAAGCTTGGTATTGTGAAAAGTGTAACTAGTAAAAGATAAAATTGATTGTGGTGTAATGAGAAATTAGGTGTAAGGAGACAAAATTGTTATGTAAGTAGAATTACTCTTTATAACTGACCAAGACTCTTTGCATAATTACTACCCTTTTCATCCAAATTAGGCCTACCAATTGTCACATCCCGAATAATTAACACAATATAGATTCATCAACCTCCAATTTCATTATCCTGTTGCCAAATTGTAGACACCCTATTTTTGACTGTCTTCAAGACTTGGACGTCATCGTTTGAACACTCGATGATCATCTATGCTCGTGTTTGTTTTGAGTTTCTGAAGGTCTCGGCTGTGCGCCTTGCCTTGGAGCCTCTCAACTTGTCTGTTTTCTGCTTGGTTGTGGACCAAGGGCTTGTGGTTTTGTTTCTGAGGGAAGGGGGTGGCCTTTTGGCCAGCCCTCCAACCCATCGGCCAGGCCCCCTGCCCATCGGCCATGAACTCTTTCCATCGACCATCAGTGTTGGCTGGTCGGCACCTTTTATGGCCGGTCGGCCATGTTTGTTGGCCGAGGCCTTTTTCTTTGCTTTTTCAGATATTTCTTTGCCAGCTGTGCCAGCTGGTGAGCACAGAATTCATCCTCCGTACACGTGTATGGAGGGATTGCACCAAGCCTCTAGCTTGTTCAACAAGCTTGAGACTTGGATTTGTGTAAGAGGGGAGGTCCCTCTCCCTTTCTAGAGGTTCTGAAAATTTGCATTAGATCAAAAATATCTCTCTCTCAAGAACTCTCTCTCTCTCTCTATATATATATATATATTGCTTGAAAGTGAGTGTTCTTCACACATTTTTCCTAGAACCTCTTGGCCAAACCTCTTGACCTTGGAGCTAAGATTCCATAGGACTTGTTTTAGCATCCTAAGGTTGGTTTTGGCTCAGAAAAGATGCTGGTTTTGTTGTTCTTCAAGGGTGAGTCC
Organism: Camellia japonica; assembly: GCA_030407325.1. Lineage (NCBI taxonomy): Eukaryota > Viridiplantae > Streptophyta > Magnoliopsida > Ericales > Theaceae > Camellia > Camellia japonica. Next base: position 92,112,583 of record JAPPVO010000002.1, read on the forward strand.
CATATCCTCTTTTAAGCTTTGTTTTGCTTGAGTACTTAGCCATCTTTGCATGCTTCTTTTGGCTTAGCTTTCAACTGTAAAAAGCTTCATTTTCAAGTGTTTGAAATGTTTGTTTAAGGCCTCTTTGGTGTTGGGGGTGGTCTGCCCCCTTTTGTGCCTTATTTTGCTTTGTTTTGTATCATATCTTTAGGCCTTTGAGATCACCTTCTCTTGGCCTTTTAACCACTGAATTCCCTTTTATGCCTTATTTTGCTTTGTTTTGTATCATATCTTTAGGCCTTTGAGATCACCTTCTCTTGGCCTTTTAACCACTGAATTCCAGAGGAATTTCAGTGGTGGAAAGTGTGTTTTGAGGCTCCAAATAGGTGGGGGTGGTCCCCCTCTTTTGTATCTTGTTTGCTTGTGTTGATGGCTCATCAAAGTAGCATGTTTTTCTACCTCCTTGAGGCTCTATCTTAGCATGTTTTAGGCCTTATTTTAACATGATATAACTCTGTTTTGGCTTGGGTTGGTTACTTCATGCATGCTTTTTACACTTGAAGTGTAATCTTGCCATTTAGCCTTGTGTGCTCAATGCTTTGATCCATCATGCTAGCCTATTTTGGTTCTATCTCAGCAAGTTTTTGGTCTTGTTTTGGCATGCTTTAGCTCTATTTTGGGTGGTCTTGATCATTTGGACCTTGCTTTGTATAGTTCAATCTTGCCCACTAGCTTTGTGTTTTGAGTTCACTAGCATACATTGCTTGGGCTATTTGCATGATCTAGCATCATTTGATATATGATTTCAGGGCATGTTTCATTGTCATACACTCACATGTGTCACTCTTTCAATGCTTTTGGAAAGTTATGCTTTATGCCTTAAACATGAGCCAATATGTATGCCATCTTGCCTAAGCTTTTAGGATGTCATTTCAGTGTGTTTTGGTGTTATTTTGCCATGATACAACTCTGTTTTTGGTTGGTTAGAGCATCCTTCATTTGCTTCTTACACTTGTAGTGTAACCATGCTCATTGCCTTTTGCATGCTTGGTATTTTGGCTTACCATGCTAGCTTGTTTTGGCTTCATTCCATGCATATTTTGGCATTGTTTTGACCTGCCTTGGGACTGTTTTGAGTCATCTTGGCCCTTTGGGGCTTGCTTGATATGGCGATGGTGCAAGTACCTTTGCTAGTCTTAAGCTTTGAGCCTCCTAGCATGCCTCATTCGTGGTAGTTGCATGTTTTAGCATCATTTGGAACGATATTTCAGAGCATATAGTGTTGTCACACTTCCATGTTTTTCATTCTTTAAGTGCTTTTAAGAGTTGACCCTTATGCCTAGTTGATGAACTATCACATGAGCATGTGTTCTTGGCCCTTTTGTGCCTAAGTTTTGGTGTGTTGGCCACTGTTTTGGACCCTCTTAGGTCTGTCCATATGTGGTTTAAGTCCATTGAGCATTGTGTTGCATGCCCCTTGAACGATGCTCTTTACTTGCTTTGATGCTTTAGCCTTCAAACATGCCATGCATGCATTATTCACATGATGGAGCCTCATGCATGCCACTTTAGCATTAGTAGATAGCATGTTGTTTGCATGTTGTTGCATTGCATTATGTCTTGCATGTTGTTGCATTGCGTAGTGTTTGGATCGGACGTTAATCCAAACATGAGGAACGAGGGACGTTTCATACTCAAAGTGATGAAATGGGCCTCATTCCTTAGGTCACCGACACCTTTGATTATGTATGATAAGGTGGAGGTTCATCGAGTCCTATGTGTTATTTGTGCATTCATCAACATTGTGCAAGCTTGCCCCTTTGGCCATCATGCATCGAGATGCGTGATTGGTGACTCGAGAGTCGAGCACTACACTCCTTTGAGCTTGAGACATGATAAGGAGTGTAGTTGCACACACATTTCCTTGCGAATACACTACCATGCCTCTGTTTGTGCTCTGTTGCAACAAAAGGAGAAATTACAGGAATCAGTGGCCGACCGGCCATCAAAGCTGCCGACCGGCCACCAAGGTTGCCGACCGGCCATCATAATTGGCCGATAGCCATTAACTTTGGCCGATGGCCATCCCTCTTGGCCGACCACCCCTCAGCATGTTCCTAAGGTGGATCAGAAGCATCTTGGAAGCTGGCACAATTTTCAGAAGTCCAAAAGAGTGCAAACAGAGGCATCATGAGGCACGGTAGTGGATTTCTGAGCGAAGCCGACCGAGCATGCATCTCTTCCTTGCTCGCGAGGCCATTTCATTACTTATGATTAGTTCGTGTAAACTAGTCATTTGATTTGTTTTGTAATATTCTAATTAGCTTAGCATAGCTATTTGTTTCAATTTGGGTTGTAATACTTAATTAGCTAGAGTTAGTTAATTAGTTTACTTGTAATAAGTAGCTTAGCGTAGATTAGTTTAGCTTATTTTTCAGACCCTCCGTCGAGAGGGCAAATTTTGTAATAAGTGTGCGTGTGTGTGATGCATGTCTTCCAACCCCACGTCTTTCTCCCTTTTACTTAATTGCTTTCGATGGTTAGATTAGGGCATGTTTCAATTAGCATCCTTATGTTTGCATGCGTGCATCATTCATTCATCTTGTATGCACCGGGCTCGGCGCATCATTCAAACTGCATTGTATTTCAATACACTTTCTTGAATACGTGTTTCAAAGCATATTATCAAGTGTTGCATTCATATTCCATTCTAGATAGCCGAGCCTATTTAGTTGCATTTTTGCATGTGTTGCATTAGGCATTCTTGACATAGCTAGGATCATGCATGATTTCTAACTGGCTTCTGTTTTGGCTCGGAGTACTAGGTAAGCTTTTATGCTTTAGCATACTACATGAGATGTGTATGTTGCCATGTATAGCATGCTTGCCATGAGGCTATGTGCTTAACTGCTTGAATGCCTGTGGATGAAGGCTTCATTGCTTGAATTGGAACAATTCATCAAAATGTATGTTTTAAGCCCACTCTGCGGAGTGGCAAAATCATGTTTTAAGCCCACTTGAGGGTGGCAAATCCGCATTTTAGCCTACTTGAGGGTAGCAACTTCCAACCATTTTCGAAAAACAAACATGAGATGTTTTGTTCCAAATTGAGTGATTTAGTATATACTTGTATGCTGTGTGCATCACATAGTAATTCTAGATTAATAACCGGAAAAAGAACACATGTGTTTTCAAAAACAACATATCATGTTAGTAGAGGCTGATCCTTTGATCGGGCGAGCGGGGGTGCTCATTTCAGGACCTTCCCCTCTCGTACCCAAGTTCCTGAGCCGATGCAACTTTGGTGATGACGGACACATGGCCTTAGGCACGAGTCAGGGTTTCCTAAATTTCCCGAAACAAAATATTTAGGTGGCGACTCTGAAATCTGGAAAAGCAGTCCATGTTTGGTGTTTTTTGATTAAAATCAATTTTCCAAAACGATTTGCCGGATTTGGACTCTTTGGTGATTTATCAGTCTACATTGCACTTTGTGAGATTAGATTCAGAACTGTGACAGGAGTCCGAACCGTAGTAGCTAGAACTGCAATTCGCGCCCTCGCACGCGGAGCGGAGTTCGAGCAGTCTACACAAATCAACCCTTCCAATGCTTAACATATATAAGGAATATAAAGCCTCAACATAGACATCATCATCAATCTCTATAATGTGTATTCATTTAACTCCAGAGATTTACGAAAACATATTCCCAATGCTGTTATACATTCAACATTCCTAGAATATGAATCTATAACATATGGCATGATAAGTCAAGTACAAATTAACGACCTCAGGGGCTACAAATTCCAAGGCTTAAGCTCGGTTACACAAAAATGGTTTTTCGAACCCATACATGTAAAGCCCTTGGCTTGTCAAATATAATTACAACAAAAAAAAAAGAGCCTTGTGCTCTCAAAATATATTCCACGCCTCTAACTTGGCAGGATCACCACATCCTTTCCTGCACAAAATCCCAAAGGGTGAGCACAAAGCCCAGTAGGAAAATATTAACAAAGTATATACATTTTATACAATGTCCTAAGATGAATGCATATGCTATGCCATGTTCAAAAATATACATCTTTATCTTTTGAAACCTTTGTGCACAATGCAATTTGAGAAGTTAACAATTCAATGATTTCAATGTAGTTCAAAGAGGTGGTAAGATAGAGATGTATGTTTTTGAACATGGCATAGCATATGCATTCATCTCAGGAGATTGTATAAAATGTATATACTTTGTTAAGATTTTCCTACTGAGCTTTGTTTTCACCCTATGGGATTTTGTGGAAGAAAGGATGTGGTGATCTCGTCGAGTTAGAGGCGTGGGATTTATTTTGAGAGCACAAGGCTCTTTTCTTTTTGTTGTAATTATTTCTGATAAGCTAAGGGCTTTACATATATGGGTTCAGAAAACCATTTTTGTATAGCCGGGCTTAAGACTTGGAATTTGTAGCCCTTGAGGGCGTTAATTTGTACTTGACTTATCATGCCACATGCTATAGATTCATATTCTAAGAATGTTGAATGTATAACCACACGTGGAATAGTTTTTTATTTTTTGTAAATCTCTGGAGTTAAATGAATGCACGTGATAGAGATTGATGATGAGTCTATGTTGAGGCTTTATATTCCTTATATATGTTAAGCATTGGAAGGGTTGATTCGGGGCGTGACAACTTGGTATTAGAGCTACCGGGTTTGAATACTTGGGGTTCAGGGGAAGTGGTTGTTTTTCTACAATGGGTTCATTTCGCTTAATTAGGAGATGTTTCGTGCTTTAGGTGTTATGTAATAACGTGATTATATAACTAGATGGGTATAGGATTGACATTTTGGGATGTGGTTTGTGCCTATTAAATTCCTTAAGGTTTTATTAGAAGGACACTTGATCAATGTTCATTCTAATAAGAATTCTTAGTATTTCGTGAGACAAATTTCATCGTAAAGGAGTAATCCGTATGTGTTTATGTGACTAATTTCTTATGTGGAGTGAAACTAAGTGTTTCTATGATATGGAAATGTAAAGAATTGTTGTGATAGAACATGTGAGATAATTTGTGAGCACATGTGAATTTATGTGCTAAATTGTTTACTTTTATCCTTAATTAGGATGTCAGGAAGAGGTCAAACACGTGGTGGTAAAAGCGGGAGGCATGGTAGGCCTCGCCGAGGTGTGTATGAAGTACCGGTCCATGAGGTTCCAGTGCAAGAAGAAGGGTTCAACTAAGCTAATGTGGCCGAGTAAGCATGCCAAGCTAATGTGGCTAAGCAAATGGGGCAAGTAGGAGTCCCAGAACAAGCGGGTCAAGCCTCAATGGGTGCCCTAACCTAAGAGATAGCGGGGGCTTTGAGAGAGTCGATGAACATCTTGAGGGCGGAAAACCAAGCCTGAGAGAACGTCGTGGAGTCAAAGGCCAGTTCTCTTACTAGAGAGTTTTTGCGCACCAAGCCGGATAAGTTTCATGGTGACCGCAAGCCCAATAAGGTAGATGAGTTGTGATGCCTCAATTTCTACTCGGGTAACGTTAGTAAAGAGTCCTTTGGTCAATAGCTAGGTAAGATCCCAGGGGAAGGTCGGAGGAGTCAATATAGCCCCCTCTTCTAAGTCCAACCTCCTTAGATAGCAAGCTATCTTTTTGACAGATCTTAAGAGGTATTAATGTAAGGTCTCTTAAGTAACGCGAAGATAGTCATAGTATTACAAAGATATATAAGCAAATAATAATTATAGTGTTTCAAAACTTAAATTTCAAAGCGAGTTCTATTACTATTACATTCCAAAAAATGCACAAACAAACTCATAAGCAAAATGGCTTCTAATTTTCTCTAAGGCAAACATAAGTCTTCAAATGTCTCTGGCTCTTTGTCGGCTTCGTATGTTTCTTTGATACCTGACATGAAACACCATGAGCTTTGAATGCCCAGTAAATGCATACACACCTTTTCCTTTTTTCCCAATTCAATACACAATGGCAATTACAACAATGGAGAAAGAAACATGATATTCAAAAAAATAACAAAGTTTACAAGGTTAGTTGTTAGTAAACTAGAAATCCCTCAAAGAGACTTCGTCCTCCCAACCACAAGAATCGGACGCGGATTATTCGGTATGCCCCCTCTTTTGCTACTTTGTTATAGAACTTACCTTGGATGCCTACCAATGGTTATCTACCACGTAGCGCCAACCACAAGGCCTCAAAAGAGATGGTAATAATGGGCTTTGCCTAAATCCCTCCTTTTACACCAAATACCTAAGGTTCGAATACAATCGCTTCGTTTAAGGGTTACGAAACAACCACTTGCGCAAGACTTTACTTTCAAGGGAAACACGTCCCGCTAATCAATTCAATTTGAACATAACTTTATCTCATAATAGTACTCATGTGATCGAAACCCCATTAGCCACCCCATTAAGTTTTCCGTTGAGATTTATGTTTTAAGTTGGTTAGTACAAGCAAGTAACAAGAATAAATTTGCATAAGTGTAAGCATCATTAAAGGACTAAAACAAAAGGTATACACCCATGACATATGTTATATCATACCAAGACATGATCACATATTAATAAGCATATTCATGAACAAAAGAGCATAAAATACCAATGCCAAATAGAATTTCTAGATTCAGTACTACTTAAAGATTAAAATCAAAAGGCCTATTTCAGATTTTTTTCCAAACTCAGCCTTTCTATGGTTTGTAGATAATTTAATCTAGTTTTCAAAACATGTTTGAAAATGGAATAGCTTATCTATATATTTAGTTATTTAAGAAGTACTCCAGCGCTGTCTAAATTCATCGACCGTTACGAGAATAAGATTTTCTTACAAACCGCTCACTCTTTTTCAATGAAACCAATTTCACTCGAAATATAACTCCTTAAGTAAGATTTTGACATGAAATTGAGGTCCATAAGATGTTTCAACATTTTTCTATAATTTTTGAAAGTTGGCTGTAAAACAGATTTTTCATGCACAATACTCAAAATAAGAAGATTGGTGAGAAAAGAGGCCAACTAAGGGAAATTTTTCACTTATTTTGTGATGAAAATATACTAAATAATGTATCAATAACTCAGATTCTTAGAGTGGTGGTATGCCTTTAAAAAAAATGTGAGATATGGGAAGAAAAAAGTAGTTTTGCATCTATTAAGAGGAAATATGAATAAAAGAAGGATCAAAGCCCAATTCATCCTCTTTGAACACATGAACACCATTACAACACATTTGAAAATATGATTTCAAGACTCTAATAACATGTATTTGAAAAAGGAAATAGAAGGAGAGATGGTGATGTGGCTTACTTGAGCCTTGGTTGGTTAGCTAATAAGACCTTTTCTTTCTTTCTTGTCTTCCACCAAGCTCACCCTCTTACCTCTTACCCTCTCTTCCTATCAGTTGAATGAAGTGTTTGTGGAAGGGGTGGTTTTTATAATAAAATTGGTGTAAAAGGTCTAAAGTGCCCATTGGTTGGAAATCGATTGGACATTTTGGGCACTTGGAATCTAATGAGATGGTGAATGATTAGAGGCCTTAATTATACAATTAATCATGATCTAGTTAGGCTTTGGTTAGGATTCGACTTAGGGTGGAGGCATGGTTCCTTGTTTTGGGGGTACCAGCCAATATTTTTCCTTGAATTCATGGATATGGTTTGAAAAAGTTGTATCTATTCAACTTCCCTAGGGTGGCTGGCCATGTGGCTAATTTGAGGGAATTATTTTATTTTATTTCTTGTGTACAATTGTTGAAATTTTCAAAATATGGTGTATAAAATAGGTTTAAAGGTACAAGTGTTTATATATATATATATATATAATAGTACTTGTTTGGGGTCAATAAGTGATTTAATAAAAGTGTGAGGGCTTTGGGTTTAATTTATGAATTGAAACGTTTATTTTAGTGTAGAATTAAACTAAATTAGGTTTAGAGAATCTAATTCGGTTTGGATTTCTTGTTTCGACTAAAAATGCGATCAATCGACAAACGTGATAAAAATGAGAAAAACCTAGGGTTTTCAAGTGGTAATTCCATATTTAGGGAGTCGATTAATCAGCATTAGGATAATAGAGATGATTCCTAAGTTACTAAAATCGATTAGGGTTTGCGAGTTTTCAGTTGGAGCATATATTTTGATCCTAGGGTTAAAATTGCAATTAATTAAGAAACTGAGGGACTTCAAGGAAATAACTTAAAAGGGACTTTTAAGAATGTAAAATTTTTAGGGGCCTCACATGAGTGGCTCGAGAAAACGGTGAAGGCATTTAAGATGTTTCAAATTGAAGATAGTGAGCTAAGGGTGACTCGAAAAGGGGATGCAGACCAATGGTGGAAGTATGGCAAAGGTAGAGTGGGGCCGACATAGAAGCTTTTGTCATTGTTTTAAAAGACAAGTATCTACCTCTCAAAGCTAGGGAGAGACTGAGGCAAGAATTTCAAAACCTGAAACAACGGAACCTGTTAGTGGTCGAGTTTGAAGTGGCCTTCACTAGTTGGTCCCGGTTTGCATCGGAGTTAGTGGCAACGGAGGAGTGCTGTTGCATAGAGTTCTAGAAGAGATTGAGAATGAAGATTTTGTTCAAGGTTGCCAAAAATATGATCTAGAACTATGACTGTCTTATGGAGGCGGTGACGAATGTAGAGATTATAGTGCAGGCTGAGGAGGAGAGGCTTTGGGGTTTGAGGTCTAGGGGTCAGGAATTGCAGGGGGACTTTAGACCTAGTAAGAAGAATAGGGGCACTTCTTCATCCCCAGTCCCAATCATAGTAGTCTAAATCCACTTTTCCATTGCCAAGTGCTGGCTCGGGGAGGAATGCTTAGGGTAACACTATTTGTTTCAAGTGTGGCCAACCGGGTCACAAGGCTAGTTCTGGCCCATAGAAGGGAGGAAGGCAATAAATGTTACCACCACCACCTAACTAATCTCAGAGTCAGTCCCAGAGTAGGGGGCAAGGACCTACGTGTTTTCAGTGCAGTCAGTCGGGGCATTTGAGGAGAGCTTGCCCGCAGTAGAGATGCATATCGGCGCATCAGGGTCGAGGCAAACTCAGAGCCATCAATACGCTCATTCAGTCCAGACCTCATAAGCCAATCAGGAAGCCACTTCGGCTCAGTTAGTATAGCAGGCCTTTGCTCTGAGATATGAGCAGGTTGATCAGAGGCCATAGGGACACGTGCATGCTGTTACAGTGCCAAAGTAGTTGCCAGGATCCTCTATTGTGATAGATATTTTTGTTGTGTTCAATTCATAGATAATGTGTTGATAGATATTGTGGACTCACCTTTCTTTCACTCTCGCCTTTCAGAAAAGGTTTGAAAAGAAGGCCTCACAGTTCAGACTCTCGCGATTCTAAATCTAGTCACACAAATGCAATGTGAAACTGATAATCACCAAAGAGTCTAAATTCGGCAAACCTTTCGGAAAATCGATTTAAAATCAAATAATGCCAAAATTGGATTGCTTTACTAGATTCCAAGTCGCACCTAAATATTTTGTTTTTGAGGAAATTTAGGAAACCCTGACTTGTGCCAAAGGGCACGTGTCTATCATCACCAAAGTTGCCTCGGCTTGGGAACTTAGGTACGAGAGGGGAAGGTCTTGAAATGAGTATCCCCGCTTGCCCGATCAAAGATAGGCCTCTACTAATCATGATATGTCATTTTATAAACATTATGCGTTCTTGTTCTGATTATTAGCTAACTTTACTAGTGACGCACACAAGCAAGTATAGACTAGTCGCAAGACTTAGAACAATTCAACTCATGTTTGTTTGTGAAAATGGTTTGAATTTGCCACCTCAAGTGGGCTTAAAGATGTGGATTTGCCACCAAACATAGTGGGCTTAAAACGTGATTTTTCCACGACAAAGTGGGCTTAAAACTCACATTCGTTGAATCGTTCCAATTCAAACAACAAGCCTTCATGCAGTTTAGCAAGTAAGCATATAGCCTCATGGAAAGCATGCGAAACATGGCAATATGGCAATCACACTCACACAAGTATGCTAAAGCATAAAACTCATCGAGTACTCCAAGCCAAAACAAAAACTAGTTAGAAAAATGCATGATCCTAACTATACAAGATGTTTAATGCAACACATGCAATATGCAATTAATAGGCTCAGCTACTAATATGGCATATGATTCGATTTGATAACATGCAATTTAAACATGTATTCAAAGAAGTATTGAAATTGTGATGCGGTTTGAATGATGCGCCAAGCCTCGTTGCATGCAAGATGAATGAATGGATGCAAGCATGCGATATGCCAATGAAAACATGTCCTAAACTAACCATCAAAAGTGATTAAATAAAAGAGAGAAAGATGTGGGATTGGAAGACATGCACACACGCACACACACTTATTACAACATTACGCCCTCGTAAAGGAGGGTCTAAATGAATAAGCTAACTAGCTACGCTAATTAAGCTAACTATTACAACACAATTGAAATGAATTAACTAACTTATTCTAAGCTAATTAAATATTACAAAACGAATTGAATAATTAGTTACACTAACTAATTAAGTACAATACTTGAATTAACTAGCTATTCTAAGCTAACTAAAGTAATCAAATGGCCTCGAGGGCGAGAGACGCATGCATGCTTGGTTGGTTTCTTCCCGAAAATCCACCGCCTTGCCATTGTAGCCTCTGTTTGCACATGTTTGATCACTGAAAATTGCACTAACTTCCAGAACACTTCTGCTCCACCTCAGGAACACACTGAACAACCTCTTCATTGATGGCCGGTCGGCTACCAATAATGACCATCGGCTACCATTGGTGGCCAGTCGGCTACTGTGGTGGCCGTTGGCCACTGCTGGTGGCCGGTCGGCTACCCCTTTCTTAAACTTCCTTTTTTTGCTGCAACAGAGAGCAAACAGAGGCAAAGCAGTGCATTCTCAAGGAATGTATGTACTGTTACCCTCTTATCATTACACAAGCTCAAAGAGTGCAACTCTTGGCCCTCAAACCATCAACCAAGCATTTTCAATGCATGATGGCTAAGGAACCAAGCTTGTACAAGCTTAATGAGTGGAAAACAAGACTCAACAAAACCACTACCCTATCATGCATGATCAAGGGTGATGGTGACCAAGGAAAGTGACACGTTTCATTACTTTGAGTATGAACCATCCCATTTTCCTCATGTTCGAATTAAAGTCTGATCCAAACACATGCTATGCAACACAAAAGTTGCTTTATCTTGTCTCTTTTACTTTGTCCATTTTTATTTACTCATTTTAGCTTACCAATCCATTCTTTAATTGATTAGTCCAAAAGTGAGTGTCCTCTAATGGAAGAGGTGTCAACCAAGGGAGAGGTCATGCCTTTGGTTCGTAGAAACCCCCGAAAGAGGATTAAATCCATTAAGCACGAACCTCGATCTCAAGCTTAAACACAACCCAAAGGTTAACCAACCCTCAAAGAAAATGAAAAAGTGAAGAAATAAGGGAGGTTGCAGATATTTAAAGTGCTACAATGGAGTGCAAAACAACACTAAAGCATGCTTTCAACTCAAAATGAAGAGGACTAAAGCATTAAAACACTAGGCTAATGAAGAAATTAACACTACGACCATGCAATGCAAGCCTCAAAGGACTAAACCAGCCCTAACCAGAGCTAAAAAAAGTCAAAACAGTAGCGAAAACATGTTGAGATCAAGTTATAAAATGCTAGAAAGACATGCTCACATGTTAAGCTATCTAGCATGCAAACAAAACACAAGGAAGGAGGCTAACCCTTCAATTTTGGACTTCAAAGAAAGGTTTTTACCACTGAAATAACTTTGATTTTCAGTGGTTAAAAGGCCTAAAAAGTTTGATTTAAAGGTGATTAAAGAGGGCACAAAATGCTTCACAAGCTAAGGAACAAAAGGAGGGAACAACCCCCTAACTCACAAGGACTCAAACCACCATTTTTATGCCTCAAAATAGAGTTTTTTACACTTCAAAAACATCCTTAAAACAGTTGAAAAGGATGGCAAATCAAGTATGCACAATAAGCTAAAATAAGGTTAGTTCAATACCTTTGAAGCAAAATGAAATTCAGCCACTAACTCAAGCTCAAATCCCCTTCCAAGGCTCAAACAAAGCTCCAAGAGATCTCAACTCAAAGGTGAGAGTGTTTGGTCAAGGGTTGATATGCAAAAGTATAGAGAAACTAAGCAAATGTATGCAAAATAACAAGAGAGAGAGAGAGAGAGAGAGGAGAGAGAGAGTTTTTGTTCCAAAATTTCTAACCCTAAAAAATGAGGGAGGACACCCCCTATATATAGAAAAACAAGGTTTGAGCTTGAATTCATCCTACCATACATGTGTATGGAGATGCAGTTCAGTGAGCAACAACTGGCATAACTGGCAAACAAATATTGAAAAAAGAGAAAAAAGGCCGTCGGCCACCACTGGTAGTCGACCGGCCACCAATGTGGCCGACTGACCATCAACATAGCTGACCGGCCAGCACTGATGGCCGATAGGCACAAGTCGTGGCCGATAGGCTGTGGGGCTAGCCGGACAAGCCACCTTCTCCTCCAGACTTGAAATAACAAGCTCTTGGTCCACAACCAAGCACAAAGCAAATAAGGTTTCAACGTTTAAAGGCAGGGCACTCCACGAGAACTTCAAGCACTCAAAACAAACACGAGCATACAAAATCATCGAGTGTTCAAACGATGACATCCAAGTCTTGAGGACGGTATAAAATGGGATGTCTACAGTTGCCCTTCTTTGACAGAACTTGGAAGTCATGAAATGACGGGAGTGAATGTCAAAGCCCAGAGACGACCCATTTTTGACAAGGCCGAAGACTTGGACAAACGAACAAGCAAAACAAAGAACGGTTGCGCCCGCAGGCTGCCTACATATCCCTTTGCGAGAAATCAAACCAGCGTAGTTCTGGGACAAGATGCAAGTGATATGCACGATGTAAGAATACATAACTTATGATCATGCAATGAGGCTGTAATGAAACATTTAGATGCAAGTGCTATACAAAGAAATGCTACATTTGAACAAACCGAAACATGGTACAACAAGCTTAAACATGAACAGAAGTAAGTAAACATGAACTAAACCACATTTCATGCAGAAAGGATGTAAGAAAATTAGGCAATCTTAACTATGCATCACGCAGGAAAGGCAAAGAACAACGCAAACGTCGGGCGCACCCGAGGCGTCAAACAAGATTCCAACGCATTGCACACGGAAGGAAAAAGAAGAGATGGTGAGAACACCAGGATGCGCCCGAATGTCTCTAAATTGAAACGTCCTAATGCGTCGCACGTAGGAGGAGAAAAGGCAATGAGAACACCAGGGCGCGTCCAAATGTCTCTAACTGAAGACGTCCTAATGCATCGCACTCGAGAGGAGAAAAGGGAACGAGAACACCGGGGCACACCCAAATGTCTCTAACTGAAGACGTCCTAACGCGTCGCACATGAGAAGAGAAAAGGCAACGAGAACACCAGGGCACGCCCAATTGCCTCTAAACGAAAACGCGTGGTGTAAACACCAGGGGACACCCGAATGCTTCTAACCAAAACAAGGGGTGGTGTAAACACCGGAACTCGTCGAATGCTTCTAACCAAAACAAGGAGTGGGGTGTAAACACCAGAACTCATTCAAATACTTCTAACCAAAACAAGGTGTTCGAGGGACAGGAATGATCTCACCTGGAATTCCTCTGAACAAACCCAACATACAATATCGTCTAGTTGCACAGCTTTGAATGAACCGTACATACAATATTGTGCCTGCATAAGAAAGAAACTCAACAAGCATAATATAGCAAGAGTTCATGTTCTATGCAAGACGAATAACCATGACACAATGTTAGGGACATGTTTCATGTACAACATGCAAGGAACAAAACAGAAGCATATTCTATGCAATGAAAATTGGGGCATGTTCCATCCAACACCAAAATGCATATTCCATGCAATAATAGCAAACGCATGTTCTATGCAATAGATACGAACATTTTCAATGTAAATATGAGAGCATGTACAATGCAATAGATACGAACATTTTCTATGCAAACGTGCAAACGTGAAAGCATGCACAACGCAATAAAATGCAATATGTGAACATTTTCTATGCAAATATGAGAGCATGTACAACGCAATGCAATGCAACATGCATATTCTATGCAAAATAACAATAAGGCATATCTTATGCAAAAGCATGTTCCACACTAAAGTACAAAATGCATGTTCAATGCACAATTAAAAGCACGCTCTATGCTAAAGTATAAAATGCATGACGCACGCCTCACATATGTAATGAAGGAATGCGTAACTTATGCAAAAAATGAAAATGCATTCTAGTTCAAAAACAACTTGCAATACACAAAAAGGATATGAAAAGGATACACTTCGTCCAAAAAGTGGTAAGCAATGATCACTGAGAACACAGTTTCAAGTCTTCGCAAAGGGATTCGAGCTCGACAGTAATTTTTCCTTGCACCTCTCGGGAAACATGGACCAACACAGTAGAAAAACATCAAAATAGGAGCACTGGGAACTGAATGGCCACTAGGGAGGGGTGTCGGCCACTCATCGGCCACCCCTAAGCACTGTTGGCCACAAATAGGTCTTGTTGGCCACCAGTGGTGGCCGATCGTCCACCAATGGCAGATTCAGGGCAGAATGGGTATTTCACCCTAGGTCTTTAAATATACACCCCCAAACTTGATTCCTACACTTCTCCAAGCCCAAAAATCTCTCTCTCCCTCTTTAGACCTTTCTCCTCTTTAGATCCGAGCATTATATGCGTTTTCCAATGCCCCATAAACATTTTCTTTGCTAAACCCTCTTAGCCTACTCCGTTTCGAACCGATTGAAAGTCAATTTCGGTGCCTCTTCCTTCATTTTCACCACTTGAGGCTTGTTCCCCTCGAGTCTCTCTTGGATTCAGTGCCTTTTCTTGGGCTTTGACTTTTTCTTCATTTTTTGCCTCTGAGAGTTGACTTTTGTTGACTTTTGGCATTTCCCACTAATTTTCTCCATTTTCGACTATTTTCTCATCTTCTTTCGAGATGGCGGACGACATCCCACACGACGGAGCTTCTCCGGAGATTGAGGTGGATCCAGAGCTTGAGCCATTGCCACTCAGTGTTCGACCTTTTGACCCAGCGACATATCATCCTGAGATACACGTGCTACCACTCGATAGCATTCATCAGTTCAGAGGGTTTGCACGAGGCGCACCAAAGGACCTTTACTGCGCGAGCCGGAGTCTCATTTATCTTATGGCGCCTCCGAGGTATAAACTATATTCTTACTTTTTCTCAATGTACCTTGCATTGCTTGCCTAGATTACACTCTTGCATTGTATTTCTTACATTGCATTTCATCTACTTGTCCTAATCACAGGGGGATTCACACGCCATCATAGGATACGGGACCACCTCCGTGAGGGAGTGGTACATGGAGCTCCCCGACAATGTTCGCTACATTATCGACGAGGTCGACTTTGGCTTTCGACATGGGGCTCTACGCTTCATAGTGAGTAGGCCTTTACTAGGTGCCTTGGTAGAGAGGTGGTGGGATACCACCGACTCTTTTCACTTCTTACCACAGGGGAGATGACGATGACTCCCTTCAATTTCTCTATGCTCACTGGCATAGAGGTGGGGGGTCATCCGATTCCTTATGATACTGATATGAGCGAGTGGGAGGCCGCCTGGATTTATCTATTGGGGACTCGCCACCTATCTCTCGATCAAGGATGGTACGATACACCTGGTTTGCAGATCATTACCGAGGGACAGCCCCAATGACCCGAGAGGAGGCCGAGCAGTATGCCCGAGGTTTCCTGATGTTCCTATTTGGCACTACTTTGTTTGCCGACTGGGCAAACATTGTCGGGCTATATCTCATGAGTGCCTTGGTGGACTTGTCCAGTGTCCGATTCTACGATTGGGACGCGTTGGCCTGGCCACCTTATACGGATACATAAGCTCGACCTCCCATAGGAGTGGAGATCTGATTGGATGCTACTGGAGGGCCTGGGATGTATGCTTTACTTTTCTATTTCGCATTTCTTATCGTGCTTTCTGCTTTGCACTTTCTGTACACTGCCTATACTGTACACGGCACACACACAGTTTGCTTTCTGCTTTATACTCTTTGTACACCGCACACACGGTCTGGTTTCTGCTTTATACTCTCTGTACACCGCACACACACAGTCTGGTTTCTGCTTTACACTCTCTGTACACCGCACACACACAGTCTGCTTTCTGCTTTATCTGTAATTATCTATTGTATACTCACTGTTTGTTTTCCGTAGCTATGGGTGTAGCCTATTTTCGACACTTGCCCCAGAGCTGGAGGTGGAGATGCCTCTTGTTATACCATACTCGCACGCGATAGGAGATGCCAGCAGAGGTCCCGGGAGTCCTTCCCATTCTTCGTTGATACTTCGACACTATGATCGCGACCAAGGTAACTCAAGATTCACTGTTATTTCTATTTTCCTTTGATTTTGATTCATATCGCAATATCTAATGAGAGCTAACAAGCTGCGCATTCTCTATTTACAGATCACTTGGCAGCCCTGGGCGACGATGCTTGAGGAGTCAGGGATCAGTTTGCTGGGGCGCAAGAGCTTTCCTGCTTCTGGCTCCTGCTCAAGGGCCCGGTTTGTTGAGCATGGTTCTTAGGGGACGATTCTTACGCCAGACCATTGGCTACCGAGCTGGTAGTCCCCATGCCACCTTTGACATATATGAGAGCCACAGAGAAATTCACTTTTCAGGAGATGATTGATTTCACCAGGGGCTAGGACGTTGACTTTTTTCGAGTCGAGGGTGATTACACAGCCTTCATTCATATATACCTCATGCCACCTCTAACTGGCGCCCATAGAGGTGAGAGAGTGAGGGCTCCAGCTGCAAGAGGGAGAGATGGAGGGACCAGGGTGACCAGGACCCGTGGCATGAGAGGTTCTCAGACGAGACAAAGGACGGGGTGGCTAGAGCTGCCTACGCACTCACCTATTGGCGGCACACCGGGGAGGCTTACCAGATCCCCATTGAGCCTGCACTAGCCGGGCATGAGCTTGTTGAGGTTCGAGGCCCGACTCCAGTATGTACCACACTTTACATTTTGCATGTTCAATTCATTTTAGTTATGCTTATAGAACACTGATCCTCCCAACGTACTTGTAAGCACCAGGCAGGTTCTCGAGTTGGCGGCTTCCCTGATGGAGATGGTGCAGAGGAGCATGAACTTGCTCAACCTCTACAGGATTTCGGTAATTTCCTTCAGTTCGCACTTCATGTCATGAAACTTTCTGCTGATACATTAGCATTTCAACTGTAATCTGTTCCACACTGTACTGATCTGATACACTGTATTGAAACACTGCACACTGCACTACATACTGCATTGCATCTTTGCATCTGATATACATCGCGATTGATGTATTTGACAAACTGCCCTTTTCAGATCCTAGCTGCACCGGATGCTCCAGCGGGAGCTGCAGCAGGACCATCAGTGCCTCCTCCGATAGCAAAGAGAGAGAGACGGGAGGCTCTAGCACGTAGCCAAGGGAGAGCTAGGGGCACCCGTGACGAGAGTTGCCCTTCAGAGCCTGCCCTGGACGATGATGTGATGAGACGAGCGAGGACGAGGAGGCAGCGAGTCCACAGTCAGAGTCATCTGAGGATAGAGACGACAATACTGGCTCAGATTCTGAGGGCAGAGATGAGGCTGAGACAGGTTTAGCAGCTAGTTCGGATACGGGGGCCTCTGACAGTGGTGCTGATGGAGATAGCTCTGAGTCCATGCCCAGGAAGAGGACGAAGAGGGCCTCTCGATCCTAAGGTGGCTAGGCACGATTCATATGTTCTTGCTTAGTCTCTTTTTACTAGTAGTGTTAGCACATTGTCCAGTTTTAGACAATTTTATTTTCTTAAAAACTGGTACTCTTTTGTAAAAAGAAACCATGATTGGAATGAAAATCAGCTTTTTAATGATGAAAAGTGTTGTATTTTGCATTCTGAGCACAACATGAACACCACATTGCATAAAAACAAGATTGATGGAAACTTGAACACTGCATATTGTATTGGCATTTCCTAAATCAGCAATGAACTGACCAACACATAACAAAACAAGAAAATAAAATAAAACAACTCAATAAACACTTAATAATAGCAACTCGATAATCAAAACAACAACTTGATAAACCAAAATAAAACAAATACAACTCAATAAGCAACACAATAACTCGATAAACAAATCAAAACAACTTGATAAACAAATTGAAGCAATTTACAAATGACTCAACAAAACTACTAAAACAAGACAGCAGAATGCATCAAGAACAAGACAAAACACAGGTTCTCAGCACTCTCAACACTAGGAAGACCAAAGGACCAACCAGGAGGCCATCGACCATAAACAGAGGTTGTCGGCCACTAATGGTGGTTGTCGACCACCAGTAGCGGCCGGTCGGCTACAAAAGGTGGCCAGTCGGCCACTAGTGCAAGGAATCTCCAGATTGCTGCCACCTGTCTTCCACTCAGTGCCTTATCTTTACAAAAGTTGAGACTTCGTAGTTTCTTCATTTCAGCTTTGTTTTTGCCACAAATGGAGCCATTTTTCACAGAAAAACTCTCAACTTGGATTGCAACTTTAGATGGCTCGGAAAAAGTGAATTTATGGGGTTTCGAGATAAATGCACTATTCCCGTTAAGTCGTACCCCACTGTGTTTTCCGTTCCTCCATGCCGCGGCTAGATGTTAGAATCTGGTTACACATGTCTTCAGCTTTGGGCGGCAAGAGATATGCCCTACAATTGAAGAATTCCAAGTTCTGATGGAATCTTGGCGTGACGATGAAATTTTTCCCCAGTCCCGTTTTGGCCACATCCAAGCTTTAGGAAAGATGTGTGGGCTCACTTTACATGAGGCTCGATCATTAGTTCACAATGGAGAACTAGACATTCCCAATTGATTCATCGATTTTCTGACGCCGACAACCGTAGCAACCATCTCTGGCAGAGTTTTCGACAACATGCCCTTTGTTTGTGTATGTTGGCTCATTTTCTGCTTGCCTCTGGTTTCAAAGGGTCTAGCATTCGCTTGGTCGAAGTAGCCTAAGGTTTGAAAAAAGGCAAAAGCTTGTATTGGCTTAGCATTGGTTGAGACTTTAATGGGCTTGGACGCCTTCCATCGATGGGAGACAACCAGATTCGCAGGAAGTCCACTACTTTTACAGGTAATGTTTCCCACCCTATCTCACATGTGTTTCTCACATCACTCGGCACTCATGCTCTGTTTTTCTCTCAAAATCCTTTCTCATTTTTTCTCTCACATACACCTCTCCATTTTTTAATCTCTCTCATTTTTCATCCCTCCCCAGATATGGCTCATGGACAGGTTGAAGGTAGTGGATTCTTGCCCTGCATATTTAGCAGGAGGTTATTTCTTTCGTCAACGGCTAGTTGATTTCCCGAACGAGGGGGTGTTTCCATTAGATGTACAACAGATCTACTGCTGACATTGCTTGGCGTTGCCCTTGGTTTGATCTGCCCGAGATAAGCTATAGCATGTCTCGACAACTTGGCATTCAGTTGATTGGGTCGACTCACTGTGTCTTTTATTTTCATTCCGGTTCAGGCGTTAGTTCGGACACAACCAGATTTGCCCAGAAGAAGGGGTAGAGTACCCAGCTTCATTTCCAATCCGAGGTTCAGTCCTAGCTCGATATCTCAATGCATGGAGGACAAGAGAACTTCTGGCTGCCGCTTCTAATTTCAGTTGCGCCCTTTCTGGTGAATGCATAGCTTGGCTTGAAGATGAGGCACACACCTGGCCTACTTTAGTATCTATAGCTTCCACAAGCTCAGGGAGGGGACGCAGGAACACCTGATTCATCGATGCCCCAAGTTTATTGCTTTGATCTATACTTTCAAGTTTTTCTTTTGAATGTAATAAAAAGCAACTTTGATTTGCATCAAAAGGCAGAGAACTTTGTATTGAAATCAATGAAATTAGAGTTGTGGGCACTGAAAATTTTCCCTTTGGTCCAAAAATGGTCTAAGTTGTAAAAAGATTAATTTGAACAAAATCAACTTTTATTAAAACTTTTCAAAACCATTTTTGATAAGGGTCACAACTGGACACACATGGAGTCTATCCTCGAGATGTATAACCCCGAATCCAGCAAATGGAAAGTTGCCCTTGGTTGAATAGCACTGTTCAACACTATAATCAGCTTCTCTCTGAGGGTAAGGAACACAACCGGTCTTTCAAAATAATGAATGGACAAAGATGCCTTGATCCAACATATGGACACAGTTAATCTGGAAGTATTTATGGCTGGATTTTAGAATGAAGTTGTCTACGTATCCCGAAGAGGGGAATCAAGCCTTACGTAGTTCGGTTCGGGTTCACTCGGGTATTAACACTCTCCTTTTGCGCTCTAACT
Organism: Camellia japonica; assembly: GCA_030407325.1. Classification (NCBI taxonomy): domain Eukaryota; kingdom Viridiplantae; phylum Streptophyta; class Magnoliopsida; order Ericales; family Theaceae; genus Camellia; species Camellia japonica. The sequence continues at coordinate 92,133,007 of JAPPVO010000002.1, forward strand.
TTTGCCAAGGCTGCCCTTTCTGGGTTTTCAACCTTGCGAGCTCAGTTTTTATTATTTCAAATTTTTCGTGCTCTAACTTTTGCCTAGGTTGCCCTTTCGGGTTTTCGGCCTAGCGAGCTACAGAAGGATAGTATTTCTTCAACTTGTCCATGTTGATTGGTTAGGAGAATTCTAGGCCATCTAGGTCCATAAGAATGACAGCTCCACCCGACTAGATCGACTTAATGATGTAAGGACCAGTCCAATTTGGTCTGAACTTGCCCCTAGGGTCATGGATGGGAGCTCGGTTGTCTTTGAGCACCAAATTCCCTTCGTTAAGATTCCTGGACTTAACTTTCTTGTTAAAAGCCTTGGCAATTCTGCGTTGATAACCTTGGACATGGCACAGTGCTTTCAACCTCCTCTCGTTGAACAACATTAGTTCCTTGAACCTGCTCTGCTGCCGATCTGCTTCTGCTATCTGGCACTCAGCCATAACCTGCAACGACGGAACCTTTGTTTTAATTGGCAGAACAGCTTCCATCCCATAAACCAAAGAATACAGATTTTCCCTAGTAAATGTCCAAATTGATGTTCTGTAGCCCCAGAGAGCAAATGGCAATTTGTCTAGCCAGTCCCTGTAAGTTTCCACCATCTTCTAAAAAATGTGCTTGATGTTCTTGTTGGCGGCCTCAACAACTTCGTTGGTTTGTGGCCGATATGTGGATGACTTGCGAAAAGTCACATTGTATTTCTCCAACAAGTCGATCACTTCTTTCTTGAAATGGGAGCCATTGTCTGAAATGATCTCATTCGGGACCCCATAACGACAAATAATGTTATTCCTGATGAACTTGGCTACGTGCGACGCTTTCAGCACTGCATAGGATTAGGCTTCCACCCACTTTGTAAAATTGCTTATTGCCACCAGGATATACTCATGCCCATTCGAGCCTTTCGGCGTAATTGCCCCAATAACATCAATTCCCCATACTGAAAACGGCCATGGTGAAGTCATGTTGTATAGCTTCGACAGTGAGATATTCTTGCGATTTGCATGAATTTGGCATTTATGGCATCGCCAAACAAAACCAATACAATCCTCCTCTATGGTTGGCCAGTAATAACCCTGCTTGAGAATCTTCCGGGTCAGCATTACTTCGCTCATGTGCGATCCGCACTCTCCTCTATGGATGGCCTCCATTAGGCGCTTTGACTCTTTTGCATTAACACAGAGCTTGTGCATTCCCAGATGGCCTCGTTTGTATAACTTACCCCCGCAGATGATAAACTGAGCAGCCATTCGGCATATTGCCCTTTTATCTTTGGCATTTGCCCTAGTGGATAGACCTCATTTTCCAAGAAGTTCCACATATCGTGATACCAAGGGTTTTGATCTTGTACTTCATCTATTGCGACGATCAACTCATAGGCCTGCACATATCTCTGTTCAAAAATGATCAGACGCATCCGGACTCCCAAAGGGATGTCTATCATAGAAGATAGAGTTGATAAAGCATCAGCGAACCTGTTATTCTCTCTTAACAGATGTGTGAAGGTTAGCTTCTCAAACCTAGGAATCAGAACATCCAGGGTTTGATGATAGATTTTCATCATTTCTTCTTTAACCTTCCAGTCTCCTTTTGCTTGGGACATAACCAGGTTCGAGTCTCCAATGACGTCCAACCTTTTTGCCCCTAGTTCCAGGGCGTCTTCCAGTCCAGCAATACATGCCTCGTATTTTGCTTCGTTGTTAGATACCTTGAACCGGAGTTTAAAGGCTAAAGGTATATGGGAATTGTCGGGTGCTATCAGCAACACCCCTATCCCATAACCGTATTGGTTAGACGCTCCGTCAAAGTACATGGTTCAAATCTCTTTCTTGACCTGCAGAATAGCCTTATCTGGGAACAAATACTCTACTGCTTCGCCTCCCTCCACCAAGTGATCTTCCAGGAACTCGGCTACCGCTCTCCCCTTAACAGACTTGCGAGTCACATGTTTCAAATCAAATTCAGAGAGAAGAAGCAACCAACGGGCTAGCCTACCCGTAAACACTAGTTTCTCAAAGAGATATTTGATGGAATCTAATCTCGAAACAAGAATTACGGGGTGAGCTAACAGGTAGTGCCTCAACTTCCTGGTAGCCCGTACCAAAGCTAAGCAAGCTTTCTCCAGCAGGATGTAATGGGCCTCATATTCCAGCATCTTCTTGCTCAGGTAATAGATGGCTTTCTCCACCCTATCCTCAGATTCCTGTGCAAGCATACAACCCATCGTCATGTCAGTTATTGACAGATACAAAATCAACGGCTTCCCCGGCTCCAGTGGTGACAACACGGGTGGGTTTTGAAGGTATTGCTTGATTTGCTCAAAAGCAAACTGGCATCGATCATCCCATTGGAATTTCTTTCCTTTCTTCAGGAGACCAAAGAGTGGTTCACCAGTCAAGGTTAATTTTGTAATAAATCGTCTTATGAATTACACTTTACCCCGAAAGCCACGCACCTCCTTTTTAATCCTTGGTGGTGGCATTTATAGTATGGCCTTGATTTTGGAAGGATCAACCTCAATGCCCCTTTGTGTGATCAAGAACCCCAGTATTTTCCCTGCTGTGACACCAAAAGTGCATTTCTGTGGGTTCAGCCTCAACCGATATTCCCTGATCCGTTGGAAGAATTTCTTCAAGGCGGTGTAGTGGCCTTCTCTTTCTTTGGACTGGACAATCATGTCGTCTATGTACACCGCAACCTCTTTGTGGATCATATCATGTAAGATAGTGGTTGTAGCCTGTTGATAAGTAGCCCCAGCATTTTTCAGACCGAACAGTATCACCCTGTAGCAGTAGGTTTCCCATGGCGTGGTGAAGGCAGTCTTCTCCCTATCCTTAGATGCCATCAAGATTTGGTTATACCCAGAAAACCCATCCATAAAGGAGAGCAACGCATGGCCTACAATGAAGTCCACCAATTCATCGATATGCGGTAGAGGAAAGTCGTCCTTCGGACTAGCTTTGTTCAGATCTTTAAAATCCACACACACCCGAATTCTGGCATCTTTCTTCAGCACCGGAACAATGTTGGCCAACCAAGTAGGATACTTAGATACTAGCAAAAATCCTGCATCTATCTGCTTGGTGACCTCTTCCTTAATCTTCAAAGCCCAATCCGAACATATTCTTCGAAGCTTCTGCTTAACGGGTCGGGCCTCAGGGTCAAGAGGGATTCGGTGCTGTACAATCTCAGGATCCATTCCAGGTATGTCTTCGTAGGACCACGCGAAAACATTTTTGAAATCTTTTAATAAAGCGACTAAGCGCTCGCGTTCCTCCGAAGACAACGTGGACCCGATCTGGACCAGACGCGGATCCTTCTCAGTACCCACATTAATTGCAATGATTTCGTCAACAAGGGGTTTTACAAACCTCTCATCCTCTCGATCAATCAAATGTTTAAAACTAGAGGAATTCCTTCATTGTCGTTTTTATCAAAATTTTGAAAGTAATGATCAATGCAATATACAAGTGGCACAGAGAAGTACCCAGAAACAGCTGTGGTATCATTCTTATTCAAAACCTCCAGCTCATCCAATTCCTCGGTTACAACTGACTCAAAAGAAAAGAAAAAAGATGACCTGGACAAAGCTACAATATTTGGGTCATTAACCCTAGAAATACCGGACTCTGACTAAGAAGAATTGGAATCTGATTCCCACCCACAGACTCTGTGGAATCAGATTTTGACTCACTACCTGATTCAGAACTGCTGGACAAAAAGCCCTCTTCTAACTGCCAAATGAGGGAGGGTGCGTTAGATGCATCCAGAATGCCGGTAGAAGGGTCCATACCTGGGTCCGCCCCAATCATGGAAATTGTGAAGTCACCCCCCGAGCTCTCCAGTTCGATCTGAGGATTCAAAAGGAGACAAGCCAGGGCTGCTCCTACCTTAAGTTCATTGCCTTTGGACTCATCCTCTATACTCTGTGCTGCCTCAGCAGGCAAGTCAGTTTGTTCCTTTGTGGCTTCATCCTTTTGCGACTGTAAGTCAAAGAAAATCTCAAAGTCGGGTAAACACCACTTCTAAGAGTTCAACCATGGCTCAGGAAAGCCACAAAATGGAAAGTCTTCCACCTCTCGGACAAAGTGGTCGTTCAGCGTTCCTTGAATTGGCCTATGCACCAGCTCATAGTGCTTCCCACTTTGCCTTGCCTTGGCTCTTCCTGCCATTTCCTTCCCTTTTCTTACCCAGTCCTCTTTGGTAGGTATGTAACCTAGACCAAAGGTATGAGGGTTATGTGGCACTTCGGCCAGTGCGGTAATGTCCTTCCGGTCGCTCTTTCCTAATCTCATCCCGGGCATATGTTGTAGCTTGTTCATGAGGCAGACTGATTGAGCACTAACATACAACCCCTTATCAATAGCGAAGATGTTTTGCACCACCCGAGCCTCAGCTAAGGTAAACCCAGACAAGGAGACATCCTCATCGCCGTGTATAATTTCCAGTACCGGTGTAGTGACTTATGGCGGAGGATGTATAGAAGAATTCCTAAAAACAATGGCTACCCCCTTTCCATGGGTGTACTTCAACATCTGATGAAGAGTGGAAAAGACAGTTTTCACTTGGTGCAGCCACGACCGTCCAAGAAGTAAGTTAAAAGTGGCTGGAACATCCAGGATGTGAAACTCAATATCCTGTTGTGCCAGGCCAACCTGCGTTCTAATTTGAACTATCCCCATCACCTCTCGACTTGTGTTATCATAAGCCTGGATCACCTAGGCCGTTGGTACAAAGTCTGCTGGCTTCAAGCCAATAGCATAGGCCGTGCATGACGGACACACATTAATTACAACCCAGTATCATCCAAGAGTACCGGCACCCACTTTTCTTTACATTCAACGGAGATGTATAGTGGTTTGTTATGCGCAGAGCCCTCGGGCGGCAATTCCTTATCCATGAAGGTTAAAGTTGGCAAAGTGCCTCATGGGAAAACAAGTCCCACCAATTGCTCGAGAGTTGTGTTAATAGACAGCTTAGCCTTATCCATTGCTTATAGGACGGCTTGCCTGTGTACCCGTGAAGCCATGAGCAGCCCCCAGAAGGATATGTTTGCTTGAATCTTCTTTAGCTGCTTCAGTATAGCTTCTTCTTCTAACAACTTCTCATTCTATTTTTCTGTCTCTTTGTCTTTTCCGGATGCTTCAGGTTGGTCCAGGTGTGGGGGTTTGAAGTATCGCCCGCTCCTAGTTATGTGATCCACTTTCTCAGAATACCAAGTATCGTCTGGCAGATTCTATCCCCAATCTTCATCAGTGTGGGCAAGATGCAAATGATCATCTTCCCACCATATTCCTCTGAAAACTGACAAGCCACTGTTCGATTCCGTTGTAAGTATTCCCACATCCACACTGCAGTCATTCCTCGCAGGGCTTTTAGATTTCCTAGCTTTTTGACTATTTTCAGCTCTTTCCTGTTCAAACCGTTTCAATGCGGCCTCTTGCTCTGTATCAGTAGTGTCCATGACGCCCACTTCTTGAGCGAAATTCTTAGTACCGGCGCTCTTCGGTAGCTTTCCCTTGTCATTGACCGTTCCAGCCCTTGTAGCAGTTCTTGCTTCTGGCTGTTCCAACCTTGGTTGAAGTCCCTCATTCACATCGGGTTCATCACCGAGCCACCCCGAGTTGTTTGCCGACCCGTTCATATCAAACTAGTCAATCTATACACTCCCCAGATCTTGTTCATTGAAGAACTGTAGATTGTTGATGTCCTCCTCGAGGTTGGCTAAGTCATCCAATCCTTGGCTCGGGCCATCCTCCTGGACCATACTAACCTCCATCCTTGTTGGCAACTGCACTTCGGGTTTAGCCTGATTGGTTGGCACAATGTAGTGGCAAGGGTTATATCTCTTCAAGTGAGCCCACAGAGTCCTCAGATGCTGAACTGACATTCCTATTCTCCACCAAAGTTACTCCACCTTCCTCTTCCACAATCACCACCACAGGTTTGGGTTGGAACATGGACGCGCTCATTATGCACAAGTTTGTGCTTTCAAGGATGAACAGCGCTGGCTTGGGTAGGTGGACAGGGGTGATGTATATGCTAGGGTTGTAAGGGATAACCAGTGTATGGATGAAGTTTACTTGCTGAGGTGGAGGGACCTAGTTATGTGGTGGGAGAGGATTTGTAGTGACATTGGGTTTTTCAGGAGCCGCTATCACCTTATTGTCAATGAGATCTTGAATCTCATGACGCAATCTGAAGCATAGATCAATATCATGACCATGCTGTTGGTGGAAGGCACAGTATTTGGCCGAGTTGTGTTTCGAGAGAAGAGGATCGGGTAGGGGGCGAGGCTTTAGTGGCTTAAGGTGCCCCTTTTTGATTAGGACCCCTAAGGCTTTGGATAAGGACATGTATAGTGGGGTGAAGACCCTTTGGCCTCGGGGTTAGCGGCTTGAGGTTTGTGAGGTTGTATTGGATGTACCGGTAAAGGGGTTGGCAATTTTAGGTGTGGTGGTGACCATACCCACATCGGAAGGCCTTGCAGTTGCACTACCACTCGTAGTCGCATTGGAACTGCGTGTAAAAGCCCTCTTAGGCTGCTCCTTCTCGTCATTTATCAAACCCTATCTCATTGCATCCTTAATGTGAACTCCTATCTCATGGAGATCAGTGAATGTGAATAAAGGCAAGACAATCATTTTCTGCAGTAATTTCCCTTGTAGGTTTCTAACTATCATTCTGATTTGATCCTTTTCAGATGGCTGGGTTGTCATCATTGATGCCTTTGCCCTTCACCTTGTTACGAAATCCGAGAAGCCCTCATTCGGCTCCTGACGAGTTACTTCAAGATCACGAGTTGTGACCTCGATTTGGGTATTGTAGGAGTATTGCGCTACAAAGGCCTCAGCCATCTCATCCCAGCTCTGTTTCACAGAGTCTTCCAGCTTGGCGTACCAAATGACCGCTATAACTGACAGGGTCCGGCCAAAGAGTGAGACCTTCTGAAGTCTGGATAGGCCTATAGGCCGCAATATATCTGAGAAGAGCCGCAAGTGGACCATAGGATCCCGTGAACCATCAAACCGGTCTATATGTGACATCTTGAATTTGTCCGGCAAGGTCACTACTGCATTAGTATAACCATCTTCTATATTCGGGATTGTATTCATACCCTACGACTGCTTAAAGAGCTTTTCTAGCTTTTGACTTTCAAAACAGTAAGGTTGACCTCGAATTCGAATACCGCCACTGCCGGGTACGCCGGTGCTTTGGAAGTCTGGGGCGGAACTGGCTCTGCTGGAATGTTCGCATTTTCTTGGACATTAGTTATAATCCCAAGTATTGGAACCCTAACTGGGAGTGGATGTGAAGCAAAAGCTGCTACTTGTTGTGCTTGTTGTTGCTGCTAGAGCCTACTGATCAACTTAGCCTGCTGGGCTGCAATTTTCGCTTGGCGGGCGGTGACTTCCGCTTGGTGGGCAGCATCCAGCTGCATATTCTCAATGGTCTGCTGAAGTTGGTGGAACATTTCTTCCATGTTGACTAAGGGGTGCTGATCTATCAGAATTGGTTTGTACTCTTTTTCCGAAGTGGAAGTAGAAAACTGGACTTCGCTGAATTACGGTAACTGTCGAACCGGTGAGTTATGCCTGACTCTCCTCTGTCTTGTAACCGGGGGTAGCGAACCAAACACTGGTTGTCCTCTTACAAGATCCCCAGATTGGTAAAGTCTCCTTACTCGAGTCCAGAGTGCTTGGGGGGTAACTACCTCGTCTGAGGCAATCGTGAAACACTACCTTGCAAAAAGAAAATAAAGCAAAAGAAACAAAAATCAGAAAACGCACAACACCTCGGCTTAGACAGAAACAACACACAGTTGCAATCTTAAGCTGGATGACCGTACTCAAACACTGATTTTTGCCTCAAATTTCTGCCTCAAAACTGATATCCTCAAACTGATACGCAGACTTGCAACTGATACATATATTCCTGCAGAGTTTCACTATAAAAGCACGTATCAAGCAAGTGAGAGCCAAAAAAACCCCTATAAGGGGGATAAGGTCACCCTGTCCTAATTTCATCAGGAGCTAGGGATTCACTACGCAAACAAGCGATTTCATACAATCCTCCATTCGGCTGAGCAACTTGCCCTAGTTTGGAACAGTCTCTACACCTTCTGATATAGAACTAGGTCAACTGGTCCAAAAAGGGCACCTCTGCAAGGCCACCTAATATACCTCTTACACCTAACACTGAGAAGTGAAAGGAGGATCAAATGGTACAGCGATAGTCCAGATCCAAGGATTGTGTTCCCATCGTGGCAGAGCCAGCAACCGGTCAGCCTTATGGCAAGCTTTTCCAAGCAAGCCTCCGACAAACCATTCAGGAATAGCAGATGGCAAACACTAGGACTTAGGCGCACCAATGCAAATGCAAAGAAACACATAAGTGTAGATAAAACAACATATCATGAGTTTGAGTCAAGTTCTCTAAATCCCCAGCAGAGTCGCCAGAAATTGTGGACTCGCCTTTTTCTGCGCCCCCACCTTTCGGAAAGGGTTTGAAAAGAAGGCCTCACAGTTCTGAATCTAGTCTCACAAGTGCAATGTGAAACTGATAATCACCAAAGAGTCCAAATCCGGAAAACCTTTTGGAAAATCGATTTTAAATCAAATAATGCCAAAATTGGACTGCTTTGCCAGATTACAGAGTTGCCACCTAAATATTTTATTTTTGGAGAAATTTAGGAAACCCTGACTCGTGCCAAAGGCTAAGTGTCCGTCATCACCAAAGTTGCCTTGGCTCGGGAACTTGGGTACGAGAGGGGAAGGTCCTGAAATGAGCACTGCTGCTCACCTGATCAAAGATCGGCCTCTACTAATCATGATATGTCATTTTATAAACATTATGCGTTCTTGTTCTGATTATTAGCTAACTTTACTACGTGACGCACACAAGCAAGTATAGACTAGTCGCAAGACTTGGAACATTTCAACTCATGTTTGTTTGTGAAAATGGTTTGAATTTGCCACCCTCAAGTGGGCTTAAAGACGCGGATTTGCCACCAAACATAGTGGGCTTAAAAGGAGATTTTGCCACGACAAAGTGGGCATAAAACTCACATTCGTTGAATCGTTCCAATTCAAACAACAAGCCTTCATCCACAGGCATTCATGCAGTTTAGCAAGTAAGCACATAACCTCATGGCAAGCATGCAAAACACGGCAATATGGCAATCACACTTATGCAAGTATGCTAAAGCATAAAACTCACCGAGCACTCCAAGCCAAAACAAAAACTAGTTAGAAAAATGCATGATCCTAACTATACAAGATGCCTAATGCAACACATGCAATATACAATTAATAGGCTCAACTACTAATATGGCATATGATTCGATTTGATAACATGCAATTTAAACATGTATTCAAAGAAGTATTGAAATTGCGATGCAGTTTGAATGATGCGCCGAGCCTCGGTGCATGCAAGACAAATGAATAGATGCAAGCATGTGATATGCTAATGAAAACATGTCCTAAACTAACCATCAAAAGCGGTTAAATAAAAAGGAGAAAGACGTGGGGTTAGAAGACATGCACACAAGCACACATACTTATTACAATATTACGCCCTCGCAAAGGAGGGTCCGAATGAATAAGCTAACTAGCTACGCTAATTAAGATAACTATTACAACACAATTGAAATGAATTAACTAACTTATTCTAAGCTAATTAAATATTACAAAACGAATTGAATAATTAGTTACACTAACTAATTAAGTATAATACTTGAATTAACTAGCTATTCTAAGCTAACTAAAACAATCAAATGGCCTCGAGGGTGAGAGACGCATGCATGCTTGGTTGGTTTCTTCCCGAAAATCCACCGCCTTGCCATTGCAGCCTCTGTTTGCACATGTTTGATCACTGAAAATTGCACCAACTTCCAGAACACTTCTACGCCACCTTAGGAACACACTGAACAACTCTTGTCATTGATGGCCGGTCGGCTACTGCTGGTGGCCATCGGCCACTGCTGGTGGCCGGTCGGGTACCCCTTCCCTGAACTTCTTTTTTTTACTGCAATAGAGAGCAGAGGCAAAACAGTGCATTCTCAAGGAATGTATGTACTGTTACCCTCCTTATCATTACACAAGCTCAAAGAGTGCAACTCTTGGCCCTCAAACCATCAACCAAGCATTTTCAATGCATGATGGCTAAGGAACCAAGCTTGTACAAGCTTAATGAGTGGAAAACAAGACTCAACAAAACCACTACCCTATCATGCATGATCAAGGGTGATGGTGACCAAGGAAAGTGACACGTTTCATCACTTTGAGTATGAACCATCCCATTTTCCTTGTGTTCGAATTAACGTCCGATCCAAACACATGCTATGCAACACAAAAGATGCTTTATCTTGCCTCTTTTACTTTGTCCATTTTTATTTACTCATTTTAGCTTACCAATCCATTCTTTAATTGATTAGTCCAAAAGTGAGTGTCCTCTAATGGAAGAGGTGTCAACCAAGGGATGATTTAAGGCAAGGGAGAGGTCATGCCTTTGGTTCATAGAAACCCCCGAAAGAGGATTAAATTCATTAAGCACGAACCTCGATCTCAAGCTTAAACACAACCCGAAGGTTAACCAACCCTCAAAGAAAATGAAAAAGTGAAGAAATAAGGGAGGTTGTAGATATTTAAAGTGCTGCAATGGAGTGCAAAACAACACTAAAGCATGCTTTCAACTCAAAATGAAGATGACTAAAGCATTAAAACACTAGGCTAATGAAGAAATTAACACTACGACCATGCAATGCAAGCCTCAAAGGACTAAACCAGCCCTAATCAGAGCTAAAAAAAAGTCAAAACAGTAGCGAAAACATGTTGAGATCAAGTGATAAAATGCTAGAAAAACATGCTCACATGTTAAGCTATCTAGGCATGCAAACAAAACACATGGAATGGAGGCTAACCCCTTCAATTTTGGACTTCAAAGAAAGGTTTTTACCACTGAAATAACTTTGATTTTCAGTGGTTAAAAGGCCTAAAAAGTTTGATTTAAAGGTGATTAAAGAGGGCACAAAATGCTTCACAAGCTAAGGAACAAAAGGAGGGAACAACCCCCTAACTCACAAGGACTCAAACCACTATTTTTATGCCTCAAAATAGAGTTTTTTACACTTCAAAAACAGCCTTAAAACATTTGAAAAGGATGTCAAATCAAGTATGCACAATAAGCTAAAATAAGGTTAGTTCAATACCTTTGAAGCAAAATGAAATTCAGCCACTAACTCAAGCTCAAATCGCCTTCCAAGGCTCAAACAAAGCTCCAAGAGATCTCAACTCAAAGGTGAGAGTGTTTGGTCAAGGGTTGATATGCAAAAGTGTAGAGAAACTAAGCAAATGTATGCAAAATAACAAGAGAGAGAGAGAGAGAGAGAGAGAGATTTTTGTTCCAAAATTTCTAACCCTAAAAAATGGGGGAGGACACCCCCTATATATAGAAAAACAAGGTTTGAGCTTGAATTCATCCTACCATACACGTGTATGGAGATGCAGTTTAGTGAGCAACAACTGGCATAGCAGGCAAACAAATATCTGAAAAAGGAGAAAAAAGGCCGTCGGCCACCACTAGTAGTCGACCGGCCACCAATGTGGCCGACCGACCATTAACATAGCCGACTGGCCACCACTGATGGCCGACAGCCACAAGTCGTGGCCGATAGGCTGTGGGCTGGCCGGCAGGCCACCCTCTCCTCCAGACTTGAAACAACAAGCTCTTGGTCCACAACCAAGCACAAAGCAAATAAGGTTTCAAGGTTCAAAGGCAGGGCAATCCATCGAGAACTTCAAGCACTCAAAACAAACACGAGCATACAAAATCATCGAGTGTTCAAACAATGACGTTCAAGTCTTGAGGATGGTAAAAAATGGGGTGTCTACAGATACAGGTGTATCGCATTCATTTATATCTTCTGCTTTTGCTTCTGCATTGGGGTTAGATGTGGCTCAGTTAGCGTCTCTACTTAGGGTAAAGTCACTAGTTAAGGGTAAGGTTGACTTGGATCAGGGATGTCTTGGTTGTGAGATAGAGGTTGCCGAGCACCGATGTCCTTTTGCATTAGACATGTCGGGTTCTGATGTTATTTTAGGCATGGATTGGTTGTCTTCGTATCGTGCTGATATGAACTATTACCGTCAGAAGGTTACGATGTGCATCTCGAGTGGTGATTGTTTTTATTTTCTGGGAGACCGAACTGGTAGAGTCTTTATCACCAGTTTATGACCCTTGTGATAGGGGCTTAGGTTATAGCGTTTATTGTGATGCGTCCTAGGATGGACTTAGTTACAAGTTGATGTAAAAAGGGAAGGTTATGGCCTATGGGTCATAACAATTGAAAACTCATGAGAAGAACTACCCCACCCATGATTTAGAGTTAGCGGCGATAATTTTTTCCATGAAGATTTGGAGGCATTATTTGTATGGTGAGAAGTTTGATGTTTTCTCCGATCGTAAAAGTCTAAAACACTTGTTTTTCCAAAATGATTTGAATTTGTGCCAACGGAGATAGATGGAATTTATGGAAGATTATGACTTTGAGTTACACTATCATCTGGGGAAGGCCAATGTAGTGGACGATGCCTTAAGTTGAAAATCTGTGAGTAATGCGACAAGTGTGGCCATTCGGGAAAGAGATATGCTAGGTGATATCAGTGAGTTTGATTTGCATCTGGACGAGTCTAACGAGGGTGCTACCTTATTTACTTTGATTGCTCAACCTACCTTGATTAAGAGAGTCAGAAGGGCACAACAGGGTGACCGTGAGGTGGAGACAACCCATGATAAGATCTCCAATGAGAAGGAAGAGAAAGGCTTGAACATCCACTCGAATTTGAGTGTGAGGTATCTAGACCGTTTGTTTTTGCCGAAATCTTGTAGAGATAAGGTACTCTGAGAATTTCATCACTCACACCTTGTGATACATCTAGGAGGCACAAAATGTATCATGATCTTAGTCGCCAGTTTTGGTGGAGGGGTATGAAGTAAGACGTTGCCTTATTTGTCTCAAAATGCCTCACTTGTTAACAAGTGAAGGCTGAACACCAAAAGCCAGCGGGTTTCCTATAACCCTTACCTATTGCCGAGTAGAAATAAAGCATGTTACCATGGATTTGGTGGTTGGGCTTCCTAGAACACAACGGGGCAATGATGCTGTTTGGGTGATTGTGGATAGGTTGACTAAGTCTACGCACTTCATTCCAATGTGCGCCGACGACTTAGTTGATTATTTGGTAGAATTTTACATTAGAGAGATAGTTCGACTTCATACGGTCCCTATGACCATTTTTTAGATAGAGATCCTTGTTTCACTGCCCAATTGTGGTAAAGCTTTCAAGAGGCATTGGGAACTAAGTTAACCCTTAGCACTGCTTATCATCCTTAGACCGATGGGCAGTCAGAGCGTACCATTCAGATTTTGAAATAATGCTTAGAGCTTGTGTCCTTGATTTCAAGGGATCTTGGGAGAGGCACCTACCGTTGATTGAGTTTGCCTATAACAATAGTTATTAGGCTAGTATCGAGATGGCACCGTTTGAGGCTCTGTATGGTTGGCCTTGTAGATCACCAGTTTGTTAGGTCGAGGTGGGTGATGCACCAATGTTGGGCTCAAAGATTGTCCGAGAAACGACAGAGAAAGTTGCTCTCATTCGAAAGAGGTTAGCTACAACTCAAAGCCAATAGAAGAGTTATGCTGATAAGAGAAGATGACCTCTATCTTTCGAGGTTGGTGACCATGTATTTCTAAAAATTTCACCGAGACGGGTTTTGATGAGATTTGGTAAGAGTGGCAAGTTGTGTCCAAGGTTTATTGGACCTTTCGAGATTTTAGATCAAATTGAGGAAGTGGCTTACCGTTTGGCCTTACCACTACAACTTTTTGGGGTTCACAACGTGTTTCATGTATCTATGCTTAGAAAGTATGAACCCAACCTTTCACATGTAGTTGATTGGGTTGATTTGGAGGTAGTTGAGGATGCCTCATACGAAGAGCGACCGGTTCAAATTTTAGATGCCCAAAAACAAGTGTTGAGGGGCAAGACTATACCGTTAGTGAAGGTATTGTGGAGACACCATGGGGTTGAGGAAGCAACTTTGGAACGGGAAGTGGAAGTCCGCTCCAAGTATCCAAATTTATTTGAGAATGCTTAATTTGTTCTAGATTGTGATTTTCTCTTGTGTTTGAGAATAAATAGTTGGAATTGTAAACCACTTGTTATGATTGTTGTTGTCCTTTAAGCATGAGAACTGTTGTAGGATTGTTACAATCGTTATTGAATATATGCTTATGATTATCATATTTGTGGTTATTGGATTGCGGCCTTGGCCTATGAAATTTTTTTGATGATAATAGTGAAACGTTGTTAAGATTGAGATCTCCATACTATAATTAAATTGTTGTTATCATGGATTCATTTTGCTATTAGTGTGGCTATTACCACTCGGAGCCTTGTTGTTGTTTTGTTTTTTTTTCTTTGGAGGTGTTGGTGAGAGGTGTAACCAAATTTCAGGGGCAAAATTTCCTAAGGGGAGGAGGGGAGAAGATTGTGATGTCCTGGGTCTTGGACTTGAATAGTATTGTGTAGTAGAGTAGTGTGCATTATTTTTGGTGTTTTGTTTATCGTATTGAGTCGTTGAGATTTCTTTCCTACTCCTACTTAACCTCTCATAGCTTTTCCGGGTTGAAAATTTTGAGTTTTGGGCATTGGAATTTGTCTTGGGTTGCAAAAATCAATTCTGAGTTTCTGGGCAAAACTGCTTGTGCAAAATTGAAACCACACGTGTGGATTTCGGTGCGTCTATCTCGAATTTCAGGCCTTTTTCTCAAAACTAATGCCAAAAACGTGTTTTTGCTTAGATTTTCACTTCTCTCTCTCTCTCTCTCTCTCTCTCTCTCTCTCTTTTCCTCTCTCACTCTATACTCATCTTTTCTTTCCTTTCTCTCTACAAACACACCCAAATGCAACTTCTCTCTAAAATTTAACTCAAATCTTCAAGAGATTGAGGGGCTTTTTACACCAAATCGAAGAGGGCAGCGAGGGCTACATTTATAGCCAATTGGATCAAGTTTTCATCAACTTTGAGTTCTAGGGTTTTCTTTCTCTTCATCTTCCAAGCTTGAGGTAGGGGTAATCTTTGAGTTATATATATGTTTTTGCAAGTTTATGCATGTTTTGAGTATTTTATCATATTTGGATCATGATTTGGGGTTGTTGAATCCTAGATGATGTTAGAAGATGATTTTACCTATTTTTCCCAAAAACTTTTGAGAATATGAGATATGTTCTAAGGTGTGGGTGTTGTTTTGGAAAAATCTTTTCAAAAATGGAACAAAAACCTTATTTTGGTAGAAAGCCTAGAATTTGAGGATTTTGGGAAAATGATGAGTTATTGTGAAATTAATGCTTGATAATTTGTTATGTGAGTAGTTGGCGGAGGAAATTTCTATAGTTGTATCAAATAAAGAAATGTAACGTCCCGAAATAAATACAATATACCCATTTCATAATAAATAGCATCATAAGTGAAATGATAAGCTTCCATTAATTAGAGTTTGCTATATAAAAGGTGATACATGCGATATATATTCATAAACAGTACATCCTGAATCTACAACATGTATTTACAAGATTGTGAAAGAAACAAAACCTGAACAGATAATCATATGCCTTAAAGCCTTACATCTTTCCAAGTCAATGCTTGGGTACCTCAAAAGTGAGTCTTAAGCTTAATACAGATAAAGCCTTAGGCTTGTACAAAATTAAATGCAAAATAACAACACTGAGCCTTTAGCTCCACAGTCCTCCCAAGTCAAGTCCTTGGTAGAGGCAATTCACCGACACTTGAAATGTTTTTCCCACATAGGGTGAGCTAAAGGCCAATAGAAATATTACAACACAATGTAAAAATGTTAACAAAGTCATAAGGTTTTATGCATATGCAATGCCCATGTCAAAACGTTTTACATTTCTTTCCAAAAATAATGCCATGCCCAGTCTATATCACAATTCTCAGTACAACCTTTCACGGATATTTCATCTGCGAGAAACCGTCAAACGACACCCATGTAACGTAATATACACAAGCACCACTATTGCCATTTTAGGGATATTTTGTCCTCGAGAACCGGTACTCATGTATACTTGCGTGTAGCTTGTCTTTCGTGCTCATTTTGGATACGATTAGCCCTATAGTTCGGACTCTTGTGGTCCTGAATCTGGTTCCATAAGTGCAATGTGAAACAAATAAACACAAAAGAGTCCAAATGCGGCAAACCATTTTAGAAAATCGATTTTGAATCAAAGACGCCAAAAATGGACTGCAATGCCAGATTTCAGAGTCGCCACCGAAATATTTTTGGGAAATTAGGAAACCCGTAACTCATGCCAAAAGGTTATTAGTCCGTCATCACCAAAGTGTCTCTGCTTGGGAACTTAGGTATGAGAGGGGAATGTCATGAATTGAGCACCCCGCTCACCTAATCAAAGATCTACCTCTACTAATCATGATGTGATTTTTATGTACATTATATGCTCTTGTTCCAATTATTAGGCTACTTTTACTAGGTGATGCACACAAGCATAGACCAATTCACAAAATTTTGGAATGCATTGATTTTATGTTTATTTTTTGAAAAAGTGTTTTGAATACGTGTCACTTGAAAAAGCGAGCTTATATTGAAATTAATCAAATTATTCCAATTTAAGCAAAAAGACCTTCATCCACTAGCATTCAAGCAGGTATATCATTTAAGCACTTAGCCTCATAGAATATGCTTGATATGACAACACAAACACACAATGCAATATGCTAAAGCAAGAAATGCTTACCTAGTACTCCAAGGCAAGCCAAATAAAGAAAAATAATTAGAAGAAATGCATGCTCCTAAACAATACAATATGAGTAATGCAACACACACATTATGCAAACAATAAGCTCGGCTACTAACATGGCATGTGATTCAATTCAAGACATGTGATAAAGCACGTGTTCGAGCAAAGAATTTAAAATTGACGTTGGTTAGAATGATGAGCTAAACCCTTATGTGTAAAAAGAATGGATGCAAGTTATGGAAAATGCTAAGTAAATATGATGCTACCATGATAAGCGGATAAATAAAAAGGAGAAAGAAATGGGATTGGAAGCCATATACAATTATTACATATTTTGCCCTCGTACAAGAGGGTCTGAATAGCCGAGTGTCCGAATTAATTACTAGCTATTACAACATCGAATGAATACTAAACAAATAACTAGCTATCTAATTTATTATAAGAAGACATTATGACAATAATAATTACAACAATATAATAAACAATAATAATTACACTAATAATAATTGAATAATGCTATATGTACCAATTAATATACACACTAGTGTACTAACCGATGATGTGGCATCATTTATATGGTTTTGAATATTTGTAACTTGTATAATAAATGTGGTCAATAATAATATCATAACACTAGTTGGTACACTAGTATGTACACTAATTGGTGCATGTAGCACCACCGATAATAATTACAACAATAACATGAAAAGTAATTACAACATTATTATGAACAATAATTATAACAAAAAGAGGAAGCATAATATTACAACATTAATGCATAAGGATCATATGTACATAATAGAAGGTCGTTTGTAGAAATTGCTCTGTTTGCCCTCTGTGAAACTACTCTATTTCACCCTCAGCCACTGCTCCCTGTTTCTATCAAAGGATTCTGTTTACCAAACATTGGAGCCCAGTCGGCCCCTAATGAGGCTCGGCCGTGCCCTATTTTCATGCAGAAAAATATTTTTGTGCTTTGAGGTGAAAACAGTAAAGACAAAGCCTTTCTAAGCCCTGTTTGTCCCTTTTGCTCTTCTCTGTATAGGGAAATTCAAGAGAAGAACAGATTCGGTTCCAAAACCATCAATGGTAGCAAGTTGATTGCTTGATGATTTCGAGCACGTTTGGACAAAAAGTTAATAAATGTAATGAAAGACAACCACCCCTCCCTCCTATTATGAAGTTAGCTCAAAGAGGGAGGTAGACACGCCTTAAAATTCATCAAAATATCATGAATTAATATATGTCGACTCTTGACATGATGGACTCAGCATAACATCCGGCCAAATCCAACCAATTTTATTCATCTTCTTTATGTCGGTTTCATTGATTTTAAGCCAATTTTATTAGTCCTTTCCATTCTTTAATCATTTTGTCCCAAAGTGATATTTAGGTCCACTAAATGAAGAGAAATGTCAAACGAGAAGTGATCCTTAGCATGAAAGAGAGACTATGCCTTGACGATGAACCTCTGAAAAGATTAAGCCATTGAGCATAGGAGGTCTCTTTCTCATGCCTTGAATAACAATCAATCGCTTGAAATAACTCTCAAACAAAGAAAACCAAGAAAGGAGGGAGGGCGCAAAAATGATTATATGAAGTTGATTATTACCAAAAATGGAACTCTTTACATAGAAACTAAGTAAAGAAAGCTATTAACTCGAATGACTCGGTGTCAAATGCCTAAACAACCGAAACCATGAGGACAAACAACAAAACAAGCAAAGTATTCAAAGCATAAACTAATTGAATGAATTAAAACAGCCCTAAATAGCCCCTAAAACAAAAAAGACAATAGCTACAAGTATGTTTAAAGGGCACAAAAAGATAGGTAAGGACAAGGAAACAGAAAAGTAGTAAACAAGAGTAAGGAGGGGTGGCTAACCCCTCCATTTTTGAGACTTCTAAACCATGTTTTTTAGCCTTTTCAAACTCTGAAAATTAGTTTGTAAGCCAAGAAAAATAGTGGTAAAACAAAGGGAATGAGCTATGAAATAAGGTGCAAGAAAGGGTGTTAAGTCTTTCTACGTTTGGTAGCTATTCAACCCCAAGCTCCAACACTTGAAATGGATCCAAAACAACACAAAAAAAAATAAGAAATAGATAGAGAGATTGTAATGAAAGCAAGGAAAAAGGTGACAAGCTTATACCTCTTGAAGAGAGCAAGCTTTGGTTATAAACCAAACATGATCCTAGCACACTCTCAAGATTGAATTATGATTCTCAAGGCTCAACCAAGGCTCCAAGGTTCAGCTCTAAGGGTGTGTATGATGCATAGATATGGTTCAAGGGTGATATAATATCACAAAGCTAGCTTGCAAAGGAAAAAGGAGCTCTCAAAGGTGTTTTTGCTTCTTTGAAATTTTTCTAACCCTCAAAATAGAGATATATGCTCGTATTTATAGAATTTGAGCCAAATAGGTCACAAATATCTTCAAAAATAGACAGTTGGCAGATTCCTGCCCAGAATAGTGTTTCTTGCCCAAAAGGCACAGCCGGCCCCAAATGAGGCACGGCTAGGCCCAAATGTATTTCCTATGTTCCTCTGTTTCAAGCTCAGTGTAGGTTAGCACAGTGCTAAAAAATAGATTTTTGTGGGATAGAGGTATAGAAACAACTTGGGTATGGAAGGTTGAGATGTTTTAGAGCTAAAAATCGGATTCCTTCGTTGAGAATTCGAACCATTGACAACATGACTTTCATCATTGAGTGCTCAGAACAAAGCGCCCAAGTCTTGCGGGTGGTCAAAAATGGGGTGTCTACAGTTGCCCCTCTTTGAGAGAGCTCGAATAGCCATGAAGTGACGTGAGTGAATGTCAAAGTCCGAAGAAGACCCATTTTGACAAGGTCGTAAGATTTGGGCAAACAAACAAAATATAGATGCAGTTGGTTGAACTCGAAAGTTGCCTACGTATCCCTTTGCAAGGAATCAAACCAACATAGCTCAAGGGCAGGATGCAAATAATACACAATGTAACGAACAAACCACAAGAAGTACAAAACACACGAATACTATAAAGGGATGGAGATGCAAATCAAACTACGTTTAACACAGAAAAGGTGCCAAAACCCTCAAACCACAATTGTTGGTGGAATAGGCGCGTGCACATGCAGAGTTATGCTTTTCGTAGAAAGGGTACAAGTAATTGGGTGGTATGATATAAGTGAGGAATGATTTGCTGGGCAAAGATAATGATCCTAAATGCTGACTGCAATAAGACAAAGTACGATGCAATGGATGCAGTAAATAAGGGGCGCAAGCTAAACCACATCTTACCTAGAAAAGGTATGGATACAAAACAAACCACGTCTAACAAAGAAAAGGTACCGAAACCCTCAGACCACAATTCTTGTAGAATAGACACGTACACATACATAGCTATGTTTTAACGTGAAAAGTATGAGTGCACGCCAAACTAAGCTTAACATGGAAAGGATGCAAGCAATAAAATGGTATGATGGATGAAATGGATAAAGGTAATAGATGCATGCGGTAGATGTTATATGCAATGCGATAGAGGTAATAGATAATAATTATGATGTAGCAGTTGGGAAGTGAAAGTACCTTATAGGGGTAATTGGCGATGACTCACCTTATGCTGCTGGGGTCTTCTTCTCTTTCTTGGTTTGAGGACTTCTTCTTGTATCTTGCGCTTCCACATGTACTACTTTTCTCCCTGTCTATGTTTGTAACTTTCCCTATTTTTCAACAGGGTGACAGACTAGGTTGGTTCAGTATCCAGAATTGAGGCGCATACAATTTACCTCAACCTATGGGGCTGCCGTACAAATTTCAAGCCGAGGATACACCCCTGGGTATTTAAACCAGACTTTAGTCTTAGAAATTCCGAATCTTTGCATTTTAGGCATCGCAATTCGAACTCTAGTTTCCATCATCTTAATTAGTCTCCTAAGAACTCACTACAAACATAGTCATGTGGCTATACCAGATTGTCTGAAGCCGTTTGGGCATGACAAACACCAAAGAAATAGCACCTTTAGAGGATTTAAGGTCTCCTAGACCCATGTACATCCACAAGACAGTGCGGTACAAGGTGAATGCACAAAATAGTGCAATACAAGGTGCACAAAATAGTGCGATACAAGGTGAATGCACAAAACAGTGCTATGCATGGTGCACAAAACAGTGATATAAGATGAATGCACAAAACAGTGCGATACAAGGTGCACAAAGCAGTACGATACAAGATAAATGCACAAAATAATGCGATACAAGATGAATGCACAAAATAGTGCGATGCAAGGTGCACAAAACAGTGTGATACAAGATGAATACACAAAATAGTGCGATGCAAGGTTGTCACGACCCAAACCCGCCCCTATGGGTTTAGCACTATAACCGGTCAGTAATCGAGATTACCGAAGGCCTGCTTAACAGTAGTACAGTAAAACAGAGTACAGGGGCATGGCGGAAGCCATTACAGTAAATAAACAATGCCCAATGAGCTGTGACAGTCTGTATGCAAAAAGATTTTTCATACATATATGCAGTCAGTGACAAAACAGTATGTACATATATACAATCATTCAGTTCAGGGACACAACCCCTACTATAATAGTACAGTACAAAAACAGATACAGAGACAGACAGGGGAAATAAAAACACCCCTAAGCCATAGCTTGGCAGGCTCGGAACCTTGCAGTGAGGCACAGTGGTTGGCTTGACAAAAAGGGAAATCTACCCCACGCTCCTAGCTGCGGTCTGGTGCCTGAACACCTACATATATATATGAGCAGTGAGCTAAAGCCCAGTGAATAACACAAAGCGTAAAGGGGTTTAGAATGAATGTCCTTACAGTAATGAAAACAGTTCATTTCAACTAGTATATCAGTTGTTCAGTACAGTAAACAGTCATATGTGGTACATCCATTAGCATAACAGTAAACAGTGGGTCTTTAAAAGACCGAACAGTCAATGATGACCATCAATCAGTAAATAGTAGTGGTTCCAACGAGGGAACCGACAGAGATCTCTGTAACAGTAACAGTCAGTAACAGTAGTTGCTAAGGATGCCACAATACAGTTCAGAATATAGGACATACATTCATTCAGTTAACAGTTTCAGTTCAGAAACAGTACAGTTTAATTGTTCAGAAGATAATCAATTTGAACATATCTTTACACAGTTGTGACTCACAGAGTTCTGGGCTACAATAAGCTAGAGCGTCTCCTCGGAAGCCAACCTTACACAGTTAACAGATCGAACACACACTAAGCTACACAGTTGGGAAAGATAATAACTTAATCCCTAATTGCCTCGGTGTGTTCTACATCTATATCCTCATTAAGATGTCTTAAACTAGGCCTAAGAATGCCTAGGATGGGATGAGGATGCAAAGATGTATTCAGAAAATATTTTCAGAATTTTCAAAAAAATAGAGTCCCGCTCGAGCGTAAGTTTCCCCGCTCGAGCGGACATGCAGACAACGGCTCCCGCTCGAGCGTCACTTCCCACGCTCTAGCGGACATGCAAAACAGTCCAAAGTGCTGGATGCTCAAAAATCACGCTCGATTGGGCGCTCGATAGCTGCTCGAGCGCAAGACACAAGGTCCTACTCGAGCGCCAATACCCCGCTCGAGCGGACTGTAATACAGTGCAAAGTACTGGATGCTCGAATTCCCTGCTCGAGCGCCACTTTCCCCGCTCGAGCGAAAGACCAAAATCTGGAAAAATCCAGATTTGAGCTCCAAGTTCAAAATCATGTTTTCAACACCAAATTCGATCCTCTTGGGCCCATTTTCTGGAAAACACTTGTAAACACATAGAACAACATGATTTCAAAGCTCAATTTGAGAAATCAAAGCCCAAGGGTGTTTAATTAAATCCATTTTCAAACCCAATTTTCATGTGGAATGATTTCAAATGAACATGCATGAACTTTAAACAATTTGCAAACTTCAAAACATGCTCTAATGAGCTCATTCTTTCAAATTCAAGATGAAATCATGGACTTAACATAATTATGAGCATGCATGTAACATTTTTCCATGAAAACAACTTAAAACTCAACAATCCAAACATGCATGCATGAATTAAGCTATAATTCAACACTATTGAACCAATTCATACCTTAGATCACTAAAGACTCATGAATCATGCAAGAGTCAACACAAAACATAAGCAAGATGGCAAGAAATCTACCTTAAGTCTTGAATTAAAGGTATGGAGGCTCAATTATGCACTTATGCTTTCAATCCCTTCAATTTCCAAGCAAATCTACAAGTGAACTCAATCTTCTAGTTTCTCTTTCTCTCTATGGTCGGCAATAACAAGGAGAATGAGCTGATGAAATGTTTGTTTGAGTGTATAAAGGCTCAAATGTGTGTTGCCTATATGGTCCACTCACATGGCAATATGGTAATTAAAGCCAACTCTTGAAATTAGCTTATTTTAATCTAATTTAATCATACCAAATTAGTTTTCAAATAATTACACCATAAAATCACATAAATTATGATGATCATAAAACATTAGTCAATTTCCGGTTCGGCCGTCGATAAGGCCTTCAATTTGCAATTTAAACATAAAAATATGAACAAATAATAAAACAGTCAAACAGATAGAAATGCATTTAAACAGATACGGTCAGTCAATCAGTTTCAGATTTCAGTCGGTTAGTTCAGTATTTCGGTCAATTCAATTATCAATTATAATCATTCTCAGTTTAGCAGTAATCGGCAATTAATCAGTGATCGGTGGCGAGGGTTATTACAAAGGTGCACAAAATAGTGCAACACAAGATGAATGCACAAAACAATGTAATGCAAGGTGCACAAGACAGTGCGATGCAAGGTGCACAAACTAGTGCGATACAAAGTGAATGCACAAAACAGCGTGATGCAAGGTGCATAAAACAGTGCGATGCAAGGTGCACAAAATAATGCGATACAAAGTGAATGCACAAAACAGTGTGATGTAAGGTGCACAAAACAGTGCGATTGTAGACGTCCCCGAATGTCCCGGGAGAAATCCCGTTTTGTTCATTGGGCTTACTACAGTTCGGACTCAAATGTCACGGTTCTGAATCTAATCCCGCAAAGTGCAATGCGAGACCGATAAATCACCAAAGAGTCCAAATCCGGCAAATCGTTTTGAAAAACAGATTTTTAGAAAGAAGTGCCAAACATGGACTGCTTTGCCAGATACAGAGTCGCCACCTAAATATTTTATTTTGGGGGAATTTAGGAAACCCTGACTCGTGCCTAAGGCCACGTGTCCGTCATCATCAAAGTTGCCTCGGCTCGGAACTTGGGTACGATTAGGGAAGGTCATGCAATGAGCACCCCCGCTCGCCCGATCAAAGATCGACCACTACTAAACATGATACCGAGTTTTTGAAAACACATGCATTTTTATTCCGGTTTATTAGCCTAGGATTACTAGGTGATGCACACAGCATACAAGTATAGACTAGATTGCCTGAGTTGAAACAAAACATTTCATGTTTGTTTATTTGAAAATGGTTTGATGGTGCTACTCGCAAGTAGGCTAAGATGTGGATTTTCCACTCTCAGGTGGGCTTAGAAAATATGGTGATTTGCCACTCTCAAGTGGGCTTAAAACTCGCAATCAATGCATTGTTCCAATTCAAGTAATCCAACCTTCACCCACAGGCATTCAGGCAGGTATATCACATAAGCATATAGCCTTATGGTAAGCATGCTATCATGGTAGTCACTCACACGCATGCAAGGATGCTAAAGCATAAACACTTACCGAGTACTCCGAGCTAAAGAAAGAAGCTAATTAGAAATCATGCATGAATCCTAACTATGCTAAGAATGCCTAATGCAACACATGCAAAAATGCAACTACAATAGGCTCGGCTATTCTAAGATGGCATATGAGATGCAACAATCGATACATGTATTCAACTTAGAATTGAAATACAATACAGTTAGCATGATGCGCCGAGCCCGGTGCATGCAATACAGATGAATGAGAGCAAACATGCGAACATATAGATGCTAATTGAAACATGCCCTAAAACTAACCATCATAAGCTGGTAAATAAAAGGGAGAAAGACGTGGGGTTGGAAGACATGCATCACACACACGCACACTTATTACAAAGTTCACCCTCTCGCGGAGGGTCCGAATAAATAATACAGAACCAATTAGCTAATCTAAGCTAATTAAACTAGTTATTACACAACCGAAATGAATAACGAATTACAGCTAAATATTACACAACATTAACAAATTCAACTAAGGAAGTAAATAAATTAGCATGCAAGCTACATGAAATGGACTGCCTCAACTCTATTCCGAATGATAAAGGATGCATGCATGCTCGAGTCACCTTGTCGGGAAATCCATCGCGATATCTCAACTCGCCTTTGTTTGCAATTGAACTTAGAAACTTGCACAAAGCTCCAAGGAGATGAAACTCCACCCTGGGAATCTAGGTGAAGGCTCCCGACCAGCTATAGGCATTGGAGACCACCTACCAACCACCCTTGGTGGTGAAAACCAGAAAAGGTGGTCGGCCGGCTAGTTTCTTCTCCTGGTTTCTGCATTTTCTGTAACAAAGGCAAGAGAGAGAGAAGGCAAAGTATTTTCAACATATGTGTGCCCAACCACTCTCCCCGTCATTGCATAAGCTCTAGGGAGTGTAGTCCTCGATCCTCGTGCCATCAATTATGCATCCCAATGCATGATGGCCGAGGAGTCGAATTGCACGACTCAATGTGAAATGAATGCACATGTAAACACCTAAAGCCAACAACTCTATCATGGATAGTCAAGAGTGTCGGTGACCAAGAATCGAGGCACGTTTCGTCACTTTGAGTACGAAACGTCCCTCATTTCCCGCGTTTGGACTAAACCCTACTCCAAACACAATGCAACAAACGATGTATGGACAAATGCAACTCTAGCATGCGATCTAAATGCAATGCAACTAAGTGATGCAAAGATGCACGAAACGACATGCAAGCATGCAAATGGCATACACAATGCTATGAACTAATCAATGGCATACTCAATGCACATGGATTATATGGCATGCATACACAATGCACTAACATACACAATGTTATGAACGAGGCATGCGCAATGCAGTGATCAAACATGCGATAACATGGACTATAGGGCATACACAATGCAAGATGGACTTAAACCAAGATGGATGGGCCTCGGCCACATCCAAATCAGTGGCCAAACATGATGAAAACAAGGCAATGACACACACACAAGCATGCACAATGCAAGGGATCAAAGCCTAAGGTACGAGATACAACTCTACAAAAGCATTGAAAGGATGAAATATTGCATACCAAGGCACAAGTTCCAGCTCTGAAATAACATGCAACATGGTCCCGAATCACGCAAACAACTCACACAACGCATATTGGAAGGCTCAAATACCGAAACTAGTGAAGCACATTACGCTAGAGGTATGCAAAGCGATGCTCAAATGACCAAACCAACCCCAAAAAGTCCCTATGCAGGCTCAAAACAGTAGCAAAATGGACTAAGATGATGGTTTGAAAGGTACAAAAATAAAGCTCATGCAATGGTCCATAAATGAGGCATACAAGCACAACTCTCAAACACATTTAAAGAGTGATAAATATGGGAATATGGCAACCTTATATGCTCTGAAATATCATGCTCAATGATGCCAAAACATGAAAACAACTCAAGTTAAGCATGCAAGAGGCTTCAAAACTCGAAGCTAGGCAAGGGCATTACACTACAAGCATGCATGGCAAGCATCATTCAACCATGGGACCTCAAAATAGAGCTAAGGCAGCCCAAATCATGAATAAAATCAGTTTAGAACATGGCCAAAATATGCTAGAATCAAGGGCCAAAACAACATGCAATGTGAGCTAGTGAACATGGATTACAATATAAGCATATGAAGCATTTAAGTGGCCACTAATCCAGCAAAATTCAGAGACATGACATGCCAAATAAAGCCCAAAAACCCACTGAAACATGATCAATGCATGGAAGAATGACATGCTCCTTTGATAGGCTATAAGAGGGGTTATTCTACACATGCAAGAGACACACCCAAGGTGACAAAACCAACTCTGGAAAGAGCCTAGGTAGGCCCTAAAGGTCAATGAAAAGGGCCTGAAACAAGGCTTGGAGGTGTGCAAATGAAGGCTCCTTTGTAAGGCCAAAAATGCAAGTGAACAAGACAAGGAGGGAGAGGGTCACCCCTCTCTGATTTTGGCTCTCAAAAACACATGTTAACCACTGAAAATCTGCTGGATTTCAGTGGTTAAAAGGCCAAGCAAAGGTCAACACAAAGGCCTTAGGGCATGGGTCAAAATAAGGCAAAATGAAGCATGCAAGGGGGTAGATGACCCCCAACAACAAAATGACCTTAAACAAACATCAAAAGGACCTCAAAACAAGACTTTTTTCAGTTGACAACAAAGCTCAAATATGCATGCAAATAAGGCTAAGAGATGGATCAAAATAAAGCTTAAAAGAGGGAAAAAGTGTGTTACCCTTGAAGCTCATCAAGACAGCAACTTTCTAGACCAAAAACTCAACCTTTGAGACCTCTCAAGACCCTTTAAGAGCTCAGTAACAATGGTGGAGGTATTAGGCTATGAGGTGTGGTGCAAAGGGCTAAAAACCATACACTTTGAGCCAAAATATAGAGAGATATAGAGGGAGATATATGTTTTGCCTTAAACAAAGTTCTGAACCCCAGCAAAGGAAGAGGAGGGCCTCTCTTATAGAGATACAAGGCCAAAGCTTCTTCAAGAAGCTAAAAACAAGGCTCAAGATCCTCCATACACGTGT
The DNA here is from genome assembly GCA_030407325.1 of Camellia japonica. Classification (NCBI taxonomy): domain Eukaryota; kingdom Viridiplantae; phylum Streptophyta; class Magnoliopsida; order Ericales; family Theaceae; genus Camellia; species Camellia japonica. The sequence continues at coordinate 92,160,673 of JAPPVO010000002.1, forward strand.
ATGGAGGATACAGTCTGTGCCTTCCAGCTGGCACAGCTGGCAACAACTCACAGAGACAGAACTGGAGGGAGTAGGCGGACCAGTGCAGGCGGTTGGCCGGCCACTTCCCCTGGTCGGCCGACCAGTTCAAAAGGTTCAGGTGGTCGGCAGCCCCATTTGATGGTCTCCACATTGAATGCAAGCTAGTGGTATGGTGAGAGACCAGTAAATGTGGCTCAAAGACCAAGGAGACCAGCTTCCTGACAAGAAAATTGGCTGGCGGGAGAAAAGTAGTTTCCAAGGAGAAAAGGTGGTCTCCCACCCTTGTACCACCTCCAAAACAATGAAAACAAGGTCCATGCCAAAAATGAACCAAGACGGATGCAAAACGAGGGTTCGGGGGTCAAAACGCACTGCCGGGTGCCCCGAAAACAGGCTGTTAAGCATCGAAAGTGGCGTGCAACCACAAAGGTGGTCTCCCGGGACACAGTGTCCCTCTAGAGAGAGGAAACAAGGTGTGTGCCAAAAACCGTGCCAAACGGAGAATGTTAAGCAGTCTTGAGCCGAGGCGTACGGCCGACGGCCCCGAAAACCGAAAACTAGTCTCCAAACGGGAACAGTAGCCTACGACCACGAAAAGTAGCCTACGACCACTGAGAGATGGTCTACAAGACCTCTCCCTCCCTTTGGGAAGAGAAAACAAGACCTGGTCCGCAAACCGAGTCGAAGCACAAAAGGTTTCGAGGCCCGGAGGCAAGGCTCTCAGCCGAGAACTCCGAAACCTCGGGATAAGGACAACATGCACCATCACCGAGTGCTCAATCGATGACGTCTGAGTCTTAAAGTCGGTCAAAAATGGGGTATCTACAGCGATGCAAGTAGAATGCACAAAACAGTGTGATGCAAGGTGAATGCACCAAACAGTGCGATGCAAGGTGAATGCACCAAACAGTGCGATGCAAGATGAATGCACAAAATAGTGCAATGCAGGTAGAATGCACAAAACAGTGTGATACAAGGTGTACAAAATAGTGTGATGAACAAAGCACCCAAGTCTTGTGGGCAGTCAAAAATGGGGTGTCTACAGCGAGTTTTTCGTGACTTTCACCTTGGACACACAGACCAACTTGATTTGTTGATACACAACTCTTTCCAACGTTCACCTATTTTTCTCAAAAACACATACATTTTCAATGTAATAATGCACAAGGAAGAGAAATTAGTTTTAGTTCATCTAATTCTCATGCAATTTCTACAATACTCATAGCTATCCTCCACCAATAGCCCAAAACAGATATCTCTAAACACATAAATAAATTTCATTAAAGATATACTTTTCCAAATTCTTAAGATGGAAGTGATAATATGTATCCAACTTTGCCATCGACATCAACATTACTTCAATTTCATAATTCTTAATATCAATTCCATTTTTTCTATACAATCTCAAACGTTCACATTTTATGGCAAAATCCATTTCTCTTTGAAAATCAATTTCAATGTAGGAAATACCTTATCTCAACATATATCAACTCCAATTTCATAACTACAAGTTTTTCAAAGAAACCATTTGAAAACCCCTCTTTTACATTTTTGATCTCAAACCCTTGGTTTTACCAAAACAACCTAATCCACTATAATCCGTTGAAATAGCAAATAACTAAGGTAAAACTTATACAAAAGTGTGGAGTCCCCACCTCAAGCTTAGAAGATGAGAGAGAGAGAGTGAAGAAACTTCAACACTGTCGAAACCCAACTTTGTTTGGATGAAAACAAAGCTCCAAGTAAGCCCTACCTTTTTCTTAAAGGATATAGGGTAGAGAAATCAAAGGATGAAGGAGTTGTAGAAGAGAGAATATGAGTTTTAGAGAGAGAGTGAAGATCTAGGGTTTTTAAAAAGTTTAGAGAGAAAGTGAAATGAAAAAGTGATGTAAAAAGTGACTTTTACGGACTGATATACGCGCAGTCCGCTTGAGCGCAAGAAGTGACGCTCGAGCGTAAGACACAAAAGATGTGACCACTCGAGCGCAAGAAGTTGATGCTTGAGCGTGAAATACAAACTCCCAATAGTTTTACAGACAGAAGACCAATGCTCAAGCGTAATAAGGGTCGCTCGAGCCAAGATCGCTCGAGTGTAGAATACCACTCCCCAACATTTTTGCAGACTTGTAGAAGTACTGAGAGTTCACAAAACTCGCTTGAGTGCAAGAAGTGACGCTCGAGTGTTGGAGCAAAATTCTGGGTGACAAAAGTTTGAAAACTAAGCTACCAACCTGTTCCAAATGAAACCAGTACAACTCAATAGCCAAACTCAAAAAGGTATATTGGAAATAAGACATAAATGACTATATAAGGCAATGAAACTTGGATCCAAAACATCAAATGGTTCGGGTCTAAACCAGAATCGCTATAATCTCCCTCCTTAAAGAATTTCATTCTCAAAATTATAAATCAAACTTTAAAATTATGATTAACGCAATTACAACAATGATAATCAACTAATTCCAATACCATGACCCATCCACCGGTTATTCATTCTCATCAATATGATAAATAGTTCTCAATACCGAATATACAATTCTCGTTTTCAAAACATATACAATGTTTATATTAAATCATAACAAAAGTTTTAATACATGCTCAAACATTAACAAATAGGTTCGGATACTTCTCACAGACGTCCAACTCACATTCCTAAGTTGCTTCCTCAACTCCGTGATGTCGCCACAATACTTTTAAATAGGGGAATTGTCTTGCCTCGTAAGACTTGACCTCGAGTATCTAAGACTCTTACTAGTCTTTTCTCATATAAGGCATCCTCATCTACCACTAAGTCGGTCCAATCCAACACGTGCAATGGATCTGGCTCATACTTTCGAAGCATACAAATATGAAACACATTATGAATCCTGAAAAGCTGTGGCAGCATGTGGACTCGACTTTCTTCACGCCCCCTTTCGGAGAGCTCGAATTGGTTCTACAGTTCAGACTCCTGTCACGGTTCCGAATCTAATCCCACAAAGTGCAATGTGAGATTGATAAACACCAAAGATCCAATCCGGCAAATCATTTTGGAAAATCGATTTTAAATCAAATAATACCAAAACTGAACTGGTTTGCCAGATTACAGAGTCGTCACCTAAATATTTTGTTTTGGGAAAATTTAGGAAACCTTGACTCATGCCAAAGGCCACGTGTCCGTCATCACCAAAGTTGCCTCGGCTCGGGAACTTGGGTACGAGAGGGGAAGGTCCTGAATTGAGCACCCCTGCTCGCCTGATCAAAGATCGGCCTCTACTAAACATGATATGTTGTTTTAGAAACACGTGTGTTCTTATTCCGGTTATTAGCTAATTTTACTATGTGATGCACACATATAAGTATAGACTAAATCGCAAGACTTGGAACAAATCAACACAGGTTTGTTTTCGAAAATGGTTTGAAAGTGCCACCCTCAAGCGGGCTAAAGCGCGGATTTGCCACCCCCAAGTGGGCTTGAAACATGATGATTTGCCATTTCACAAAGTGGGCTTAAAATAACTCACATTCACCAAATTGTTCCAATTCAAGCAACAAAGCCTTCATCCACAGGCATTCATGTAGTTAATCACTAAAGCAAATAGCCTCATGGCAAGCATGCTATCATGGCATCACTCATACTCATGCAAGTATGCTAAAACGTAAAACTTATAGTGTACTCCAAGCCAAAACAAAGCCTAGTTAGAAATATGCATGATCCTAACTATGCTAGATGCCTAATGCAACACATGCAATAATGCAATCAAATAGGCTCAGCTACCTAAGATGGCATATGAATGCAACAATTTGATACACGTATTCAAAGAAGTATTGAAATACGATGCAGTTTGAATGATGCGCCGAGCCTCGGTGCATGCAAAACAAATGAATAATGCAAACATGCAAGCATATGGTATGCTAATCAAAACGTGATCCCTAATCTAACCACTGAAAGCGGATAAATAAAAGGGAGAAATACGTGGTGTTGGAAGACATGCACACATGCACGCACACTTATTACAACATTTCGCCCTCGCAAATGAGGGTCCGAATAAATAAGCTAAGCTACTCTAAGCTAAGCTAAGCTAATTATTACAAAAAAACTAATTAACTATGCTAAGCTAATTAATTATTACAAACCAATTTGAATCTAATTAATTAACTTATTCTAAGCTAATTAATTATAACAAATGAAATTGGATAACTAGTTACACAAACTAATTAAGATATTACAAAACGAATTGAATAACTAGCTACGCTAAGCTATTTAAAACAGTTTAAATAAAGCGAGTAAACGGCCTTGTTGGCGAGGGAGACATGCATGCTCGGTTGCGTCCTCCCGAAAATCCATCACCGTGATCTCTGTTGCTTCTGTTTGCACTCGCCTTGAACTTTGAACACTATACCAGCTTCCAGACTACCTCTGCTCCAAAACAGGAACACTTCTGCACAAGAATGAACTAGTGGCCGGTCAGCCACAAAAAGTGGCTGTCGGCCACTTTAATTGGCCAGTCGGCTAGTCTAAGTGGCTGGTCGGCTACTTCAGGTGGTCGGTTGGCCACTGCTTTTCCAGACTTCTGTTTTTGCTACAACAGAGGCAAAGCAATGTATTTTTCAATTAATCCTCCCTATCATGTCTCAAGCTCAAAGGAGTATGGAACTTGGCTCTCAAGCCACCAATCAAGCATTTTCATGCATGATGGCCAAAAAACCAAGCTTGTACAAGCTCAATGAATGCACAAATAAGACTCGAAGAGCCATCACCCTATCATGCATGATCAAGGGTGACAGCGACCGTGAAATGTGACACGTTTCATCACTTTGAGTATGAAACGTCCCACATTTCTTGTGTTTGGATTAACGTACGATCCAAATACATGCAATGCGACACAAATGCTTATCTTGTTCATGTTTTATTTTGCTCATTTTGTTTACACATTTTAGATTACCGATTAATCCTTTAACCGATTAAGTCCAATGTTAAAGTCCTCTAATGAGAGAGGGGTCAACCAAAAGATGATTTAAGACATGAAAGAGATCATGCCTTTGGCTAGGAGGAACCCTCAAAAGAGGGTTAAAGCCATTGAGCACATGCTCTATCTCAAGCTTAAACACAATCATAAAGTTAACCAACCCTCAAAACAAATGGAAAAATGAAGAAATGAGGGAGGTTGCAGACTTTTCAGTGCTGACATGGTATGAAAAAAAAATGCTAAAACATGCAAGCAACACATGCACAACATGTTAAGAGCCAAAAGCATTAAACTAGTGAAGAGCATTACACTAGGGCATGCAATGTCAAGCTCAAATGACCAAACCAACTCAAAATAGAGCTAAAACATGTTGAGACAGTGGCTAAAACATGCTAATATTGAAGCATAAAAGACTAGAAAAACATGTGCACATGTTGGCTCGCAAGCAAGGCTCAATACACAACTCTCAAAAGCAATGAAAGAGTGATAGAAGTGAGAGTGTGACAGAGCTATACACACTGAAATCACATGTTAAATGATGCTACAACATGTAATCATCTCAAGCAAAACATGCTAGAAGCCTTAAAACACAAAGCTAGTAAAGGCATTTGCACTATAGCCATACAAGACAAGGCACATATGACCAAGACAGCTCAAAACAGAGCTAAAGTAGGCCAAATCAATAGCTAAAACATGCTAAGATCAAGTCACAAAAAGGTAGAAAAACATGCTCACATGCTAGGCTATCTACACTTGCAAACAAGACACAAGGAGGGGAGGCCACCCCCTCCTATTTTGGACCTCAAAACATGCTTTCCACCATTGAAATAACTCTAAATTTCATTGGTTTAAAGGTCCAAAAAGTTTGATTTGAAAGCCTTGAAAGATGGCACAAAGAGCAATATAAGCTAAGGAGCAAAAAGGAGAGACAACCCCCTAACTCAAAAAGGCCTTAAACCACCATTTTTAGGGCTGAAAAACAGAGGTTTTTGTAGTTGAAAACCAGGCCAAAAATAGTACAAAAGATGGCAAAAACAAGTTGTGCAAAACAAGTTTTAAAGGTAAGTCTTATACCTCTTGAAGCCAAGCACACTTTAGGCACAAATGAGGCACCAAATCAAGCTAAAATCACCTTCTAAAGCTCAAAGGTCCCAAGGAATCTCAACCCAATGGTGGTCAAGTTTGATCAAGGATGTCTAGGCAAACTAGAAGTGTTTCCCTACTTGTATGCACAAAAGGGCAAGAGAGAGAGAGGATTATAGAGAGACAAAGAGAGAGAGAGAGAGAGGCTCCCAAACTTGCTAACCTCCCACTATGAGAGATATGGCCTCCATATATAGCAATATACAAGCCTCAGGTCGAAATATCTTAATTAGGATAGCTGGAGCAATGTGAAAACAGCTGGAGGGAAAATATCTGCAAATTCTGAGCTGACTGGCCACTTTTTGTGGACGACAAGAAGCTCTTTTGGACGACATATGGCTGAAAAAGGCCATTAGTGGCCGACACATGGCCGACAAGCTTCACTAGTGGCTGGAAAGCAAAGACTGGTTTCTGGCCCCAACTTCAATTAGGCATATCTTCTTCATCTGGACTCCTTTGTAGATCATTCTTGTGCCTAAATTGAAGCCCCAGAAGTCTTCTTTTCAATGGTGGCATCCTCACATCAAAATTCCAAGTGTTCTAAGAGATATCTCTCTTTTAGTGAAGAATGCTCAGTTTCGGTCCAACTGGATTGATGCTTAACTTCAACCAGCCATGTCTTCCTCATCTGGCCTTGGCTTGAGGAGATTCTTGAATGTAAAATGAAGCCCCGGAAGTCCAATTTCCAACGATGGTGGCCTCATAGCTAAAATCCAAGTGTAAAAATGGATAGGCCTGATTTAGCGAGGGCTGCTCGACTCTCTCTTAACGGTTCATGCCCATCTTCTCCCCCAACTTGGTTTCTTCCCTCTCCTCCACCTTTCTTCAACCCCAAACCTCTAAACAAGATGTTTTAAAGATTTTTTCAAAGATTTCACCTCTCTTTCATTCATTCCCACTTTGTCCTTGCTCGATTTTCCAAAAAGCGCAACATTTAACGAAATGAGAGCCTCGGAACATCGTAGAAACTTTTTCCAAAAATATTTTGAAAGAGAGAGTTTTAAGATCTAAAAATCATTTTAGTCAAAATAGTTTTGGTCCCAAAAAGGGGCTGTAAGGTTGGGATTTGACTCTCTCCTTGCTGAAGAAATCGAACATTTCCACAACATAGCCTGCACCATGGAATAATCAATCAGTAGCGCCCAAGTCTTAAGGGCGGTCAAAAATGGGGTGTCTACACAGCAAGGCCAAACGATAAGCTATCTCTCCAATCCACTCAAAGATCTCAAAAGGCCTAATAAATCTAGGGGACAACTTCCCACTCTTCCCAAACCTCATTGAACCCCGCCTAGGTGATATCTTCAAGAAGACATGATCTTCTATCTCAAAAGACAAAGGTCTCCTCCTACGGTCAGTATAGCTTTTCTAGCGACCCTGGGTAGTAGCCAACCTCTTACGAATAAGAGTGACTTTCTTAGTCGTTTCCCGAACGAACTCGGGGCTTATCGAAGGTGCATTATCCACCTCGGCCCAATACACAGGAGATCTACACGGTCGGCCATACAAGGCCTCAAATGGGGCCATGCCAATACTTGACTAAAAGCTATTATTATAGGCAAACTCCACTAAGGGCAAATTCCTCTCCCACGACCCTTTAAATTCAAGAACACAACCTCAAAGCATATCCTCTAAGATCTGAATGGTGTGCTCTAACTGCTCGTCAGTCTGAGGATGATAGGCAATACTAAAAGTCAATCTAGTGCCTAAGGCATTTTGTAGGCTCTGCCAAAACTAAGCCATAAAACAGGGATCTCTATTCGAAACGATAGTCACAGGGACTCCATGAAGTCGATCAATGTCCCAAATGTAAAGATCAGCTAGAAAATCTATCAAGTCATTCGTGCACATAGGTATAAAGTGTGCTGACTTGGTCAATCGATCAACTACCACCCAAATGGTGATATTACCTCGTTGAGTCCTTAGAAGACCCATTACAAAATCCATCGTGACATGCTCCCACTTAGACTCAACTATAGGCAAGGGTTGCAACAAACCCGCTGGTCTCTGGTGCTTGACCTTCATTTGTTGACAAGTAAGGCACTTCGATTCAAACAAAGCTATATTCTTTTTCAACCCCTTCTACCAAAATTGACAACTAAGATCAGGATACAACTTTGTACCTCCCGGGTGCACCGCAAAGCGTGAATGGTGAAACTTTCGAAGTACTTCCTCTCGGCAAGACTCCGATATGAAAAGATGGTCAAAGTATCTAACATTCGAGTCAAAATACACGTTCAAGCCTTTGTCTACCTTTCCACTAGAGATCTTCTCCCAGAGGGATTCTACCTCAAGGTCACCCCTTTGTGTTTCTATAACTTGGCTTACAAGTGTAGGTTATGCAACTATCGAAAACAAGGTTGCAGACTCAACAGACTCGCCAAGATGTAAGTCAAACTCGCCAACAGCACCCAATATCTCCCATTCCTGAATGGTGATATTAGCTACCCTACTGATGGATTTCCTACTCAAGGTATCGGCCATAACATTGGCCTTCCTTGGATGAAAATGTAACTCGAAGTCATAATCTTCTATAAACTCCATCCACCTTCTCTCCCTCACATTCAAGTCTTTCTGTGTAAACAGATATTTCAGACCCTTGTGATCAGAAAATACTTCAAACTTCTCACCATACAAATAATGCCTCCAAATCTTCAAGGCAAATATCATCACTGCTAACTCTAGGTCGTGAGTAAGGTAGTTCCTCTCATGTGTTTTCAACTGTCGTGAGCCATAAGTTATTACTTTCCCCTCTTGCATTAATACACAACCCAAACCTTCCCATGAAGTATCACAATACACCGAATAGCCCAAACCCCTCTCTGAAATAATCAATACTGGAGCAGTGATAAGCTTAACATTAAACTTTTGAAATGACTTCTCACAGTCTCATTCCACACAAACTTAATTCCCTTCTTCATCAGTCTAGTCAATGGTGAGGCTAATCTAGAGAAATCTTTCACAAACTGATGGTAATACCCAGCCAACCCTAAGAAACTACATATCTCAAAGGCATTCTTAGGTTGTTCCCAATCTTGCACTACTTCTATCTTAGATGAATTTATCGTCACTCCTTTCCCAGATACCACATGACCTAAGAACTTAACTTCTTTCAACCAGAATTCACATTTCCCAAACTTAGCATATAGTTTGTGGGCTCTAAACAACTCGAGTACAACTCGCAGGTGTTTCTCATGATCTTCCTTGGAGGGTGAGTAGATCAAGATGTTGTCCACAAAGACGACCAAAAAATAGTCTAGGAACTCATGGAAGATCCGATTCATCAAATCCATAAACATGGCAAGTGCGTTTGTTTGCCCAAAAGGCATCACTAAGAACTTATAATGGCCATATAGTGTACGGAATGCCGTTTTCTAGATATCCTCCTCCCTTACCCTCAATTGGTGATAACCTAATCTCAAGTCTATCTTAGAGAAACAACAGGACCCCTTCAACTGGTCAAACAATCATCTATGCATGACATTGGGTACTTGTTCTTAATAATACTCCGTTTAACTTCCGGTAATCAATACACAATTGCAAAGTGCCATCTTTCTTTTTGGCAAAGAGAGCCAGTGCTCCCCAAGGCGAAGTACTAGGGCAGATAAAACCCTTATCTAATAATTCTTGGAGTTGAATCTTCAACTCGCTCAACTCAACAGGTGCAAACCTATACGGTGCCATAGAAATCGGTGTCGTGCCAGACACTAAATCAATAGAAAACTCGATTTCTTAGTGAGGTGGTAAACTATCAAGATCCTCGGGAAAAATGTCTGGGTATTCACAAACTACCCTCAGCAACTCAACTTGGACTTTATCACACTCACTATCCAAGAAGTTGGCAAAAAGACAACTAAGCTTACTCCGCCCACACGGATCATACACTGGTGGTAAGACTCTATCAGCTCTGTCCCCCCATGAAATAAAAACAATCACCACTCAAGGTACACACAGTAACTCTCTGACAATAACAATTTATGATAGCCCGATACAATGACAACCAATCCATACCCAAAATGGCATCAAAACTTGACATGTCAATTAACACAAATGCAAAATAAAGTCGGCGACCGGCAGCCTCTATGTCATAACCCCGACACCTCTGTTCCTAAACAATTTCACCACCAATAGGTAACTCTACACGCAGTGGAGATGCTAACCGAGCCAATTCTAACCCCAAAGTCGATGCAAATGCAGGTGAGATAAATAAATGGGATGCACATGTATCAATCAACACATTAGCAATAGAATTGCATAACAAGAAAGTATCTCTCACTACTGAAAGCGCTGGTACTAGGTCTGGCACGGTAACAACATACACACGCCCTGTAGGTCTCTGTCCACCTGCTCACTTCTTGGAGCATATGTCTAATGCACTGACTGAGCCAAAGAGGCTCCCTGATTGGCCTTCAAGGCCTGTGCTGACTGTGTAGTCTGGTGGCTCTGTGTCTGCCTCGAAAGAGACGCACTAGGTGTGCCACTCGACTGAGGGCAAAACCTTTTCAAGTGCCTTGCCTACCCACACTGATAACAAGTAGGGGACTACCCTCTCTCCTAACTCTGGCTCTGAGAACGAGCCGAAGATGATGCAGACTGCTATCTTCCTCCCCTCTGTGGGCAAGCTAGAGATTTCTGGCCCAACTGACCATACTTAAAGCAAGTGAAATCCCCATGACATCTTTCCAGAACCCAAACTCGGTACTGGAAAAGTGGACCTCGACTGAACTCCCTGGGACCGCTATGGGTTAGAACCTATTTGTCTCTTACTGTCGCCCTGAACATCATGACTCCTCTTGGAGCCCCTCATCTCTTTCTCCTCTATTTGCGTCACGATTTAAAGATGAGCCGCCAACTCTATAAGTCGCTCGTAATCTCTCATCATCAAATCAGTTACTTTGAAAAGAAGCCCAGTCCTTAGTCTTTTCTCGAACTCCACACAACGACGCTCCTCTGTCGCCACTAACTCTGGTGCAAACCTAGATAGACTAGTAAATACGACCTCAAACTCGGCCACCAGTGTGTTCAACTGCTTGAGCTGTGAAAACTGCTCCCTCAACTTCTTCCTAACAGTGGGAGGTAAGAACTTGTCCTAGAAAGCGTTGACGAAAGCCTCCCAAGTTACTCTAATGCACTCACGCGCATACTTCCACCATTGACCCACATCTCCCTTCAGCTGGAAGGATGCCAAGGTCACTCTCAAACCACCGTCTTCGATGCCAAGCATCTCAAACGTCTTCACCATTTGTTTGAGCCATTCATCCATTTTCAAAGCCTCTTTAGATCATCCAAAATCTCGTTCGGGTTCGACTAAAAAAACTCTTATTTCAGAAAAGATGGCCCCGTCTCAACAACATGGGTCTGGACTTGATTCTCTGCCTTGAGAATGTTCGTGGATTCCTGCAATACTTCGGCCATCTCGCGGGCTAAGGCGCCTATGGTCTGCTGACATGTCGGTTCGGCTACATTGGCCTGACCAACTCCTTTTTCTTACATCGGAATATCATCCGGTATCAGCACCTATTGCCGTCTAGGCCTAATACTCCTACCACCACGACCACGTCTAAACATCCTAATGAAGGTAACAAAAAAGATTAGTACGTTTACAAATGTGCTAAAGCCAACTCACTCGCGTCCTAGTGCGGTGGACGGACAACAGTAATTCATTCTACATAAGCACATAGTCATATAAACACATACGAATTTCCTTCTTGAATAATGACTGTCCCGCGGCGTTGGCAGAGTTCCAATTAGAAGCAGCAATGATCAAGTGCTCTTCTAATAGGACTTTTAAAAACCCATAGACTTAATCATTATCGTAGGAATTAAACCACAAACCCATATAATCACATAAGCATGTTATCACATAGTGTACCATACATACAAATGTCTCTATCAAGCGAGAGAAACCCATTGTGGTAATAACCACTTCCCACGTACCTAAAGCATTCAAACCTGATATGCTTTGATACCAAGTTGTAACACCCCGAAATAAATATAATATACCCATTTCATAATAACCAATAAATAGCATCATGAGTGAAATGATAAGCTTCCATTAATTAGAGTTTGCTATACAAAAGGTGATACATGTGATATACATTCATAGACATACATCCTGAATCTACAGCATATATTACAAGATTGTGAAAGAAACGAAAACTAAACAGATGATCATATGCCCTAAAGGCTTACATCTTTCCAAGTCAATGCTTAGGTACATCAAAAGTGAGTCTTAAGCTCAATACAGGTAAAGCCCTAGGCTTGTACAAAATTAAATGCAAAATAACAACACTGAGCATTCAGCTCTACAGTCATCCCAAGTCAAGCCCTTGGTAGAGGCAATTCACCAGCACCTGAAATGTTTTTCCCACATAGGGTGAGCCAAAACCCAGTAGAAATATTACAACACGATGTATAAATCTTAACAAAGTCATAAGGTTTTATGCATACGCAATGCCCATGTCAAACGATTTACATTTCTTTCCAAAAATAATGCCATGCCCAATCTATATCACAATTCTCAAGTCATGCTCTTTAAAATAGAAAATAATAGGGAAAACTCAGTCCAGTACAACCTTTCATGGATATTTCGTTTGCGAGAAACTGTCAAATGACACCCATGTAAATGTAGTTTATACAAGCACTACTATTGCCATTTTACGGATATTTTGTCTACGGGAATCGGCACCCATGTATACACGTGTTTTTCGGAACTTTCACCCTAAACACACAGGTTAACTTGATTTGGTGATACACACCTCTTTCCAACATTCACCCATTTTTCTCAAAAACACATACATTTTCAATGTATTACATGAGTAACAATGTTCAATGCACAAGGAAAAGAAATTAGTTTTAGTTCACCTAATTCTCATGCAATTTCTACAACGCTCATAGCTATCCTCCACCAATAGCCCAAAATAGATATCTCTAAACAGGTAAATAAATTTCATTAAAGATACAATTTTCCAAATTCTCAAGATGGGAGTGATAATACATATCCAACTACGCCACCGACATCAACATTACTTTAATTTCATAATTTTCAACATCAATTCCATTTTTTCTATGCAATCTCAAACATTCACATTTCAAGGCAAAATCCATTTCTCTTTGAAAATCAATTCAAATATAGGAAATACCTTATCTAAACATATATCAGCTCCAATTTTATAGCTACAAGCTTTTCCAAGAAACCATTTGAAAACCCCTCTTTTACATTTTTGATCTCAAACCCTTGGTTTTACCAAAACAACCCAATCCACTATAATCTGTTGAAATGGCAAATAACTAAGGTACAACTTATACAAGAGTGTGGAGAATCCCTACCTCAAGCTTAGAAGATGAGAGAGAGAGTGAAGAAACTTCAACACTGCCGAAACCCAACTTTGTTCGGATGAAAAGGAAGCTCCAAGTGAGCCCTACCTTTTTCTCAAAGGATAAAGGGTAAAGAAATCAAAGGATGATGGTGTTTTAGAAGAGAGAATATGAGTTTTAAAGGGTAAAGAAGTCAAAATTAACCTTGACTTGTGAACCACTCTTTGGCCTCCTGAAGAAAGGAAAGAAGTTCCAGTGGGACGACCGATGCCAAGTTGCCTTCGAGCAGATCAAGCAATATTTACAGAACCCACCTGTGTTGTCACCGCCTGAGCCGGAGAAACCGTTGATTCTGTACCTGTCAATGACTGAAACGACGATGGGCTGCATGCTTGCACAGGAGTCTGAGGACAAAGTGGAGAAGGCTATCTACTACCTGAGCAAGAAAATGCTGGATTACGAGACCCGTTACACTCCGCTGGAGAAGGCTTGTCTGGCCTTGGTATGGGCTACCAGGAAGCTGAGGCACTACCTGTTAGCTCACTCTGTAATACTGGTTTCGAGATTAGATCCCATCAAATATCTTTTCGAGAAACCGGCACTTACGGGTAGGCTAGCCCGTTGGTTGCTTCTGCTTTCCGAATTCGATCTGAAGTACATAACGCGCAAGTCAGTGAAAGGGAGAGCAGTAGCGAAGTTCCTAGCCGATCACCCAGTTGAAGGGGATGAAGCAGTTGAGTATCTGTTCCCAGACGAGGCTATTCTGCATGTTGAAGAAGAGACCTAGACGATGTACTTTGACGGAGCGTCAAACCAATACGGGTATGGGATAGCGGTGTTGCTAATAGCACCCGACAATTCCCGTATACCCTTAGCATTCAAACTCCGCTTCAAAGTGTCGAACAATGAGGCAGAATATGAGGCATGTATTACTGGACTAGAAGCCGCCCTGGAACTAGGGGCAAAATGGTTGGATGTCATTGGGGACTCGAACCTTGTTATATCTCAAGCTAAAGGAGATTGGAAAGTTAAAGAAGAAAAGATGAGAATCTATCACCAGACCTTGGACGTTCTGATTCTTCGGTTTGAGAAACTGAATTTCGCTCATCTGTTAAGAGAGAACAACAGGTTCGTTGATTCATTGGCAACTCTATCTTCTATGATAGACATCCCTTTTGGAGTCCGGATGCGTCCGATCATCATTGAACAGAAATTTGTGCCGGCCTACGAGCTGATTGCTGCCATAGATGAGGTACAAGATCAAAACCCCTGGTATTATGACGTCTGGAACTTCTTGGAAAAGGAAGCATATCCACCAGGGGCAAATGCCAAGGATAAGAGGGCAATTCGAAGAATGGCTGCTCAGTTCATCATCTGCGAGGGTAAACTGTACAAGAGAAGTCATCTCGGGATGCATAAACTGTGTGTTGATGCTGAAGAATCCAAGCATCTGATGGAGGCCATCCATGGAGGAGAGTGCGGAGCACACAAGAACGGGGTGATGCTAGCCCGGAAGATCCTTAGACAGGGTTATTACTGGTCAACCATGGAGGAGGATTGTGTTGGCTTTGTCCGGCGATGCCACAAATGTCAGATCCATGCAAACCGCATGAACATTCCGTCGTCGAAGCTGTACAACATGACTTCGCCATGGCCGTTTGCAGTCTAGGGGATTGATGTGATTGGGGCTGTCACTCCGAAAGGGTCCAACGGGCATGAGTACATTCTGGTAGCGATAGACTATTTCACGAAGTGGGTCGAGGCCCAATCTTACGTGGTGTTGAAGGCATCGCATGTCGCTAAGTTCATCAGGAACAACATCATCTGTCGCTATGGGGTCCCGAATGAGATTATTTCGGATAATGGTTCCCACTTCAAGAAGGAGGTGATCGACTTGTTGGAGAAGTACAACGTGGCTTTTCATAAGTCATCTACATATCAGCTACAAACCAACGGAGCTGTTGAGGCCGCCAACAAGAACATCAAACACATTCTGCAGAAGATTGTGGAAACCTACAAAGACTGGCCAGATAAGCTACCATTTGCTCTTTGGGGCTACCGGACTTTAATTCAAACTTCTACTAGGGCAACTCCGTATTCCTTGGTTTATGGGATGGAGGCTGTTATGCCTATCGAAGTTGAGGTTCCATCATTACGGGTATTGGCTGAGTGTCAGATAGCTGAGGCAGATTGGCAGCAAAGCAGGTTCGAAGAACTCATGCTCTTTGATGAAAGAAGGCTGAAAGCACTGTATCACGTCCAGGGTTATCAACGAAGAATTGCCAGGGCTTTCAACAAGAAGGTTAAGTTCAGGAATTTGAAAGAGGGGGATCTAGTGCTCAAAGACAACCGAGCTCCCATCCACGACCCTAGGGGCAAGTTCAAACCCAATTGGACTGGTCTCTATATCATCAAGTCTATCTGGTCGGGCAGAGCTGTCGTTCTGATGGACCTAGATGGCCTAGAGTTCTCACAACCGATCAACATGGACAAGTTGAAGAAATACTTTCCCTGAGTGGCTCGCTAGGCCGAAAACCCGCAAGGGCGACCTAGGCAAAAGTTAGAGCATAAAAAATTTAAAATAATAAAAACTGAGCTCGCAAGGCCAAAAACCCAGAAAGGGCGGCCTTGGCAAAAGTTAGAGCGCAAAAGGAGAGTGTTAATACACGAGTGAACCTGAACCGAACTACGTAAGGCTTGATTCCCATCTTCGAGATACGTAGGCAACTTCATCCTGAAGTCCAGCCATAAACACTTCCCCAATCAACTTTGTCCATGTGATCATGTTGGTCATCTTTGTCTATTCTGCATTCAAGAGCTCGGTTGTGATCTCCAGTACAGTGCTATTCAGACTAGGGGCAACTTTCCAGTTGATGGGATCCGGGGTTGTACATCTCAGTGATAGATCTCGAGCGTGTCCAGTTGTGATCCATATCGAAAATGGTTTTGAAAAGTTTTAATAAAAGTTGATTTTGCTCAAATTAATCTTTTTACAACTTAGACCATTTTTGGACCAAACGAAAAATTTTCAGTACCCACAGCCTTCAATTACATTGATTTTAGTACAGAGTTCTCCTACTCTTGAATATAAATTGAAGTTGCTTTTTATCACCTTCATAAAGAAAACTTGAAAGTACTGATTAAAGCAAATAAACTCGGGCATAGTCAGGTGTTCCTGCGCCCCCTCCCAGAGCTTGTAAAAGCCTCTGATGCCAAAGTAGGCCCAACCTGCGCCTCTTCATCAAGCCAAGCTATGCACTCATCAGAAAGGGTACAACTAAAAATGGGAGCGGGGGCCAGAAGCTCTCTCGTCCTCCATGTTGTGGCATACCAAGCTAGCTGTGCGCCTCGGACTGGAAATGCGACAGGGTACTTTATCCCCTCTTTCGAACAAGTCTGATCATGTCCGAACTGGCGCCGGATTCAAAATGGGAAGTAAAGGACACAGTGTGTCAGCCGATCAACTGAATCCCGGGCTGGCAAGTCATGCTGTAGCTCATCGCCGGCAAATTAAGCCAAGGGCAGCGCCAAACAATACTAGCAGCAGACAGACTGCACATCCATTCGCACCACCATCCCTCATCTGGGGCATCGACTAGACGTCGCCGAAAGAAATAGCCGCGAGCTGAATATGCTGGGCATGAGTCCACAACCTTCAACTTATCCATCAACCATATCTGGGGAGGGATAAAAATGAGAGATTAAAGAATAGAGAGGTGTACATGGAGAGAAAAGTGAGAAAAGGGTTTTGAGAGAAAAACCGAGCCTGAGGGCTGAGTGATATGAGGAATATATGTGAGATAGGGTGGGAAACATTACCTGTAGCAGTAGTGGACTCCCCACGAATCTAGTCGTCTCTCGGCGATGGAAAGCGTCCAAACCATCAATGTCTCAGCTAGCGCCATGGCGATGCAGTTCTTGCCCTCTTTTAAGCCTTGGGCAACCTCAATCAAACGGATGTTAGATCCTCCGGAGCCTGGGGCAAGTAAGAAATAAGACAACATGCACAAGCAAAGCGCATGTCGCCGAAAACCCTGCCAGTGATGGTCTTTACGGTCACCGGCGTCAGAAAACCGATGAATCAAGCTGGGGATGTCCAACTCCCCGTCGCGAATCAAAGACCGAGCGTTATGTAAAAGTAAGCCCACATATCCGTCCTAAAGCTTGGACGTGGCCGAAGCGGAATTGGGGCAAGATGTCTTCCTCACGCTCAGATTCCATTAAAGCTTGGAAGTCTTCGAAAGTGGGACATATCTCTTGTCTGCCAAAGCTAAAAACGTGCGTAATCAGATTCCAACACCTTGCCGCGGCATGGAGGAACGGAAAACGTAGCGGGGTGCAGCTCAGCGTGAATAGTGCATTTACTCCGAAGCCCCGAAATTCAGCTTTTCCAAGCCATCCAAGTTGGCAATCCAATTTGTGAGATTTTGGACAAGAAATGGTTCCATTTGAAGCAAAAATGGAGTTAAAATAAGGGAACCACGAGGCTGGAACCTTTATAGAAGATAAGGCAATGAGTGGAGGACAGATGTCGACATTTCGGAGGTTCTGCCATCGATGGCTGGCAATGCCTCATTGATGGCCGGCAGTGGCTCATCAATGGCCGGCAGGGGTGCATTTATGGCCAGCAGGCCATTCCCCATGGCCAGCAGCCTTTCTCTCATGCTCATTGACCTTCTTGGTGAAGATCCAGTTGTTTGCTGCAGTGGAGTCCTATTATTTGTGCCTTTTAAGGTCTTGTTTTTTGTCCTGTTGGACTCTATTGTGTCTCGTTTAAGACGTATTAGTCTTCTTTTTTTGTATCAAGTTGTAATCATCTTCCTCTCATTTATCGAGTTGTTGTAATTTGCTTATCGAGTTGTAAACTTGTTAAGGTCTCGTTGTTGCTTATTGAGTTGTGTTGGTTCACTACTTGACTTGGCAATGCACGGATGTTCAATGTTCATCAATCTTACTTATATGCAAAATAGTACGATGCAATGCTTGGAATATAAAATGCAACACTTTTTTCTTTTTTTTTTGACAAAAAAAAGGCTGTTTTCATTCCATCATGGATTCTTTTTACGAAAGAGCATAAGTTTTAAAGAAAATAAAACTGCTTGAGGCTGTACAATGTGCAAAAACTACTAGTAAAAAGAGAAATAAAGCAAAAACAGAACATCTGAATCGGTGCTATCTAGCTCAAGATCGAGAAGCCCTCTTCACTCTCTTCCTCGGCTGAGCAGACCCTGCACCATTGCCGTCGGCATCGCTGTCTGACCTGGATCCGTCGTCGTCTCCCTCCTCAGATGACTCGGACTGTCGACTCGCCGCCTCGGCCTCCTCACTCATCTCGTCATCAACATCACTCGGCACGGGCTTTGAAGGGCCATTCTCACTGTGGGTGCCTTTCCCTCTACCTCGGCCGTGCGCCTGAGCCTGTCTCCCTCTCCCCTCTGTTGATGGAGGAGGTGCTGAAGGACCCGCCTCTGCTCCTGCTGGGGCACCTGATGGTCCGGGCATCAGAAAGGGAATCTGAAAAGGGCAATTCGCCAAAATGCATTAGTAATGAAATGTATCAGATGCAAAGAATAATGTACTGTGAGCAGTGAATGATTTGCAGTGTATGTGTACCATGAGCAGTGTATGGGAGCAATGTATCAGATCAGTGCAGTGTGGAACTGTGCAAATTCTAGTGTGTTAAGAAAAGACTTTGTGGCATGAAATGCAATTTGAAAGAACTTACTGGAATACTGTAAATACTAAGTAGGTCCATGCTCGTCTGCAGCATCCCCATCACCGAAGCCGACAGCTCCAAAGCCTGCCCAGTGTACTCTATGGAAGCCTACAAAAGTGTTGAGATAATTAGTAACCTGCGAGATATCAATTGAAATGAAATGAATGCGCGAAATGTAAAGTATGGCATATACCGGGATCGAGCCTCGAACTCCGATGAGCTCATGATCAGCTGGGGGAGGAGCGATGGGAATCTGATAAGTCTCTCCAGCCCACCCACAGCATGTCATAATAGAAGGCAGCTCTGGCCATCCAGTTCCCCGCCTCTCCTCAAGATCTCTCCTCCTACGAGATCTGGTCACTCCACCTCTCCCTCTCGCAGCTGGAGCCCTCGCTCCCTCTCCTCCCCGGACACCGGACAAAGGTGGCATCAGATGCATCTGAATGAAGGTCGCGTAGTCGCCCTCTGTGCGGAAGTAATCCGTCTCTAGTCCTACCATGAACTGGATCACATGCTCGACAGACAACCTGTGTGTCTCCCTCATCGATGGAGGGAGACGCCAAGTGCTCATTCAAAAACCAAGCGCGACAGATCGGGCCCTCGAAAAGGATGTGGTAGCGGGAGACAGTCCGGGCAGTGTGGTACTAATCTCGGAGTCCTGACGGAATCACATCCCACGGCTGCCACGTAATCTAAGAAAAGAGAATGGACAAAATGATCAGTCGTCAAATAACTAATGTGGGTGCATCAGGTTAATTGAAATAATTTCGTTGCAGAATTACCTCGCGCGCCGTGACCGAATCGAAATACTGCCGGAAGAACATAAAGCTCTCTCAGGTCCTACGACGGAGCTGGCCGTTGTATACATCAGAGAATGGGATTGTCGCCGGGGTCTCCTCCACAGGCTCTGGAGCAAGTGTCGGGAAGTATGCGTACACCCACAGCTGTAAGAAAGATGTGATCAATACAGTGTATGAACAGAGTATAGAACATGCAGAAAGCAGAACGCAGTACAATGCATAAGGAGTGCAGGTCTAGAGCAGATATTAGAGTTTGTATGTGCAATGTATGGTATGCAGTGTGCAGTAGGCATGGTGTGCAGAAAATGCAAAGCAGAAAGCGTACATTGCAAGAGCAGATACAGATAATGCAGAAAGTACAAGTGTTGAACAAAGTAAAGCAGGAAATGCTAAGCAAATAATGAAAAGGGAGAAACTAAGCTGTGTACCTCCCAAGCTCGCCAGTAGCCGCTGATCAACCTCCCACACATCCGAGAGGTCGAGCTCATGTATCCGTAGAGAGTGGTAAGGCCGGCTGCGCCCCAGTCATAGAAATGGACCCGCTGGAGCACCACCAGAGCGTCCAGGAAGTATAAACCCACGGTAATCCACCTGTTCGAAAACAAGGTGGTACCGAAAAGGAATAGGAGGAAGCCCCTGGCGTACTGCTCCGCCTCCTCATCAGTCTTGGGATCCTCCCCTCTGTAATGCTCCTCAAACCGGGTATATCTAACCATGCCTGCTCGAAGTGTCGGTGGACTCGCTCCAAGTAATGTATCCCATGCAGCCACCCACTCTCCCATGTCGGGATCAAGAGGAATCGGATCACCTCCTACGCCCAGGCCAGTCATCATGGCGAAGTCGAAGGGAGTCATTGTCATCTCTCTCGTCGCGGAGAAGTGAAAAGAGTTGGTGGTGTCCCACCACCTCTCCACGAGAGCCCCTAGGAGAGGGCGACTCGCTGTGACCCGTGTCAAGCTGGAGCAGAATAGGCCGAAGTCGGTCCCGTCGATGATCTAGCGGACCCTCGCGGGAAGCACATCATACCAATCCCGAGCTGTCGTCTCACCATAACCTCTGAAGGAGCGGGATTTGTCCTGTGGCGGTGCATGTGATGAAATCTGATCAGTGATATATTGAAAATACAGTTGAAATCAGATCAGTGATGTATTGAAAATAAAGTTGAAATCAGATCAATGATGTATTGAAAATACAGTTGCATTCAGAGCAGTGATGTATTGAAGATACAATTGAATTCAAAGTAGTGATGCATGAGGTACAGTCGTATACAGTACATACAGGGCAGTGATGTGAGAAGTACAGTTAAATGCAGAGCAACAATGTATGAAATACAGTCAGATCAAAGCATGTAATGCAATCAAATCAAAACAGTGCAAGAAATGTAAATAGTTGAAAGTAATACTGCAGAAAAGTAGAGTTGGTACCTCAACAGCGATGGCCGACAAATGAGACCTGGGCTCTCTGCAAGAGGTCATCTGGCGCGTCCTCATCAAAATCAGTGAAAGCGTGAATGCCTCCCGCCATTGGTATAATGTGAGTCTCCGGGTGATACCTCGCAGGGTCGAAGGGGCGTACGCTCGGGGGTAAAGGCTGAGGCTCGACCCCTGGCTTAGCCGCAAAGTCCGCGGCAAGCTCTACTAGAGGGAGTGCGGGGAAGCCCCCGTCATACGGAACATCGTCAGCCATCTGAAATAGATGCAAAAATGAGCAAAAATGGGGAAAAGGGTGAAGTTTTGAACAAATCAAACCCTAGGAGAGAGAAAAATTCAAATAAAGTTGAAAACCCGGGAAAAGCGCACAAACCTTGGGAGAAACTCGAGGGAAAAGATCCTTGGATGGTGGAAATGACGGAAGAGTCGCCGAAATCAAATTCTGATCGGTTCAAATTGAAGAGAACAAAAGGGTTTTCGCGAAGAAAATGTTTTTAGGATGTTGGGAAACGCGTAGAATGCTCGAATCTAGAGAGAAGACACACCTAGAGGGCAAGGGAAATGTTTTCTATGCAAGGGTTTGTGAGCAAATGAGGTAATTTTGGGTGTATATGAAGACCCACGGCCAAAAAGACCAAATTACCCGAATCTGCCATCGATGGCCGGCAGAGGCACATCGATGGCCGGCAGTGGCCACTGATGGTCGGCAAGGGGCCAGCAGCTTCCCCTGATGGCCGGCAAGCCTCCACCAGCTTCCCCTGCCTCTTTTACCTTGGTATGTGTCCTTGGGTTCCAACAATTCCGAAGAGTGTTCAAAATTTGATTCAAAATGCCTCCGTGGAAGCTCGGAATCATGTTCTCAATGTATGGTGGTCATCGCCCATCAACCCGCACAAGGTGTATCCTTTTAATGCATCACAACTCTTCCGGGAGGTAAACCGGAAGTTGCCTTCAAGTTGTCTTTATCAAGCATGCTTTTGTTGTCACCTAGCATTTGCTTGTTGTACTAAACATCCATTCTATACTTCACATTGTTATGCACCTTTTCACTTGCATTGTTATGCACCTCTTTACTTGCATTGTCACGCACGTTCTACTTGCATTGTTATGCACCACTTTACTTGCGTTGTCACGCACGTTCTACTCGTATTGTTATGCACCTTTTCACTTGCATTGTTATGCACCTCTTTACTTGCGTTGTCACCGACGTTCTACTTGCATTGTTATGCACACCTTTACTTGCGTTGTCACGCACACTCTACTCGCATTGTTATGCACACTTTACTTGCATTGTCACGGACGTTCTACTCGTATTGTTATGCACCTTTTCACTTGCATTGTTATGCACCTCTTTACTTGCGTTGTCACGCACGTTCTACTTGCATTGTTATGCACACCTTTACTTGCGTTGTCACGCACACTCTACTCGTATTGTTATGAACACTTCACTTGCAGTGTCACGCACGTTCCAGTTGCATTGTTATGCACCTTTTCACTTGCATTGTTATGTATGTTCGACCTGCATTGTTATGCGTCCGTTTCGCTTGTATTGTCATGTAACCTTTTCACTTGTATTGTTATGCGCGTTCTACCTACATGTGTTTCTACTATATTGTATCTGTCAAAGTTTCTTTTGTGCAGGCACAATATTGTATGTACGGTTCATTTGAAGCTAGCACAACCAGACAATGTTGTATATGTTTCAGTTAGAGGAACTCCAGGTGAAATCATTCCTGTTCCCTCGAACTCTCTTAGACGTACCTTTCTCCTCTCGCGTTCGATACGCGTTTGATTTGTTTCCTTTGAGACTTTGGGTGTTCCCGATAGTCGTTTCTAGTCTTTTCTGCGTGAGCGCAGTAAAGACTGCGTAATTTTCTTACATCCTTTCTGTTGAAACCTGTGAGATTTCTGTAACTTGTCAATTTACTTAAATTGTTGTATTTATTTTGCATGAATGCTTCATTACAGCTTTATTTGCATAGTCATAAGTTATGATCTGCATTGTGCATGTGATTTGCATTTTGCCCCAGCCTGCGGGCGCATCTCTCTGTGAATATATTGATTGTTTGCCTGAGTCTTCGGCCTTGTCAAAAATGGGTCGTCTTTGGGCTTTGACATTTACTCCCGTCACTTTATGACTTCCGAGTTCTATTAAAGAGAGGCAACTGTAGACACCCCATTTTTGACCGTCCTCAAGACTTGGATATGCTTGCAGGTACATCCAGGGACAAGTTCGATTGCACGTCGAGTACTCGAATTTTGCTGCGGAACGTCACAGGTTTGAGCTTTCCAAACCCTGTATCCTTTCTGCCCCATTTTTGGACCATGTGTTGGTCCTTTCAGCATGCTTATTGTAGTGCACTGCCGGCCATGCATTTATCCCTACCTGCCATTGATGAAGCCTACCGGCCATCAATGAGGCACTGCCGGCTACCACTGATGGCCGGCAAAACACCTTGTCTCAACAGATTTTGTGCTAGATCTTTTGAGCCAGCTGGTTTTCACTAAGCCCTCCTCCACACGTATGGAAGGATGAAGCCCATTTCAAGCTTGTTTAACAAGCTTTGCATTGCATGCCTCTATATAAGGGGGGCTCCTCCCCCTTTATAGAGGTTCAGCAACTTTAGAGACAACATATCTCTCTTTCTCTATATTTCTCACTCACTCTCTCTATATTGAGCTAGTGTGTGCCTTAAAGTGTATTTTCTCTTCACTTTTGCACTACAACAACTAGTAGCACACCACCATCTTTGAGCTGAGGTTCTTGGGAGTGTTATTTGAGCTCTGAAAGTCGGTTTTTGCCTCAAAAGCTGCTGGTTTCGAAGTTGTGCTTCAAGGATGAGTATATTCCCCTTTTAAGCCTTTGTTTGTATACCATATTGGCCATCCTTGTATATTGTTTTAGGCCTTGCTTTCAACTGAAAAAAGTTCTGTATTTAAGTGTTTTTGATGGTTGTTTAAGGCCTTTTTGGTGTTGAGGATGTTCTACCTTCTTGTGTACCTTGTTTGGCCTTGTTTTGACTTTGAGGCAATCTTTATTTGGCCTTTTAACCACTGAAATCCAATGGATTTTCAATGGTAGAAATGTGGTTTTGAGGCCTCAAATAAGAGGGGGTGGTCCCATCTCTTCTTGTCTTGTTTGTTTGTGTTATTGGCCTATGAAATGAGCATGTATTTCTACTCTCTTGAGGCTTAGTGTAAGCATGTTTCTGTGAGTTTTTAGGTTTGATATAACTCTGTTCATGGCTGGTTTGGTCATCTCATGTATGCTTTTTACACTTGTAGTGTAAACTTGCCATTTAGCCTTGTGTGTTCAATGCCATGATCCATCATGCTAGCCTATTTTGGTTCTATCTCAGCATGTTTTTGGTGTTATTTTGGCATGATACAACTCTATTTTTGGTTGGCTAGAGCATCCCTCATTTGCTTCTTACACTTGTAGTGTAAACCTTGCTCACTAGCCTAATATACTTGGTGTTTTGGCCCATTATTCTAGCATGTTTTGGCTCCATTCCAACAAGTTTTCACTCATGTTTTAACATGCTTTAGCTCTGTTTTCAGGCTTCTTGGTTGTATGATGCTTGTAGTGCAATAGCTTTGACTAGCTTTGAGTTTTGAGGTATCTCGCATGCTTGACTTGAGGTATTTGCATGTTTTGGCATCATTTAGAATGATATTTTAGAGCATATAGTGTTGTTGTACTTCCATATTTTTCACTCTTTAAGTGCTCTTGAGAAGTTGAGCATTATGCCTTATTTGTGAGCCTTTGCATGAGCCTCATTTTCTTGCCTTTCAAGCCATCATCTCAGTCCATTTTGGCTACTTTTTTGGCCTACATAAGGTCTGTTTGGGGTTGGTTTGGCCATTTGAGCATTGTCTTGCATGCCTCTAGTGTAATACACTTCACTAGCTTTGATACTTAAGCCTTTCAACATGCATTACATGGTTTGTTTGCATGATTTTAAGTCATTTAGCATGACATTTCAGTGCTGGAACATATGTCATTGTACTCCATGTTTCACTCTTTCAATGACTTTGAGAGTTGAGCATTGTGCCTTGTTTGTGGCCTAACATGTATGCATGTTTGTTTAGTCTTTTGAGTCTCCACTTCAGCATGTTTTGCCACTGCCTTGGGCATGATGTAACTCTGTTTTGAGCTGGTTTGGATGTTTGAGCATTGTGATGCATGCTTATAGTGTTATCCTCTTCACTAGCCTTGGTGTTCTTGGCCCCTTAACATGTTGTGCATAAGTGTTTGCATGATAGAGTCTCGTATGCCATCTTAACATGTCAAGATTAGCATGAGAGTTTTGCATGTCATGTCGTTTGTGGGCATTGCATTGTGTTCAATCCGGTGTTGTGTTTGAACACAAGGTGGATTAGCTCATTTCATACTTGAAGTGATGAAATGAGCCAATCTTCCTTGGTCTCCATTGCCTTTGATTTCTCATGATAAGGAGATGGTCTTGATGTCTTGTTTGTCATGCATTTATTGAATTTGCACATGTTGGACCTTTGGTCATCATGCATCGAGATGCGTGATTGATGGTCTTGGATCCGATGATGCCCCTTCCATTGATGTTTTGAAGTGATATGGAGTGGCATAGTGCGTACATACCCTTGGGAGACCCTCCCTTTTCTCTATTTTGTGCTCTGCTGCAGCTTGGTGTCATAGCACACTAGTGGCCGGCACCCTCTTATTGTTGGTCGGCAGCTCTTCATTTATGGCCAGCAGTGTACACTCTTGGTTGGCATGGGGGTCGACTGGCCACTCCTCAGCACTATTTTGGTGAGATCCAACAGCTAGTTCTCAAGGACACCCTGCAGATAGAGCCTCTAAAGAGCATTTGGAGAGCTTTCGGGACGGGAATCGAGCATGCATCTTTAACTTCTTCAAGGCAGAGCTGAGGCAGCCTAGTTTACGTATTTTAATGTTTAGCATGAATTTGTAATTTAATTAATTCATTTGTTGATTAGTTAAAGTTCTGTAATAATTAGCTCAGTGTTAGCTAGATATTCAATTTGATTGTGTAATAATTAGTCTAATTAGATCATTAGATTAGTTAGATAAGCTTAGCGTATTGATTCGAACGCTCCATCGAGAGGGCGAATTTTGTAATAAGTGTGCGTGTGTGTGATGCGTGTCTTCCAACCCCACGTCTTTCTCCCTTTTACTTAAACCGCTTTCGATGGTTAGTTTTAGGGTATATTTCGATTAGCATCCTTATGCTTGCATGCGTGCATCCATTCATCTGTCTTGCATGCACCGAGCTCGGTGCATCATACAAACTACATTGTATTTCAATTCCAATTTGAATACATGTTATCTAGTTGCATTCACATGACATCTTAGAATAGCCGAGCCTATTTTAGTTGCATTTTTGCATGTGTTGCATTAGGCATTGATAACATAGCTAGGATCATACATGATTACTAACTAGCTTTTGTTTTGGCTTGGAATACTCGGTGAGTCTTTAAGCTTTAGCATCCCTGCATGTGTGTAAGTGATTGCCATGTTAGCATGTTTGCCGTGAGGCTATTTGCTTAACTGATATAACTGCATGAATGCCTGTGGATGAAGGTTGGATTGCTTGAATTGGAACAATTTATCAAAACGCGAGTTTTTAGCCCACTTTGCGGAGTGGAAAAATCATGTTTTCTAAGCCCACTTGAGTGGCAAATCCGCGTCTTAGCCTACTTGCGAGTAGCACCTTCAAACCATTTTCAAACAAACAAACATGAGATGTTTTTTTCCAAATTGAGTGATTTAGTCTATACTTGTATACTGTGCGCATCACATAGTAAGCTAGCTAATAAACTGGAATAAGAACACATGTGTTTTCAAAAACAACATATCATGTTAGTAAAGGCCGATCCTTGATCGGGCGAGCGGGGGTGCTCATTGCGTGACCTTCCCCTCTCGTACCCAAGTTCCTGAGCTGAGGCAACTTTGGTAATGACAGACACGTGGCCTTAGGCACGAGTCAGGGTTTCCTAAATTTTTCAAAAACAAAATATTTAGGTAGGGACTCTGAAATCTGGCAAAGCAGTCCATGTTTGGCGCTTTTTGATTAAAATTGATTTTCCAAAACGATTTGCCGGATTTGGACTCTTTGGTGATTTATCAGTCTTACATTGCACTTTGTGAGATTAGATTCAGAACCGTGACAGGAGTCCGAACTGTAGTAGCTAAGAACTACAATTCGCGCCCCCACGCGCAGAGCGGAGTTCCGGGCGGTCTACATGAAGATTGTCTAATAATCTTAAGACAGACCTGTTTTCTTTATTAAGTCTTCATTGTATTAATAATTTCGTTTTATATCCTTGTTTTATTTGAATCCAAGAAAAAATATATAACTATATATTTTGTTTTTAGTTTTTGTAACAAGAAAATTATTGTGTTGTGTTTTATTTTTCTGGTTTAGTAACTAGAAAAGTAAAATTATTTTGTGTTATAACTTATTTTCTGGTTTTAGTAACTAGGAAATTAATTTGTGTTTTGGTTTTGGTTTTTTCCGACTTTTGTAATCAAATATTTTGGCTTCTGTAACTGAAAGTAGTACTCCAAATCTTATTGTTACAACAACTTCGGTCCGTACCCAAAACCATGTTCAAGTTCCAATAAGTCATGGAGAAAAATTGAAAAAATTTAATCGCACCGAGTTTAAGAGATTGCAGCAGAAAATGTTGTTTTATCTTTTAACTTTTAATGAAGATGCTCCAGTACTAAAAGAGGATGAACGTGATCGACAAGTTGTTGCCGCGATGGGTGCTTGGAAGCTTTCTGATTTTCTTTGCAGAAATTACATCCACAATGGTCTAAACAACATGTTGTATAATGTTTACAGCCCTCTAAAAAAAGCAAAAGAATTGTGGGATTCTTTAGAGAAAAAGTTACACGACAGAGGATGCTGACACAAAGAAATTTGTTGTTGGTAAGTTTCTAGACTTTGTTATAGTAGGCTCCCAAATGTTTATTTCTTAAGTTCAAAGTTTTTAATTAATTTTGCATTATATTCATGCTGAGGGTGTCTCTTAGTCAGTCTTTCCAAGTCCCTACATTAGTGGAAAAATTACTACCAGCTTGGAAAGATTTCAAAAATTATTTAAAACATAAACGCAAAGAGATGACCATGGATGAACTTATTGTAAGACTAAGAATTGAGGAAGCTAACCGTAAGGCTGAAAAGTGGAATGATAAAAATCTCATTGAGTCCAAGGCTAATGTAGTGGAACAAGTGCCTAAACTACATAACAAGAAAAGCAAGTTTTCTGGAGATGGTCCAAAACAAGGCGACAACAATGAATATAAAAAGTTCAAAGAAAATTGCTATAGCTGTGGCAAGACCAGACAACGTGCCTCTGATTGTTGCTGCCCTAAGAACAATCGCGGAAGTACAAGCTAAAAGATCATCAATCAAGCCAATGTGACAGAAGTCGATTACATTTCTGACGGGGTAAATGACATCAATCACTTTACTGTGGTGTTTAAGGCTAATTTGGTTGGAAATCCCAAGGAGTGGTGGGTTGACACTGGGGTAACTCGACACATTTGCACAGACAAAAAGATGTTCTCTACTTATAATGAGGCTGCAAATGGTGAACAACTATTCATGGAAATTTGTCTACTTCTGTTGTGGCTAGACAAGGGAAAGTTATCTTCAAGATGACATCGGGAAAGGAACTTACCCTCAACAACGTGCTACATGTACCAGACATCTGGAAGAATGTAGTTTCTGATTTTTTATTAAGTAAAAATGGTTTAAGGCTTGTATTTGAGTCTGATAAGTTTGTATTAACAAAGAGTGGAATGTATGTGGATAAGGGATACATAAGCGATGGTCTCTTCAAGTTGAATGTAATGATTGTTGTACCAAAATCTGTTATGAATAAGAATAACACATCTTTTGCTTATATTCTTGAGTCAAATTTATGGCATGGTAGATTAGGACATGTGAATTTTGATGCTTTGCGTAGACTAATTAGTTTGGATTATATACCAAAGTTTGAAATTGATTCTAATCACAAATGTGAGATATGTGTAGAAGTAAAACTAACTAAGGCTCCATTTAAATCAGTTGAAAGGAAAACCAAACCTCTAGAATTAATTCATACTGATGCATGTGATCTTAAATTTGTTCAAACCAGAGGAGGCAAAAAGTATTTCATAACATTTATCAATGATTGCACAATATATTGTTATGTATATTTACTTAGAAGTAAAGATGAAGCCTTGGCAATGTTTGAACTCTACAAAACTGAAGTTAAAAATCAACTTGGTAAAACCATTAAAATGGTTAGAAGTGATAGGGGTGCTGAATATAATGCATCTTTAAATGAATTTTGTGCACAACATGGCATTATTCACCAAACTACAACATCATATTCCCCACAGAAAAATGGAATTGCTGAAAGGAAGAATAGAGCCCTTAAAAAAATGATGAATGCCATGTTACAAAGTTCAAACTTACCGCAGAACTTATGGGGGGGAGCAATATTGTCTGCTAATTTTGTCCTCAATAGAATAGCTCACAAGAAAACTAGCAGCACTCCTTATGAATTATGAAAAGGTCGACCACCTTCCTACAAATAGTTAAAAGTGTGGGGGTGTTTGGCAAAGGTAGAAGCTCCTGTTACGAAAAAGACTAAGATAGGACCAAAAATAGTGGATTGTGTGTTTATTGGTTATGCGCATGAAGTAGTACATATCGGTTTTTGACTTATAAATCAGAAAGACATGATATACATGTGAACACTGTTATAGAGTCAAGGAATACTGTGTTTTTTGAACATGTTTTTCCTTACAGGAAAGGACATGAATTACGTTCACAAGAAAGAACTTATGATTACACACAAAGTCAAGAGACTAATAATAATCAAACGCAAGAGACTAGTAATGGTCTCGACCAACAAGATTTAACTGATGATGAACCAAGACGAAATAAGAGAGCGAGAATATCAAAATACTTTGGTCCAAATTTTCTGACATACCTGTTAGAAAATAAGCCTAAGAGCTTCAAGGAAGAAATGTCGAGTCCTGAAGTACCTTTGTGGAAAGAGGTTGTTAATAGTGAAATTGAATCCATTATGCAAAATCATACTTGAGATTTGGTGGATCTTCCACCCGGTTCTAAACCTCTTAGGTATAAATGGATATTCAAGAGAAAAATGAAAGCGGATAGTTCAATAGACAAGTATAAAGCAAGACTTGTGATTAAAGGTTCTAAAAAAAAAGAAGGTCTGGAATATTTTGACATTTACTCACCAGTAACAAGGGTTATATCCATTTGCATGCCTATTGCTATAGTAGCATTATATCATCTTGATATACATGAAATAGATGTGAAGACTACTTTCTTAAATGGGGATTTACATGGAGAAATCTACATAGAACAACCTAAAGGGTTTGTAGTACCAGAATAAGAAAAAAAAAGTGTGTCGGCTTGTAAAATCTCTCTAAGGATTAAAATAAGCTCCTAAGCAATGGCATGAGAAATTTGATCATGCTATGCTAACTAATGGTTTCAAGATAAACGAATGTGACAAATGTGTCTATGTTAAAAACACTGAGAAAGGTTATGTCATCATTTGTCTTTATGTGGATGACATGTTTATCATTGAAAGTAGTCAAAACTTGATCAAATCAATCAAACAAATGCTAAACAAAAGATTTGATATGAAAGATATGAGAGTCGCAGATGTTATATTAGGAATGAAAATTACTAAAACATCTGATGGATATGCATTATCACAATCTTATTATATTGAGAAAATTCTTAGTAAATATATCAAAGATGATGTGAACGTAGCAAGAACACCTGTAGATATCAATTTTTATTTATCGAAAAATAAAGGTGATGCGGTGTCTCAGTTAAAATACTCTCAAATCATTGGAAGCCTAATGTACTTAATGAATTGCACGCATCCTGATATAGCTTATGTTGTCAATAAATTGAGTAGATACACTAGTAACCCCGAAAAAGATCATTGGAAAGTGATCGTTCAGGTTCTTAGATATCTAAGATTTATCCATGATCATGGTTTGAACTTTACTCAATATCCCGCAGTACTGGAAGGTTATTGTGATGCTAATTGGATATCCGATATTAAAGATTCAAAATTCACTAGTGGATATGTCTTTACTCTGGGGGGTGCTGCTGTTTCTTGGAAATCTACGAAACAAACATGCATCGCACGATCCACGATGGAATCTGAGTTCATTGCTTTAGATAAAGCAGGAAAAGAAGCAAAATGGTTTCACCAGTTTTTAGAAGACATTCCAATGTGGCCAAAACATGTGCTGGCTATTTGTATTCATTGTGATAGTCAATCTGCAATATGTAAGGCACAAAGTCATATGTATAATGGTAAGTCACGACATATTCGTCGTCGACATAATACCATAAGGCAATTGCTCTCAAGTGGAATAATCTCAATAGATTATATAAAATCTAAAGATAATATTGTGGATCTGTTAACGAAATGTTTGGTAAAAAAACAAGTGTATAGTTCATCGAAAGGGATGGTATTAAAGCCTATTACATAAGAGTTATCATAATGGTAACCCTACTTAGATGACTAGAGATCCCAAGAACTAAGTTCAAAGAAACAACTAAGTTATATGTGACTCGCCAGAAATCACCAAAGGATTAAAATTCTCTACCCATTCCTATGGTAAGAGTGATATCTGTGACATGTGTTGTATGTAGGGATTTAAGGATAAGCTTTGGTTTTAATGATTGCTTATATCTTGATTTAGGCATAAAAATCTAGATGACTATAAGAGATACTCACAATAAGAATCACTTATATGAGTGTCGAACTGGGACCAGTTCTATGAGAATGAAGAGGCTAAATTCTCTAGAAGCGCTCACGAACAACCAAGAGCGTTCAAGGCCAAAATGAACACAACCGTGAGAACCACGACGTATTTGAAGATATTTTGTGTGAAATCTATTGTCTTGGTTTACATTAACGGCTAAACAATTCAAGGTATTAATTTCATTGGTTAGCTAGTAAGTCCGATAAGTTATCATTAGGGAAGGTTCAACACCGAAAGCTACCTATCCTGATGTAAGATATTTTTGATTTATACTCTCTCAACAAATTCTACATATTGTTTCATTTCCGTTGTCATCAAATTCCATTCATGTGGGAGTTCGTAAGAATGGTTTTGGAAAAATAGTTTTTTCTTAAACTTTGGTCTATTTTTTAAGTGGAACCTATGCGCCGAGGTTGGCGGGTATGGTAACGCATTCTATGCTGCGTTGTGATTCACGTAGTATATTTAGTTGTTCAAAGCCATTATCGGGTGAATGAGATATTGAAGCCAAAGTAAGCTCTACGAAAATGGTGTTTTGGTATGTTTTCCAAAATTGAAGGAAGGTAAGCTTGTCCCACATTGCTTGGCTAGGCTAACATTGTTTGGTTTATAAGCCTTGGGTTTACAACTTGGGAAGGGCCCCAAGGGGTACCCAAGTTTTGTGGAAATGTGAGGTTATAGGCAAAGTGGGCTTGACCCATTGGACCCAAAACAAACACACACGCGAGCATGCACCGCCGCCGCCATCCATCCGGTCGGTCGGGCAGGCTAGATTGGGCTGGGCTTGGGCATGGGTGCGTGATGTGAGGTTGGGTTGGGCTTGTCCGGCCCAATGCTTATCTTTTTGGGCAAAAAATATTTAAATTTTATTTTTCCTAAAATTAAATTCTTACCGTTTGGAATTTGAATTTCGGTTTGAAATTCAAACTTAATTCCGAATTGACCCCAACATATTGAAACGTTGGTAGTTTGGTCCAACACACCTGTCCAGATTTTCTTCCAACCAAACATGTTCGTTATTTGTTCAAATTTCAACCTAAACAGGTTCTATCTATCCGAATAGGTTTTTACCTGTTCAACACTATCCTGAACAAGTTTTTTTTCCTGTTGAAATCTATTTTGAAAAGCCACCAGTTCATCTCTAAATAGACAGTCCCTTATTTAGATTTGGCATTCAATTTTTGTTCTTCTTGGTCTGTTTTTATTTCCTGCATTTCGCTGCATAAATTCCTTGTGAGAAAGAGTATAAACACAAAGTGTGTTCGTTGGACATTTAGTTTGTAGTGCTGCTACTAAATTGTCATTGATCATTTCATCCTGGAAGATAGACGTCCATAATCTGTTAACACCCGAGAGAGGATGAATCTGTCTTAAGGGGACAGTGTAAAACACTGGAGTTGATCATCCTTGGAAAATATTTTCTATAAATATTTTTCTATTCTTATTTTTCCTTCCTCCTACTCTATTTCCAATTTCTGTTTGGTTTCTGTAATTAACCAGATTTTGGAAAATCTTTCTTTTAAATTTATTCTTTTTGTGTTCTGTTTTTTTGTTGAGTACACAAACAGAAAATTTAATTAATAAAGTGAAGATTGTCTAACAGTAATTACTTTCAACCACCACCTCTTGTTGAAAACATATGAGGCTACCATCATCGATCATCGACAATCACTTTCAACCATCCCTTTCTATAATTGGCAACCACCTCTCACCTCTGGCAATCACCTTTGGCCATCACCTCCTATGACAGAAACCACATCGGCCACCATTTCCAATCATTGACAGCCACCTCTTTTCATTTGTTTTCAAAATAAAATTTTAAAATACTGATAAATCAAACATGTTTTTGTTTTCATTTTTGTTAAAACTAAACATAAATATATTTAGTAGTTTCTATAAACTAAAACCAGTATACTGCAAATGTTATCAAACAACACCTTAATGATTGCATAAGAAATATAAGTTCATTTCCACCCACACCTCTAATCAGAGTAAAGTATTAATAGACTAATAACGTTTTTAGGCAGTGATTGGATGTGTTTCTAGTGGTAAACTATGAACATATGGGTACATTTGAAGACAAACATTTCTCAGTTAAAAAAAAATGATAATTTAAAAGTAAAATCACAAAAGCAATGGTGCTAACAATTTGCACTGTAAAAATAAGGGAAATTAATATATGGGTAATGCTATAAAAATAAAATTTTTATAAATAAAATTTATATAAAATGATGTGTCTCATTTATATTGATTTATTGAAAGTTAAAATCTCTATCACTATTATGTTTCATAATGATTCTTATCTTAAATTCTGTATGAATATTATTTTCATAATAGATAGATGAAAAAATGAAAATATCAGTTGTAAATTAGTTAAGTGAAAATTGAGACATCTGTCTCAGTATAGGATCTAGATATTATTTATTTAGTCTATGTTTGAATGATAGGAATTTAAAGGGAAATGAAAATCTTATTAATGAGATTACTAGTAATTCAAGCATTTGGTTTATGAATTCTCAATGAAAAAATAATAAAATTGAAAATATTGTGGCCCAATTATATTTTTTAGTCTTAAATGGTTTCCATTTCTCCAGGAATATAAGATTGTCATGGGGGAGTGGGAGAATCAAATTTTTACTTTAGTTTGGAAAAAATTATTCATGTGATAACAATAATAAGGAATCACTTTCTCATTTTAATCGATTTCAAATATTGGAATTGTGACACTTGAAATCACATTTTGCGTTCTCCCCCAAGATTACTGTCATTCAAACATAACCTTAGGGATAACAATTCCCCTCACCCCATCTTGCTTTGCATAGTATCCCCTGCCCCATCTTGAGCTGTTTTCCTCACCCCATGAGGAAGTGGAGTTGGGGATAAATTTTGCTCCCTAGTCCCATTCTATCTTGCCCAGGTCTCGATTATATTTATTAATTAAGTTTATTTGTATATAATATATAATTTAATTTTTTAATATAGTAACTTAGTAAGATTAAACAACTAAAAATTGCAATTAATATTCATTTTCACTAATTTATTTCTCATCTTACATATTTTCACTCAATCTCTCAAGGATGTAAGTGAGAATTAGATTATGTGTCACTTGTACTTTACTGATTTGTAATTAATTGATTAATTTATTTAATATTTTCTTGAAAAATCATAAATTTGGTTTTTTCCTTCGCTTTTGTTTTAATAATAAGAGTAATGTTATACAAGTTTTTTCCTCATCTCTTGTTGTACTAGTAAGACTAAGTAATGTTATTCATAAATAGAATTTTCTTATAAGATTTTTTCTATTAATAAATATATATGAGACTCATACTTTTATGAAAATGGTAGAAAAATCAAATAAAAAAATGTTTATAATTATAGGTGTACACACATTATGACACTTATTTAAGACAATTGGAGAGAAATGAAATAATGTATAATGATTATTAAGTTTTGAAATATTTTTGATTTTTTTTTTTCGTGACATGAGCAAAAACTCCAATCCTAGTATAAGAAAATATTTGACACTCAAAAAAAAAAAAAACTGCTATTAACTTTTGATTTGTTTATATATATATATATATATATCTAATGAAAAAAGGTTTAACTCATTTACTACATCATTATGCATAAATTTGAGTTTAAAAATATGGATCTTTGGCATTTCTATTTTGTATATTAGTTTTACATGGATAGATATAGATTTTTATAAGGCAAATGATACCTGTGATCCTTACATTTTAGGTCTTGTGTCATTTTAGTTCTTCCACTTTCAATTAGCAAATTTTGACCCTTAATTTTAAATTTTGTATCAATTTGATCCAATTGATAATGTCGTTAGTGTTTTTGATTAAAAATAATCATTGAATTGATTGAGATTAACTCACTAAGATTAGTAAATTTATAATTTTGCTCTAAAAAATAGACACATGCCACTTACATGCATATTTTTTATTTAAAAAAATGTTAAGAATTGTAATCAATTGAACCAAATTAAAACAAAATTATAAATTCAAGATCAAAAATTAAACCAATTGAAATTATAAGAATTAAAATGAGACAAAAGATATATCAAAGTATAGGGACTAATGCTACAATTTGTCCATTTTTATACATTAGATGGATTTATTTAGATTTCTATAGTAATAAATGAGTAAAAGCCAAAAAAAAAGGGTGTGAATGCAGTTTTGATTGTTGAAAAAATGAGCAAAGAAATTGGTGCGCCCATAAAGGCCGCATGTAACGTTCACATTTTCGCACTTGGGGCAATGGAACTAAGGCTGGTTTGTGATCATTCAAATCATATTTGAACTCACTTTCTTTGAATGCATTGTCGAATCTCTCTCTCTCTCCAATCCAACCATGTTTTCAATTGGTCAATTCGGATGTTTCAAGTTTTATAGCATTTATATATAATTCTCTAAACGCGTTTTCATACTTGGTCAATCACTCATTCTCTTTGAATTCATGTTGATAGAAGGATAAATATTTAAAAAATATTAGTCAATCACTCATTCTCTTTGAATTCATGTTGATAGAAGGATAAATATTTAAAAAATATTAGGAATTCTAAATATTTTATCAAATGTTTTATCAAATATCTTATATAAATGCAGGACTCATACCATATGAGTTCTATGTAAATTTCACACTTATATAAGACATTTAGGGCAAGTTTGGCAACTCTGAAAAAAGTCAAAAAGTTGAAAAATTACTCAAAAAATTAAAAAGTTATCACTATTCACTAAAAAAAAATATTAACAAAATAATTTCTCACACATCGTACAACTCAACCAACATGAATAGTCAAAGGAGCTGTGCAGCGTTTGTCCCAAGTATTAGACAGTTTGGGGCAATTTTTCACACACTGTTGTTCGGCCTGTGGGGGCCTATCACGGGTTCCGTTTTAATAATCTGAACTGTCAATGTGTATAAATCATCGAGTTCTATATGTCTGTAAAAAATTACATTGATCGAATATTGATAACTACATGATCAAATCAGTTTTGTATGAAAAAATGGATGGTGTTATAATTAACGATTGAAAAAAAAACAAATCTGATCAGATAGCTATCAATATCCGATTAACGAATTTTTTTATAGGCATATAGTGCTCGACGAGTTCTACACATTGAACGGTTGAGATTATTAAAATAGGACCCGTGATGGCCCCACGGGCCGAACAAAATAGTCCACTATAATGCCCGAAAAGTACCCAATAATTTCTTACCAAGAATTCGGCTCCCAGATTGTACAGCTGTCATTCACTCATCTCCCATCTTCTCCTACACACTTCTTTATATAATTTTTTAATACACATTTTTTCATAAAAAGTCAAAAAATTAATCCAAATATCCATATTTTTTTCCTCAACTTTCTAATCTAAAAGATAAAAAGTGCACTTATTTAGAACATTCTAAACAATCCCTTAATAAAATATTTAAAAAAACATTTGGATCCCAATATTACTCTAAATATTTTTGGAGTTTTCTTAACCACAATATTTTTACTACTCTGGTCTCTGTCGTTGTCTTTGATAGAGCTTTAACAAATTAAATGCCGAGTTGCCTGTGGTCTCCGTCGTCATTTTTTAAAAAAACAAAAAAAAAAACAGAAAAGAAAACAAACATGAAGGTTAGGGATTATTTAAGATAATCTAAATAAATATATTTTTAATTTTTTATTAAAAAATATTAAAAAAACAAAGAGGTGGTGCGATCAAAAAAATAAAAAGATAAAAAGTAGTGTATTTTACTCTGCCTTTAAAAGAATAATAGGGGTAAAAAAAAAAAAAAAAGAGTAAGATGGAAGTAGGGCTGTACAAGTCGGTTTGGATGACTTTTGGAAGAAAAGTGAAACTTGTTTTGGGAAGGAGATTTGGGTTAAAATAATCATATAAGATAAAATAGGTTATTTTTATTAAATATGACAAAATAATATATTTAATCAATAATTATTTTATTTTTTCTCTTACAAAAGTTAAAAAATTTTAAAAATTTATTTCAAACGAGACTTTTTAACCCTAGACTAAAATAACTAAAAAATTAAAAAACTAACTCACATCCCAAACGAACTCTAAATCATCAATCGGATAACCATTGAATGATTTTGAAATTTTCAACATTGCCGACCCATCCTTTTAAAAGAGTAATGCTATGTCTACTTAAATTCTTATTGAAAATCTTACCAAAAATATAAATGTCACATCATTGGATATTTAAATATTGTTATGTTTTTAACAACCAATTACATTTCACTTCTTGTATTTTTGAAACCGCTATTAGTTGAGAATTTTAGAAATTTCAAATCTATGGTTTTTTTGATTTTCACAACATAGCGTTTAGTATGTTACTAGTTAGCAAACCAACACTCTTCGTAAATTCGAATTTAAAATCTCATTCATCTAGGCCATTGAGTGTCCTCCCTATAATCAGTGGTGGAGCCAAAAAATTAAATTAGATGAGGCACTTATTAATTATAATAATTTTTACAAAAATATTTCACGTAAGTTTTACGATTGATTTCAAGAAATATCAAAAAAAAAATAATTAGTGTGTTTGGTTTCAGTTTTTTGAAAACTGAGTTTTTTTTTTTTCGTATTTTTTTGTTTTTAGTGAATGTTTTTTGAATTTTAAGTAATTTTTTTACTTTTTTAGATGCACCTTACTTAAATGTATCTAAATAATAAAATATTTGTAAAAAAATATTTAAAAAAATTAATAAATACACAAAAATACAAAAAAAATATACTGAATTTTCATTTTTTTTTTTTTTTTGTATTTTTTGGTATTTAATGTATTTTTTACATATTTTTTGTCACAAATATTATACTTTTTAAGTGTATTTATGTTAAGTGTGTCTAAAAATTTAAAAAATTTCTTAAAATATTAAAAAAATTCATTCAAAACATTAAAAAACGAAAAATAAAAAAACAAATTTTCTGAAAACTATTTTATGAAAACTAGATACAAACAAGCTGAATGTTATTTGTAACTAGTGTATCATGGACAATACAAAAAAAATATGGATATAAGCCTTAAAATAAATTATATAATGATAAATTATTTTTTGATACAAAATTTGATAAAAAATCCAATATAATGATAATATCACGTCATCATTGGTATGTAATATCATCCACTAATGGTAAATAAACGCATAAAGAGTGAACCGCACATGTCAAATGTAACTAACAATCTAATAAATTTCATATCTTTATAGTGAGATAACTTATACTTGTATATCACTAATAATGACATCGCAGTTGCATTCAAAAATTTTCATAGCTAATATGATTTATTTATAATGGTCTCTTCATTTTCAATCAAAATAATCATTATTGTTTTCATAATTTTTAAAATGTCATTGACATTTCACTCTAATAATATTTTTATAATTTTTATTTAAAATATATTTTTTTTATATTTAAAAAAAAGAAAAAAAAAATTTCCAAAATTCCGGGGCACGTGAGCCTCTGGTCGTGTGCTCCCTCCACCACTGCCTATAACCATTTGGGCAATTGCTACGAGCCTTTAACAAACCTACAATTTGAGCGGTTAAAAAAATAAAATGAGAAAAATATTATTGAACATAAAACCTTAAAAATATATTATTTATTCTAAATTTCTAAACAAAATTTATAAATTAATTAAATACATGATGTTATTCAAAATCATATTTTACTAATTAATAAAACATAACAATCAAATTACGATGAAGATATGTGATGAAAAGTAGACAAGGGTATCATTTGATTAATCCTATGAGAGATAGATTGTGTAGAGAAATATAGTGGTGTTTTGAAAAGTTAGTAAAAAGTTAAATTTTTAATTTTTTTTATTTTATTTTATTTTTTTGTGAGTAAAAAAATGTGAGAGGTAATGTGACTTAAAATGGACAAAAAATTAAAAGCTGACTTTTTATTTGATTGGCAAAGCACCCCTAATGTAATTTTGTATATACATATATATATATATATATATAGGTGGGGTTGGAGAGAGATTGTGTAGAGAAATATAATATAATTATATACATATACAAAAATGTTTAAGACTCCCTTCCCCCAACCCCCTTTGACCCCCTTTGCTTTTGATTGGTCTATTTTTCTTTTTTTTCTTTCTTCTCTCTCAATCCCAACCCCCACGTGTGTGTGGGGGTGGTGGGAGTGCGAGTTTTGAGGGGATCTTTATCAGTCCTCATATATATACAAGTGGGGTTGGATAAGTTGTATAATAAATTTTAATTTACAAGCCAAGATGGAAGCTTTGTCTGGCATAAAATTATTTTGGGCAAATTACCTGCACCTCCCTTCAGGTTTAATGAAATTATAAATTTTTTCTGAATTTTTAAAAATTACATCTCGTTCCATCGCAATTAATGTCGTTAACGGATATCATAAATTGACTAAAATTCCAATTTGACAAATAAGGGCAAATTACATATACCTCCTTGAGGTTTAGTTAAATTACATATTTCCCTAGAGATTTAGCTAAATTACAGATTTCTCATGAGGTTTAGCTAAATTATCATTTTTAAATAAGTTATGAAATGCAAAATTAAAATGGAAAAACACTTATCACACTACAAAAAATTAAGATTTTGCAAACCAAAATTTAGGGACAAAATTATTTTTAAGGGACTAAATATTTTTGTTGCGAAAAGTTTTGTTATTATATTTTTAGCAATGAAAATTGAACATTAGTGATTAATTATTATCTTTTTAGTATCAAATTTTTTGTTTAAAAAAATAAATCATTTTGAGACCAAATTATTTTGTCCCTAAAAGTCTATTTATTATTGGCACTTGCCAAAATTTTATCGCTAAAAGCCTTATTTTTGACTTTTTAGAGTGACCTTTTAGCGATCATCCTCACGACGATAAAAATTAGTTCTTAAATGTCTTTTACAGCAAAATTTTCACTTTTAGAGAGAAAAAAAATTGATCTCTAAAACTCTTACATGTTGTAATATAAGATGGTGAAAATATCATAAAATTAACAAATAATTAAATAAGTTAAAACACAAGAAATGACTTGTCAAATAAATTTTAGAATATGTTTGATTTGATTTTTAGAAATTTATTTTTAAATTTTTTTAAAAAATTAAAAATTAATTTGGTTAAGAAATAAAAAATAAAAAATAATTACTATTTTTATATAATTTTATCTTTTGAGTGGTTATAAATAATTTTTACAAATTAAATACATTTTTTCATATTTATTTTTATTAAATTAGTTTTATTTTTATTTTTTTTAATTCTGAAATTTTTTTCTAAACAACAAATCAAATATGATTCAAAAAATTTCTGTTTGGTGAAGTTCTAGAACTTTAGTTCCAGAGCTTGATTTGAACATGGTGTTTGTTTACGATTTTCAAAAATTAATTCCACACTCATTTTTGAAAACGCGGTCGAAGGCGAGAAAATTTGGACTAACCGGTCGTCCTGTTGGTTGATCGGAACAGTGCAAATTTTATTTTTTATTTTTTATTTTTTTCCATATATTTAATAAAAAATATTTTCCGAATTTTTCAAAATTTTTTATGAACCTTATTAGAATTTTAAGTTGTGTGTTTAGTTATGAATTATAAATTTTTGTATCAAATATCATATGTTACATTAAAAATTCTCCACTCAATTCAAAACTCATTCACTAAATAAATTTTCTACACTCAAATCATAATTCCAAAACTCACAAACTCAAAATACAACTCTATTATCAAATCATATTTAGAAAACTCTACCAAACGCAACCTTAAATTTTATTTTTTTTTTAACGTAATTCTTTTGTAAATTTTGTTAATTTATCTGAGGGATTTTAGCAAGGGTAATAACATCTATCAATTTATATTTTGGTGATGTTAGCTAACCATTTTTAACGTTTAGTTAACGGTATGGGTTAAATTATTATACGAATATAAACCTCAGGGAGTGGGATGTAATTTCTGAAACCTCAGGGGAGAATTTGTAATTTAATTAAACCTCAAGCGAGGTGTAGGTAATTTGCCCAATTATTTTTTGGTTAAAGTCTTTGTGGGTGTTTAGAAAGTTGTTATTTTATAAGGCTGTTTTAGTTTTTAGTTATTTTAGTAAGTTAAAATTTTTATATTTGGGAAGATGATTAAATTTTTTTGTAGTTGAATGTGATATTTATAAGAAAAAAAGCGAAATGATTATAAATTTAATATGACATTTTATCTTATTAATTATTTTAATTTATTTTATCTTTTTATGAATTTTAACCAAAAAAATAACCAAACCCAACTTGCCAAACAATATGAAAGAAAAACCTAAACATAGGCCAAGTTTGGCATCTACTAATAATACAAAAAGTCAAAAAGTCACTATCCTATTTAAGTCACATCATCTTATTTAAATCACATTACCTCTCTAACACATCACATCAAACCCAACCCAAACCCAATCCACATAAGCCAATAAATCAAAAAATACACTTTTTTTTTTTTTTTTTTTTTTAGAACATCCCAATTTGTTTGCACTACTAGACTACTTGGGTCATCATACAAGTTTAAGGGTTGTCAAAATCAAGAATGTGTGACCCAACAAACAGTGTTTTTTTTAAAAAAAATTTATTTGATGATCCTACATGTATCAA
Organism: Camellia japonica; assembly: GCA_030407325.1. NCBI lineage: Eukaryota > Viridiplantae > Streptophyta > Magnoliopsida > Ericales > Theaceae > Camellia > Camellia japonica. The sequence continues at coordinate 92,203,478 of JAPPVO010000002.1, forward strand.
TTGATAAATTAATTAGTGTACCAATACTAGTTATGACATTATTATTAATCTCACTCATTATACAAATTACAAATACTAAAAATCTCTTAAATTATACCACATTATCAATTAATACACTAATTAATACATTAATTGATGTATATATCATTATTCTTTTTTATTTGATCAAATATTGTAAGATGTTAACGAGGTGATAAAATAAATTATTCTTAGAGCATCTCCAACGGTGACTCAGATTTTTCACCAAATCTGAGTCAAAAAAGACTCATTTCACCAAATTTGATACTACTCACTCCAACGGTGCACCAAATTCATGAAATGTGCTTCGGGACAACCGGGTGGTCGACCGGCCGGTCGACCGGTTAGAGGAATTTTTTTTTTTTTTTTTTTCAAATTGTTTGCACCTTTTTTTTGAACTGTCTGAACCTTTTCCGGGACAACCGGTTGGTCGACCGGCCGGCCGGTCGACCAGTTAGGAGGATTTTTTTTTTTTTTTTTTTTTTCAAATTGTTTGAACTTTTTTCTGAACTGTCTGAACCTTTTCCGGGACAACCGGTTGGTCGACCGGCCGGGCAACCGGTTGGTCGACCGGGTACTCCCTCCAACGGTCCGTAACAGTGTTTTGGTGAATTCAGTATTTCGTCCTCAATCTGATGAAACATTTGATGAAATCTCAATCTGATATCACTTTTGGTGAACCGTTGGAGCTGTGAACAGTACCCTTTTCATCAGAATTTAAATTTGATATCAGTTTTGGTAAACCATTGGAGATGGTCTTAGTGAAGATTCAAAACTTTTTTATAAATCCAACGGTCACTTAAGCTTGAGCTAAGATCGACTTAAACATATTGCATAGTCGATAAAATATTAGTTAATTAAATTTAAAATAATTATAAATGTTTTGATAAATATTTTTATAAAAAAAATACAATAATTTCTAACTTGTTAATTAACAAAACTGCCTAATATTATAATATGAAAGTTAAATGGGTTTCCGAGTTTTGCTGTACTAATTTTGGCATCAAGTCAATCCATGTAGGGTTGATCATATTCATGATGAATTCCAATGCTTGATAATGCACGAAAATCATATGACATACAGCCAAATTTAGTTTTATTAAACTTGTTATTTTCATTATTTAGTTAAAATAGTGAGTAAATAACTAAATTTTATTTGGGTAAATTATAAATACACTCCATGTGGTTTGAAAAATTACAAATACCCCCTTATTAGAATTTTTTATTTAACAGAATTAACTAAAAAAATAAAATTCATAATTGCTCTCCTATACAATAATAAAATTACCTAAATTATTAATTGAAACATATTTTTAATATCATTAAAAACTATTAATTGACTTAATGATTTATTAATAAAATGTGCGAGTTGTTATGAAATTAGAAATTTCAGGGGGTGAAATGTTATTTTCAAAACCATGAGTCAGAAATCCGTGAGTAATTTGGCAAGTGTGGCCATTCGGGAATAGGATATGCTAGGCGATATTAGTGAGTTTGATTTGCAATTGGGCGAGTCTAGCGTAGGTGCTACCTTGTGTGTTGTGATTGCTCAACCTACCTTGATTAGTAGAGTCGACGAGGCATAATAGGGTGACCGTGAAGTGGAGACAATTTGTGATAGGATCTCCAACGGGAAGGAAGAGAAGGGTTTGAAGATACACTCGGACTTGAGTGTGAGATATTTAGACCGTTTGTTTGTGCCGGAATCTTGTCGAGAAGAGGTACTTCGAGAGTTTCATCACTCATATCTTATGGTACATCCTGGAGGCACAAAAATGTATCATAATCTTAGTTGCCAGTTTTGGTGGAGGGGTATGAAACGTGACGTCGCTTTATTTGTTTCGAAATGACTTACTTGTCAACAAGTGAAGGCCGAGCACCAAAAGCTAGCGGGTTTGCTACAACCCTTACTGATAGCCAAGTGGAAATGGGAGCATGTTACCATGCATTTTGTAGTTGGGTTTCTTAGAACACAACGGAGCAATGATGTCGTTTGAGTGGTTGTTGATAGGTTGATTACGTCTACACACTTTATTCCGATACGCATCGACGACTCAGTTGAGCATTTGGCAGAGTTGTATATTAGAGAGATAATTCAACTTCATGGGGTCCCTGTGACCATTGTCTCAGATAGAGATCCTCATCTTACTGCTTGATTGTGGCAAAGTCTTCAAGAGGCATTGGGAACTAAGTTGACCTTTAGCATCGCTTATTATCCTTAGACCGATAGGTAGTCGGAGTGTATCATTCACATTTTGGAGGACATGCTTAGAGCTTGTGTCTTTGACTTCGAGGGGTCTTGGTAAAGGCACATATCATTGATTGAGTTCACGTATAACAATAGTTATCAGGCTAGTATTAAGATGGCACTATTTGAGGCCTTGTATGGCCGACCTTGTAGATCACCAGTTTATTTGGCCGAGGTGGGTGATACACCGATGTTGGGCCCAGAGATTGTTAGAGAGACGACTGAGAAATTTGCTCTCATTTGAAAAAGGTTAGCTACGGTTCAAAGCCGATAGAAGAGTTATGCTGATAAGCGAAGACGACCTCTATCTTTCGAGGTTGGTGACTATGTGTTTCTTAAAATCTCACCAAAACAGGGTTTGATGAGATTTGGCAAGAGTGGTAAATTGTCTCCTAGGTTTATTGGACTTTTTAAGATTTTAGATCGAGTTGGAGAAGTGGCATACCGTTTGGCTTTACTGCCAAAGCTTTCGGGGGTTCATAACGTGTTCCATGTATCTATGCTTAGGAAGTATGAACCCGACCCTTCACATGTATTTGATTGGGTTGATTTGGAGATAGATGATGATGCCTCATATGAAGAGCAACCGCGTCAAATTTTGGATGCTCGAGAACAAGTGTTGAGGGACAAGATCATACAATCAGTAAAGATGTTGTGGAGGCACCATGAAGTTGAGGAGGCAACTTGGGAATAGGAGACGGAAGTCTGCTCCAAGTATTCGGATTCGTTTGAGAACGCTTAGTTGTTCTAGATTGTAATCTCTCTTGTGTTTGAGAATAAATAGTTGATATTGTAAACCACTTGTTGTTATAATTGTTGTCTTTTGAGCATGAGAACTATTGTAGGATTGTTACAATTGTTGTTGAACTCCTGCTTATGATTATCATATTAGTGGTTGTTGGATTGTGGCCTTGGCCCATGGAAAGATTTTGATAATGATTGTAAAATGTTATTAAGATTGAGATTGCCATTCTATAATTGAATTTTTGTCATTGTGGATTCTTTTTGTCATTAGTGTGGTTGTTACCACTTGGAGCCTTATTGTTGTTTTGTTCTTGTTCTTTGGACGCATTAGTAAGAGGTGTAACCAAATTTCGAAGGTGAAATTTCCTAAGGGTGGAAGGTTGTGATGTCTTGGGTTTTGGGTTTAAATAGTTTTGTGTAGTGGTGTAGTATGTACTTCTTTTGGTGTTTCGTTCATCGTTTTGAGTCGTTGAAATTTCTTTCTACTCTTACTTAACCTCTCTTAATGTTTCTGAGTTTAAAATTTTTAGTTTTGGGGGTTAGAACTTGCCTTGGGATGTAAAATCTTTTTCTGGGCTGCCTGGCAAAACCACTCGTGCGAGTTAGTGGAACCGCTCGAGCAGAACCACTCAGTGGAGGGGGGTTTTCTGGGCAGAATTTCCACTTGTGCGGAATTAGGAACCGCTCGAGCAGATTTGGGTGAATTTCCTGGGCCGCCTCTGGACCATTCCGCTCGTAAAGAGCAACACCAAACCGCTCATGCGGATTTTGGATTCAGTTAGTGTGGAATTGGAACTGAGCGTGCGGATTTTGACACGTCAGTCTCGAATTTCGTGCTCATTTTTCTCAATACTGATGCCAAAGGAGTGTTTTGACCACTTTTTAAGCTCTCTCGCTCTCTATCTCTCTCTCAATATAAATATCCATCTTTGCTATCCCTTTTCTCTACAAACCCACCAAATTTCAATTTTCTCTCTAAGATTTAGCAAGATCTACCAAGAATTTGAGAGGGCTTCTCACACCGAATCGAAGAGGGCGACAAGGGCTACGTTCTCACCAATCGAATCGAGTTTTCATCAACATCTATTTTTGGGGGATTTTTTTCCTTCCTTTTCCAAGCTTTGAGTTAGGGATTCTCTCAGAGTTATATATACTTTTTTGTAAGTTTATATTGATTTTGGAACTTTCTCTTGTAGTATTGAACTTTGATTTTGATTCATGAGTTTTTGATGATTTTAAAAGTGGGTTTTCTCAATGTTTTCTAGAAACTCTTGAGGGTATGAACTATATTGCTAAGGAGAGATGTTATGTTGGAAAAATCTTTTCAAAAATGAGAAAAAAAAACCTAGTTTTGTGGGAACCCTAGAAATTGGGGATTTATTTTGGGAAAATGATAAAATGTTATAAAATCTACGGTTGTCTAGTATTATGGTGAATGTGTGATTGAGACATTCCTATCATTGTGCATAAAGAGGAAATTCCATGGAAAGAAAATGAGAAATGGTTAAATTAAAGCTTGTTGTGTAGCTTATTATTGGTTGGTCTTCAAATAACCAAGTGGAAAAATAGAGATTAACAAGTGGAGAATACATGAATGTTGAGGTTGTCATATCATCCTATAGAATTATATTATGATGATTAATATATGAATCATGCTTGAAGGTTATTGTGGTATTATTTTATCACTTGTAATGTATTACAATATTGCATTAATAAGAGATGTGGAAAGTGATCACAAATGGAGAATTGTGTGAGGGAAATTGAAAATGGATTATGTTAATGCATTGGACATTTTTGCATCGCCATGTCATTTTAGCATTGATATAATTTGAATATTGCATTGGAAAAATGTTTTGTTTTGAGGAAGGAAATTGTTTTGTGAAACAAAATCATATTGATTTGTTTTTGGGGTAAATACATTGGTAAGTCGGTATTGGTTAAGTTGGCCTAAATGTCTATGGTGAAAGACTGAAAACACGCGCGGATGAGGTATCACATGCCTTCCGGTTAGTAATCGGTGAAGTGGGGATTTGGTAGTGCTTGTTATGCCTACTTGTAGACACCAACCTAGGGATTATCTGAGTCGTATTTACCGCCCCATTGAACTACATTGAAATGATTGAATTGTTAAATTTTGAAGATTGCATTGTGCACAAAGGTTTTAAAAGATAAAGATATATGTTTTTGAACATGGTTTGACATATGCATTCATCCCATGAGATTGTATAAAATGTATATACTTTGTTAAGATTTTCCTACTAGGCTTTGTGCTCACCCCTATGGGAGTTTGTACAGGAAAGGTTGTGGTGATTCCGCCAAGTTAGAGGCAGGAGATATGTTTTAAGAGCACAAGGTTATTTTATTTTGTCGTAATTATTTTTGACAAGCCAAGGGTTTTATGTGTATGGGTTTGAAACCACTTTTGTGTAACTAGGCATAAGCCTTGGAATTTGTAGCCCTTGAGGGCATTAATTCGTACTAAACTTCCTTGCTACATGCTATAGATTCATATTCTAGGAATGTTGAAACCGCATGTAAGGCATTTTTTTTGTAAATATCTTGATGGTTAATGAATTATAAATGTTGGAGATTTGATGATGATGATGTTAATATTGTAATTTACTTACATTTACATTAAACAAAGGAAGTTGGTGAATCCTTATTGTGTAAATTTTCAGAGCGTGAGAGAGATCAAATCTTATAAAAAGGGTTGAAATTGGTAACTCAGTAATCCTGATTGATGTGAGATTGTGAACCTTAAAAGAATTCTACAACGCTTTGAATTGGCATCTGGGCTCAAAATTAACTTTCACAAATCTACCTTTTGAGAGGTAGAAGTTATGTTATGTTTGGTTGGGGAATTTGGAAAGAGATTTGGAAAGAGAAAGGGAAAATGTAGGTGAAATGTGAATAAAATGTACTTACATTTTATCTAATTTCACAAACCTTTTCTCATTCCCTTTCTAAATCCCTTTCCAAATACTTCAACCAAACACAGACTTAGGGACACTCCCACAACCCAGGTAGTTGATTTTCTTAATTACAAAGTTGGATCTCTGTCTATGAATTACCTCAATATGCCACTGGGAGCAAACCCCAAGAGGTACAAAAATTGGGAACCAATCTTGGTGAAAATCAAGAAAAAAACTTTCATCTTGGAAAATGAGGTACCTATCTCTTGGAGGTAGGATCACACTAATTAAGTTAGTTTTATCTTCTTCGTCCCTTTTCTATATGTCTCTTTTCAAAGTCTCTTTAAAGGTTGCAAGCGAGATTGACAAACATCATAGAGCCTTTCTCTGAAGTTATAGTGATTTTAAAAGAAAGACTCATCTTATCAACTGGGATGTCTATTCCATGAGCAAAAAACAAGCGGGTGAAAACTCTATAAACCCCCTGAAATATTGATATGTGATTGTGATTCAATTTTTAAACAATGAATAGAAATCCCAATCAAACAGTCAACAACAAATTGGGACAACGATTTAAGTGAAAAAAAATCACAATTGGACTCTTCCAATTGTGATAAAAAAAAAACAAGCCAAAGTCACAAAACAATCCACTAAGAAGACAAAAAAGAATTACACAAGAGAACCCTCAATTATCTAGCGCATCCACGCCCAAATTGAACCAAAACTGAGGTACCTCTTCCACCACTGTCTTCACCTTAGAATTGCTTTGCCCAACGTTGAATCCATAATGCCAATGTCAAATCCATGATGATACGCCACTCTGGAATTCACCAAAACTTCAAGCTTAAGTTCCTCCGGAATTCACTGATGAACACTTCTCTTTTTTTTTCTTTTTCTTTTTTTTTTTGTGAATGAAAGAACAAAACTGATCCTTGATGTTTGTCAATATGTAGTTCGTTGATCTATCGATCACCTTCTATACATCAAGGAAACTCACATATAAACACTCTCCAATATAGAATACTTTGTTTTTTACTCCTCTTTGAAAATTTGGATGGTTCAACCCTAAAATGTGCAAACGATGCACTTTATACTAAATAGAGCCGCAAAGATTGCTCGAGCGGTAAAACATTGTTTCTAGAAGTTCAGAACACAGCAGAGATACTAGATGAACCATTTCACCACTCGAGCGCACGAAAGATTGTTCGAGCAGTTAATCAACTTTGACTTCTTGGCTTTAGGGGTGTTACCCCTTAACTCCGCCAGGGGGCTTGCCCTCTGGATCTCTGCGAGCTGATCGGGTAACTCGATCCTCGTGTTTAGTCAGCGAAGTGGCAAATAAGGAATGCTCAAGTCAAGATACAGAATGTCAACACAAACTTCTCTACACATGCACAACTCAGGTTAGATTCACATCTAAATTCTCATAACTCACAGATATAATAAAGAGAATAAAAATACAATTGAATGAAGTTTTGTCCAACAAGATTTCTAATTACAAAATCCTAACAGGGGGCTTGGCTTTAGAAAGATAATCGAAAATAATCACTTGCTTCTTTGCAAATGGTGGTGGAGGTTTGCCACGGACCAAAAAGCTCTGTGGCATAGGGTTTTATGAACAAAAAATATTTTATCAGAAATGTGTTGGCTTCCATCCATCTCACTCTTCGCTAATTGCTCAGTTGTTTAGAAGAACATCTTATCATAAGAAATTTGCAATTCCTAGATTCTACCTATTTTCAGAAGCAACGTTTGCCACAAGATAGGTGATGGATCAAACATTAAATTTTGGAAGGATTTATGGTTCTCTAACTCATCTCTCTCTTTTCTTTACCCTAAGCTTTTCTCATTGGCAATCAATAAGGATGCTTGTATCCGCCATCACTTTAGGCTTGGAAAGCCCACAAAATTTGTCTTTCTGGATTATTGAATATAGAAGAAATTGAAGAGCATGGGAATAGGAGTTGCATCATCAACTTATCAACAATCTAATCCTCTATTCCACTTAGGGATGGGTGAAATGATTCCATGATTTAAATCCCATCATCAGCAGGAGCCTTTTCAGTTAAATCCCTTTATAGCACATTCGAAGCTTCTCTAAATCTTCCATTGATCCCTACATTCAAATTTTGGAATGCAGTAGCACCTCTTCGAGTCATTGTGTTTGGTTGGTTGGCATGCTGGAATCAAATAGCCTTCTCTAAACTACTATTCGGTAGGCACATCATCCCGGCTTCAAATCCTTGTGCTTTTTGTGGAACAAAAGTGGAATCCTTAAATCATCTACTGTTACAGTGTTTATTCTCTTGGAATGTCTGGTTGGATTACTTAAATTGGTGGGACTACACTGGACATCTCCAAATTCCATCCCCAAACTCATTACATGGTGGTATGGCCATACTTTCAAGCATCTAGGCAAACTAATCTGGAGAGTTCTTCCACTTGCCATTATGTAGACAATATGGCTAATAAGGAATACTATAGTCATCAATCAAGCAATAGCCAACTAGAGGGAAGTGAAGGAGCTTCTTAAATTCTGTTACGTTTTTGTTATTGGTAATCCCATTTAACAAAACTTCTTTCAGTTGTAATTTTATTCGTTCTTTTATTTAGATGTGAATTCAACCCGAATTGTGCCTATGCAGAGGAGTTTGTGATCATAATTCTATCATGTATGCCACTTCGCCGACTATGTCGGGGATCGAATTGCAATCCTTTCAGAAGTTTCACTCGCCTGCAAAGTACTGGGAGTTGTATTTTTATGATCGAGTAGCCTTTTCTGCGCTCAAGCGTAGATCCTTGTTCTAAAACATGTGTTTTAATCTATCTGCTCGAGCGGCCATTCCGTGCGCTCGAGGAGATCGCGATTCTGTTTTCTATAAATCTGTGATTAATTTTGTTCCTAGGAGACGACTTCTAGATCTTCTTTTTTGGGTATTAGGGTTTTCATCTAGGGCTTCTTTACTTGTTTCCTTTGATATTTGTGAGAGTGTATACCATGAATTGAGTGGATTATATCAAAGGGGTTTTGTTTATTTTGTTTTATTCACAAAAAAGAGATTTTTTTTCGGTGGATTCTGTGGAATTTGGGAGTGAAGTTTTAGTGGATTCCAAAGTAGTTCATCGCCGTGAATTTGACATTGGTGTTGTAGATTTAACGTTGGGCAAGACGATTCCGAGATGAAGATAGTGGTGGAAGAGGCATATAGAGGTCAGTTTAATTTAGGTGTAGATTCACTAGGTAATTGAGAGTACACTTGTGTAATTCTTTTTTGTCTTCTTAGTGGATTGTTTTGTGGCTTTTGTCCGTGATTTTTTTATTACAATTGGAGGCACTCCAATTGTGGTTTTTCTACGTTAAATCATTGTGTTGATTTGTTCTTGATTATTTGATTGGAATTTCTAGTTAGAATTGATACATAATCACAAATAAACATCTCGGGGATTTTTAGATTTTTCAAATTGTGTATTGCCATATGGGTTAAGCAAACTGCCAACCTCAATGACTACTCAATCAATGATATGTTGCACCATTTAGATGGAGTCAAGTTTACCAGGTTAAGAGTCATTACCTATCGTTGATTTTGGTTTTTGTTTGTTTGTTAGGATCTTGTCAACTTTTGTGGTTCTGGATTGTACACATTGGGCTTGAAATAATGTGACTACCTGATTGGGATGTTATTATTTTTTTGCTATGATGCATTTTTTTCTCCAAACTACCCTATCATATAATTTTTTACATATTATATAAAAATTTTCTTTTGCTGATAATAATAATAATAATAATAATAATAATAATAATAATAATAATAATAATAATAATAATAATAAAAGCACCTTACACCCTATTATTAACCTATCCACATGGCTAAGAACTTGAGTTTTATATTTAGCAATACAAAAGTTCAAAATTTTAAAGTAAAATTTAAATTACCAATTGATATGATTCTTTCAAAAAAATAATTCAAAAATAAGTTTATATTACAAGTTTATTTTGGGATATCTTTTATTTTTATTTTTGTATGTATAAAAGGTCCCATAGTAAAAACCTGCTTTGGGCCCAGCAAAATCAAAGCTGATGTTGGTTGTCTTTCTTTTATTTAAACTCATATACTTTATGACCTAATTTTTTTTTAAAAACAAAAGGCTCATACTATGGTTCAATATTCTTCCCAAAGATATGTTGTCCATCAACATATGGCCATGTCAACATTACTAGTAATTTAGGTTTTTAGTTTGCAAGAAGAAAAAAAAACTATATAACTTGCAATCCATAGCAAGAAAAGGCATCAAAGTACATACACAAACTGTTTACATGTATAGACTCTCACTTATTAATATGCAAAGTGTTCAAACAAGGACTTGTAGTTGACAATGTATATTGGATGTACATAATAAAGCATAAACTTTTATGTGATGCATAAAAATTGACATTATACTTCTTTTAAATTGTCAATGGACACTGCATGGTACATAATAAAATCTTAATCAAACTGTTGGTATGACTTGTGAAGTATAGTTTATTAATTATTTCCATTATTAATGTCATGACAAGCCAAAGTTTTAATTTCTTTAGCAATTAGATAGCAAAAAACAAGCAAAAGGTTAAGGTTCCTTGGGCATTTTTTTTTTTTTTTTGAACATTTTTTTGGACTATTCTTTTTGCACGCAACAATTGATTAAATTTCTCAATACGATGATGCAAGTAAGACCTAGCAATTCATAGATTTTTTAAAAGTAATGTTGATTTTTTTGTTCATAATTTAATGATAAATAAATATCCGGTAATACAAATTATTGGTGCACATTATTATGACATTTAAAAATAAGATATGAGATCATAGTTGAGTGTTTGTAGTTCATCAATAACATACATATCACATATAGGCTAGTATGGAATTTTAATACAATGATTAATTGGTCAATGCAAGTTAATTAATTAACTGTTATAGGAACATTAATTACCATTACTTATCAAGGAATGAAAGACGCAAGAGATTGAGATTCTTTTTTCTTAATGTATTTATTTAACATAACGTAAACCACATGCCCATTTTTATGTATTAGCTTACTTGGTTGGGATATCTCGTTTAGTGATAAACAAAAAAAAAAAAAAATTTATCTCAAAGGTTTTTTTTTTTTTTTCTTTCTAATTTTGAACTAAATTAAGCTACTTGCACATAACAAAATATAGAAAAACAAAAAATAACTTATATTTTAGGGAAATTCACCAATAAATCCTAAATGTTGAACTTATGATCCAATTGGTCCTAAATGTTTTCTAATGATTCGTTAGGTCCTTTTGTTTGTGAAAGGACGCAATTGCCATTAGTTTGGTTGCTGGTGTGAGCATTACAGTTGGAGGTGAGAAGTGGAGCTGAAGCGCGTGAGACACACATGTTATACGTGCAAGATTTAAACGTGAGGAAACTCACGTGCCACACCCTGGGGTGCCACATAACATGAAAGCGCACTAAGGGTTTTTGTATTCAAGTGTTGTGTGAGTCCATTACCACGTGGCACACAACCCGCAACCCATACCCGTTGTTTATAACCCAAAATTGACAACCACATATGTATCCCTGTTTGTAATTGAACGTTTTGTAATGTCAAAAACCCTAGAATTTCGTTTTTCCAAAATTTGAAAATTTGGTTGGTCGTATATAGCATTCGTGATTCGGGGGCATGGGGTATTGACTGAATCATATTCTCTGTTTTAGGGTGATACGTCGTTTCTTTTAGAGTCACATCGATGTTGCATTTTCGAAGGTGTGGTCGGCGGTGAAACCCTAGTGATCAACCTCCGTTAGTCTTGTTTGTGGGCTTTCAATAATGGCCGAAAAAGGTATGTTCATTGACTCTGTATAGGTTTTTGTTTCCCCGCTGTGTGTGTGACAATATGGTACTATGTTTTTTTTATTATTATTATTACACTCATTTCAGTCGTTTGATTTCCCAATTTTGTAGTTAATGTGTTGTGAGTTATTCTATGTTTTGTGAATGTTAATTGAATGTGTTGTATAATGTGGGTTGGGTTAATTTGGGTTGTTGGATTGTGGTGAGGGATGAAGGGGTGTGGGATTTGGGATGTGTTGTTTTTTAACTAAGGTGTTTTCGTGTATTCTGTCATAGAAGACACATTCGTGTGTGCTGTGTCAGTGAGTCGTGGGTGGATGTGGGGTGGGTGGCGAGGTATGACAATATTTATGATGACAGCCATGTGAATGTGTTGTGTTTTAATTCAAAAGGGGCGAGTGTCATTACATATCGAGTAAATGTGTGGCAGGCATGGGTGGGTTGGGGCTGGGATTTGGGGTGCGTCTTTTTTTGAAATGTGTTATATGTTTGTGGTTGGCACATACGTGGGTGGCATGTGTGTGTTGGTTGTTGACTCGGGTGGTTTCAAGTTTTGGGTGGGACAACGAATTTTGAGTGTTAGCGTGTTAATGTGTCATGCGCATTGTATTTTGTTTTGAGTAGTCAACGTATGCGAACTATGCCATGCAGTTAGTTGTTTGACTGTTACATATTGTGTATTATTTTGCAGACTTGTCTGACTTGTTGAATTGCCTCTTGTTTGTAACGCAGTACTGGCTATGTGAACATTTTACTATAGTTGACCCTCAGACTAACATGTTTCCAAGATTCTTGAAATGAGACATTAGGATGCTGCTAAATAAAGCTCAATGGGTGGATTTTGTTGGCCCTATCAATTTTCAGGTATTTGTTATGTGTGTGTAATTTTGATTAGTCACACAACATAGTATCGCTAGTTGTAGTCTTTTGGCTCAGTCAACACCTTGGTTGTGCTTTTGATGTGCATAGGTGAAGGTCGACCATTTGAGATCTCTGGAGCATGAACGGGAACTAATAGGATTAGACGTTGAATTGGTGGAGCAAGATGTGACGAACATTGCCGATGCAAGTGTAGTCGATGATAGTGGTGAGGGTCATTTCATTGACGAGGGACATGTAGAAATTTCAGCTGGTAATACTGTGGTGCGTGGACCCAACGTTGGGTTGGGCTGTGGTAACGAACGTGAAGAGCACAAGTTAGGTGATGTGCATCGATTGACAGGGCTTGAGAGTGGGGTTGACATGGATGGGGTGCGTAGTCCCACATGCAACCGGGTGTAATGGCCTAACTAATGGAAAACTGAAAGATGCACTAAATGCGATCACATGTTTTGAGTTGTAGAACAAAACCAAAGACGATATGATATCTTTGCTTGAACAAGAAGGTACTAGGTTAAAGAGTAAAATAGAGATGCAAGCTGTGAATATAGTTGACAGATTTGGAGTGTGCTAAAAATGAAAGATGACAAGATAGATAAGTTGAAAAAGGAAAACGTGGAATTGAGGAAAAAAATAACACTACTTGAAGACCAGCTAGCGGATCGGGATGTTCATGATGTCACCTAAGCATTCCGAGCGGGGTACGACTGAGGAAATGCTAGTGGCGATGGCAAGAGTGGGTGTGGATTTGGTGGGTGGTGTTGTGTGACGTGGCATCGTTATGGATAGTTGACGAGTATAGCCGTAGTACTAGTAAAAGTGTTATGCAAGTGAAAACGGAGTTTTTGCCCGATACAGGTGGATGGTTTTCATGATATCTGCCTTTCTAATCTTGAAATAGAAGTTATACCGTATGTGGGTGAATATGCGAGGGGTCTAGGTATGCAAAGTTCGTTTATGCGCAACATTAAGAATAAAGTGAGAAAGGAGCAGAAGCTGCTAAGGTTCGAGTACTCGTTGTTGGTTAGGCGTAGCGAGGAGACATGTACGAAGACTTGCGATATGGATGAGGACACGAAATGTGCCATTAAGGATGCAATTATTGATGTTGATGCAGTTGTTTTACCTGATAAGATGTGGTCGGGGTTCGATATAAACAACCTATTGGGGTTGTAAAAGATGATGACAATGGATGAGAAGACGAGGATCACCAAAGCTTATGACCGGTACAGAGACGGGTACGTGTAACAAGCCCGCGAGGGACCTCGCTACAGTTCGGACTCGATTTTGTTGTCGCGGTTCTTAATCTGAACCAAAGAGTCCAAATCCGGCAAATCGTTTTGAGAAAACAGATTTTTTTGAAAGAAGTGCCAAACATGGACTGCTTTGCTAGATACAGAGTCGCCACCTAAATATTTTTAAATGGAAAAATTTAGGAAACCCTGACTCGGTGCCAAAGGCCACGTGTCTGTCATCACCAAAGTTGCCTCGGCTCGGGAACTTGGGTACGATTGGGGAAGGTCAGCTATGAGCACCCCCTTTCGCCCGATCAAAGATCGGCCTCTACTAACCGTGATATCCAATTTTGAAAACGTTATGTGTTCTTATTCCGGTTATTAGCCTAAAGTTACTATGTTATGCGCACAACAAACAAGTATAGACTAGATCGCCTAACTTGGAAACAAGCATTGCATATCCGTTTGTTTTGGAAAACGCTTTGGGATTTGCTACTCGTAAGTAGGCTAAAATACGGATTTCAGTGAGTTGTTCCAACTCAAACAATCCAACCTTCACCCACAGGCATTCAGGCAGTTTAACATATAAGCATCTAGCCACATGGTAAGCATGCTATCATGGCAACACTCACATACATACAAGGATGCTAAAGCATAAAATACTTACAAAGTACTCCGTGCCTAGAACAAGAACATGTCAGCAATCAATGCATGATCCGAGTCCATGTTAAGTGCCTAATGCATCGCATACAAAATGTCACTAGAAAAGGCTCGGCTAATTTGAGGATGACATGTGAAATGCACAAGTAGCAGGTATTCAAGTTAGATTTGAAATATAATGCAATTAGCATAATGCGCCGAGCCCGGTGCGTGCAATACTGATGAATGGTGCACGCATGCATAGCATAAGGTATGCTGAAATAAACGTGTCCTAATACTAACCATCAAAGCAGGTAAGTAAAAGAGAGAAAGAAGTGGGGGTTGGAAGACATGCACACACTCACCCACACTTATTACAAATTTGCCCTCGCTCGGAGGGACCGAAAGAATAATACAGACTGAAGAAATAATCAACTATTCTAGCTAATTAATTATTACAGACCAACTAAATTAATTAAGCAAATTAATTAATCTAATTTAAGCAATAAACAGTCCCGGGATGAAGGCCCAATGTAGTGCGCGCTTGGTTTTGCCCGGAAATCCACCGACATGCCCAAGATGCCTTTGTTTCCCCTGCTTTTCTCCTCTAAGGACTGCCAAAGACTCAGGGCTTGCTCTATGGATGCCAGGGAACACCACCGGCTGGGGGAGAACACCACCGGCCATGTAGAATGGTCACCGGCCACAACTCTGATCCACCGGCCAAAAATGATGGCCGGTCGGCACTGAATGTGGCCGGCCGGACAAAAGTTCCTGCAGAACCTGGTTTGACAGCAACAGAGGGCAATACTTGGCATGGCAATGCATTTCAAGCAATGTATGCACCAATCATATCCCTTATCATGTTTATGACTCAAAGGGACATGGGCCTCGATTCTCGGACCATCAATCACGCATTTCCATGCATGATGGCCCAAAGAATCAAATATGCATTTTCAATTTCAAATGAATGCAAACCAAATAGACAAGCCAAGGGGCTCAACCTCTATCATGCTCAACTCAAGAGGTATAGCATGCATGCCAATGCAATGCAATCCTAAGCATGTTGACTAGTATGCAACATGGGTAATGCAAGCAAGCATACAAGACATGCAAGGCATGAGATAATGCAACCAACAAGTATGCAAAGCACAATGTGGGTGTTTAAGCATGCAAACAAGCATGTGACTTCATTCAATCATGCAAGTTCAAACATGCAACAACTCACCAATATGCTACAATATACAAGGAGCATATGCAACAAATAAAGAGATGGACTTAAACATGATTTAGGCAGTCCTAACTAGGCCTAAAACAGTGGCCAAGATGCTAAGGAATGAGGGCCACTTAACACACAAACATGCATGAAAACATGGACCAACATTCAAGCATAAAGAGCAACTTCTAAGCACACTTAAAAGGGGATAAACATGGATGCATGGCATGCATAGAAAGCTTTGAAATCATGTTATGATGGTGCCAAACCAAGCAAACAAGACAAGCATGGCATACCATAATGGTCCGAGTACTTGATGCTAACCAAAGAGGTGTTGAACTACACTCAATGCAACCACACATGGCATGAACTAAGTGACCAAAATCAGAGTTTTAGCATACTAAAATAAAGCCAAAAGGCCACTTAGGTAGCATCTAAATGACTTAAGTATGGAAGCATGCATAAAGGCCCAAACAAGGAGCATAAGACCTAACCTCTTGAAGCATCAAAGGGGACATTAAATGCAAGCATATGGGCACATCATGAGGTCTGAAATAACATGTCAAATGGTTCCAAATCACTGAAACAAAGCAAAGATGGCATGCTAGAAGGGCCAAAGCTTAAGGCATACAAGAGGGATTACATGGTAGCTATACAAAGCAATGCATGAATGACTCTAATGACTTAAAACAGTCCCTTAGCACATCAAAACATGCATATAAGCTTCACAAAGCTTGGCCAAAAACATGCTAAAACAAGGGTCAACACTTAGATGCATGTTAAGGCAACAAAATGGCATTACAAGGCATGTATGCTAAGCAAGCATGGTGTACCAAAACCAACCCAAAACAGAGCTATATTATGACATAATAAGCACAAAAATCAGCTAAGGCATGGCCAACACACACTTTAGCATAGTGCTCCCTCAAGAGGCAAAAATAGCCCTTTTCAAGGACAACAAGAAGAGGGGGTGGCCCTCTCCTTCCTAGGACCTCAAGGCACCATCCTCACCTCTGAAATCCCTCAAGATTTCATTGGTGGGGAGGCCCAAACACCAAGGTCCCGGAGCTCACACAAAATGGCACAAAACAAGGGCCAAACAAGGCTTAAGAGAGGTCAAACAACCCCAAAGCTTAAAACACTCTTAATAAACTATTTAGAGGCCTTAAAAACAGAACTTTTATGTATTATATGCAAAGCCAAAAAATAATTGCAAGATAGGTAAAAGTGGTGTGCAAAAATGGGGAATAAAAGGGAAAAGTGATTACCCTTGTAGACCTTCTTCACAAATGAAGCTCCAGCAGCTTCTTTAGGTTGAAACCAGCTCCAAAAGTCCAAAACCAACCCTCAAGGATCTCAACTTCAAGAAAAGGTGTGATGGTGGGTGTTTGTGTGCAAATCTAAGCTTAAACACACACAAAAGAGAGAGATATGGAGGTAGGATATGAAGAAACCCTAACCCTAGAACTCAAAATCCTAAAATGTTGTCTAAAATGTCTAACCCCTCAAACAAGAGAGGAGACCTCTCTTTATAGAGCTTTTTGTCTTGTAAAGCTTACAAGACAAGCTTCTAAAGAGAGAGACGTGTATGGAGGGGAGCCAAATGCATGCCAGCTGTGAGAAAATATCTGCAAAAACAGATGCACAGTAGTCGGCCGGCCAAAGATGCAATTGACCAAAAAAAGATAGCCGGCCGGCCATCTATAGTGCCGGCCGGCCAAACATTTGGCCGGTGGCTACAAGAAACAGCCGGTGGCCTCAAGCCCTGGCCGGTGATGGGTGGGGATGGTCTACAAGCCCTACCCTGCCTCTCAAAGGCAAAACACAAGTGTTTGGTGTCAAACCAAGCACAAAACAGTCGAGTCGAGAGATCCTGAGGTAAGGCGCGTAGCCAAGACCTCTGGGAACTCAAGACGAACACAAACATGAATGATCACTAAGTGTTCAAGCGGTGACATCCAAGTCTTGAGGACGGCCAAAAATGAGGTGTCTACAGTACGTAATTTTTATTGTACTTTTTTGTACATGGATGGACTATAAGTGGTGTGAATGGTATTGTGTGCAAGGCTGTAATGTGGGCTGATAAAACAAACGGCGTGGTTGTGTACTTCACTGATGTGAAGAATCTTGTAAGACAAAGTTTTATTCGTACCAATGTGAGCTACGTAACCCTTTTTTTTTCCTATATCATATTATTTTGTTTTTTTGTACTATGTGGTGGCCACAGGCCATAGTTTTATGCTGCTAACATATGTTGTGAATTTGATTTTGGTACATGTAGGTGATTGATTCGTATGTGGAGTTGTTAAAAACCGAGCAACTCAAGTTGTATAGAGGTGATGATTCGGTGGATAAATCGTATTTCTTCAGTAGTATTTTCCTACTGAGTATTGGTTGTATGTGTATGTTGTTTTCTTATATTACGACTGAGTGTACACTTGATGCGTGTGCAAGATATGGTCAAAAACCATGACATTCGTGCGATGGAGAAGTATATCCAGAGGAACATTTCTGCAGGGAGTGAGTTCTAGTTCATTCATTTCCCTATGTGTCACCTTGCACACTAGACACTTGTGGTATATGATACAGAGGATGGTACTTCGAGGCATTTTAACTCGATACGGCAGAACTCACTCCTTGGTACAGAAGATAGATTTACAATACACTAAAGCTCTCGTGCTAGTAATTTTTATAATAATGTGTTTTGTTGTGTGTTTGGGAAATGGTTATTTGAAGGAGTGGTTTATGTTTTTGTTATTGGTGTTTCCATGTGTTTTACAGAAGGAACGTGTGTCGAACGTTATGAAGCAGTCGCTACTTGCGTTTAGGCTAGATGAGCAAAGCATTGAGGCAAATTTCAGCCGCCCCCTGGAGTTCGTAATAAGTTGCCCATAGCAAAAAGCGGATACATAAGTGGAGGTGTTTTATATTGTACACGCACACCGTACTTGTAACATTATAGTAGGAGCACATCTTATTGACTATGCATGATGGATTTATACGCAGGCTTGACTATGGGATAATTGTATGCACTATCATGTGCCAGTACATGCACCATTGCGACATGGAGCAGTCACTGCAAGGTTCTAACTGCAGTGTGTTGCATACGAATATGGTGAAGTCTCTCATCAATAATCTGCTTCGGGGGTTAAAAGATTAGTTATGTCCGATTATAATGTATTTGATTCATATGTTTGTCTTGGTTTTGAACTTTGACACCAAAAAAAAAAAAAACTCGTAATTAGCAGTTTTTGTTTAGGAAGGTGGTTTTAGATATATGGTGTTTATTTTGGAATCATACGTTTAGTTATTTAGAATGGTAGTTTGCAAGTTGGGATTTGCATATTTTGCACCTAAGTACGTTTGGTTATGTGTAGAAGTCGTTGTGGAAGGTTTACCGCACGATTTGAAAGGAATAAGTTTTGTTTAGCATTTTAATGTTGTGTGTTAATGTGGTGATAGTTTAGATTGAATGTAGTTCGTATATGTAAATGTGAACCCATTCCACCAAAAAGTTACCAAAGTGCACCTAAATCTTGAACATTAAACTTTATGTGTTTGCGATGTTTTGTTTGCATGATTGTATGGATGGCATCACGTGCAGGTGAATGAGGATAAGAAAATGGATGGTGGAATATGGTCATATTGCACTATGGAAAGCCACTATTTTCTTTGCGTGAACAGACGGTGGACTGTGTGGGTGTGTCAATTAGAGGTCATGTAATATGGAACATTCATGTGAGTGTAAACGGGGCGTGGAAATGGTAGCGCCAGAAATGAATGTGGCAAATGGGGCACTGGACATCGTGAGTTGTTGTTGTGTTGGATATTTACGTGTGTGTAGTGTGTAACATCTCGAGTTAACTGAAACAAGTTGTTACAAATGGTTGAATGTGACAGTGTGTCGACGGACATTTGAACCACACGGATGAACATGACTTTCAAATGTGACATTGGAACACTGACGGTGTGCTTGACGAAAACATGTCAGATGGGACAAGGGTACAACATTCCAACTATACATGTCCAAGTATGTGGCCTGACAAGAAATTAAAATTATTGTCAAAATGAGACGTGAAAATGGTTGAAATAGCGTGAACATTGTTGATGGCACAAAATATGTAATCGTCGTACATGGTTGACTACTGTGTGTTACAATGTGTGGTATGGTAATATGTGAATGATGGAAAAAAAAAAAAAAAAAAAAAGGGTACAACATTCCAATTATACATGTCCAAGTATGTGGGCTGGCAAGAAATAAAAATTATGGTTGAAATGAAATGCGAAAAAAGTTGAAATGGATTAAACATTGTTTATAGCACGAGATATGAATCGTCGTACATTGTTGAATGCAGTGTGTGGTGCAGCCGCTTATTATGATTAAAAATTTGAAAAGCTTGAAATTAAATTTCAGAAATCTCAATCTCTGAATTAAAAGTTATATTGGTTCCTTGCAAGTCTTCATGTTGTGGTTTCCCATGCATTGGCAATGACTGCACTGAATTTGTTGCACTTGTTCCCTATTGAAAAGCATACGTTTCTTCTTCGGCCTTCTTGGTGGTCTTTTGACAACCGGTGGTTGTATGACAAAATCTTCAACGCTGAATGGTGATTTTTCAACCGTTGGAATGGGGTTTATGTTGTATGCGTACGAATTCTGATACTCAGCTATATGGTAATATGGAGCATTTAAATCATACAGGTCAAGTCTGCTGTTACGGATGCCCACAATTACATGAGCGCATGGGAACCCCTTGATTTGCCACTAAAAACAAGAACATGTACGCCTCCCCACATTAATAATGACTGATAGAAAAGAGTGAACCTCATAAACCTGATCATTAGATTGGCTTATAAGCCACGATCTGCCTTTGTTATACGCTTTAACCAACCGATTTTTCATTTTCGAACAAACAACACTAGCCCACGCTTGTGCCTTGCATTGGCGTTTGGCTATTTGTCGTATAATCTTTGTCTGAATGTTGTCGATCATCTGAGTTATTGAGAGGTGTCATGCTTCCCGTATCCATGAGTTGAATGACTTAACGACATTGGAACTCATCTCGCTATAATGTGTACTGCTGGTGTTATAGGCAAATGAGGAATGTTAGACTGAAATGGAGAACACGCAATTAGGACATACAACTTGTACACAGTATGAGCGCATTGGGTTTGAAATAAAAAGTGATATGTGTTTACTGAAAATAAGTGTTCGCCCAATATTCAAGAGGTAAATCTTTTAAGAAACCGGAGCGATTTTGCTTCCGCATTTCATAAACTCCTCTAGACTTTGGTTGAATGCAACCACAGTTGGTGCGCAAGCACACGCACGGAATTTAGTCAACATTCCAGCTCAATATGAACTGTTCATGTAACGCAATTTATCCTATAAGTTGCATTGCAAATGTTGTAAGTATAACGCATGATGAGATGTGGGAAATGTGATGGGTATTGATTCCAATAGTGCTGTATGTTGGTCCATGATGAACGTATGTGTTCTCTACCCATTCACCACATTTGCGAGGTGTCCCAAAAACCAAGACCAGTTCGTCGTGTTCTCTAAATCTACGATTGCTATGGCTAAAGGGAATAGACCTGCATTATTTTTTCTGTGAGTTAGAACAAGCATTGTGTTTGGGGAAAAATGTGGCAGTAAATGTAATGACACACACCCCGATGTCAGGAAAAACAAACAAGCACTACATTGGAAAGTATAATGTACTTGCTTGCAACAATGTAATTAATATTGAACATAGCAAGTGTTGTGTGCGAACATAAGAAAAAACATACCTTGGTTGCCATCCTTTGCAGTTGTAGCTAGCAAGTTTCCCTTGAATTTTCCATTCAAAAAAGTCTCATCTAAGAAAAGCAACAATCGACAATGGTTGAACCCATTGATACATACTTTGAATAATATGAAATACCTTATGAAATGGTTGTTTTGTTCATCAAGTTAATGTTGATATAACTACTTGGGTTGTTCTCTATAACTGCGATGTTATACCACTGCAATTGGTCAAACGAAATAGAGTGTGCTCCGAACATTTCACCGTGAGCTTTTTCAACACCTAACCATGCAACCCGGTAGCTAACCTCCAATCCATAATCTTTTTTCAGGTCACACAACATCGGTAGGCCTTGTAAACTGCTTGTCATGTACCCGTTCAAAAATAACATCGGATACTAAGTTAGAACCAGCCCTTGGGTTTTTAGGTGTCTGCACGACAACACCACAAGTGTGTTTACTACTCCACTAGTGAAAGTAGAAAAATTCGTTAGCATGTAAGACATGTGCATGTACAGACCATATGCATCCTTTCGACTCCCATGCATATTGCTGTAATTTCAACGGAGTCATTCTTCATATGTTTGAATCAAAATCCGCACTCAACCACATACTTGCGAAGAACCGTTTGGAATTCAGCAGCTCCACCCTCAAAACTCTGACCAATATGTCAAATCCTATTAGCCCATGGAGCAGCCAAAAAAACCTTGTCAACGTGGGGACAAAATTTGTCCAATAAATCTTGATTGTCATCTATGTCTGACTAGTCAACTGTCCCTATTGTGTGATATGGAATGGTCTGTGCATTGTGAAATGGGCTGTCAACACTATCAGCATCGGGGATATCTCATAACTGAATAATGACATCGATGCATTGCAGCTTGAAAGAGATACCATGTTTTCTGTATCGACATTATTCTCTAATGTGAAGTTATTATAACTTGGCATTTTGAAGAACAAACGCACATCGGCGAGTGTCAAACCAGAAAACTTCTCGCACGCACCATTCATCATAACATGAAATTGGAATGGAGCTTGCAAATTGACTGCGATATTCATATTGTCATAACAACAAATTAATATAACTTGTGTGTCCATCCCCTGACATGGTTAACACATTCTTGATCAGAAAACAAACAAAAATTGATATACAAACACACCCCTCCCCCCCTTCCCATATCTCTAACAACAGGAAAAATGCCTACAACCCACCCAATTGTACACCCCTGACTCTCCCCTCCGAAAACCCATCGTAGTAACCACATATTGTCGAAATAACGTATCACGTGACTCATCCACACAACGACCCCCATAACAAATACAACACAGCCCAAACAAATGCACTACATATCGCTCCCCCACATTAAATAAATCCAATATCAACCTACATACATACCCTCCAATACTGTTGAACAAAACATATTGGGAGGCAAAGTGCAATGTGACATAAATGTACGACTGAACTAAATTTCAACACCAGACTGGTACGACCAAACGAGAAAATAAATGAAGCCACAAAAACATAACATACTTGCATAACAACAGTGATCGTGACGTCCGAAATGCTATCTGTACCCCGTCACATAGTTGTTACACAAACACACCTACCACAAAACCTAAAACCCTAATTGGCAATGGCTAAACGTATGTGATAGCCACATTCAACCTGCTTAATGTGATATCCAACATAACTATAAACAAAACGTGATCTCACAAAACACGTCCTAATCAAAAAAAGAAAAAGAAAAAAGGGCACAATCGTCCACACTATAACGCCAAATATAGAAAATAGGATCACAAAGGAACAAATCTCCTCACTAGTAGGACTTATCGGATCAAAAGTTTAAAGTTGGGACTGATTGGTGTAACTATTTGTGAAATTAGATTTATTGGTAAATAATCCTATATTTTATTCACATTTCACACTTTTTTTTTTTAATCCCTATCCAAATTCATAATCCAAACACAACATTACAGTTTCAAAAATTAATTTTTGAACTTAACCAGAATCATATTGCAAAAAGCGACATAGTTATGGTTCAGTTCTAGGTTAGAAAATTCATCACTATACCTAAATTACCTAATTTTGATATTTAAAAAAAAAATGATTCTAAATATACAAGTATTTCATAGATTTCATAAACAAAATTCAAAATTTTAGAATATTCTCCAAACTACTTTTATAAAAATATATAAAGACAAAAAAATCTTCATATTATATAGTAGTTATTACTATAGATATGAAATTTTCAATAATATAAAAAGTATAAAATCATATAAATAATGAAAAAAATTATACACAATTTTTTGTATATAGAACGAAAAACTACTTCGTGAATAGAATAAATGAATAACTCAACATGATGATGAAATTGATATTCAATTCAACTTTATTATGTTCTTGAGTCTTAATTCGTGATTTAATCATAATAAACGAATCTTAATTTTTAAACTTTCCTAATTGTTTTTAATTCTTTCAAACTAATATAATAATGCCTCCTTTTCTGATACAGGCTGCATCTGGTAGACGAACTTGCCAACTTCTAGAAAGCCAGATGGCCTATAAGAGTTGACTGACTTGCTTTATGTTATTCATTTACAATACATGGTCTATGTTACATGGACGGCA
Source organism: Camellia japonica (assembly GCA_030407325.1). Classification (NCBI taxonomy): domain Eukaryota; kingdom Viridiplantae; phylum Streptophyta; class Magnoliopsida; order Ericales; family Theaceae; genus Camellia; species Camellia japonica. The sequence continues at coordinate 92,227,639 of JAPPVO010000002.1, forward strand.
CTTTGGGGCGCACTATCCATGCCGATACGACACGATACGGGTGCGGGTGTGAGATTTGTGTCGGATTCGCCACTTTTCTTTCGGACACGACTCTTTACAGACAGCAAAGAAATGAACGAGGAGAAAAGAAGAGAGAACCTAGTCGCTGTTGGCTTCGATCATCGATCACAATTAGGGCTCTCACTATTGATCACGATCATCCTCGTCTAGGGCTTTGATCATCTTCGTCACTCTCTTCCCTCATTGTCGATCTCGATCTCGATCTTGATCGTCTTCGTCTCTGCTTCTCCGTCTCTTCGTCTCGTCTCTGCTTCTCTCTCTCTTCGTCTCTCAATCTGTTCTCTCTCTCTTTGTCTCTGTTTTAAAAATCATATATATGGATCACATATAATATAATTTATAAATTATAATTTTTACCATATATAATAAAACATCTAATTATTGTTTCTTAAAATATCATATATAATAATAATTTTTATAAATTATTATTCATATTACATTTACATTAATATATAATATATAGTATAAATTACATTAATATAATAATATATAATATTATTCATCTAAAAAAAATTATATAATATAATATATCATAAATAATATAATTTTTATGTCTAAAATAAAAATAACTTATTTTATCATATATATATAATTTATTTTATATCTAAAATAATTTTTATTTGTTATTTATATAATATAACTCATCTTCATATAATAAATATATATATTTTTAAAAATATATTTAACGTATCCCCGTACCCGTATCTAAATTTGGACACATATCCACGTATTCTCAATTTTTAATTTTGAAATATCCGACCCCTAGATACACACCCGTACCCGATACCTGTACCCGAGTCCGTGTAACATAGTACATGGTAACTTTGTAAGGCTATTTTTAATTTTACTATTATTATTTTTATTTTTATTTTTAAATTTGATGGAGTATGACATACTATGCTATTCAAGTTTGAAGTCACTAATGTGATTCAATAGGGCTTGATGTTGGTGTACACAATGCTGCTCTGTCACTCTAAAAAATAAGTTTGTGATTGTAATATTGAACATAGAAAATACGTAAATGATCTCTTTCCAAACATCAATCGGTTTTAGGTGGGATAATAGAACTTGAAAGTGATTTGAGAGTCCAGTTGTTATCATGAGAGTCTCATTACGAGGGAGAGATTTCTTTTATGATATTCAACATCATACTTACCGTCTCCTTTTAGAATGATGGTAGAATAAGTAAGAGTTAATTATCTAAAAGTTTTATTTATAAATATTTATGATAGTTTGGGTTTTATCTAAAAAAATTTAAACTAATAAGCTATATTTAGTAAAATTGATAATATTATCAGTTTTTCTAATTTTTAAAACTAAGAACATTATCAATTTTGTATAATAATGTTCCAGATAATTGTTTCAATATGAAAAAAAACAGAGTATGAAATTTAATGTTTTTGGCCTTCTACTTATAAATTTAATTCAACTATCCAATAAAATCGAGAACATTATTTATTTATTTATTTATTATTTTAAAGACTAAGAACATTATCAGTTTTTTCATTTAAAATTTTTTTTTTAATAGTTTTGCACATCAATGTTCTATCATCACGCTCCTTTATAGACACAATTTTCAGTTTTGCACAAAAAATTTTAGTATTTTCAACTTGAAAGTTGATGTTTTAAAATTTTAAAAATCAAAATAAATGTCAAATCATCATATTTCTTTATAGATAATTATAAATTATCAACAATTTTGAAGAAGAATTCTGACTATTAAAAATTTACTGGGACTTGAAGGTCTAAAAAATTTTAATTAAAATTTAATGAAATATAAATTTATAAATTAAGGCTTGTATATAAATGTCCCAATATGTAATGCTCTCTCAATAAAATCAATTAATCTTAGATGTTTAAATTTGGTGTGATAATCTTGTTAATTGATTTAGATGACGTACTTTAAAGACGTATATGTAGCCACATATTTATTTGGTTGTGAAAAACACACAATGATTTGGCGCCATCCATCCTGTCCATATTTTCTTATAAGATATTTTTACGCAGTATTTGATAAATTAAAATTGAATGTTAAATTTTTTAAGTTAAAAAATTAAGTATTAAACTAAAATAATTTACTTGATACATACAAGATAGTTTAAAATTTATTACTTTCAATTTTTTTTTTCTAAATTTTATAATATGGTGATAAGGCGGCGGCGGTGGTGGAGGCAATAGAGATAGTAACAGCTATGGCTAATGGCTAATGGCTAATGGCTAATGGCTAATGGTGGTAGAGGTAGAGAGATGGTGCAATGGAGGTAGATGGGTGGTGATGGTGAAATGATACTAGTAGCTATGACAGTGGTGGTGATAGAGATGAAGACAAGAGGGTAGTGGTATTGATAATGAAGAAGTAGTGGTGGAGATCGAGGTAGTGTTAGTGGTAATAGTGACCTTGGTAGTGTTCTGGTGATGGTAGGTAAAATCGTGTTGTGCTTGTGGCAATGATAGCAATGATAATGGACATGATAGTAAAAGTAGTAGTTAGTAGCAGTAGTTAAGGGGCAATAGTAGTAGCGGTAGTTAAGGGGCGATATGAATTGTCATTATCAAATGAAATTAATTTATTTTCACTTAAGTCCCTGTTTGACAATCAATTTTTGGCTAAACAATTATAAAAAAAATTTAAAATGTCACATTATATACATTAATCAATCATTTTTTTTTACAACTATCTATTCAACTAAAAAAATTATTCTAAACACATGATTTTTTTGATTTCATAAAAAAATATATAAATAAAACTATTAAAAAAAGCCAAATTACAAAATGCACCCTTAATAAAGTTAAAAGAAAGATTATGGTATACAACTCTTATAACTACAGAAGAAAATAGCATAACTCCATACTTCTTGAGCCATAATTTAAAAAAAAAAAAAAGTCTTAATCAAATATCTTAAAATAATATTATAATTAAAGAAAAAAATTGATCATAACTAAATAATAAAATAACATAATACAAAATATATATATAATATAAAATGTGTATAATAAAATTCTCCAAAATTGAATTAATAAATTCAAAATCAAATGATTAGTTGACTTCCCTATCACCTATTGGGAGATCCAAAGATCTCATCGAAGATGTTGTTGGGACATCTTTATCGATGAGGCGTAAAGAAATTTATTAAGACCTTCACATTTTATAAACCTCGCATAAAATGCCAAAATTTTTCCTATTCTTTTAGATTATTCATATCCCACGAAAAAAAGCAATTGATAAAAAATTAATTAAAAAATAATTATTGCGATTCATCTGGTCCAACTTCTATCTGTCTCTTGCACTCATAACACAAATTTCTACAACTTTATTTAAAAAATTTCTTCTTACTTTTTCTTTTTGGTAATCTACAAATTTCAATTTAAGATTAATTCAATGAAGGCTTTTTGATGATTAATGAATATCATTTAATCTATAAATCTATAATACATTCAATTATAAAAATATATCAGTTTCATATTTATTTATTAATTATTTATATATAATATTATAAAGAACTTAATAAATTACAAGCATAATGAATCTTATATACGGAGAATAAGAATTACACACATATAGAGAAATTTGAATCATTGACCTTTTAGTGAGGTGCAAAAGTTCTGACAAATCAGACTAGTCACTCACCCATTTAGAAGGAGAATATTTGTATTATTTTTATAGTTGAATGGATTAAAATGTAAAGGAACTTACGTGTAAGTATTCATAGGTGGATTTATTGTCCAATATGTACTATAATAATTAATGACATTTTTCATCAAACACTATTAAAAAATGTCATTAATTGTTAATGTCCAACGACAATTTGATAATTTTATTACAAAAAATGTCACTAATTATAAGTTTTAGCGACTGTTTAAAAAAATCGTCACAAAAAAGTCACTAATTTTTAAACTTTCAGCCACAGTTTAAAAAATTTGTTACAGAAAACGTCCTAATTGTTAGTTTTAGCAACAAGTTATACAAATTGTGACAAAAATAAAAATAAAAATAAAAAGGTCACTAAAAAAAGCTCATCCTGACTTGGTATCTCTCTGTGAGTTAGTGAAGGTAAGAACTGCCTTATGGGTTATAGCCTCCTATCCTTCCATGGATTTCTCTATCAATGATCTTCAACTTGAGCCAGCATCAGACTTTGAGTGGCTCATTTATACGGGCCATGCTTTCATGAGCTTCATAGGGTGTTTGTTGATGGTATTTGTTTTGTTTTGTTTCATTTTGTATTTTCATTTTTTTTTTCTAATTTTGTGTTCTAGTTGGTTCCTCATCAACTGTGTGGTGTGTTAGCAAAGGATGTGGTGTGCATTTTGGTGTCAATTTTATTGGGATAATCTTGCTCACTGTGATGCTTTTGTATTTCTCTCTTTTTATTAATGATTTTGTTCTTGTACTTTTATTATCATTAATAAATGATTCTTTTTTGCTGATAAAAAGATCACTAATTATTAATTTTTAGAGACAAATGTAAAAAAAACAAAAAAACAAAAAATCGTCATAAAAAATAATTTTTAGTAATAATTTTATTAAGACTTATTTTTAATAAAATTTTATAGGAATTAAATCCAATAATTAAGACTTATTGATAATTTACTTTAAAGTTCTATGGGTTCAGGTAAAGTAATATTATTAATAATTACGGAATCTCTGATGTAATTAATCATTCAATAATAGAATTTTTTATTTTTTATTTTGTGTGGATAAGCCTCACTAATAGAATACCAACTGTAATTTATAGAAAATTCAGGTCTAATCTACTAGTCTTTGTTGCCCTAAATGAATGGCACAGGTATGTCAAGAGTAGGGGAGAATCTTTTGTTCAATTCGTAGGATTTGTTTTGGAATTGACATTTTAGTAATTTTTTAATAAAATAGACAAAAAAAAATTAATGTATTTAAATTTTTTTTATTTAGTTGTATCAAAAATTATAAATTATTAAAATATTTAATTTTTTTAATAATTTTTTAATTTATTAACATTTTAATTGTTAAACTATTTAACTAAAAAAATCAAATTACCAAACAGAGCCTCAGCATTTAGTTTGCCAAAAAAAAAGTTCTTACAATAATTATAAAGGTAAATTATAAATACACCCCCTAAGATTTAATTAAAAGACGAATCACTCTATGTAGTTTTAAAAATTACATTTCACCCTCTGAAGTTTTTAATTTAGTAACAAATGGCCCCTTTATTAATAAAGCATCAAGATAATTAATAGTTTTTAATGATGTTAGAAATATATTTTAATTAATAATTTAGGTAATTTTATTATTATATTAGAGAGAAATTATGAACTTTATTTTTTTAATTAATTTTGATAAATAAAAAATTTTAACAAAGAGATATTTATAATTTTTCAAATTATATAAAATAATCTATAATTTAAATAAATTTTGAGAAGTGTATTTATAATTTATCATAATTACAATGTATCACCATAAACATATATGAGTGACATCACTAAAAAAAACAACTGTGTTCTAGAGTGGAATCATTTGTGGCAACCTTTGCATTTGGGTGTACTCCTAGCACTATCTAGCCGCCCATCCCAAAAAAGGCGAGGGCCTCTGTAGCTTATCAAAAATGATCCGTAGTTCATATTTGTTGGCTCGAATTTGACTTGAATATTCAAAACGACGTTATTTTAGATATTTTTTTCTTTTTCTTTTTTTTTTTCTTTCTTTCTCTGTAAGAGAGGGAGAGAAGAGACGAGGGAAGAGAGAAGAGAGAAGAGAGAAGAGGAAGAGGAGAAGAGGAGAAGCTCCTTCTTCTTCTTCTTAATTCTTCACCAGACCTAGCTCCTTGGTTCGGTTCCGGATCATCAGACCCATCATCATCATCAGACCCAGCTCCTTCTTTTTCACGAAGAAGAGGAACCAAACCAGATCTGGATTTGAGGATTAAAGGTGTATTTTTTTTTTTTTTTTTTTGTTGATGAAGATGATGATGACGTTGAAGATGATGAAGATGATGATGATCTGGATTTGAGGATTAATGGTAAAAAAAAAATTTTTGTTGATGAAGATGATGATGATGTTGTTGCTGATTTCAAAATCTGAGGATGAAGGAAAAAAAAAAATTGTCAGATCCAGATCTGATGATGTTGATGAACAAAAAAAAATTTGTTGATGTTGATCTTGATGGAGAGATGGCTTTCTAGAAATAAGAAATTTTCTTTTCTTTCTTTCTCTGTAATAGAGATGGCCTTGATTGATAAGATTTATAGGATTGATTGTAACAGAGATGGCCTTGATCTGGAAGTTTATGTTTTCACCAACTGAAAGCCAGCCTTTACTGGATTCAATTTTAACAGAGACGGCCTTGATTGTAACAGAGATGGCCTTGATCTGGAAGTTTGTTACTCAGAAAAACGTGAAGAAGAAGAGAAAAAAAAAAAAAAAAAACCAAAACGATATTGTTTTTCTGTCGAGTCACACTCGAGCCACTCTCTCTCTAGCTACCAATTGGGATTGGTAGCTTATTAGTGCTAGTTATAATTGCTTTTATTTTAATTTTAAAAAATATATATTAAAGTGTTTAGTGTAATTTTTGTTATAGTTTATGAAACAACAACATAATTATATATAGGGCTGAGTAAGGAATCTGTAAAATTCGTAATCCGATCCAGTCCAGTCCAGTCCAATCCAGTAGGTTTGGATTGGTTTTGTGAATCTGTGGTTCGGTTCCGGATTGAAAAATTAAAAATTCGTAATTCACGGATTGGTTCCGGATTGAACCCCATGGTTCCGGATTGAAACCGATCCGGACCGTATACAAATAGTCTATATTTTTATTATATATCCTCATTCATAGTATCTTCTCTTATTTCATATAAAACTTAAATCCAAACTTAAACTTGCATAGTATCTTCTTTTATTACTTTTGTTTGTTAATTTTTAGTGTTAATTTGTAATGGTCTAAATACTTATGGTGGAATTAGTTTTCTTATGGTTGTTTAAATTCTAGAACAGTTTGTCGTTATTACGAAAAGACATATTGCTATTGTGAAACTAATATGGTGCTATATTTATATTTTTATGAAATTAAAGTGTTACATATATATTTTTTGTTATTTAATTATGTAAATTCGTGTTCCTGAACCGATCCAATCCGTGTTTAAATGGATTGGTTCGGATTGGTTCCACTATTTAAACAGATTGGATTGGTTCCAATTTTTCAAGATCCGTAGATAACGGATTGGTCCTGATTTTACTTCAATCCAATCCAATCCGGACCATGCTCACCCTTAATTATATATTAAAAAAAAAGTATATAAAAAGTACTTAGAATTTAAAATATATAAATCAAATTTATTATGGTATATCTTGCTCATACCACGTCAAGTGTAAATGCATAATATTTTTGCATAAACAAAAATGGAAGTTAATATGTATGCAAGTTTACAAAGTGTAACTTCCCAATTACATCAATATAAATCCAAGTGCACTTCATCAAAAGTGAGAATATTTCAACTTGACAAAAGTAACATTAAATAAATTTAATAAAAAAAAAATGATTATTGAGAAGTTGAATAAAATTATGTTTTCAGTTTGTGTGCTTTTTATTATCAACTTTTACTTTCTTTTTTTTTTTTTTAAAAAAAAAATCACAAATTAAAGAATGGATGGGATCATTTAGATTTCCTTGACATCAGATTACGTGAAAATAAATGAGACTGAGACATTGGGGTGCTTTGGAAAGAGATTAAAAAAGTCAGCTTCTTGGCTTTGTAGCTTTTTTAGGCAAAAAAGTCAGTTTTTTTCTCCAAAAGAACCCAGCAAAGCCACCAATAAAATCAAAAAAGTAAAAAAATCAATTTTTTACAACTTCTCAAAACACCACATTATATATGTGCATGCAAAATGCTATGACTCTACAATACAAACATTATTTTTATTGATGTAAAGATCAAAAATCACAAATTAAATAATGGATGAGATTATTTATGTTTCATTAACATCATATTACATGAAATAAGATAGACAAAAAGAGAGACATTACACATAGGTTTATGCAGAATGCTAATTCGATGAAACATCATTTATTAATTTATGCAGAATGCTAATTCGATGAAACAACATTTATTAATTTATATTTTACTGTTATGTAACAATCATTTAGATTTCATAAATAAACACTTTATTTTGATGATCACACAAAACAAAACCAAAAAAAAAAAAGATCTTGCATGTCTAAGGTGTGTTTTAAGAGGAAGCAGAGAGACATGGTAAAAGGAGAAAAAAAGTAGTAGTAAAAACAAAAGGTGGGCCCTTTTGCCCAACTTTCTTGACTTTTTGTTTTTTGGTATTAACTTTCTTGGCTTTTATTAACTGCAGCAGCAACTAACAACCAAATTACAAAGAAGCCCTTTTGAAAGCACAACGAAAGGAGGAATTTTTGGGTGCTATGTGATATTTTTTTTTTATTGTGATTGAATTTATCAATAATATTTATTATATTTTATATTATTAATTTGTAATTAGTAAAAGATACCACTTGACAGTTCCACTTGCTACCATCCCAACATACAAAAATTTCTCCAGGGAAAGGGATTAAATTTCCAAGACTTTATCCAGAACCATACTTGGGTACTACTGGGTGGGAGGAGGATGGTCATCAACAGTTAAGCTTAGATTCCTGTCACTGTCACCACCATTAATCCACAAATCAAAAGTGCTGATGAAGTCATCATCATCCCAGAAAACCAAGCTGTTGCTCAAGTCACTTTGCCAGCTGTCAAAGTTTGGCAGTAAGTCCAAGTCTTCAAGTATGTTGTTGTTGGATGAAGAATAAGAGGAAGAAGAAGACGAAGCTGATGATGATGATGATGTTGATGATGAAGATGTTGTGGTTGTTGATGATATTGAAGGGGCAGTAGTACATGGTGGTAGCAGATTGATCTCATGGGGTTCAATCAATGGGATATCATCTGTGCAAAACCCATTATTGACATCCATTAATGAGTCAAATGGGCCTTCTATGTTTATGTCTTCCTCTTTTTCTTTGTGTTTGGCCTCTTCAGTAATGGATGACTCAAATGATGTCTCTATTTCACTGTTTTGACCCACTGCCACTTCAGAGATTTTACAAGTTAAAGATGGCAGTGGTGGTTGTTGATCTTCTTGTGGTTGTTCTTGTTGGGGTTGATCATGATCAGTTGGAGGAGTAGGCAGTGGCTTGTGGGTGAGAGGATCAATCCCCATCTTCCTCAGCTTTTTCTTGATGTGGGTATTCCAATGGTTCTTGATCTCATTATCTGTTCTTCCTGGAAGATGAGAAGCAATCTTGGACCATCTGCATACCCATTTGGAAAGAAAATAAAATAAAATAAAATAAAAATCAGAACCTCTAGAAATGTCCAATTAAAGGAAAATTATTTCCTTAATTCTAAAGTAAATATAACATTTTTTATTTAAAAATTTGACAAATTACACCTATTGTCTTTTTCTTTTCTTTTTTTTTCTTTTTTTTTTTTTTTTTTTCGTCATTTTGGTTCCTATGCTTTTAATTAGTTTAATTTTGAGTCTTAATTTTAAATTTTGTGTCAATTTGATTTAATTAATAACTCTGTTAGTATTTTTAATGGAAAATTATTACTGAATTAGTTGAATTTAACTCATTGAGTTGAAAAAGTTTATAATTTTGTCTTAAAAAGCATGACATATATCATTTATGTACATATTTTTCAATAAAAAATACTAACAATTGTAGGGAGTGTTTGATGCAGCTGTTAAAATAGATTATAGATTATAATTTTAATCAGAAATTATTAATCTGTTTAGTGCAGCTGCTAGATTATAAATTTAAATTGCTAAGTAGTATTTAGTAAATAAGCTATGAAATAACTTTTTGATGTGTAAATGTCATTTTTACACCTATTAATTGTTAATTGATGCCTACAATAAAAACTGATGATCAGAAGTAGAGAGTGCGCAATTTTTCAGAATCAATTTTTTTGAGTTAAAATAAATTATTAGAATCAGAAACTCTTTAAAATAAGTTTAACTAAATAGTCTAAAATAATTTTTTCAAAACTAAAATCTATAAATTGGTTAAAATAATCCATAACAAGCAACCCAGTAAGTAATTAGATTAAATTGAGAAAAATCATAAATTTAAAATCAAAATTGAGTTAATTAAAATCATAAGAATCACAATAAAAATCAAAATCAAAATACAAGAATTATCAATGTAATTTACTACTCTTAAAAATTTTATGAGACAACTTTCCTTTATTTCAAATGACTTGCCTAATGTCAAAGTTATTTTGGTCAGCTACATATGATTGAGAGAGAACTTAATTAAATAAAATTATAATAACAGAAGTGATTGAAATCCCCTCCAATCACTATCTCCACCACCCCACATATAAATGGGGGTTGGTAATTGGAAAAGAAGAAAAGAAAAAAAAAATTAGCCAATCATAGAAAGAGAAGGCCGTGGGGTGACCCTTGTGAGGGTTCAAGTCACTTTCCTTATAATAATGAATGGGTATCTTAATGAATGTCTAAATCTGCATCTTTTATTGAAGCCAAGGGCTTAGCGTGTTGGTATGGGAGCCTGTCCAAGACTCAGGTCTTCATCTCTCCACTGTTGAATTGACATACTCTCAATTATATGGTCAATATCGTAAAAAAATAATTTTAATGTGTAATAATTTTTTTTTTAATTTGATATAATAATAAATTTACATACTTATTTTATAGTCATTCACTATGCAATACAGAGGATCAATTGGTGAAATTCTCAATCACCATCTCTGATATGCCACTTGAGTCGTTCACTCTAAAAGTTGTCTCCAATTACAAACAACTTACATGAATGAGAATTAACCGTTTATTTTGACGTAAATATATTTTATTTATTTTTTATTATTTAGTTAAATAAAAAGTAAATTTATAGAAAATATTTTTATATCATTTTTTAAAAAATGACTTATTTTTAAAAAATTCATAAATTAATTTTTACAAAATTAATTCTCACTCACTATCTTGGGATGTAGGTTGATTTTTTGATTTTTTAACTTTTTGACTATTTTAGCTTAGGGCTAAAAAGTCTAGTTTAAGATAGATTGGATGTGATGTTTTGTCTTATTTGGCTGAAAAATTCATTTTGTTTTTTTTTTTTTTTGACTAAAATAGTCAAAAAGCCCGGATTTTTTTCTTCCTAAACGAACCCTTATCATTTTTAAATAAATATATTAACTCACTAAAAGTCATAAATAACACTTTATTGAATCAAAATTTCTCTTTTAGATAATAAAATATTTTTGTTTCAAGTGTCAACCAAATACTGAAACACAAAAACAAAAACAAAAATATTTTCCTATGTAAAATCTATTTTCAAAAAAAAATTTTTTTTTTTTGTAAAATATTTTACATTAAAATAACGGAACCTAAGTGAAAATGTAGCAGACTATTCACCAAATTTAGCATTGAATTGAGCCACTGGTTAATTGGCAAGAGCGGAGAAAGAATGATTTAGAGAGAGAGAGAGAGAGAAAGAAACCTGTTGCCAAGCTGGGCATGGAGATCAATAACCATCTTCTCTTCATAGTCTGATAAGAGACCCCTCTTCAAGTCTGGCCTAAGATAGTTTGTCCATCTCAGCCTGCAACTCTTACCACACCTTAACAATCCTGCAATCACACCCGCCATAACCATTTACTCATTTCTCTTTCTTTTTTCTTTTTTTTTTTTTCTTTTTTTTTAAGCACTAAAGCCTGTAATGTTGTGAATCATTACAAAATTTTTATAGTTTATCTTGTGGGCAGCTTTTCTAGCATATACCTTCTGTATAATGATTGTTTTATTGACTACCTTTCCTGCCCAATAATTTATCGAGAAAATACGGTATATATTAGGATAATAAGTGTCTGATTTTCCCGATAAAATCATATGGAAATTATATGTACTCTGAGTTAGTCAGAATAAAATCTCAAATTCTTTCGTTTACGAGAAAAAAAAAATAAAAATATACACATCTCAATCAATAGGTTGGTAGGAGAAATTGGAATAAAGGGTGGGGTGGGGGAGACCTGAGAGTTTAGGGACAGCTCTCCAACAGCATTGGCCATTGGAGAGGATGAAGTTAATGAGCTTCTTGTCCTCTTCAGCTGTCCACGGTCCCTTCTTCAGCCCTACTTTGTCACAGCATGGTTGTCTCCCCATCTTCTTCACTATAGTACTCTCTCAAACAACTATCAACAAATTAACCCAATTAAGCTCAATGAATACATACATATATACATATATATATATAGAGAGAGAGAGAGAGAGAGAGAGGGAGTAGGAAGAGAGAACTGGGTAGACTACACACCACCAACTTCTTCATTATATACAAATCAAACCCCCTCTACAAGGACACGCTACGCCTTATTATTAATGTTTTTTTTAAGGATCTACAAGGACACGTACGCCTTGTTATTAATTTTTTTTAAGGATTTAAGTTTGACATAACTTAAATAATATAAAAAATTAAAAAGTTATTATGCTATTTAAGTCATATTATTTTATTTAAATCACATTACCTCTCTAACACATCACATCAAACCCAACCCAAACCCAACCCATATAAGCCAATAAGTCAAAAAATGTACTTTTTTAGAACATTCTAAACCAAAATGTCCCTGAGTTATATATTTATAGAATACAGTGATCCCGTTTGGAAATTTGATTATTTTAATTAGGTTTTGTTTAGTTAGGATTTTTTGAATTAAAAAGGCACAAAAAAATAAATTAAATTAAATAAGTCAATAGATAAAATGTCACATTCAAATTATAATTATTATATTTTCTCTCACAAAAATAAAAAAATTAAAAAATCAACTCAAACGAACTTTTTAATCTCAAACTAAAAAAATTTCAACTCAAGAAAGTTAACTAAAAAAAGTTCTAATCAAACGACAACTTAGTTTTTTTTTTTTTTTTACTATTTAAACCTAACAAAAGTTGTGTTTTGAGTGATAGTTGTCTACTTTAATCTATTTTATCTTTATTGGCTACTTTAACCAAAAAAATCTACCAACCCAACTATCTAAACACTCTCAATATATTTTAATATATTTTTATTAAAATTAATACATTTTTTAATTTTATATATTTTTAGCTGTATATCAACAATGATATACCAAGCACGATCGCACTCTTAAAATTTTAAAAAAATATTTTATATTATTTTAAAAAATTAAAATAATTTAAAATTATAAGAATTATATAGTAAACATACTTTTACATCCTAATAATGATAGGGAAATTATGTTGGACCATTGAGCACTTTGTTAGCATTTGTTTTTTTTTTTTTTTTTTTTTTCATTTGAATGCACACGCGTTATACAAATTGAAGCGCGTCCACATACGTGCGATTGCCAAAAATCAGAAAGCGCCACCTCATCCACCCCCACGCCCCTACTTGAATTTGAAGCATGAGAGAGAATTGAGATCAGATTAGATTTGGACCCACCAACCTCACACCTCAGCAGCATGGACAAAAAATAAAAGTAAAAGTAAAAGTAAAACACACCCCAAAATTCATTAAAAAAAAATCATTTAAAATACATATACAGTATTAGCATATTATAAATAATTATATTCAAAACACAAGAATACAATTTGACTCTAAGATGTTGTCCCACTGGCATATTGAAGTTGAATTTTCCAATTGATGGGACCATAATTAAGATACATGAGCTGTCTTTAGTCTAGATAGCGGACTCCACAATGCCATTAGTCTATTTTGCCCAATTACATTGTTTATTTTAATGATTTAATTTGTTTATTTTTTATAATTATTTTCTTCATCCAAATTATTTATAAATTTAATAATTATAATTATATAATTTATTATTAAATAAATTAATAATAAGTATCATTTTAAAATATATTACAATATATATATATATATAATAAAATTATAGAAAAAATTGTTAAAAAATTCAATCTAAAGAGGGTATAAGACATTAGGTTTAGTGAATATTTTTTATTTGTGAGAAATTCACCATTTGTTCAATAGTTTGTTGCGAAGTCCTTTTATTATTATAAACACCTCATTTTGACCAGTCCTAAGATTTGGACATTTTCTTTTAATTACTCGATGATGAAAATAAGAATGTGTCTCACAAAATTCTCAATAAGAAAGATGGAATTTGAGCTTTATTCCCGAATCCCAAGCCTACTTTGGCCAAGTGTTTGAGTCTTATCTAACAGTCGTACAACCACCTGTTGTCCACTGTAATCTACCACCTATTGACTTATGTCCCCCATCTTGGAACCATGTCTATCTCATCCATGATATGTGGGACGTCTTTTAGCACCCATCTGTGTTGTCTCGTTTGCATTCTTCGACTCCCGCTTTGAAGAATATTCTCTTTCACTTTATATCTTCAAATGAAATCTGCAAACTTTTTAAATGTAATTTTCACAATCTGATCGTACAAATGTGTTTGGAATGTTCCAAATAGTTGGAAAACACTATTGGATTGGTGTGATTGGACTCTGAATGAGTTAGCTTTAGCCAAAATAGATTGGACAGTCTAGATACACGGTTGTACCTCAACCCATGGCACACGAAACAATTCCTCTTTAAATTTTGTGCAATGACATCAGGTGACGTCAGCGGCTCACGGTGGCTTGGCGGCTTGGCTTGGCTTGGCTTGGTTGTTGATGGCTTGGAAAAAAAAATGATTAAACTTGTGGGTTAGGAGATTCGAACCCTTGCACTATTATTTGAAAAGAAACACTGAACCACTTTGCCATAACAGAAGCTTTATGTTGTATTTCTCAAGTTATATCTTTTAACTTGACTTTTCCCCCATCGCACCCGTAACCTACTTGGTCGCGGCTACGACTAGGCTAACTGTGGCCGCAACCATACCGACCATGCCTGCGAGTATAAAATAGTGTGCTCGGATTTTTGTTGTGGGGCACTCCACTATCCCATTTTTTGACCTACTTCTGCACCAAATGCATGTATACTCAGCCTCCATTGCCCAGTGTTTGATCTATTGAAGATAATGCTCTATTTTGGTGCTCCATTAGCTCTATTATCTTCCCTAATGCTCCATTAATCTTCCACTTTGTCTTCTACCATTACTTCACTTGCATTGCCTATATAGGGAGGGCTTAAGTCTTGAGAAAGAAGAGATGAATTTGAGAGATAGAGAGAGGATAAGTTGATTGAGGCTAGCAAGGAAAAAAAGAGAGTTGAAGCTTTGATCAAAGAGTTGCCAAATTTGAGAGAAAAATACAAAGTGAGCCATAACTTCCATCTTCCAATTCATACATTGATATATCCTCATTGAAACCAAGTCCTAAGGCTTTGATAAAAGAGAGAGTAGTCCTTGCCAAGTTTAAGAACCGAACGATCATTTCCTACAGTTGTCGGAAGCCACCGTTGTAGCTAAAATTCCAAGCTTTCGAATTGAGGATTGGGAACCTAATTTACAACCTTGAGGGTGTTCAAAAGAAAGTTTGGAAATCAAGAAGTTCATCCTTTCTTGAAAAGGTGAATTTGCAATTTCTTTCATTTTTCTTGTACTTTCTATCTTATATTCGATTTCTTGCTTTAATTTCATATTATTCATGTTGTAATCTAACTAGAAGTAGTTAGTTGAGCCACCTACATATTCCCTGTTAGTTTTTTTCTTGGTGTTGCAACAAAATAGGTTTTGCTAGGCTTAATTGGGTAGCTAGTTAACTTCTTTTGGAAGAAATAAAGTAGTCTTCCGATGTTGAGCATACCAATTCCAGGTGGTCTCCAAGGCACATAAAGCTTCTATTTTGTTTCCATTTGAGAGTTTTGTGAGGTTTTTTTATTTTGTTGTAATATTTTCCTCCTCCCTCTCTCATTTGGTTTGTAATTATTTATTTAAAATGTTATAATAATTCTCCGCCCGCTTCTTTCTGTCCCATTCTTTTACTTGCTTTCCTTTGTAAATATGCATCATATTTAGTTTTAACTCATGTTGATGCTTTGTTTCCATGTTTCATGCATCTTGATTCGGTTAACTTTGCATTTGTAGATTTATTCAATTCATATGTGTGATTATGTACGCTACCTCATGTTTTGGAGATGATTCACATGTCATATGTTAGAAGCCGAATCTTTAGTTACATTTCATGTGCGAATTGCATTAGGATTTTGTATGTAAGATCATACATATTTCATTAACTTTATTTTGTAACTGTTCGTGGGACGTCGATAAATATGTAAGTTTTTATACTTTAGCATCTCGCTTGTGTGTTTTCTTACTATGTTTAAGCATCCTACCATGTAGCAACTTGCTTATTTGATATAACTGTATGAATGCCAGTGGATGGAAGTTGTGTCGCTTAATTTGGAATGATGTTGATTTTTTATGTTTGTAAGCTCAATTTCTTTAGGTTGTACATCTTCAAAACTCTTTCAAAACACATTAAATCAAATTGTTCCAAAATGAATGACATAGTCTATACTTGTATGCTTCACACAATAAATTGTAGGATTTATTTAAATAACCGAAATATTAATATATAAAGTTAATAAAACTCATATCATAGTTTAGTAAAGGTTGATCTTTGATCGGGTGAGCGAGGGTGCTCAATTAATGACCTTTCCCTCTTATACCAAAGGTTCCGAGCCAAGCATCTTTGATTATGATGAACAGTGGCATTGGCAAGAGTCACGGATTTCTTAATTTTTTCAAAATATTAGGTGGCGACTCTAAGATCTGGTGATGTAATCCATTTCTAGCAAAGATTTTTTAATAAAATTGATTTTCTATAAAAGTTTCCAAATGTGGACTCTCATCTATGTTTCACATTGCATTTGTGAGACTAGATCAAAGAGGTCGAGGCTCCGAACTATTTAATGCGCGCGGGTACCCCCTAGGCATGTTATAGTTTTTTGTGACTCTGTTGGGAATTTTATGAAACCTTGACTCGAATTCCATGATATGACTTTTATTTTCACTTATATGTTCATTGCATTGCATGCATTTGTGCACTTAAAGTCCCTGTGTTGCCCAGATACTGGTGGGAGCACATGTAAGCTTTTTGTGACACTATACCTATCTTCACCTTACTTTTGTGATCTTGTGTTAATAACCTTTCAAGATATGTCAAAAAGGTAGCTCTGCTATCTAAGGTTCTTGAATTTCGAAGAGAGGTTATATTGACTTCCAACTTCCTGGGATCTTCACTGGTTATTATCCAAAAGACTCTTTTATAACGTCACTTTGACTTCAACCTCTAGAGTAGAGCTGACCTTATACATATAGTGAGCCATAGTACCTTGCAAAATTAGGACAGGATGCTCTTCCATTTCTAGGATGTATGATACCGCTTGTTTGAATAGTGAAACCCTAGATCATTTCAAAGCTAGGATAAGATAACTCTACCCTCCATAATGATGCTTGTTCTCTTTCTTACTATGTGCTATGTGAAATGTATAGGATCTATATAGGGATTCTTTGAGTTAGATAAGTGGTTCAGGCATTTCAGTTTGTGGGATTAAGTTCAATTTTTTAACATGATTTAGCAGTAATTAGTTAGGCCAACATGCTGTTGAAATTTTGATGGAGGTTCCATTTTATTTTTGCAAGGTAGTGTGGCGCCATAGCTTTAAAACGGTCTAACATCCCCCAGGTTCTGTGGACTCGCATTGGTAGACTCTATAAGACTACTAATTTGGTTCAAGGACGGTCAATGTTAGTTTCTTTGCCATCAGTTACAAGAAGAAGAAAAGCAAAAGCGTCATCAACTGTCTAGTGTACCCCTTCTTCACCAGCTAGATCATCCCCACTTAATTTACCAAAATCAGTGATGGCTTAGGTTCTAGAAAATGTAGTGGACATGTTGGCCCTTCAATGAAGCATGGATGCTATTGCCAATATAGTTGCCACTCATGGTGATACTCTTACTGAATTGCGATGCCCATCTAGGGCATTTGCTACTTAACCACCTCCGATGGTTCATCCAATCCCACCTTTACCAACTAAAGAATTTCTTGAACCTAACTTACCAGAAGACCTGAGGGTTCTTGCGCAATCATTGGGAGGACCTTTTTCCCTTTCATAACCAATGGGAGGGCTCTTTCCTCTGGAAACGAATGAATTCGATCCGACTATGCTAAAACTAGCCAAGTTGGAGAAAATATTTAAAAGGTCGCAGAGAATTAACTCTATCCCAGACATCAAAGATGGGTATATTGAAACGGCTGTCAAGTTGCCTTAACAATTCAAAATGCCACAGATTGATAGATTCGATGGATCGGTTAACCTTATGGTACATATTCGCTTATTCTCTGATGTTCTAAAGCCTATGGGTTTGACTCATCCACAAAAGCTATCTCTATTGTGACGAACTCTGTCAAGAATGGCTGCTATTTGGTATGCTAAGCTAGAAGACTCGATGAAACAGAGTTAGGAAGAATTGACTAAGGCTTTCATCACCTAATATGCATACAACACTCAAATTGAAATGACCACCCGAGAGTTAGAAGCAACTCGACAATAACCAAAAGAAGGTTTTGTAGCCTTCATTACCAGTTGGAGGGCCAAGGCGGCAATGATGAGTAACAGACCATCAAAGAAAGATCAAATCTGTATGATAGTAAAAAATCTGCATGGAAAAAATATTGCAGAAAATGATCATCTTTACACATTTCACTTTCAAAGAGTTGCATGAAATGGGGGTTCAGATAGAGGACGCTATTAAGTAGGAAATTATAGTGGATGACAAAGAGCTTATACAGAAGGCCTTTGGCCTCAAATCCAAACACTACCACCAGTAGTAGCATGGCTCAAAAACCTTCTAAAGATTAACTCTGTCACTACCACCACTGCCAAAATAGTCGATCCCTTTACCAACGCTAGTCCACAAACAACAAACTCAGCCCAAACCTCAACCAAAACCTTCAACTTGCTCCATATGTCCTTTACCAAAGTAATGAAGATCTTGATAGAAAGAGAGTATCTCAAACCTCTTAACCCACGACCTCTTCTAGATCCTCTTCCAGCCAAATATGACCTTGCCAAATACCGTGTCTTCTACCAATAGCCTGGACATGATACTGACCGTTGTTTTCATCTTCATCATGAGATTCAAGATCTCATTAACAACAAAGTCATAGCTCCTCACAACCCAATGTCACTACCAACCCATTGCTACCCTACGACAAAGCCTCACCACCCCCTCGTCTTAACTTTATCCTTACACTACCGCCCACTTTTAACCCCAGCATCTGTATTACATCCTTTCATATACCTAAACCTGAGGTACACATTCCTGAGAGCACTAATCTATGCATGATGGACGCACCTCCAACCCAACCAAAACCTAAAAGCCCTATGGTGGTAGTGTTAAAGGAAATTACCAAAGTACCCGTGATTGAGGCTAAGAAGTTACCAAAGGAAGAATATGATCTTGGCAAGTATATTGTACCCATTGGTTAACTGAAGCCTGAGGTTGCTCTTCCTGACTTATTTTGTATCAATGTTGTTAGAGAAGATGTACTTGAACAGGGGTTAGATGACTTGGCAAACCTGGAGAAGGACTTGGCCAATTTCCAATTCTTAGAAGAATTAGACCTTGGGAATTTACAGATAAGATGATTGGATCCAAGAAATTTTGATGCCAGTCATGGTTGGTCAAGTAGTGGTGAAGTTTTTGATGGGAAAACCGAGAGAAAAATGGATGAACCAAAAATCAATACCGAAAAAACTAAAGATAATAGCAAAGGAAAGGGTTCTAGAGAGAAAAGAAAAGAACCAGAAAGCCAAATAGAGTATAATGTAGAGATGATTCAAGTAGAGCCTGATAATTTCCTTTTAGTCAACGAAGGTAAATGGTGGGATGATAATGACCTGCAGCTCACCCACACT
This sequence comes from Camellia japonica, assembly GCA_030407325.1. Classification (NCBI taxonomy): domain Eukaryota; kingdom Viridiplantae; phylum Streptophyta; class Magnoliopsida; order Ericales; family Theaceae; genus Camellia; species Camellia japonica. Next base: position 92,247,556 of record JAPPVO010000002.1, read on the forward strand.
GATGATTAATGGATAAGCAATGTGTCGGATGAGACTTGGTACTTAAAAGAAATTGATCATTTGACTAGGAGTGGACGCTACTTCATGCCTCCACACCTAGACCAATGAGAGTCTTTGAGTAAAGACAAAGAAGCTAAGAAAGAGAAAAAGAAAGGAAAAAACAAGGAGAGTCTTTTACGCATTGCTTATGCGATAAGGCTAAAGCCGACAAATTTCACACCCACTACTCAGTTGATCAGGGCTTATGATAATACTAGTCAGAAGGTTATGAGGACAATCAAAGTGCAAATAACAATGGGTCTATCTAAGCACGAGGCTGAATTTCATGTCATGGATGTCCCCGCAACATTCATCTTGTTATTGGGAAGGCTCTGGCTCTGGCTCCATCAGATGAAGACTGTGTCATCCACGATGCATCAACTGGTAAAATACCTGTATGACGGAGAAATTGCCATTTTCTTCAGAAATTCATCCATTCATCCTCTCCTAGAAGTCACAAAGCCACTGTTAGAAATACAACACGAAAAAGATGATGTGTTTCTCTCAGACTTTACATTGGTAGAGGCCCAGCTAGTTCAAACAATCATGGCAAAAGACAAAGGTGTGTATGTCAGTGCCTAATCAATCTATTTCATGAGTAAACTGGGTCACATTCTTAGGGTGGGATTGGGAAAAGTGGTAGGAAAGGTATTGCCACAGCCAATGAAGTACCCATAACCCGCATACATACGGAATAAAGTATACACCTATAGCATATGGCTGGAAAAGAAAAAGTGAACAGATCAAGGAGAGGATCAAGTCAAAAAGAATCAGGTGATAGTTTGAGTTGGTCTATAGGCCAATTCGTGGAACCTTAAATGGGGCTTTATCCGAGAAGGAGAGGATTTTTGTTTCTATGGGTTTCTTGAGCCATAGATTGACCAAGAGGAAAAGAAGAGATATCTTGGGGTTGAAATCTTCTTCAATTATCAGCTCTTTGATAATGACGAGGAACGGGCAGATTCTAGAATCGACATCAGTCAAGACAGTGATGTTAATTTTGAAAGCAGTACAGAGGATGTCCTAGGTCTAACACTGGCTAATTTGCTGAAAAAGTTTGATACTAGTGTTGAACCATTGAACTTGGGGGAGATGACTATTTCTTCGATCGGGAAAGGACCACCTGTTAATTGCTCAAGCTTCATCGTGGATTCAGTGATGGCTCGCTAGCAAATTGGCATATTGAAAAAAGTTTTATTGAGAGTTCTGAATTGGTTAGTGAGTCTGAGTCCGATGGGCTTGTGGGGTTGGAGTTAGATTCAAGTTTGTCTAAGATGTTAGAGTTTTCTTTTGCTTTTCCTTTTTGTTTTGAGTCTGTTGTAACTATTGAGCCCGAGGTTCTGAATAAAGATGTTGTGATTTCTGCTTACTCCTCTGTGCCTATAGTTATAGCCTTGACCAAAATTTTCAGAATTTTGATAAAAAAGAAGAAAACATTCCTTAGGCTTGAAAAATTTAATCAACTTGAGGAAGAAATATGTGCTAAGCCATCAATCGATGAAATTGTTTCCGTTAATGTGGGTACTGAGAAAGATCCTCGCTTAGTCCAAATTAGTACCACTTTATCTTCGGAGAAAGCAAGCAATTAGTGGCTTTATTAAAAGAATTCAAAGATGTTTTTGCATGGTCCTATAAAGATATGCTTGGAATCGATCCTGAGATTGTACAACATAGGATCCCTCTTAAACCTGAGGCCCGACCTGTCAAACAGAAGCTTTACAGAATTCGTCTGAATTGGGCATTGAAAAATCAAAGAAGAGGTGACTAAACAAACCAATGCCAGGTTCTTGCTTGTATCAAAGTATCCAACTTGGTTAGCCAACATTGTGGCAATTTCGAAGAAAGGTGGCAGAATTAGGATTTGTGTTAACTTCCGGGATTTGAACAAGGCTAGTCTAAATGATGACTTTCTATTGCCGCCAATCGATGAATTGTTAGACTTCATTGCAGGGCATGCCTTATTGTCATTCATGGATGGTTTTTTGGGGTATAACCAGATCCTTATGGCTCAAGAGGACAGCGAAAAGACTGCATTTACTATACTATGGGGGACATATTGTTACAAAGTTATGCCATTACGTTTGCAGAATGCCGATGCCACTTATTAGAGAGTTGCTACCACACTGTTGCATGATATGATTCACAAAGAAGTTGAGGAGTATATAGACGACATGATTGTCAAGTCTAGAGATCGGGAAGGCCATTATACTGCATTGAAGAAATTCTTTGAGAGAATCAGGGAATATAGGTTGAGGCTGAATCCACAGAAAATCGCATTTGGGGTAACTACGGGCAAAATGTTAGGATTTATGATCACACAGCGGAGAATTGAAGTTGATCCATCTAAAATTAAGGTCGTCTTAGAAATGCCACCACCAATGACTAAAAAGGAGATGTGGGGCTTCCTAGGAAAAATGCAATTCATAAGGAGGTTTATTTCTAAATTAACCTTGACTTGTAAACCACTATTTGGTGTTTTAAAGAAAGGAAAAGAGTCCAAATGGGATGATCAATGTTAATTCGTCTTCGAGCAAGTTAAGCAGTCTATTTAGAATCCACTTGTGTTATCGCCTTTTGAGCCAGAAAAATCGCTAATTCTGTATTTATCAGTGACTGAATCAACCGTGGGATGTATACTTGTGCAAGAGTCAGATGAGAAAGTGGAGAAGGCCATCTACTACTTAAGTAAGAAGATGCTTGAATATGAGATCCGCTATACTCCGTTGGAAAAGGCTTACTTACATTTGGTTTGGGTCACCAGGAAGTTGAGACATTACTTGTTAGCTCACTCCGTAATCCTGGTTTCAAGATTAGATCCCATCAAATATCTCTTTAAGAAACCAACACTTACCGGTAGGCTAGCTCATTGGTTGTTTTTGCTTTCTGACTTCGACCTTAAGTATGTCATTCGCAAATCTGTTAAAGGAAGGGATGTGGCAGAATTGTTGGTTGATCACCCGATTGAAGTAGAAGAATATATAGAGTATTCATTCCCAGATGAGGAAGTCATGTCGATGGAAGACGACATTTGGAAGTTGTACTTTGATGAAGCATCTAATCAATTTAGCTATGGGATAAGCATGTTGCTCATAGCACTAGATGATTCTCATATCCCTTTAGCTTTCAAACTCCGATTCAAGGTATCCAATAACCAAACAAAGTATGAGGCATGCATTGTTAGACTGAATGCAGCCCTAGAACTAGAGGTAATATGGTTAGATGTGATTGGGGTGTAACATCTTGAAAATATTACAATAAGATCATCCCATGATAGATATAAATTAATAACAGATGATTGAATGTAATGTTCTTCCATTCATAAGGTTTCATCTCTTTAGAAAAGTGTAACACATGCAATAATACATTCACAAGTTCTAACCCTGAATCTATAGCATGTGTCATCAGTACAAGATATTAAATAAGAGTAAATAGATATGGTAATATCCTATTGGCTACAACTTTCCAAGATGGTGCTTGATTACAACAAAAGTGAGTTTAAACTCAATACAAATAAAGCCCTAAGCTTGTACAAAATAAATACAACAATAACAAAAACAAAAGCTCTTGGCTCCCAGTCCTCCCAAGCTATTGCCTTGGTGAAGGCATATTATCAGCATCTGAAAATGATTTTCCACATAGGGTGAGCCAAAGCCCAATAAAGATACTCCAACACAGTGTATGAATTTTAACAGAGTTATAAGGTGAATGCATATGCAATGCCTGTGTCAAAACATTTTGTATCACTTTCCAAAACCATGCTATGCCAAGTTTATGTCATATTTCATGCAATCAATTCTTTTTCAATATAAAACAAGGCAGTGGATACAACAATAGGAATCTCTAGGACGTGTCTGCAAGTAGGCTACAAGCACTACCAATTTGTCATTTTTACCAGTATTAATCAGAGGCTCGACACCTAATCGTGTAGGTTTCTGGACTTTCACCAAGGACACACAGGCCAACATAATACCACAACTACACTCATACCCAAATTCACCAAGGTATTCACCTAGTTTTCTCAAAACAACAACAATTTCAATGTGTTTAATATGTTACGATGCTCAATGCAAATGGATGAGAAAATAGTTTCAATTCACCGAATTCTCATGCAATTTCTACAACAATCATAGTTATTTTCCACCGATAGCCCAAAACAGATATCTCTAAACAGATAATTACTTTTCAACACAGATATACTTTCTAATATTTCCGAGTATGAGTAATAATTCATATCCAACTCCACCACCATTATCAGTATTGTTCCAATTCCATAAAACTAACATCAATTCCATATTCTCTCTACAAAAATCAAATTTTTACAATTTAGGGCAACATTCCCCCCTTTTTTAAAATCAATTTCCATGGATAAAATCCACCATTTAGCATAACCCAACCATATTTACAAAGCCACAATCATATACAAGAGCCCATTAGGGAAAACCCCTCTTTTGATTTCAAAACCAAACCCTATATTTTATCCAAAAATTTCCAAATCACTATCTTGTTGAGAAAAGCAAATAACTAAGTTAAAAATCATAAAAATTGTCAAAGTAATCCCTATCTCAAAGACAAAAACCAAGAAGAATAAGAGTTGAAACTTGACGAAGCCGAAAATGAACTTTGCTCCGATCAAAACGAAGCTCTAGGTGAGCTTTATGTTTTTAACAAAGGAACTAAGGTGGAGAAATTGGTGGATCAAGGTGTATTTGGGCCAAATATTCAAGAACTAGAAAGAGAGGAAAGAGATCTGAGAATTTTGGAGTGTTTAGAGAGAGATGTGAAAAAGTGATCCAAAAAGGTGACTTTACAGACTGATATACGCGTAGACCGCTCGAGCGTAGGAATGGTTGCTCGAGCGACCAGACTCAACAAGTGAGACTGCTAGGGCAAACAAAGTGACCGCTTGAGCGAAGAACACCACCCTCTAGTACTTTTGTAAGCCTGCAAAAGTACTGAGAGTTCTAAAAGACTGCTTAAGCGCAAAAATGACCACTCGAGCCAAGACTGCTCGAGCGCAAGAAGTACCGTTCGAGGTAAAACACCATCCTCCTAGTACTTTTGTAGACTTGCAAAAGTACTGAGAGTTCATAAGGACCGCTCGAGCGACAAAAAGACTGCTCGAGCGAAGATGCCAAAATCTGGGCAGAATTTATTTTGAAAAACAAGCTACCCACTTATTCCAAACACAACAATGATACTTCAATAGCCAAACTCAATGAAGTACAAGATGAATAAGGACATGAACAACCAAATACAACAAGGAATCCTAGATCCAAAATAATAAACGGGTTGGGTTTAAACCAGGGTCGCTATAACCTGCCTCCCTTAAGGAATTTCGTCTTTGAAATTTTAAAATCAATACACTAACCACAACATTTAAATCAACCAAACAATGATCCAACCATTCTAGTAACCATGACCTATCCATTGGTCATCCAATCTCATAGCAACAATGAATAAGGTTTTTAACATTGAATATATAATTCATTTTTTTTTTCCCAAAGCATGTGCAATGTTTACATTTAACCAACATAACAGAATTTTCAATACAAATTTCAAACATCAACAAAAAGGTCCAGATACTTCTCACGGACTTTCACCTTATGTTCCCAAGTTGCCTCCTCAACCCTGTGGTGTCGCCACAACACCTTGCCAATGGAATTGTCTTGTCTAGCAAGACTTGGTCCCCGTGTATTTAAGACTCTAACTTATCTCTCATCGTATGAGGCATCCTCGTCTACCTCCAACTCGGTCCAATCCAACACATGTGATGGATCCGACTCATACTTCTGAAGCATACAGATATGGAATACGTCATGAACCTTGGAAAGTTGTGGCGATAGGGCCAAACGATAAGCTACCTCTCCAATACGCTCTAGGATCTCAAAAGGCCCAATGAATCTAGGAGACAACTTCTCACTTTTTCCAAATCTCATCAAGTCTCGCCTAGGTGATATTTTCAAGAAGACGTGATCTCCCACCTCAAATGATAACGGTCTCCTCCTACAGTCGGCATAACTCTTCTGACAGCTTTGTGCCAAAATTAACCTCTTACAGATAAGTGCAACCTTCTCTATCGTTTCTTGAACTACCTCAAAACCTAACATAGGTGCGTCACCCACCTCGGCCTAACACACAGGAGATCTATACTCAACATAAGTTAATTAACATCAAATTAATAATATAGTATAAGACGTTTAATATTGGTAAAAGTGAATATGAGTCTTCCTTGTTGTTAATTAAGATGACTTATGCCAAAAATTTCATGTTTGACTGAGGAGTTCTCTAATGTCTTGTACGTAAGAGTAGTGATGTTGAAAGAAATGTTACAAAGGAGGTTGTAACTTGTTATGTACAACATCAATATTGGAAATTAATGAATCATGTACTTGTTGATGGCCATCTTAGTTACTTTTTTATCTTATATTACTATCACTTTTTCATTCTCTTTTACTTATCATCACAAGCTATTCATATCACTACAATAAATTACACATTTGCTGACCCCTTTTGTCGACAAAAAAACTTTTGGTAGCAAAAAAATGACATTTGCTGACCAAAAAAAAAAAATCGTAGCTAAAAGTTGATACTATTACCGACTAAAAATATTTTGCTGCCAAAAAGTGATTTTTGGCGACCAATTTAAAATTTTAGTCGCCAAAAATATAGGCAGGAGGGTAAAAATTGGGCGGGAGCAGTGTAATCTTTTTGCGACTAATATAATTTCGTCATAGATATCAAAATGGCAGGTTCAGACAATGGCCGACCAACATGTTTCTAGGGGATAACTCAACTAATTCAAACCCTTATATTAAAATTAAAAAAAAAAAAAAAAAACATGCCTCTTCACACCTCAGTCGAATTCGATCACACCTTAGTTGTGCCAATCACCTCGCCTCACCATTAATGTTGCCGTCTCAACTGTCAGCGCCGCCGTCCGTCTTTGCCATTTCTAAGTCATCTTCACCTAGTACCATCATCTACATATTTTTTTTCAAACCTTCTGTCTCTCTCTATTTATATCTCTCTGTCTCACTTTTTCTCTTTGATTTCTCTTACTCCTATTTCTCAAACTCTTCTTGTTCTACAATGTCTCACCCACCAGGGCCCTCACCATTGCAATTTTTCAAAGCATCTTCAACTCTCCCTAAAAATAATTTGAGATATAAATCCTCTCTCTCACTCTCACTCACTCAGCCTCTGTTTGTCTCTCTTTCTCACTCTCAATGTTTCTGTTGATGTTTGCTGATGGGATATATCGATAATAGGATTTCAATATGTTGTTTGTGAAGTCCCCCAATTTGTGATATTCCCTTGGAGTGTTTTATTTCTTCTCTTTCTTTAAGTATCCCCTTTTATATTGGGAAATATACCTAATGAGAATCAACAACTTGGCTAAGCTTTTGTAATTTATTTGTGAAATACAAGCAGATTTGGGGAAAATATTGAACAAATTTTCTTGGTTGGTTGACAATTCACTATTTGGTAGAAGGGAAAATAAGGGATCTATACTCAACCAACTAATCAATGATACAAAAGGAAAACTCATAAGCATATATAACACAATAGTAGATTTACTTCATTTTAATTGTTTGTGTATTACCCTCTAAATCCTTGTATGCAAAATACTTTTTAGATACATAATGTATGCTTGATAATCATGTAATGTGGACAATTTTTCTCCATTAACCTTAACAACTAGCTAGTGTTTCTTTCCTTATCATAAACTGAGTGAAGGGACGTTGGAGACGATGAGTGGGGATGGGAGGGTCAGTAAAATATCCCTTTTTTTTTTTTATGAATATAGTACAAGACAAGACTACTAATTAGTGATTGGTAGCTAGACTATAATCGAAACAAGGTCCCATTTGAAGAGAAATCAAATTTTCTCATATCTCCTCTTCAGTTAGTTGTGAATAGGCATCCAAAGCACTTTTTAGTTGATATATCACCTTTCATCCCACATATCTCAATGATAACGACGAGAACACTATCAAATACTAAGTGTGAGATTCAACTAGATTGTATTACTCAAGTAATAAGTTGATTTGGTGGGAGGAAGGGAGGTTCAAGAAATTGGAGAGGAAGATACGGTGAGCTATTCCCCTAATAGTTCTTTAGTCTATATGGAAACTTCAAAAAAAGTGTGTGTTGAAGGGTGTGAATCCTAATCCTTGCGAGCTTTGTGAGACTATCAAAACTAGAATTCGGCTTTCGCTCGAGTCCTCAACTAATGAGCTGCATTTTTCTGTTTCTGATTTTTGTCTTGAATATTAGGCAGATTAAAGTTTGTATTGGTGGAGGTTGATTGTTATTTGGTCATTGTAGGTGTGAGTTGAGCCTCCTACTCTCAGTGTTAGGGGCTAGCTGTATCAGTTTTAATCTCTCCAACATTGTAGTGGGTGGCCCTTGGAAGTGCACATGATTGGTATTACTTTGGGTGCCAACATAGTCGGGATGCATTGCATAGACAATGATACTTTTCCCATGGCTTTGTTTTGTTCCTTCTTTTTCTAATAAAATTCATTTCTTTGCTGATTAAAAAAAGAAGTAACAAGTTGACTAGATTTTTTAGACAATGAGAAAAAAAAAAAAAAAAAAAAAACCCCGCTGTTTTATATATACAAATATATCTACACAAAACCTCCCAAATTCATTGCATGAATTTGAATGAAGCATAGTACATCTCTTAGTTTTGAATTATATATTGTTTACATTTAAATGTGTAGCATACATTACTAATCAATATGATTCTTAATTCTATATTTAAGCTTTGAAGTTGTATGTCATTAGTTCTCATGATTGGCCCCTTCCAAACCTTAATTTACCATTAACTTTGACGACATAACTACTAGCTTCAAATATCAATCTCTTTTGGTGTCAATTCATTTAAAAACACCCAACATTTTCACTTCAAAAAATGAAAGTGGAAAGTGGATGTATCGTCGGTTGTGCCCTCAGCCATTTGAAGTATTTTATGGATAATTGAAGTCATTCACTTGAAGACACAAAAGGTATGCATACCTCCCTGACGAAGAAAACTTGAATAAAATTAAAAAAAAAACAATAAGGCTAAAGACAAACAAAGATCAAAGAGAATTACTTGTCCTAATATTGCTTTAAAATAATAGAAATGGGATAACCTTTTTTTATTATTATTTTAATAGAAATAGGATAATCTTTTATTTTTATTAGTTATGGTTGGGTTAGTTACTCGATTCAGTTGGATCTTTGCAATATCCAAAATGAAACTCATAAATTGCATTTTTCTTAATTGGGTCCTAATAGAACAATTTTTTATTATGATATTAAACTTTTGTAGCAGTGTAGTGACGAAACTTGGGTGATGGTTTGGGGATTGGACTCTATCGCTGTAGGTCAATTGTATGCCCGGTTTGTAAAGATCCCCTCTAAGTAGGTGTGGTTCGTTGAGGGTGGGATGTACCAAGGAAATCGTGAAGGCTGTGTATTGATTGATGGTCATTGGATTTGATACATTATCTGATTGATGATACTTATATATTATAGGGATTTTAAAAAATGACATTGTCCAAAGTTATGAAATTTTTGAATGCTAAAGAATCATCTGATAATGTTCAGTCTGGAAACTCCGGAGGATTATGTTGAATGTTCATAAATTAAGGTTTAGCAAAATAACAGGCAATGAAATTTACATAGTGAAATGTTAACCCTTTCTTTTTTCTCTTTTTTCTTTTTATCTTACCCTTTATTTAGGGAGTTCAATTTTTATTTTTTTTTTATTTTTTAAATAGTGCTTGACAAACTCTAAACATCACACTTTTTTAAATTATGAGCAATCAATTTGTTGACCATTTAGTCTTTTCTTTTGGTCCCATATCCAGTTAGTGTTGCTTGAGGACTCGTGTCCAACCGGAGAGTTTGGTTGCTTGGAGCAATGCCTAGGTGTCTATTCACTGTATGCAACACAACACAAGACTAGTTTTCTCCTTGTAAATGATTACTTTGAATTCAGTTTGCTTAGATGACCACGCCAAGAACTACACACAAAAAATAATATTTAGGAATTCAATCATGTAGTTCATGATAATAATGATAGCTGTGCTAGTAACATAGAAGATTTTTATGGAATGAGACATAGAATTGGACTATTTAAACTGTATTGGGGTATTCAATCATGCACCTCATGATAATAATGACAGCTGTGTTTCAATTTCTTCATTTATTGAATTTGTAATGAGAAATGTAGGCTTTGAGGATAAGCTTCAGTGTCCATGTATCGATTGTTTGAACGAAAAAATACATACAATCTACGTTGTCAGGATTCATTTGATTCAAAGAGGGATATCTCTTTCTTACAAGACTTGGGTGCACCATTGGGAACTTGTTCTCGTGGGTCAACCTCTCATACCGAATGAAGGTCAGCATGATATATATAGTGAAATTGTAGGGGAAGATCGAGATGACAAGGATGATTTGCCCACTATGTTAGAAAATGTTTGCAAGGGTTTTGCAATGGATGATGAAGGGGACAAATTACTTGCTAGATTTGAGAGTGTGGATGAGTGAAACTTTGATAAGTTATTTGAAGATGCTCAACGTAAATTATACCCAAACTGCACAAGGTTCATTGTGTTGTCATTTGTTATTAAGATGCTTCACATTAAGGTCTACAACAAGTAGAGCAATAACTCATTTGATATGGTTATGGAAGTTTTCAAGGACACTCTACCCGAGTGTGATGAGACTATTCCATGGACCTTATATGCCACCAAAAAATTCTTATATGACTTGGTAGACTACATTCTCATTCATGCGTGTAGGTATGACTGTGCACTATTTTGGAAGAAGAATGCAAATCTTGATAATTGCCCCAAGTGTAAAGAGCCTAGATACAAGTTGGACAATGGAAAGGGTAAGAAGATCCCTCATAAGATATTGAGGTACTTTCCGTTGACGCCGATATTGAAAAGATTGTCTAAGAAAACCACTACAGATATGAGATGGCACAAGAAGAGACGTGTGGATGATGGAATATTGAGGCATCCAGCTAATGTTGAGGCATGGAAAGACTTTGATTGACAACATCCTATGTTCGCCATGGATCCACGAAATGTAAGGCTAGGGCTCGCCACCGATGGTTTCAATCCATTTGGAGATATGAGCATATCATACAATATGTAGCTCGTTATCCTAATGCCTTACAACCTCCCACTGTGGAAGTGTATGAAAGAGTCTTTCTCCATGATGTCATTTCTTATTCCTAGACGATTGGCACCTAGAAGAGATATCAATGTTTACTTACAGCCATTAATTAATGAGTTGAAGGAGTTATGGGGGGATGGGGTGCAAACTTATGATACCAAAAATGAACAATAATTTAGAATGCATATTGCAGTGATGTGGACCATCAACAACTTCCCTGCATATGCTAACATGTCCAGGTGGACTACCAAAGGTTATTTGGCTTGTTCCACTTGTAACGAGGACGCATCATCACAAAGGTTAACAAGTAAGATAGGGTACATGGGAGCTCATCATTACTTGCCCGAGAACCACAAATGGCAAAGGAGCAAGTTGTTTAATGGACAAAGTGAGGTCAGGTGCAAACCTTTGGAGTTATCAGGAGAGCAAATATTGTACCAAATTAAGACTGGGACATACAAGCCATGTGGAAAACATCCAAATAACAAGAAAAGACAAAGGGACAAAAATCCAGTGTTGAATTAGACAAAGAGAAGCATTATGTTTGAGTTGCCTTATTGGAAGACACTTAAGCTTCGACACAACCTTGATGTAATGCACATAGAGAAGAACGTTTATGACAATTGATAGAGATATTATTAAATATGGATCGAAAGAACAAGGACAAAAAAAACATGGATTGATTTGGCAAATTTAAAAATTTGGAAGGAGTTACACCTACAGAGGCATGGAGATGGGTTGTTTGTGAAGCCTCTAGCGGTGTACATATTATCCACGAAAGAAAGACAAGGCTTTTATGCTTTTTTGAAAGCAATCAAGTATCCTTATAGTTATGTAGCAAACATCTTCAATTGCGTGAATGCTGACAGTGGCAAAATCTCAAGCCTGAAAGTCATGATTGTCATGTGCTTGTACAACGACTACTTCTGGTTGGGATGCGTAGGTATCTTAACAGTGAAATTAGTATGAATCTTTTTGAGTTAGGAAATTTCTTCCAACAATTGTATTCAAAGACGTTGAAGGTGACAAATTTAGAGAAGCTAGAGGATCAAATCATACTTGTACTTTGTAAGCTTGAGAAGATTTTTCCTCCAACTTTCTTTGATGTCATGGTTCATTTGGTTGTTCATTTGCCGCGCAAGGCTATACTTGGAGGCCAGTGCAATATCGATGGATGTATCCAATTGAGCGGTAATTAATTATGTTCTTACTATATCATGGTCATTAACCTTTAATGCTAGTCCATATTGTTGTATAGTATGGAAATAATAAAACTTGTGCCTCTTATAGGCTACTTGGAATTCTAAAAGGATTTGTTGCCAATAAAGCTCATCCTAAAGGTTCAATTGCAAAGGCACACATTTCCAAAGAGTGTACAACTTTTTGCTCGATGTATCTTGATGGAATTGAAACAGTGTTTAATCAAGAAGAAAGGAATGATAACAGTGGTGACCATGGCTCAAGGTTAGCCATCTTCTCTCAAAATGTTCGTCCATTTGGTCTAATTAGTAGGGCACCAGATGTGTCTGTCAACGAACGAGAGATGGCTCATTGGTTTGTCTTGACTGTAGGATAAATTTGAGATTGGGGATAATTACGAGGAGAATTCACTATCCCACCAAGTTGTGGAAAAGAAGTGTTATGTGTTACATAAAGATTGGAAGTACAGAATGAAGAAGAAATGGGAGAAGCTTGTGGATGTGGGAACTAATCCCTATGCTCATCCATACAAAGGAGTCAAATTAGATGATTGGAAGTACTTGATTGACCATATATGGTTAGATCCTAAAAACAAGGTATGTTGTGATTTAATTATAAAATAATAATGTATTATTAACAAGCTTTGTGAAATCTTATACGGCCAATGATCAAATTATGTACCTATAAACAACTATAATCCACATGCAACATGTCTAACCACCTTCAATATTACTTAGTACTCTTGTCATTGTTTAATTATATATGTAACAAACCCTTACCATGTGGATTATGTAGCGTCATTACGATGCCGACAAAGTTAATAGGAGCAAGCTACCCTACAATCACACTAGTGGGTCGCGATATTTTTCGGCGGCGATGAGCATTACGGCGAGATATGTGTCATTTATTTTTTTGAACTTTATCCACACTTATCTAATATGTTATCACATTAATGAAGTTGTCCTTGATCTTGGTGTTTGGCATATCACAGGTGAAGGAAAACAGTAGATTTTTGCCAGATATTTGTGATTTTTACAAGGACACTCATCAGAATAAGAAGACAAAAGAATAGATTCATCCTATATGCTATGATTTACAAGCAAGTATTTCAATCATTTGGACACTCATTTTAACTACTGTGTTTGATTTATATTAACAATATATATATATATATATATATGTTACAATTACATGAGCAATGACGATGGTGCAGGATGAGTCTATCGAGTCTGAAACGCCGATGACACAAGAGGATATATCACGAGTGGTTCTTGGAAAGAAGAAGGGATACTTAAGAGGCTTTAGGGTCGAACCAATGCCCTCATCCTGTGATTCTGGGTTCAATGCGGCATCACAAGCACGTGAGGAGCAATTCAAAAGGCTGACATCCGAGTTGGAGATATTGCGTATGGAGCAGCAGAGAAACTGTATGGAGCAACAAAAAAAGAAAGAAGAGCAACAAATAAAAGAGGTAGAATGCAAGACAACGTGAGGAGATATATAAGTAAATTTTTAGACTTCAGAGTATGTTGGTGCAAGTTATGGAAAATCTCAATCCACCAAAGTCCCTACCATAGCTTGTCATGGCAATGGGCATGTGTGTTAAACCAGATTGCATTATATTTATGTTCAAAGTAAAGGCAAATAAATGTGTTATGAGAATATTAGAGAAAAAATTGTGAGGCAAAAAAGGGAAAAATAGCCCATTCGGGGGCAAAAATTGGAAAAAGCACTGAAATAGCCTCAATATCGTAATGGTCACCTTGACCTAGATTAACAAACTTGTGATAGCAAGCAATGCGTCGATAGGGCACACGGTTAGATATGTACACCAAAAAAATGTGATAAAAAAAGGCGAAAACGGGCCGTTTGGGGCCAACAATTGGAAACAATCTCGAATCAGCCCCCATATCATAATGGTTACCTCAACCTAGATTAAACAAACTTGTGCGAGCAAGCGGTTCGTCGCTAGGACGCACGGTTGGATATATAGACCAAAAAATGTGATGAGTTGTGTTATTTTGCACAAGTGTGTTGTTTGTTACATTACTAAAAACCTTGTTGTATCATTGCTTAATGGAATTCTATAAACAGATCAAAAGAAATCTATGTAGTCACTTAGAATTGAGTGTTGAAGTTTGATACAAATCAAGGTTTCTAACTTAGACCATAAAAGAATTGTAATATGGGAGATTGTTTACAAAACATTACTACATATATGGTTTATAATTTCCAATATGGCAAGCATACTACAATAGGAGTGCTTTCTTACAATGAAAAGAAAAAAGGAAAGAAAGATGATAGCTCACCACAAAATTTTAAACATAAACTAACAAGCTATATTATGTTACAACTCATATACATACCTTTCCTATTATAGAGTTGTCTGTTCTCTCTAATTAAACCTGTTCTCTCCAATTAAAGCAGTGCACATTGAAAAGTCTATTAAATAACCATTCTAAGAAAGACATAAGATTTTAATGATAATCATGCATATGCCATGCTTTGGCCAATGAAATTCTGGACCATGCAAATACGTGGCAGCAATTGCCTGTCTCGCCAACATTTGGGTATTAGGTTTTTGTACTTTCTTTTTGGCTCATACTAGAATTACTAGACATGATATGTATGTGTGTGTGTGTTGGAAATATGTTACAAGCATATGTGTTGCCCATTTCTTCCTTCCTATGTAAGAATTTATTATTTTGGCTAATCATAATTGGAGAAACACTAGCTTCGAGAAGATCCAGAATCGGGTCAATCACGTTTATTAGAAGTGGACAATAGAGTGGTTATACCAGCCAAAACTCATCTATGATCTTTCATTACAGAAATTCAATTTTTATTGTTATGATTTTAGTTTCATACAATTTGTCTATTATCCATTCTATAGTTGTATGCTCCCTAAAATTGTATGTCTCTGTCCAAATCTTACAAGGATTCTATAGATTGAGTTGAATTGGGTACACTTCAATATAATGCAAGAATTTCTATATAGAAGATCTTGCAATGATTTTATGTTTTTAAATGTTGTAGTTAAATGGTTAACCCACAGCATTAATTGTATGTTCTATTGATGTTCGTATTTTCATCATCATCATGAAAAGTCCCTGAGCTGTGGTGGTTTTTAAAGGTTTGCCTTTTTTAGCTAATTTGTGAAAAGTCCCTGATGTTTGCCTTTTTAAAGGTATTTTCATCATCATCATCTTGTCTTTTCATCGGGTAAAGTTAATTTGTGGAATTCATCATGTAAATTTCATTATTTGCCTTTTTTAACAGACCATTTTCTTTAACTATCAAGTTTGAAACAGCCCCCATATCATATACAAAAAAAAAAAAAAAAAGAGTGATAAACAAGACTGCCTCGAATCAACCCCCATATCATAATGGTCACCTCGGCCTAGATTAAACAAACTTGTGAGAGCAAGCAGCGCGTCGATAGGATGCACGGTTGGATATTTAGACCAAAAAATATGATAAAAAGGTAAAAACAGGCTGGTTGGGGGGAAAATTTGGAAACAGACTCGAAACAACCCCGAGATCAAAACGGTGATCTCGGCCTATATTAAAGAAACTTGTGAGAGCAAGCGACGCGTCAATAGGATGCACGGTTAGATAAATAGATAAAAAAATGTGATAAAAAAGGCGAAAATAGGCCGTTTGGGGGCAACAATTGGAAACAGCCTCAAAACAACCCGGATATCATAACAGTCACCTCGGCCTAAATTAAACAAACTTGTGATAGCAAGTAGCGCGTTGATAGGATGCACGGTTAGATATGTAGACCAAAAAATGTGATAAAAAAGACAAAAACGGGCCGTTTGGGGTCAACAATTGGAAACACTCTCGAATCAGCCCCCATATCATAATGGTCACCTCGGCCTACATGAAATAAAACTTGTGACAGCAAGCGGCATGTCGACAGGATGCACAGTTACATATTTAGACAAAAAAATGTGATAATCCTAACCTTGTATCTTCCACTCCCCTCTCACACTTACCCTCTTCCGAGTAAAAGTTCAATCAAAGTATTTTGAATTCAGAATTAGAAAGCCTATTTTAACTTAGTTTCCATTGTTCAAGCACAGGTCAATATTGGCAAATTGTGGACCAATAGTTAGAATTGTAATGCTTATTAGATATATACATATGTTGTTCTATTTACAAAATGGTATTAATAGTTATTTAATTTGTTCATGTTACCTTTACTTTCCATGGACATTTTTCATTTTTCATTTTTTGTCCAATTTTACAATAAAATGATGTGCAAATATTTTCATAAAAAAATTACCTGACATTATTTCTCTTTTTGTTTGGTACAGATGGATGAACTCGTGTACGAAGCTAAATTATGCAAGACTACTTGGCACTATAAGCATTTTTGGAAGGATTATGAATTTTTGAATAGATGTGTATGGAAAAGATTTGGGTAGAATAGTAGTTATATTTTTTGATAGAGTAGTAGTTTTATTTTTGGATGGGTGTGTATGGAAAATATTTAGGTAGACTACTAGTTATATTTTTTGAAAGATGCGCATGGATAATAATGTAAAACATAATAACAAGTACTTGTTATGTTTTAAATTTTTATGCTTCTTGAATGTGAATTAGATGATTATATAGATTACAAGCAGATTTTTAATTGGAGGAATATATAGTTTGGAATTACTTGTGGATAAAAATTTATAATAATTGCTGACTTTCATTAAACAGTTTAAGATTGGATGATTTATATATTTTGTTGAATGTTCATGATTCAAGTGAATTGTTGGTTTGAATGATTACTGCAAATTACAGATTGTATTAAATGAATTGGATGGATTATTATGAATTATAAGTTTATTTTGTTGGATGTCGGCGACAAAATTTTGATTCTGTTTGTCCTATTTTGGCAACCAAGTGATTAGTTGGGAAAGATAAGTAAGACTTTCACTGACTAAATAAGATAGGTGAGAGGGTACATTTGGCGACTAAATAATTAGTCGTTAAAATTATTAACATTAGCAACCAAAGGATTTGGTCGGTAATAGGTCTATTGGCGACCAAAGTTTTAGTTGCACAAACATGCCTTTTGGCGACTACCATGTTTGGTCATGGAATGTGACAATTAGCAACCAAACTTTTTGGTCGTGGAATGTGATAATTGGCGACCAAATTTTTTGGTCGTGGAATGTGACAATTGGTGATCAAACTTTTTGGTCGTGGAATGTGACAATTGGCAATCAAATTTTCAATCGGGAAAATATAACTTCTCACGACCAAAGTGTTTTACCTACTAAATGGATTAGTCACAGTAACGATATATTTAGTGACCAAACTTTTAGTTGGCAAATCCAACTTTTTCCTGACTAACAAAAGTTTTAGTCGCTAATTACTTTGGCCGATCCTCAATTGACAACCAAAGTAGCGACCAAAAAAAGTAGTCACATATAACTTTTGCTAACTAAAAATGGATTTTTGCCGACCAAATTTTTAGTTGACAAAAGTATAATTTCTTATAGTGTATTTTAAAATAGTTATATTAATGAAAATAGTGACTTCTTATATATATATATATAATCGAAACATAATGTTACAAAAGTTATTTAGCAATCTTAGGATATCAACATATTTATAATTTGTCAACGGTTTCGTTGCTTAATGGGCCCTATTAGTATGTATTAGGCATCATAAATCACGAGATACATGCAAGATACTAAATAATTTTGGAAAAATTATCATTTAGGACGGTTTTTAAAAAAGTATTACACGTTAGTGAAGAAATTTAAGATATTAATTATTAATATTTATAATATTTTTTACTTTTTGCTAAATATTTTTTGCTGACATATAATACTCCCAATAATTTTCCAATTAAAGCATGCCAAAACAACACTAAACACTTAGGAGGCAACAAAAAGTCCTTACCTATAGGTAGGCAGTGCATATATATACTTTTGTGTGGTTAAGGATTTTGGTACAACTTGTAGTAGGCTTTGTAACCCATCTACCAAATCTAGTTTTAGTTTGGCTAAATCCCCATGTATTAACGAACTTAATAAGCAACATTTGACATGTTTCAGCCTAACCTAACCTCAACAAATGACATGCTTGTTAATGTTATACATAGATCTTGTTCTTTTATTGTTGGTGATTGAGAAATTACTATTTTAGTAGGTTATTTTAATTTTTGACTATTTTAGAAGGCTAAAATTTTTGTGTTTGGAAAAATAGTTGGATTTTTTAATAGTTGAATGTAATGTTTGTGAGAGAAAAAGTGAAATGATAATGAATTTGATGTAACATTTTGTTTTATTAACTATTTTAGCCTATTTTTTCTTTTATTTGCAGGGGTGAGTTCAAAAAGTCCTTGGCTAAACAAAGTTTCTTGTTATGAAAAAGGAAGGGGGGGGGGGGGGGGGGGGGGTGTTGTGGATTGTTTATCAAAAACTATTTTTCTTTCAATAGATATCGAAAGATTTTAAATTAGATGATCCATTTTTCAAATGAACTTGTCTTGTAATATGGAAAAGTGTCAGCTTCAGTAACCAGTTCTAGAATTTGGATTCACCAAACCTCATAAAACCATTTAACCTTTGCTGGGTTTAGCAGAGTTTAATGTTAAATAATTTGGGTCAAGAATTTCATGTAAATAGTACTTGCGTATTTTAACAGTATTTAGAGGGGTCAGTCAATATTTTGGAGTGGCGACAGGTTAGGCTGGGCTGGCATGATGGGCCAGCCAACCACTTGACATGGTCATATTGAGCCAACTCAAATAAAACTCAAACCAAGCAACTCTAGAGTAACAAATATTAAATGTAACAATACTATATATATATATATATATGACATTATTGATTAATAAATTTTTATAAATAAAATGAGATTGAATTCAACTTGTCTTCCATCTAATCCCAATTGAAGCTTCTTTTCATTGGCCATTGACACCACATGAGGATATTACGTAGTGTTACAGTGTTGTTCGAAACCAAAAAAAAAAAGTGTAGAACGATGTTGTTAATAATTAATCATCAATATTAATAGGGAAAATTAAGCTTGTCATAGTTGTAGTTTCTCTTTCTTTTGTGTTAATTTGATCTTTATACTTTTAATTACATCAATTATTTCTTTTGAATTTTTATATTACGTCAATTTAGTTTAATTAATAAAAAAATTTAAAAATTAGATTGAAATCAAGAGACAAAATAAAAAAATTAGTTTAATTAATAAAAAAGTTTATATTCATGCACTCTCGTCGAAATGATTAGGGAGTTGGTGCATAATTTAAAGTGGGAAAATTATATTTGCATACCATCACTTATCTCAGTACGAAGCGTCTCATCACCATTTGCTTAGTTGACACAAAACACTAATTAAATATTTTAATTTTATCTCAATACACACAACTAATTTTCAAATAATACTAACATACGCTTATCTTCTCCAACAAACCTTAACCCTAACCACTAATACCGCCGGCCGCCACCCTTGCTTTTCAGGTCGCCACTTCCTCCTCTACCTCTATTCACTTATGTCATAGCCATCTTCCCTTTTGTTGCAGCTCCCCTTTTGCGCTTCCTTATTTTCAATCTTTTAATTTGCATTTGCAATCATCCATTGTTCTCCATTTCCGGCCGCTGTCACTAGTTACAACCAACGCGACCCGCTTTCCCAACCAAAATCACAACCCCTATCTATAACATACCTGGGGGGTACCCATGCACGTTAAACAATTCAGACTTTCGATTTATTCGATCTAGTCTCATGAGTGCAATGTGAAACATAGATGAGAGTCTAGATGTGGCAACTTTTATAGAAATTCATTTTATTGGAAAAAAATCTTTGTCAGAAATGGACTATATTACTAGATCTTAGAGTCGCCACCTAATATTTTGAAAAAATTAAGAAACTCATGACACGTGCCAATGCCACTGTTCATTGTAACTAAACCAAGGATGCTTGGCTCGAAACCTTAGGTATGAGGAGGGGAAGGTCATTAATTGAGCACCCCCACTCACCCAGTCAAAAGATCGACCTTTACTAAGTCATGATATGAATTTTATTTTCTTTATGTTCATATTCTGGTTATTTAATTAATGCTAAAATTATTATGTGAAGCAAACAAATATAGACTGTGTCATTTGCTTTGGAACAATTTGATTACATATATTTCGAAAATGTTTTGAACAGTGCAATCATTAAAATCAATTTTATTCCAAATTAAACAGCACAACATTCACCCACTAGCATGCATAGAGTTATATCAAGTAAGTAAATAGCCGTATGGTATGATATTAAACATAGTAAGAAAAACACATATAAGCTGGATGCTAAAGTACAAAAATTTACATATTTACTGACGTCCCGCAAATATGTACAAAAACAAAGTTAGTAAACAAATGCATGATCTTATATACAAGATCCTAATGCAATTCACTTATGAAATGCAACTAAAAATTTGCCTTCTAGTATATGACACATGAATCATCTCAAGACATAAAGTATCGCACAAAATCACATAATAAACAATTAAACCTACAAATGCAAATTTAGCCGGATCTTAAGGCATAAAACATGGATGCAAATCATGGATGTGATGACAAGCAAAATATATTACATATGTACAGATAGGGAAAACGAATAAAAGAATAGGATAGAAAGAAACGGGAGTGGGGAATTATTACAACGCTTTGAATATTACAAATCCGAATGAGGGGGAGAGAAAAAATATTATAACAAAATATATCCTCACAAACACTCTCTAATTAAGAGAAAAACAATAAAAACAAAAGCTGCAGGGGGCCTCGGAGATTATTGGAGACTGTTCTGCTCGACACCAAGAGGCTGATGGGTTCTATCTAGGAAAAAGTGGCTAGTCAGCCAAAAGATGAGATGGCTGGCTAAGAAAGCCAGGCCAAAAACTCTACTTTGTTCAAACACTAGAAAAACAAACGGAAAATATGCAAGTGACTCAACTAACAACTTCCAGTTATCTCACAACAAGTTTATAACATAAAATTGAAGCCAAAAAAAAAAAAGCAATAAAAGAAAAAAAAAATGTAAGAAAAGTAAAAGAAAATGAAAAGTGTGTAAAATTCACCTTCTAAGGAAGGACTTGATTTTCAAACTTCCTTTTAATCACCCTCAAGCTTAGGGGAGTGTGTTCTCAATTCTTAATTCGAAATTTCAAAATTTAGAATGGTATTTTTGGGTTGTTTAATGAGGTGGGGGTGGGGGGGGTGTTACAACTCTCGATTTTTCTCTTTTTCAAGAAACACTCACTTTCTTTTGATCAAGACTCAAGAATATGGCTCTAATAGAATTTATGGGATGACTTTCATATAAGGAAATATGGAATATCAGTGTATAGATGTGTTTTGATTCAAAGCTTAAACTTCTCTTTTTTTTTTTGTCTATCTCTTTAACTCTCTTAATTCATTCCTTTCTTCCATCCTTTTTTCCTATACATACATTCTGATCCTCTCCATATAGACAATCAGGAAATGCAAAGTCAAGAAGGTGGGAGACAAGGTGGGAGACATTGATGATAGAGTGACAAGGGTGGTTGAAAATGGATGCAACCTTTTGGGAATATCATAATTCTCCTTTTGACAATGGAGGCCAAAAGAAAATCATGGAGGGGAGTGGGTGTGTATCCCGTGCGTGAATCTATGAAGAAACAATTGTAATGGCATGACCCACACGCATTCAACAAGAATTATAAAACTGCCCTGCTTCTAGGCAAATTAGCTGGCCTGCCAATTTATTGGTTGGCCGGCCAAAAAACCTCGGTTGGCTGGCCAATAAAATTGGTCATAGCTGACTATTTTGCACGAAACAGGATTTTTTGACAGAATTATCATCATTTCCTCTGATTTCCACACTGTTCTTTGCTCGATTTCCTCAAAAAAAGTTTCATTTTGCAGTTTAAAAGTAAGCCTCAGAGCACTACAAAAATATTCGAAACAAAGTGCAGAACGAAGGTTTCGAAAGAGAATTTTGAACGAGACTTAAACAGTTCGCCAAAACATACTTAGGGTTGGAAATGAAGCTCAAATTCCATATTTCTTGCTAAGAATTATGCAAGAAATATATTCTGATTTTCATCATCGGGAAATCAAAAGAAAGCGTCTAAGTCTTAGGGCTGGTCAAAAAAGGGCATCTACACTATTGCTGTGATCCACCACCCCTATAGGCTTTTACCATCGTGATGCACCATCTTTACAACCATTATTCTTAACTTGCAGTGAGAAAAAGAAAGAGAGATCTGGGGTTTCGGCCAATAAAAAAGAAAATGAAAGAAAATGAGAAGAAGAGAGAAGATGAGAAGTGCGATGAGGATTTGAGAGGGAGGAGATGGTGTTTGAGAAAGGATGAGAAGGGGCGATTGGCCTGGAAATGGGGCGATGTTGAAGCCAGAGTTGCAACAATGGGTGATGGTCTGTAGTAGTGACTGGTGGTGGTATATTAGTGTGCATTGAGAAATTAGGGTTTAGGATTTTGCCCAAAAGAGTAATTTGATGGAAAGAAAAAGTTGTAATAAAAAAATAAAAAAAGTTTAGGTACTGAGAAAATAAGTGGTATGTAAATAGAATTACCCTTTAAAACCATTTTTCCTTCCATTTTGTCCAATTTTTTAACGAATATTATTAATTGGACTAAGTAGGGTTCATTGTCATAAGAGATTCAAGCGGCCTTTTTACGTGTTATTTGTTGGCTACCTAATGCACAACCCTTTTCCTTTACTTGGGCTTGCAACCGGCGAAGTTATTGACTAGAAAAATGCCAAAGAAGTGGACAAAGAGTATTTTAGTGCTAATCTATAAGAATAAAGGAGATATCTAGATTGCAACAACTATAGAGGAATAAAACTGATATAATGAAAGTGTGGGAGAGAGTGATAGAACGTTGATTACGAGATACAACAGAGGTGTCAGAGAATCAATTTAGATTTATGTTCGATAGGTCAACAATGGAAGCGATCTATCTTTTAAGGAGAGCATAATAGAAAAGTATAGAGAGAAGAAAAGAGACATTTATATGGTTTTATCGATCTTGAGAAAGCTATGAAAGAGTGCCTCGAGATATAATCTGATGGGTGTTAGAGAAAAAAGAGGTGACAAAAGACCACATTGATGTGATTAGGGACATGTATGAAGGTATGGTGACCACTATTAGATTGTCGGCTGGAGAGACATGTTAATTTTAATTACTATGGGGTTGCACCGATGATCAACCTTAAGTCTTTATCTTTTTTCTTTAGTTATGGATGAGTTGACGAGAAATATTTAGGATGGTAGGCCATGGTGTATGCTTTTTGTAGATGATATTGTGTTAGTGAATGAGATTAGAGAAAGAGTTAACTCTAAGTTGGAAACTTGGAGAGAAACACTTGAATTTAAAGGATTTAGGATAAGCAAAACTAAGATAGAGTACATAGAGTGTAATTTTAATAACAGTAACAATGCAAACAGAAGAGAAATGAAGATTGAGAACTAAGAACTACCTATGAACATTTTCATTATTTAGGATCGATTATCGCAACAGCTGGGGAGATTGAAGCAGATGTGGTCCATAGAATTAAGGCGGAGTGACTTAAGTGGAGGAGTGCATTTGAGATACTGTATGATAAATGAGTATCCACTAGACTAAAAGGAAAATTTTATAGAACGGCTATGAGACCAATGATGTTGTATGGAACGGAATGTTGGGTAACTAAGAAACAACATATAGATAAGATAAGTATTGCTAAGATGAGGATATTAAGGTGGATGCATGACAAGACTAAAAAAAAAACAGAGTTAGAAATGAGTATATTAGTGAATGAGTAGAAGTAGCACTGATAGAAGATAAGTTGAGAGAGAATAAATTGAGATAGTTTGGCTATGGACAACAGAGATCAGCAGAGGCAGCGAAGAGATGTGATACAATGATGGTAGATGGGGGTGTTAGGGGAAGGGAAAGATCTAAATTACACTACAACAAAAAGCACCAATGGCGACTAAAAAAATGATTTTCGTCGCTGAAAGTTGCACAAATGGCGACTAAAATGGATTTAGTCACCAAAATTGATGACTTTTGCCGACTAAAGGAGTTTTGTCGCCGAATATAGGGATTTTAGCGACTAAAAGTCAGTTTAGTCACCGAATATAGGGGTTTTAGCGACTACAAAAATTTTAGTAGCTAAAAGGCACGGTTTTTGGCGACTAAAAGCATTTAGTAGCCAAAACTATAGGTTTTGGCGACTAAAAAATACTTTAGTCGCCGAATATAGGTGTTTTACCGACAAACAAATTTTTTGTAGCCAAAAGTAAAGGTTTTTGCCTACTAAAAAACATTTAGTAGCTAAAAGTGGACAATTTGGCGACTAAAACTGAGTTTAGTCGGCAAAAGTGCAGGTTTTGGCGACGAAAAGTAAGTTTAGTCACCGGAAGTAGTTTTTTGGGGCGGAAATTAATGTTTTTAGCGACAACGCAGCATTTAGTAGCCAAAAAGCATAGAATTAGCGACTAAAATTCAGATTTAGTCGCCAAAAGTGCTCTCATATTTTTTTTTAGTAAATACTTTATTTTTTACATAAAATACATTAAATAAAAATAATTATTTATATATATAGTTTTGTATTAATACCGGCGAATATAGTATATAAATAATATATGTTGCATTAATATTCGCGTGAGGTTGTAGTGGCGTAATGGGGAGAGAGTGTTGGTAAAGGTTGAGAATGTTGGGAAGTTGGTGGTCATAGGTTCGAAACTTGGTAGCAGCGGAGGCAAAAAAAAAAATTCTGAAAATGCTTTCAGCGACTAAAGTCAGTGGTCGCCGAAAGCTGGGCTATTGGCGACGAAAGGTTTTGTCGGGAAATGTATAAATAATAAAAAAAAAATTAACTATTGGCGACTAACAGTTTAGTCGCCAAAGGTGTAATTTCCAAAAATGGAATTGACTATTGGTGACAAATTCTTTAGTCGCTGAAGACCTGTCTATTGGCGACTAACAGTTTTTTAGTCGCCAAAGGTATTCGCGACCACGTATTGGCGACAAAACCGGCGACTAAAATATTTAGTCGGGGAAAGTGAAAATTCGACATTTGGCGACTAAAAAAGGACTTTTGGCGACTAAAAATTTAGTCGCCAAAAGTGTATTTTCTTGTAGTGTTAACATGGGTTAGTATAGTAAATAGAGATATGAATTTTCTTAATTTTACTAACCAAATGGCCTTTAATAGAGTTGAGTAGAGAAGAATGATTTATGTAGCTGATCCCATTTAATGGTACTTTTGGTTTGGTTATTATTAGTCGGACTAAATTGACACAATGCAAAAATAATAATAATAATAATAATAATTAATATTAGAAATTTGAAGGTAATTAATCTGAATTTAATTGACAATAGATAGATAAGTTTTTAAGGCAATGTTTGTTTTCAGAAATGAAAGATGGAATTAAACAGTGAGGTGGAGCTTACAAACAACATATTTGTTTTAAAAACTTGCCATGGAATTAACAATTTCCTGGGATTATAAAACTGTACAAAGGAGGGAACTAGCAATCCCATGAGGATTTGCCATGGGATTGGAGGATAGGAGGTGAAATAACCTTATTGCCCTCTATTTTACAAAAATAATAAAGTCACATTTTACAAAATGAGGACTTTTACGTAATTTTATAGATTTAATCTTAATCAACTAATATCATCACACTAGTGCACAAACAAACAAAATTTATCTTACATTTCTAACTCAATACCAACACACTAGTAATCCTTCACTCAATTTTACCGTATTAATAATTTCATCAAATCTAATCCGACAAATGAAGCCTAAAGTACACATATGTGGAAGCTTAAGTAATTTAAAGAGACATAGGGGTTTCTAACAATTAATAAGGGGGAAAAAAATGATCATTGTTAGGGAAATTCTATAATGCACATTCTATATGCCCCTAGCTATGATGTTTGTGATTTTTAATTATGATTTATTGTGGTGTTAGTTA
This sequence comes from Camellia japonica, assembly GCA_030407325.1. Lineage (NCBI taxonomy): Eukaryota > Viridiplantae > Streptophyta > Magnoliopsida > Ericales > Theaceae > Camellia > Camellia japonica. The sequence continues at coordinate 92,273,955 of JAPPVO010000002.1, forward strand.
TGATTTGGTTGTGACTTGATCATACATTATGATGTTAATTACGATTCATTGTGATATTAGTTATAATGACATTATTTTGATTATGATCCAAACAGTCTTTGATTCTAGCTTATGTGGTGTTGAGTTATAACTTATATATATATATATATATATATTGAAGTTATGATTAAAAAGAATTTAGTTATGACTTCTCTAATATTTAACCCACAAATGTAAAAATTTACATATAATTTTGAGGGTGTGCCATCGCATAGCATGACCCGAACTATTATACAATTTTGTATGCGAAAGATCACCAATATACAATCAATAAAATTTATCTACCAACCATACTCCTAGTCAAAATTAAATGGTTTACCAATCAAATATAAAATATTCTCTCTCTCTCTCTCTCTCTCTCTCTCTATATATATATATATATATATATGTTTACGTGTGGGCGGAAGTGTGGGTTGAATTCAGCAGTTCTGTCCGATCTTGATTTTGTTTTGTTCTGTCTTTAAAAATAAAAAAGCCCTTCCTTGTGTCAGTTTAATCTCTTGTAACGTAAATGATTGATTCTATTATAGGCAATTAAAACTTGTTTGATTACCAACCCATTTGTCCTGACCACTCTTACTTACCAAATGCTTAGCCATGGCAAACTACATCCGGTGCCATGACCACCCTCATGCACCCTCCAAACTCCTTTCACATACTGAAATGATATCAAACATTTTGTTTTCTAAAATCAAAAGTGTTTTAGAAGCAATGTAATTGATTTTTTATTTATTTATTTTTATATGGGTTTGATTTCATTATCATTGCGTGGTCCAAGATCGTATTGCACACAGTTGAAAAATAAGAAATATTGGCAATTTATGTAATTTTTGTCTGCATTTGATCAGTCAATATTCGTGTAAGAAGCTTCATACTATTAATTTGTTTATTTTATTAATATTTTTTGTCTTTGGTTATGACAATTACAAGTGCAAGAAGTGGGGTTTGGTTTGCTTTGTCTCAATGCACAACTCACAACTTATCCTATACGTTTGGGGGGGGGGGGGGGGGGTGTTTAAAGAATTTATTTGGTTGCTGACAATTCACAATTCTTTCTTGGCTTTGGGGGGGGGGGGGGGAAGAATTTATTTGGTTGCTGACAATTCTTTCTTTGGTTGCTGACAATTCTTTCTTGGCTTTTTTTCTTTCATTTCTATTTCCATGGGCTTCCAAGTCTTCACGTAGGGTCTTCACTAGGCACAAATAGGGTGTGCATAATACCGCCGAAACCGTCAAAACCGCACCGAACCGTACTGCCAAGGCAAATTCGTTATTATTTGTCAATCGAACCGCCTATTTTTGGGAAGAAAAATGGCAAATTCTAGTAACACTTTTATTAATCCGCCAGTTTTTATTTTTCTTCCAAACCGCACCGACCCGCACCGCTATTAAATCATGTTTTATAAGATTCTAAAAATTCTTTTTTACTTAAGTTTGCTTGTTGTTCTATACCTTAGAATATAGTATTACATTACTGCTCGAAGGGAATTCAAGATGTCAGTAATCCAAAATAAAGTTAGATTCCAATTTACTTATCAATCTTTTTTTTTTCTGGCCATGTTGCAAACTTGCATCAGCTCACTTTTCAATCTAAATATTTTTCAACAGTAAACATTTTCAATATATTGTAAATCCTGAATGATATTAATTTTATGTATTGTATTTGATCATTGTAGCTTCCACAGATGCTTGTAATGAACTGATGGCATAGTCGTTGATATTATCATGTTGTTGCTACACTTGCTGCATCAGAAGAAAGCTTCGCAAGATGCTTAACATCACGGTATCTCTCGTCTCTTTTTTACTCTTTGATTTAAGTTTTGTAATTTGAATTATATTTTTTATAAACCGCCAATCCACCCGAACCGCCAAGGCAAATCCACCATTATTTGCCAACCAAACCGCCGGTTTTTTATAAGGAAAATGACAAATTCTAGTGACACTTTTATCAATCCGCCACCCGCCATACGGTTTCTATTTTTCTCTCAAACCGCACCGACCCGCACCGCGCACACCCCTAGGCACAAAGACTGGACAGTGTTGTTGGATCTTGATGGCTCGACTCTATATTCATATCAATAATTCAAATTGTTCAATATGTAAAGTTCATTGAGTATATTACTTTTATAAAAAATCATGTTAATCGGATATCGATATCCATTTGAACCTATTACATTTGTGCTTGTAATTTATTTTTAAAATTATACTTGCCATTGAAACAAATGCAAACTAATCAAATGGCCATCGATGTCCGATCAATGTGATTTTTTTACGAGGATGATGTGCTCAATGAGTTCTATATATTAACGGTTTAAATTATCGAGATGGCCTCAAATGTGGGCTCACTATGGCCCAACATTACCGTCCAATCCGATTTCGTACCGGAGAGAAGCTATAACCTTTGGATAAATTACATTTACATTTTCTAAGGTTTGGAGAAAATATAGTAAGTACATATTTTTGACATAATTATACTAGTTTTCATTGAAGTTTTAATTTACATAAGAGTTATATCGGGTATGTTTGGTTTGAGTTTTAGAGATGAGTTTTAGAAAAAAAATTTCAAAAAATTGTTTGGTTTGAGATTTTTTTCAAAAAATTTCCAAAATCACTTTCTCTTTCTTACACATCAATCAATCACTTTTTCTCTCTGCTCTCTCCTCTCTCCTCTCTCCTTCTCAATCACTTTTCTCTCACACACATCTACTCAATTACAACAAAATATCAAATCATCCCAAACTCCCAAATTCCAAAACTACTTTCAAAATATACAACCAAACAAACCAAAAAAGTTTCTAAAACAATTCTCCCAAAATTTTTTCAAAAACAACTCTCCCCGAAAACCAACCAAACAAGCCCTTCATCAATAATTTGTTAATTGTATGAAAAAAAAAATAATGTTTGTCATCTCTTTTATATTAAAAAAATAATGTATTTATTTATTTATTTTTGTGCAGCTATTTTAACTTTACTAAAAAAGAGTTCAATATAATTATGTTAAAAGTGTGGAGTAAACTATATTTTCTTAAAATTTTAAGAGAGGTGAATGTAATTTTATCAAATTTTTTTTTTTTTCATTTGTGACCATTTCAAAAATTTGACGTCATCCAAACGCATGGATGATGTGGGAGAATATGCTTAACTCCTGTTTGGATAACTGGGAGTGGATAATTGGGAGTCATATGTGAGAAGCATGTTGTTGAAGATCATTGGTGAGTAAACAAAGTATGTCAATGATTTGTAGTTTGTATGTCGATCTTGGACAAAAATCTAGAGAGGTACAAATTCCAAAGTCCACTGGGCCATGCTAAAGAGTGTTATGAAGTTTATTATACGGGAAGAAGTGCAAAAGCCCATATATTGTGGATGTGTTGGGAAATTTCCTTTGGGCTTTGATTTGGCCATTTGGGAATGTCTTCCAAGAAAGTTATTATAGCGACGACTGTAGGACAAACTTAAATCATGACTTTAAAAAAAGAAAAATGAGTTGGACCCCTCAAAGAGGCACCTCTTTTGACCCTCTCTCTTTTTGATTGGTCAGTTTTTCTTTTTTATTTTTTCTTTTTTCCTTCTCCTTCAATCACCACTCGCCACGTATGTGTGGGGTGGTGGGAATGGTAATTGGAGGGAGTCCCAATTATTTCCCTTAAAAAAAAACATATGATTTTGTCTCGTAAATGAGATGTTCTCTTATTTAGTATCATTTAGCATTAATTTTTGGTTAAAATATATATATATATATATATATAGAAGATAAAATAGGTTAAATAAATTTAAAAAATAAAATATCACATTTAAATCATAATCATTTTTTTCTTATAAAAGTCAAAAAAAAAAAAAAAACCAACTTTTAATTCCAAGTTAAAATAGTCAAAAAGTCAAAAAATTAAGTAAAAAAATCAATTGCCAAACGGCAATTTAAATTTAGGATAAATTATACATATCTCACTTAAAATTTGGAGAAAAAAAATTATGTTTTTAATATAATTGCATTAACATTATTTTTATTATCGTTAAAATAATCGAAACTAATATTAATGGTGGATAAATACTGAAATAAATAAAAATAAATATACATTTTAGTAGAAAAATGATATTAATATCATTTTTTCATTTATACGACTAACACATTATGGACAAAAAAACAAAGAATTAAAGTATTATTTAAATTAAAATCTTAAATAATATTAGTATAGTTATATCAAAAACATGGGACAGACTATATTTTCTTTACAACAGTGATTTAGACCCCCTCAAATTTTAACCCCCACCACCCCCACACACACGTGGCGGGTGGTGATTGGAGGAGAAGAAAAAAAAGAAAAAGAAAAAGAAAAAGTGACCAATCAAAAAAGAAAGGGGGTCAAAAGGGGATGGGGGAAAGGGGGTCCCAATCTTTATTCTTTTCTTTAAACTTTAACCGATGTAAGTATAATTACCCTTGAATTTAAGCAGTTTTCTCTTCTATTATTCCCTTTTTACTAATTGCGAAATGAATAATGCTTGGGACCCCCTTTTGGGGGTCACCCCCTCACCCCCTTTGCCACGTGACGGGTGGTGATTGGAGGAGCAGGAAAAAAAAGAAAAAGAAAAAGTAAATGTAACCAATGAGAGAGAGGGGGGGTCAAAGGGGGTGGGGGAAAAGGGGGATGAATCATTGTTGTTGCGAAATATATATATATATATATATATATATAATATTAAAAAAAAGGGCATTGGGCTTCTCTCCGTGGAGCTCACATAAGTGTCATTTTGATTGATAATTCAAACAGTTTATTTTATAAAATCATCAATATATATCATTCATAAATAATAAAAAAATTATGTTCATCCAATAATGGTAGTTTTTTATTTTATTTTATTATGCTTGTCTTTGAAAAAATATTGAGTTAATTATCTAAAAATCTTATTTACAAATGTTATGATAATTCAAGTTCTATTTAAGATTTTTTGAACCAATAAATCATATTTAATAAAACTGAGAATATTATAAATTTTTTTCAATTTTTAAAACTAAGAACATTACCAATTTGGATAGTAATGCTCCAGATGATTATTTCACTAACTGATAAAAAAAAACAGAGTATGAGATTAAACGTTTTTGCCTTTCTACTTATTGATTTGATTCAACTATCTAATAAAATCAAGAACATTAACAATTTTTTTCAATTTTAAAATTGATAACATTATCAATTTTTTTTATTTATAAAGTTTTTATTTTTTCAGATTTGCACATTAATGTTCTATCATCATATTTTTTTTATAGATACAAAATTTTTAGTTTTGCGCGCAAAAAAAAAATTGCACATAATTTCTTTTTTAGTTTTTTCAATTTGAAAGTTGATGTTTTAAAATTTCGTGAATCAAAATAAATGTCAAATCATCATGTTCTTTTATAAATAATCATAAATAATAAACAATCATTATTTTAAAAGTAATTTTAACTATTAAAAATTTAATAAGACCTAAAAGTCAAAAAAATAAAAAATAAAAAATTATTTCTACACACTTATCTCAGTACTCATTTAATAAAATTTTATTATAATAACAATTATATTGTAAAATAAATTGATCATAATAAGGAATTGTTCGAAATGTTCTAAATAAGTGTACTTTTTGACTTTTTATGAAATATGGGTTGGATTTGAAGTAATGTGGTAGAGAGATAATGTGACTTAAATAAAATGATGTGACGTAAATAAAAAAATAACTTTTTAACTTTTTTAAGAGATGTCAAACCCAGCCTAAGCATCAAAATCTTAACTAACCCATCTTATCTCTCTCTCTCTCTCTCTCTCTCTCTCTCTCTATACCACCAACAACAAACAATCACCACACTACTGTGCTATTGTGCCTGTTTGGTGCAGCTTAAAAGCTGCTTATTTCAGCTTTCAACTTAATTTAAGCTATTTTGATGTGTTTGGTTTAACTTATAGCTTATAGCTTATAACTTTTTGGAAGTCAGAAATCAGCTTATTCTTTTAGTGGGGCAGGAGATGCTTAATTTATAAGTCAGAAATCAGCTTATGTTCATAGTTATAAGTTATAAGTTGTTTAGACATAAACTATAAGCACTTTCCCACAGCTCTACCAAACAGGGCCATTATTACTTTGTATCTCTCAGTTTTGCTCTGTTTTCTCTGCAACTCAAAATTAGAGATATATGTAACTCTCTCTCTCTCTCTCTCTCTCTCTCTCTCTCTCTTTCTCTCTCTCTCTCTTTACAATGGAAGTTGAGGAGAGTTCAATTGAAATTTCTCTAATGGACATAGATGTGTCTCAATCGTTAGAGGACGCTGGACAAATACCTACACAAATTGGAGTTATTTCTTCAATTCTTTGGCTTCTGTCACTACTCTCCACTCAGCTTCACTCTTTCCTGGCTTTCATTCCTCTTCATCGGCTTGGCTGTTCTGTTTCTTAAATCAAGTTTGATTTTCAGGGAGCTTTGCTTTCCAAGGAGCCCTCTTCGGCAAACTAGCGCTAAATTTTTTTTTATTTTTGTCGGAAATCAACTGTGGAAATTATTTATTTTTGTTTGAAAAACAATTTTCGAATAAAAAAAAATAGTTACATTCGGAAATCACGTTTCAAAATTTTAGGAAATTTTCGAAAGACAACAACCGGAAAAACTAGTTCTATTCGAAAAACCAGTACCGGCGAGCTTTGCTTTGCTTTGTTTTTTATGGTCTCTTCTTGTCATTGTCTTCGTCGGCGGCGGTGGTGAGCGAGTAAGCTTGGTCCTTACGCTTCTAGTCCTCTCCTAAGAGGTTCTCTTTCTTCTCTCCAACAACTCCTCCATGGCTATGGAGCTTCAAATTCAGTGAGCCGAGAGACTCCCTCTATATGTTCAATGTGTGTGTGTGAGAGAGAGAGAGAGAGACGGTAAGAGAGACACAGAGATCCATGGCTTGGTTCATCAGAAGCTAACTGCAATTTTTGGTGGGTGTGTTTGGGTGAAAAGTGTGTGTTAAAGGGTTATAATTGAAATATGTGGGGTATAAAATGAGATAAATAATACTTAATCAAATTTATAAGTGTGTTTATTAAGAAATAATGTGCATTAAGCTAAATAAGTGTGTGAAAATAGAATTTTTCCAAAAAAATGTTAGTTAATAGAGTATAAGTTCATAAATTAAGATTTGTGTGTAAATGTCCCAAAAATATATTACAAGTATGTTTTTAAAAATATATTATTTATTTTCTTGGAAACAAATACAATAAAATAAAAAAATTACGATTATCAAGTTGACTTAATTTTTTACATTAGTAATATATAAAGGGAGAGTCTTACAAACTGTATGGTTCAAGCCATCCAAATAAGATCCATGATGAGCCTCACAAGTTTTTCAAAATCTCTTAAATGTAATTTAAAATTGAAAGAAATCTAATCCAAAATACATATATATGGGACGTTTTTTGAATTTATCCTATACACATTTGTCCTACTAGGACATTTGGACGGCTTAGATCTATTCAAATTATAAAATAATGGCTGAGATATATTTTGGAAAAAATATCTTACATGTACATTTTTAATTTTCCCGCTTCTCTCTCTTACTTTTTCCTTTTCTCACATATCCTTCCATGATCCCATGATCCCACCTTCCTCTCTCTTTTCTTTTTATTTTTTTTTTATTTTTTCCCATTTTTATTTTTCTTTCTATCTGTTTATTTTTTTTTATTTTTTCCTTTTTGTTCACTTATTTTTATTCATATTATATGGGAAAGTATACGATCCTAGAATTACGAGTCAGATTTTACTTTGTGTAGTGGAGATTAAATTAATAAATTTTATAGTCCACAAATTAAATGAATTCGAACAATTAATTATTATTTTTAAATATATTGAATACCTGATAGACTTTATAAGTTTAGACCTTATATGAATCTTCAACATCTATATAATAAAGCAGGACGGTTTTTAAATTTATCCTACATACATTTGTCCTACTAGGATATTTTGACGGTTTAGATCTATTCAAATTATAAAACAGCGGCTGAGATATATTTTTCAAAAAATATCCTACATGTACATTTTCAATTTTCCCGCTTCTCTCTCTTACTTTTTTCGTTTCTCACCCATCCTTCCATGATTCTATGATCCCACATTCCTTTCTCTTTCCTTTTTATGTTTTTTTATTTTCTCTCATTTTTATTTTTCTTTCTATTTTTTTTCTCCTTTTTGCTCACTTATTTTTATTCATATTATATGGAAAAGCCTACGATCCCAGAATTAGGAGCCAGATTTTACTTTGTGTAGTAGAGATTAAATTAATGAATTTTATAGTTCACAAATTAAATGAATTTGAAAAATTAATTATTATTTTTAAATATATTGAATACCTGATAGACTTCATAAATTTAGACCTTATATGAATCTTAAACATCTATATAATAAAGTATGACGGTTTTTGAATTTGTCCTATACACATTTGTCCTACTAGAATATTTTGACGGCTCAGATCTATTCAAATTATAAAATAACAGCTGAGATATATTTTTCAAAAAATATCTTACATGTGTATTTTCAATTTTCCCGCTTCTCTCTCTCTTACTTTTTCATTTTCTCAGACATCCTTCCGTGATCGCATGATCTCACTTTTCTCTCTCTTTTCTTTTTATTTTTTTATTTTTTTATTTTTTTATTTTCCTTTGTTTTTATTTTTCTTTCTATTTGTTTATTTTTTCCTTTTTGTTCAATATATTTTACACATATTTCCATAGAATATATATATGCCCGTAATACACTAGGACATTATGGGCATACATACAATTTCATATAATTATATAAGCAAAAGCAATATTATATGTATACCAGTGGAAATTGTATGTATACAAAGCACATCTATCTATCTAACTATATATTATATAAGCAAAAGCAAGTTTTCATGAGAAGTTTTCGTGAGAACTCCAAAATTTTATAATAAATTTGTGACTTTATCAAATTAAAAAACAAATTTAAATAGTGTCGGGATTACAATTATATTCTAATCTTAACATTATTTATACCGTGCCTTCAGGCACGGACATACGCTAGTCTATATAATAAAGAAGGATGGTTTTTGAATTTGTCTTACACACATTTGTTCTACTAAGACATTTGGATGGCTTAGATCTTTTCAAATTACAAAACAACGGCTAAGATATATTTTTCAAAAAATATCCTACATGTACATTTTCTATTTTCCTGCTTCTTTCTCTTACTTTTCCTTTTTCTCACACATTCTTCCATGATCCCATGATTCTACATTCCTCTCTCTTTTCTTTTTCTTTTTTTTATTTTTCTATCTATTAGTTTTTTTTTTTATTTTCTCCTTTTTGTTCACTTATTTTTATTCATATTATATGGAAAAGTCTACGATCTCAGAATTAGGAGCCAGATTTTACTATGTGTAGTGGAGATTAAATTAATAAATTTTATAGTCCACAAATTAAATGAATTTGAACAATTAATTATTATTTTAAATATATTGAATACCTGATAGACTTCATAAATTTAGACCTTATATGAATCTTCAATATTTATATAATAAAGGAGGATGATTTTTGAATTTGTCCTACACACATTTGTCCTACTAGGACATTTGGATGGTTTAGATCTATTCAAATTATAAAACAACAGCTGAGATATATTTTTCAAAAAATATCCTACATGTACATTTTCTATTTTCCCGCTTCTCTCTCTTGCTTTTTCTTTTTCTCACTCATCCTTCCATGATCCCATGATTCCACATTCCTCTCTCTTTTATTTTTATTTTTTTTATTTTCTCCCATTTTTATTTTTCTCTCTATTAGTTTATTTTATTTTTTTATTTTTTTATTTTCTCATTTTTGTTCACTTATTTTTATTTATATTATATGGAAAAGTTTGCGATTCCAGAATTATGAGCCAGATTTTACTGTGCAGTGGAGATTAAATTAATGAATTTTATAGTCCACAAATTAAATGAATTTGAACAATTAATTATTATTTTGAAATATATTGAATACCTGATAGACTTCATAAATTTAGACCTTACATGAATATTCAACATCTATATAATAAATCATGATGGTTTTTGAATTTTTCCTAGACACATTTGTCCTACTAGGACAGTTGGATGGCTTAGATCTATTCAAATTATAAAACAACGGCTGAGATATATTTTTCAAAAAATATCCTACATGTACATTTTCTATTTTCCCTCTTCTCTCTCTTACTTTTTCATTTTCTCACCCATCCTTCCATGATCCCGTGATTCCACCTTCCACTCTCTTCTATTTTTATTTTTATTTTTTTTATTTTCTCCCATTTTTATTTTTCTCTCTATTAGTTTATTTTTTTTATTTTCTCCTTTTTGTTCACTTATTTTTATTCATATTATATGGAAAAGTCTACGATTCCAGAATTAGGAGCCAAATTTTACTGTGTGTAGTGGAGATTAAATTAATAAATTTTATAGTCCACAAATTAAATGAATTTGAACAATTAATTATTATTTTTAAATATATTGAATACCTGATAGACTTTATAAATTTAGATCTTGTATGAATCTTCAACATCTATATAATAACGCATGATGGTTTTTGAATTTGTCCTACACACATTTGTCCTACTAGAACATTTGGATGGCCTAGACCTTTTCAAATTGCAAAATAACGGCTGAGATATATTTTTCAAAAAATATCCTACATATATATTTTCTATTTTCTCGCTTCTTTCTCTTACTTTTTCTTTTTCTCATCCATCCTTCCATGATTCTATGATTCCACCTTCCTCTCTCTTTTCTTTTTATTTTTTTAATTTTCTCTCATTTTTATTTTTCTCTCTATTAGTTTATTTTTTTTATTTTCTCCTTTTTGTTCACTTATTTTTATTCATTTTATATGGAAAAGTTTACGATCCCAGAATTAGGAGCCAGATTTTACTGTGTGTAGTGGAGATTGAATTAAAGAATTTTATAGTCTACAAATTAAATGAATTTGAACAATTAATTATTATTTTTAAATATATTAAATACCTGACAGACTTTATAAATTTAGACCTTATATGAATATATAATAAACAGGATGGTTTTTAAATTTGTCCTACACACATTTGTCCTATTAGGACATTTGGATGGCTTAGATCTATTCAAATTATAAAACAACGGCTGAGATATATTTTCTAAAAAATATCCTGCATGTACATTTTCTATTTTCCGCTTCTCTCTCTTATTTTTTCCTTTTCTCACCCATCCTTCCTTCCATGATCCCACCTTCCTCCCTATTTTCTTTTTATTTTTTTTATTCTCTCCTATTTTTATTTTTCTCTCTATTTGTTTTTTTTTTATTTTCTCCTTTTTGTTCACATATTTTTATTCATATTATATGGAAAAGTCGATGATCCCAGAATTATGAGCCAGATTTGACTGTACGTAATGGAGATTAAATTAATGAATTTTATAATTCACAAATTAAATGAATTCGAACAATTAATTATTATTTTTAAATATATTGAATACCTGATAGATTTCATAAATTTAGACCTTATATGAATTTTCAACATCTATATAATAAAGCAGGAGGGTTTTGAAAATGTGTCAAAATGTCTTAGAAATACATTTTTTTTCAATGGGTTGAGATTAATTCTCAAATTCATTAAGGGTCAAAATTTTCTTTAATTCTCACTTACTCACCTTCTTTTCCCCCCTTTTTGTTCATTCATGCAATCTCTCTCCCCCTCTCTCTCTCTCTCTCTCTCTCTCTCTCTCTCACCTACCTCCCTTCCTCTTTCCTTTTTTTTTTTTTAATTTTCCCCTTCTTATTTTCCTTCATATTTCTTTATTTTTTTATTTTTCTTCCATTTTCTTACTTATTTTATTTACATCGTGCCTTTAAGTACGAGCATGTACTAGCATATGTATATATCAACTCAAAAAATTAGAAGACAAAGGAAAAGTTCAAGTTGAATGAAAAATAGAGGAAAACAAGAATGAGTAATTGATCATGCCAAATATGCCTACGAACCACAGATTTGAATTGGAGGGATTCAGATCCATGTCATAATTAATGATCGTAAAAGTTTTACAGCAATAAATTTGTATTTAAAATTAAAAATGATTAAAATAAAATTTATAATGATGTGATGCTTATGAACTGTTCATTTTGAATTGATCATTTTATCTTCAAAATTATAAAAGATAACAAAATTGAATAGTCCATTTTATTTTTTTATTTTTTGTGGTGTTTTAATTCTCCCTCACTATAAGAGCTGTATGTAAATTGGTAGTTAGCTTTGGGCTTGATGATTATTAGCTTTTTAATTAGTATTGGGCTAGTGGTCTATTTGACGTAATATTTTATATTTGTAATTAATCTTTTATTAATTGATTAAAAAAATAGTAAATTAAATATGTTTTATAATTCGTTGTCCCCCACAAAAAAATGTACAATTAGGATCAGAGAAAATATTATTTTGCCTTCCAAACTATCACTCAAAACTCAATTCAACTCCTATTCTTTTAATAATATCAATTTTACCCTCCCCCCTCCCCCCAAAAAAAAAAAAAAAAAAAACTATTTGTTTCCCATTTTTAATGGCAATACTCCCTTACAGCAGCCCTAAAAATATTAGTGGAACTAAACATTATGCCTATTATAAACACAGGGTAGCTAGGTTTTCTTTTACACTATGTTTGGTTGGAAGAGATTTGGAAAGGAAAATGAAAAATGCAGGTAAAATGTAAATAAAATGTAAATAAAATATATCTATATTTCACCTAATTTCACATACATTTTCTCTTTACATATCCAAATCTCTTCTTAAATCCTCCGACCAAACACAGCGTTGAGGTCACAATCTTTATTTGAAGAGCTGTATAAGTTTTCCAATTCATTAGATTGTTCATATTCATATTTATATTCAATATCAATGTCAACTTCATCATCTGCCACTACATTAACCCCTGTATCCAATTACCCTTGTCTATATAATTACCAACATTCATCCATGCTACATCTTTATCAACATGTTTTTGAAACAATTCATCATCATCTGTTAGTCCATAGTCACTGTCATTAATAAGTTGTTTGCTTTGGCTGTCACTACCATCTGGGTAAGCATCATCAGTATTAACATCTACATCTACAGCTTGGCTTTGTAACTGTTGGCTTTCAACATCTACACGTATAACTTGGCTTTGCAACAGCTGTCTTTGGACATCATTCTTACTGTGTTCAATGTAGACATTAATAACTCTATCTGCATCTAGAATACTTGCTTAATTAAATTCATGCCATTCTCATCTGTTCTAATAAACCTTAATGTTGTATTTAGTTGAGGAATTTAAGAAGAGATTTGGAAAAAGAAAGGGAAAAGGTGTGTGAAACCAAGTGAAATATATATTTATTTTATTCATATTTCACTTACGTTTTCTCTTTCCAAATCTCTCCACCAAATATACCGTAAGTCATTATGTAAATTAACCACATTCAATTTATAATATAAATTGTTATATGGATCACAACCCAATTCTTCACCATATGACCTAATTCTACAAGTGACATCTCATGAGAATGACAAAGTCAAAGTGATTAACCTTTCCACCTTTATAAAATATTTCCTGTGTATTTTTAAACTCATCTCATGGACGGAAAAGATTGATAGAGAAAGGCAACAGTGGAGAGAGGGGTGGACGCTTGCAACATGATAGGGAAGGGGATGGCGTCAACACCAACTAATATGGCGGTAATGACTTGCATAAAGATGGGGTGAGGAAAGAAATTATGTTTAGAAGATTTTAGGATTTGTTGTCACAGATGTAATTTTATGCCAGGATAAAATTGTTATAAATGAATTAAAAATAAGGGGAATTTCAAATCAAGATAAAATTTGAAAAATAATTACAAAATAATAATAAATTTTATTAATATTAATAATTAAAATTATAAACTTTCACATCTATATATAATATTTTTTTCAAATTATAACTGACGTGGATAAGCCCATAAAGGCCATAACCCACCATGAACAACCCAAGCCCATCACTTGGAGCCCAATATATAGCCCAGCTGGTGAAGTCCAGAACAGCTGGAATCCAACGTGGCATAAAGAGCCAATGACATTCAGACATACGGCAGGTAAAGGACAAGCCACATCAGCAGACAAAGATTTGCAAAGTTATTGCCACTGCACATCACCATTAATGCAGCCCATCACAACATTTATTACGACAACACCTCTCCGTCGGAACATCACCCCCTTGCCCTGAACAAGGTAAGCTACAGCATAGACTTTCGGCCAAGATGACAGGTCGGAAGGGACAGGGAAATGATGACCAAAGGATATAAGCAAACGTTGAAGACAAGAAGAAGGTTAAGCTTTTCTATCTCCAATCTCTCTCTACATTCTACTTCTCTTTCTGACTTACTCGTCGGAGGGTTCACTAGGGGACTCCCCGTTCCCCGTTGAACTTGTCTGCAGGTTCATTGGTGGGTTTGATCACTTGGATATTGGTACGAGAAGTGTGGATCAGTCCGACCCGTTCTGCCAGGTACCCGTGGTATATTAACTGCATCATCAGTTGGCGCCGTCTGTGGGAAGTTTTTGCTCCGTGCGCCAGTTGTGCTCATTGTCGCCGGAGACCCTGTCCCAACAACCTTTTCCTACTACCAATCAAAGTGCATGGTCACGACTAGATCCATGGCTTCTCACCATAATACTGCCGATCATCAAACCGACCCTCCCAATCCAAACAATCCACCACAATATTTCATCGAGCTTACCAACAGCATTAACCGCATAGCCGAGCAAAACCAAGCCTTGATAAATGCTTTACTCCAGAGAAACCTTCCTATGTCTCCTTCACCACTTCCAGATATTCCCCCTAACCAAGAACGAGCCCCGAGCCATACTATCCCGCAGCCCTATCCATCCAACTTGGAAGGTTTGCAACGTCCGCCCCCACATATAAATCCACCACCTCCACCCCCGCATCCGTCGATCCTAGCACCAGCCCTTGAAGGGGAAGCCAGTAGTGTCCAGCCCCCGCTGCCCTCCGGTGGTGACAACATCCCTCTCTGGGACGCAGAACTCCGAGCCATGAAGCTCCAACTCCAAGGGGTCATGCAAAACATCCAGCATAAACCCTCTACCACGGCCAACTCACCATTTGTTGCCTCCATCCGAGACAAACCCCTGCCACCCAAGTTCAAGATGCCCACCATTGACTCTTTTGATGGTACGATAGACCCAGTTGACCATCTGAAGACCTACCAAACCCTCATGATCCTCTATGTCTTCCCTGACGAGATCATGTGTCGGGCTTTCCCTGTGACACTGAAGGGATCAGCTCGACTGTGGTTCAGCTAGTTACCAGCAGACTCCGTCTCCACTTTCCAGCATCTCAGTGACTCTTTCCTCAGTCACTTCATTAGAGCCCAGCGCCAATGCCGTCCGGCAACCCAACTCCTCAACATCCGCCAGACCGAGGGGGAGTCCCTGCGCAGTTTTGTTACTCGCTTCAACACCGAAGCCCTGTAGGTGGTGGAAAACGACGATAAGGTCATTCTCACAGCTTTCACAGCCGAACTACGGTCTTCTGACTTCCTCTTCTCCCTCTCCAAAAACCCCCCCACCACCATGGCAGCCTTACTTTCCAAAGCCCAAAAATACATGAACGCCGAAGATTCCCTATCCGCCCGCCAAGACCCTACTGCAAAACACCCGACCCCCCGAGAAAAACGAAAAGACTCAGAGGCCAGACACACCCAGTATAATACCCAAACACCATATTATACCGACCCACCCCCCCGAGCCGACCGGCTGACACCTGCCCGACCGCCCGGTTGGTTCGAGCGGTACACACCCCTTAACTCCCCTATGGAACAAGTCCTTAACCAGATCCAGCGGGACTACCCCCTCAAATGGCCCCAACTGTCAAGAACCCCTTCCAATCGGAAGGACCAATCCAAATACTACCGTTTTCACCAGGACCACGGCCATAATACCGATGAGTGTGTTAACCTCAAGGATTAGGTCGAGACCTTCATACGTTAGGGACGTCTTAGTCGGTTCACGGACACCCGCCCCCAGTAGAGACAAAGGGCAGAGCCCACCAGAAACACCCGCCGGAGTACTCCTCCCAGCAGCTAGCCCAACCAAATCAAGGCCACGATTGTCTTCCACAGTAACCTCGGACACAAGGTAATCCCCCCCACCTGTTGGAGAAATCAGAGTTATTTCCGACGGGCTTGCTTGTGGAGGACCATGCCGCTCGGCTCAGCGGGCAGAACTCAGAAAAATAAGGCAAGGCTCAGACAAAGAGGTTGCCACATTGGACCGACCTTCCAAACAGCCCAGGCAATGGACCGAGCATATTACCTTCACGGACGTTGACTGCACGGGCATTCGTTATCCCCATGACGACCCTCTAGTCATTTCGGCTCTCCTCTCCAACTACAAGGTCAGATGGGTTCTCATAGACAACGGCAGCTCTTCAGACATCATTTTCCTCAATTGCTTCCGCTAGCTCAAGATCGGGGAAGAAAGTCTGTCCCCTCTCCAAACCCCCTTGGTCGGTTTCACCGGCGACCGGGTGACCTCCGTTGGCTCCATTGACCTCCCCATTACAGTTGGCGAACACTCGCGCCAGACCACCAAGTTGCTCACCTTCCTTGTTGTCGACTGCCCCTCTGCCTACAACATCATCCTTGGTCGTACCGCTCTAAATGCTTTCCAAGCTATTACATCAACTTATTACCTAGCCATCAAGTTCCCTACCGATCTTGGGGTCGGGATAGTGAGGGGGGAGCAGACCGTGGCCAGGGAATGTTATGTCACCTCGCTCAAAGAAGTCAAGTTGAAAGAGGCTATGATTATCGAAGGACTCGATGTCAGAGACGAAGATGAGCTGGTTAGGGGGGAACCAGTTGAAGAACTTATTGAAGTCTCCATCGATCCCACCAACCCAGCAAAAACTGCCAAAATCGACAGTCAACTGTCTCCCCAAGCCAAGGCCGACCTTACTGCCCTCCTCACCGAGCACAATGATGTATTTGCCCGGACCCATTCAGACGTGCTGGGTATTGACCCTTCCTTCATAACCCATCGCCTCAGCATTGAACCCTATTTCCGACCTTACCGCCAGAAGCAACGCATCTTTCATCCGGAGTGCAATACTCTTATTACCGCAGAAGTTGATAAGCTCCTTGAGGCCCAATTCATCACAAACGTGGACTACCCCAGGTGGTTATCAAACGTGGTCCTAGTCCGCAAAAACAATGGCAAATGGCGACTCTATGTCGACTACTCCGACCTCAACCGAGCCTGCCCCAAAGATAGCTATCCTCTTCTCCGCATAGACTTGCTGGTCGACGCCACGGCCGGTCACCAAATGCTCAGTTTTATGGATGCTTTCTCTGGGTACAACCAAATTCTGATGCACCCATCTGACCGAGAACACACCTCCTTCATTACCGACCGAGGTACCTACCACTACCGTGTAATGCCATTTGGACTAAAAAATGCTGGGGCCACCTACCAACGGTTGGTCAATGCTGTTTTCCATCATCAGATAGGTCGGAATATGGAAGTATATGTTGACGACATGCTCGTCAAGAGAAAACTCTCTGCTGACCATCTGACCGACCTGCGAGAGACCTTTGCCACTCTACGTAAGTACCAAATGAAGCTCAACCCGGAGAAGTGTGCCTTTAGCGTAGGATCTGGGAAGTTTTTGGGTTTCATGGTCAGTCAGCGCGGCATCGAAGCTAACCCTGAAAAAATCAAGGCCTTGATTGAAATGCAGTCACCCAGAACGGTCAAGGAGGTTCAGAGACTCACTGGCCGAGTAGCCGCCCTCAACCACTTCATTTCCCGCGTGACGAATAAGTGTCTTCCCTTCTTCAAAGTCCTTCGACAAACCTTTGAATGGACGACCAAATCCGAAGAGGCCTTTCAGCAGTTGAAGCAGTGTATGGCCAACCTCCCCTCCTTTCTCAGGCAATCACGGGCGAGCCCCTCTTCCTCTACTTAGCCGTTTCAAGCACCGCAGTCAGTGCAGCTCTTATCAGGGAAGACGGCTCTGTTCAGCGGCCGGTCTACTACATCAGTTGGGCTCTCAGGGGAGCGGAACAAAATTACCCACTGTTAGAAAAATTGTCATTGGCCTTGGTCATCGCCTCCAGACGACTCCGTCCTTACTTCCAAGCATATTCCATAGTGGTTCTCACCGACCAACCTTTGAAGAAGATAATGCAGCAACCAGAGCTCTCTGGCAAACTCATGTAATGGTCAGTTGAACTCAGCCAGTTTGACATCTCCTACCGACCTCGGACGGCAATTAAGGGGCAGGCTGTCGTCGATTTCATCCTGGAGTTCACTAATCCTACCTCAACCACCGCCCCTCCACCACCAACCCCTACCGAGCCAGAAGACCTCATTCCTGGACTCTCAATGTCGACGGATCATCCCGCAAAGAAGGCAGCGGGGCTGGTCTCATCCTCACCGCCCCTGAGGGTGGCTATTTCAAATGTGCTCTCCGTTTCTTGTTCGATGCCAGCAATAACGAGGCCGAATATGAGTCATTGATAGCAGGTCTCCGCCTAGCTAGGGACATTGGTGTCAGCCACATCTGGGTGTTCAACAACTCCCAGCTCATTGTCGGACAAATTACGGGAGAATTCGATGCAAAGGAGGACACAATGCGGGCTTACAGGGATATTGCGCTTCCTCTTGTTCGCCTCTTCAATACTTTTCACATCCAGCACATTCCTCGGGCAGAAAACTCTAAGGCAGATAAGATGGCTCAGTTGGCTTCCGCAGACCAATCCGACCTCAGCCGTGGTGTCCGTCTATAGTACCTAGCCCACCCTACCATTTCCCCTGACCAACAAGAAGTACAGTTCCTCCAGAATGAGCCCATATCTTGGGCATCGGACATCTTCCTATTTTTGACAACGGGGGAACTTCCTGATGACCAACAGCAAGCCGCCAAGGTTAGGGCCCGGTCGTCCAATTACACCATCGTCAGTGGTGTCTTGTACAAACGTGGCTTTTCACGCCCGTATCTACGATGCCTTAACCCGACTCAAGCAACCTATGTGATGCGTGAAATCCATGAGGGTATATGCGGTAATCATTCAGGCGGCAGGTCCCTAACCCACAAAATACTTCGCACTAGCTATTTCTGGCCAACTCTCAACCAAGATGCGACTGACTTCGTCTTCAAATGTGATAAGTGTCAACGCTTTGCCAATACCCCCCATGCTCCTCCTACAGAACTGATCACACTTTGCAGTCCCTATCTGTCACGACCCAAACCCGGCCTTATGGGTTTAGTACCGTAACCGGCCAGTAATCCGAGTTTACTGAAGGCCTGCTTAACAGTAATACAGAAAACAATAGAGTACAGGGCCTGGCGGAAGCCAATACAGTAAGTAAATAGTGTCTAATGAGCTGTGACAGTCTGTATGCCAAAAAGATTTTTCATACATTCATGCAGTCAACAGTACAGTCTATACCAATATTTACAGTCACTCAGTGCATGGACCTAATCCCTTGATAACAGTACAGTAAAGCAGATAACAGTTTATACAAAACAGTGAGGCAGTACAGAAGGGGGAATGCTAAAACACCCCTAAGCCTTAGCATAGCAGGCTCGGAACCTCGCGGTGAGGCATATAGGCTGGCTTGACAAAACTGGAGTAACCCTGACGCCTCTAGCTTTGGTCCGGTGCCTGTACACCTACATATATATATGAGCAGTGAGCTAAAGCCCAGTGAATAACATAATGCGTAAAGAGGTTAAGAATGAAATGTCCTTACAGTAATGAAAACAGTTCATTAAACATTATTTCAGTCTTTCAGTCAGAACAGTTATTCAGTCATATGTGGTACACCCATTAGCTTAACAGTAAACAGTAGGTCTTAACCGAACAGTAATGATGGCCATCAGTCAGTAAACAGTGGTGGTTCCACGGGGGAACCGACAGAGATCTCTGTAACAGTAACAACAAACAGTAGGTGCTAAGGATGCCACAGTATAGTTCAGAAATAGAGGACATACATTCATTCAGTAATCAGTTTCAGTTCAGTAAACAGTTCAGTTCAGTATTCAAAAGGTAGTTATTTTGAACATATCTTTACACAATTGTTACTCACAGAGTTCGGGCTACAGTATGCTAGAGCGTGTCTCCCCAGTCGCCAACCCTACACAGTTCACAGGTTGAACACACACTAAGCTACACAGTTGGGAAATATCATAACTTAATCCCTAATTTGCTTGGGTGTGTTCTACATCTATATCCTCATTAAAATGTCTTAAACTAGGCCTAAGAATGCCTAGAATGGAATGAGGATGCAAAAATACACTTAGAAAATATTTTGCAAAATTTGCTGAAAATAGGAGCCTCGCTCGAGCGAGCCTTCCTTCGCTCGAGCGAGCTTCCAAAATCAAAGACTTCGCTCGAGCGAGAAATCCTTCGCTCGAGCGGTCTGATGAAACAGTAAAAGTACTGGATGTTGCAATTTTACGCTCGAGCCACCAATTCTACGCTTGAGCGTAGCTTCGAACAAAAGTTGGTCGCTCGAGCGAAGAATCCTTCGCTCGAGCGAAGAAGCCAAATTCTGGAATTTCCAGATTTGTCTCCTAAGCTCAAACCAAGCATTCTTTCACTCAAAACTCGACCTCTTGGGCCCAAATTCTGGAAAACACATCTAAATTCAATGTATAACAAGTTTCAAAGCTCAATTTATGAATTCAAGCCCCAAAGGTGAGTCAATTAAAACCATTTTTCAAACCCATTTTCATGAACATGGAGAAATGCAAACATGCATGAATTCAAACCAAATTCAACCTTCAAAGCTTGTCCAAATGGACTCAATTCTTCAAGAACATGTTGATATCATGAACTCAAGCCTAATTATGGACATGCATGTACAATTTTACCATGAATTCAACTCAAAACCCAACAATACCCACATGCATGCAAGAATTTAGTCATAATACAACACTATTGAACCAATTTGTGTCTTAGCTCTATAATTTGCCATGAAGCTAGCAAGAATCAACCTTAAGGACATCAATGAGGGGTTGAAATTCATACCTAAGTCTTCAATTAGGAGAATACAAGCTCAAGTTTGCAATTTAGTCTTCAATTCCACCAATTGACAAACAAAATTCAAGATAAAACACTCTCCTAACCCCCCTCTCTCTCTAAGGTCGGTTGAGGCAAGGAATAGAGCTGGTGAAATGTTTTAATTCAAGTGTGATGAAGCTCAACAATAAGAATAAACTAAGGCCCACTCAATGGCAATTTCGTAAATAAGGCAACTTATATGTTTAGCTTATTTTAATCTAATTTAATCATACCTAATCACATTTTAGATAAATATATCATTAAATCACATAAATTCCACTGATCAAGAAACACTAAACAATTTTCAGTTCGGCTGCCGATAAGGCCTTCAATTTGCAGTTTAAACACAAACATACCAATAGATAATCAATTAATTGAAAAGATAGAAATGCAATACAATAGATATGCTCAGTCGATTCAGTTCCAGTTTTCAATCAGTCCATTCAGTACTTCAGTTGGTTCAATTATCAGTCATAAGCAGTCCAGTTTAGCAGTAATCAGTATGTAATTTAGTAATTTTTCGGTAAACGGTACGGGGGTTGTTACACTATCCGTTCGCCAAATGGGGGATCGACTTAGTGGGCCCACTTTCCACCGGCCGAGGCCAGACCAAGTTCGCGATTGTCGCCTATTTCACCAAGTGGGTAGAGGTAGAACCCCTTGCCACCATCACCGAGCGGAACACAACCAAATTCATCTGGCAGTCGATCGTATGTAGGTTTGGTATCCCTCAAGCCATCGTCTCTAACAACGGCAAATAATTTGACAACGCCAAGTACAGGAAGTTCTGTGCAGACCTCCAGATCCAGCCATGTTTCTCCTTCCCAGGTCATCCCCAAACCAATGGCCAAGTTGAGGTTACTAACCGTTCTCTTCTAAAGATCATCAAAACCAAGCTAGAAGCTGCTAAAGGACTTTGGGCTGAAGAACTACCGAATGTACTCTGGGCCTACCGTACTACCGCCTGGACTCCTACTGGGGAGACCCCCTTTCGCTTAACATATGGCACTGAGGCGGTCATCCCAGTGGAAGTCGGTCTGCCTACCCCAAGGATTTTACACCCTAACCCAGAGCTAACCGAAGAGCTCCGTCGGGCTGATCTTGACCTAATCGAAGAGCTCAAAGAAACCACTGCAGTCCGACTGGCCTCCTACCAAAAAAAAATGAGAACACACTACAACCGCAGAGTCCGACCAAGGGAGTTCGCCGTAAGGGACCTTGTCTTACGCGAAGTAACCCTTGCCACCAAAAATCCGACTGAAGGCAAACTGGCAGCCAAGTGGGAGGGACCTTACGTTGTGAAAGCCCGACCACGACCAGGCACTTACCGACTTCAGGACATGGAAGGTCGAGATCTCCCCTACCCGTGGAACGCCGAGCATATGAAGTGTTACTTCCAATAAACTCCTACTTTTTATTGCTCAGTTATTGTATTTTCTTTTTGACGAATTTACACACATAAACATACTTGTTCTCCCCTGGCATAATGTAAATTTTGATCAACCAGATCACATTTTCCATGACAACAATTTTGTATCTCAGCTATCTGTGTGTTGTCTCAATAACATTTTGGTTGCAGCACTTATTACAAAGCCTCGGCCAGACCGAGCGCCAACAGCCTCAACTAGACTGAGCGCCAAAAGCCTCAACTAGACTGAGCGCCAAAAGCCTCAGCCAGACTGAGCACCAAAAGCCTTAGCCGGCCTGAGCTTGAAAGCCTCAGCCAGACTGAGCACCAAAAGCCTCAGCCAGCCTGAGCTTTGAAAGCCTCGACCATACTGAGCATGAAGCACTCGGCCAGACCAAGCATGACAAGTCTCCGCCAAACTGAACGACACAATTCCAGGTCCAAACTGAGTTACTTGCAACGTCAGTAAATCATAGCTTAGCCCCAACTGAGCACGCATACTTGTGGCATTAGTAGACATACTTAGTTACAATTCCAGGTCCAAGTTTTTAAAACCACTTTGCACTTAGTCAAATCCCAACGACGCTCTTACATGTTTCCTTTACTACTCAAATTATTTTCTTCTCCATCAACTTTTACAAGTCAACCTCTTTCTTTACTAGTCAAGCCTAACTCCAATAAACCACTCTCATCTACTTCAGCAGTGTGGCAAGCACAAACTCATAATTTTATAACATTTTAAATTCCACTCTGCATTGAGGAGTTCTTAACTTTATTCTGCACTGAGTTCTTATTAGAAGTTCAATTTCACTCTACATTAAGGAGCCTTTACCTTTACTCTACATTGAGTTTTTATTACAGATTCACTTCCACTCTATATTGAGGAGTTCTTAAAATTAGTTTTTATCACAACTTTACATCCACTTTGCAGATGCACACAAGCCACCATTCTTATTCATTTCAGATGCACAAGCACAGACAGTCGAATAAAAATACAACTAAAAGCACAGACAGTAACTAAGGGGCAATTTCCCCTTAAAAATAAGGGTTATAATGTGGTTAAATGGTGATGTAGGTAGAATCACCAAAAAATAGTGAACGACACTTGAGCCACAAATTTAATTTTGAAACTTTTGGGGCTAAAAGGACAGCAACAATTTGAAAGACCATAATAAGAGTTTTTTTTTTAAATGGCAAAGACCATATTGCATTTGTCTATCTGTCCACTATCTACCTATTTATTCACGTCACCTATTTGAACACATGTCATTTACTTATTTATTTATATGTTATCTACATACCTACTTTGCCTATTTGTTCATATCATTATCATTATCAATGGTTGACTACCTTCGATGATCGACAATAGCAGAGTAAAAATGGAAAAAAATATCATTCAAACTAATAATTTATCTTTCTCACCACAAAATTTCACTAAGGATTGAACTCTTTTTTAGTCCATGATTTGGATTGGAAAGGTGTTGTTTGGGCTCATGGTGGGGCTTGTCAGATCCACCACAAGTCTCGTTTCAATGATCGTTCATTTTTTATCAAGGTGTTTGCATCATCTATAAAAAGAAATTAGATCAATTTGATATTCGCAAAGTATTCAATTTATGGTATTTGTTACCAACAAAAAAAATATAGTCAATTTTTAAAAATATACTTGTCGTTCATTTATTTTAGAGATAAATGTAATAAATTGAATATGTAATGATTATTGAATTTATTTAATTTTTTTGTTTGAATAATATATATGAAAGACCCAACAAAATGAATGATTTGAATAATTAAAATAAGATCTATAGTAAATTCCATGAACCAAAAGAATACCCTTCATTCAAAGATCCATAACTAAAGGGAAGCTAAGTTCTTTCATTAATTATATTTTTACAACTAAAATAAAATAACCTTTCAATCTAATTTCATACACCCCATCAAAATAAACTTTTTGCTTAAGGACCAATTTGACAACAATCTAAAATGGTTACAAAATTAACTCTTTTTTTTTTTTTTTAAATTATCTTTTACATATTCTTTCATAAAAAATTAAAAAATTAATTAAAATAGTTAATTTTTAAAATAGCCTTAACCTAAATATGGCTTCGTTTGAGAAGAAGGGTTGGGTTGGGTTTAAAGCTATTTTAATCATAAAAAGACAAAATAAATTTTTAAGATAAAATATCACATCCAATGTATAATCATTACATTCTTTCTTTGATAAAAGATTACAAAAGTTAAAAAATCTTTTTCAAACTAAACTTTTTAACCTAAACCTAAAATAACCAAAAAAAATTAAAAAGTCAACCCGCCTTCCAAACCAATCCACATGAGTGAAATATGAAATTCAGAAAGAAAAGCGCCAAGCCAATTTGGATTTCCATGCCACGTGGAAGCCAAGTAGAGAGGTCACGTCCTCCGGAGCTCCTATACTTGACGTCGCATTCTATAATTTCCAGAGTGAAATTATTTTACGGCGGAAATTGCCAGAAAACAGACAATTAAAAAAAAAAAAAAAAGATTCTCAGCCGAGGCGGCGAAGTTTCGTTTCCTGCCCTCACTCTACGTCTTGTTGCTTGCTTTGCTTTGCTTTGCTTTGATTGTTTTCTCAGAAAACTCAATAAAAAATAAAGAAAAAAGAAACTAGGGTTTTCTTGACAACTCCATTTGATTCATCTTAAACTCTTGTTTTCTCCGAGATGGGATTGTGGGATTCCCTCCTCAATTGGCTCCGCAGGTAATTTACTCCATTCTCTTCTAATCTTCCTTTTTTTTTTTTTTTGGGGGGGGGGGGGGGGGGTTTGGTCATTATGATGTAATTCCTCAGATTTTCTTTCTCTTATTTTTCTTGGAAATGTTGTTCATCAACCTGGTCTCACCTTTGTCACAAAAAATGAAGCTTTTAAGCTCAAGAACAGCCTATTTTGAAAGAAGAAATTTTAGTTACTTTTGCATCTGTTTGGTTTCTGGGAAACGACATGGAAACTGAAGGCAAGATTTTGGATTGTTTGGCTCTTTGAAAATGCATAACGAAATTAACCCAATTAAGAACTATACAATTTGGATTGAATAACTAGTTTTTTGGGTTTCAAGAATTTGATAAGTCGAAATGACAGAATTTGTATATTTGTTTTTGCTTCTGGAACTCAACCGCCACTTATCAGAACTTTTGGAGAACAGGTTTTTTTACCTTTTTGATTTTGTATTTTTTTTAAGGAAAATGTCTGTGGTCCCGAATTTTTGTGGCTCGAATGACTCGAATGTGTCAAAACAACGTCGTTTTGGATGTTTCGAGCCATTCAAGGCATGATTTTTCGGGTCACCTAACATTATTTTTTTTTTAATGTTGTTGCAAGGGCAAATTACGGTTTTTATAATTTAGAACTCGTGTTACTTTAATTCTGACTTTTTAATTATGACATATTTAATTCTGAATTTTAAATTTGAAAAATTTATCCATAAGTCCTAGTTTTTGAAACGTTGAACCATTTAGTCCTGGGAATTTTTTTATGCTCCATTTAGTCCCATTTTTACATCAGCATGATGTAAATGATGTAAATGATTTGATGTTTCATTCTATAATTTCAAAATTTATTGAAATCTGATGAACATTAGATATTTTTCATCCTAAATTTTCAAACATTATTGAAATTTGATGAACATTAGATGTTTGAAATCTAATGTTTGTAACATGACTCTGATATTATTAACATTGTATCTGATGTTATTAACATTGTAATGGGACCTTTCAGTCTATAAGAAAATTTGTAGGACTAAATAGTGCATAAGTTATTAATTTGGGATTTATTGGTGCATCCCCCTATTGTTTAAATAAAGATAATTAAAGATACAATTACTCAATTTCACAGACAGTCATCAATTTGATAAAATATAAGCTAATTTGATAAAAATAAATGTCAAAAAAATATTTTTAAAATTTTAAAAATTATTTCTACACACCAAAGATAAAATTATGTAAAATTGATAACTTTTTTACAGATTTATTTATTTATTTATTTTTACCAAATTAATTTTTATTATGTGTTTAGATGTTGATCATGTAATGGTTAATTTTTAGGCTTTTAATGTGTAATTGATATATTTAATATATACAAAATGTTTTTAATTTTGGATTTTGTGATTTAATAGATTTGTTTAATAATGATATCAAAGTTGACGACTTTGATTTAAAAATTCAAAAATATTTTTTTGACATTTTTTTTTATCAAATTAGTTTATATGTTATCAAATTGACGACTTTGCCCTTCACATTGAGTAATTATATCTTCAATTGTTCTTATTTGAAACAAGATTCAAAATTTAGGGTCAAATATGTCACAATTGAAAAGTTAGGGACCAAAATGATACAAATCCTAAACTATAGGAACGGTTAGTGTAATTCGCCTTCGTTGCAAACTGAAGTACTAGTAAATCCTTTTGTTCAACCACCTTTGTTTGGTTCTTTTATTTTCTTTCTTCACCACATATTTTGGTCCACAGAGAGAAGTCCTGATGATCTTCTACAATAGTTTTGGGGATATTGTATCCTTCTACTCTGTTTATAGTTTGACTTTATATAAGTGGGCTGTTTTTATATAAAAGATTGTATTTAGGTGGGTTGTTGTAGACAGGAATCTCAAGTATTAGTATCAAGCTTGATATGCTTTATTTGCACAAGATCACCATTGTAATCAAATATTTTATATAGTGTACTTAAGAAGGAAAGCAATGGGGACATCAGCTCAACGGAAATATGTGTAAGAGCAAATTCCGTAGTTGACATTACCTTGTAATTCGATTTTAGGGCCACTGCAATAATGTATTGAAAAGTTTGGGTAGTGGTTGGGGTAGGGTTTCCATATTTAGCTTGATCAATCTTCACCAACTCTTACTAACATGTAGACTCATGTGCAATAGAACAATAAATTGATCGGGATTAGTTGCTATTTAGCACATCATACCTGTGAAGTTCATTGGAGAGATTGTTTTCGTTCTTATAATAATTCAGGACATAGGTAAAAGGTGGCTTCATAGTTTACATTACTGATCATATTCGTTTAGAGCTTCATCTTGTATCTCCTAGATTTTGACTTCAGGTACATTATGCAAGTAGATAATGTGATGTTGGGTAATGGTCTAGAACAGTCCTGAATCCTGAATGAAGTTTTTAAAGATGAGTGTGCAACGTGAGACGTTTTACACTTCATGAGGCTAGGCATAAGCCTTAAGCCGTCAAGGCGTAAGCATTTCAAATTTCAAATTTTTATATTTCGTAATAAAAAAATTAAAAAATTAAATATAAAAGCGTAAATATTTTTCTTCTTAAGGTGCTGAACAGTTCATTGCATAGAAGGAAGCTTTCCCTCATTGAAAGTAAAATTGACATTCTTAGTTGTAGTGATTATGCTTCTCACTTGAGCATTAACTTTGTGTTTTTTCTTGATTGATCATTTACTTAATTTTTCCTATAAAATATAGTTGCAAAGGAGTTCTTTTTTATTTTTTGCTTTTTACTGTTTTAACCATTTACTAAATTAAGTTTAACAAGAGCCTAAGACAAGCTCTTCATATACGTACTCATATGCTTATGCGCAAAAGGCATACAAGGTGCACCTAAGGCAGTTGAGAGTATAGCCTAAAAATCAAAACCTTGATGCATTTTGCCTTAGTCAAGCCTCAAGGAGAGCCTCAATAATGCCTTTTAACTTTGATGCGGAAGTATATTATAATAAGATTGTAGTAGTGATTGAATGAGCTGGGTTGTGCCTATTCTGATTCAAAATGACGAAAGAACCTGGAGTAGTAGGAGCCCCAAGCCCTTCATGGGCAACCACAACTTTCCCCCAACTCCTGAGTCCACTTGTCCCACCAAACCACTTTCAGGCACAAATAATATACACGGAATTCAAGTGTAACAAGAACATTGATGTTGGTGTAGTAACAATTAAGATTTATGAGATTCTACTAAGTTAATGCTTTTTTAAACTTGTTGGCTAAGTGTTCTATAAAGAAGAAGAGATTGACTTTCTAACAAAATGTCTCATTCTATGATTCCAGAGTTGAAGCTAGTTTTTTCTTTTTTCGATTTATTTTTAAAAAATATTCAATGTTCAATTGTCTTGCTTTGTTTGATGTCCCATTGGACATTGTTGATGTCTCAGTCTCATACATTATTTGTCAGGAGAATTTGCTTTATTAATTCGTCTTTATTTTTTTATACCTTTTGGCTAGGTATTGTATAAAGAAAAAGTAATCAACTTTCCAACAAAATGTCTCGTGTTCAATTGCAAAGTTAAAGCTTATTTTTTTCTTTTTCTATTTTTGTTTGTATAAAATTCTATATTCAATTCATCTTGCTTTGGTAGATGTTCCATTGAACATTATTGATGTTTAACAAGTTCTTGTTTGGAGAATTTGTTTATGGAGCATATCCTCATAAAGAGCATGGTCATGTTAAACATACTTGGTCCATTTACTCATCATAAAAGTTAAAGAATATTCTTGGTCTATTTTTAGTTTTGATAATAATTTATTAAAGGTCTTTTGAGTACTACAACATTTGAGGGTCTAGGTTATAGTTAAAAAGAAAATCAGTGAATAATGATGACTTTAAAAAAGAAATAAGTTGGTAGGTTTATTTAGTTGCCTTCTAGTCACTTTCCTTCTTTGTCTTTCATTTGTTAGAGTAGATGACCTGAAAAAAGTATACTTGAGAATGGGTTTTCAGGTATGTACAGGGTTTGAAATTGTGGAGAGGGGCTGAATAGGCTAAACCCCAAGGAACACTTGCCAATTAAAATTTTAGTTGTATGATTGATGCAAAGGTGGAAGTAGGAGATCAAATGGAGGCTGAAACCTAAAATTACTGATGGGAGATTCAAGGAGTGGAATATGAGCAAGTTATTGCATCATATGTGAAGATGGAGTTTGATTACCTAACTAGGAGATAGAAAGACAACAACACAGAACAAATGGAGGGAATGCAGTGCAATGTTACACATGTAAACAGCCACTTTCAGGCTGGAACAGACGAATGGAGCTTTAACATCTTCTCATTAGAACTGGGGTACATGAGTGGATTTTTTGGCAGTATTTGACATTTACAAATATAGTGCACAAGATTGGAACAAGGCATGCATAGCTTTCTTCAAAAAACTTGGGCGAGTGGTTCATTGTGGTTTAATGGTAATAATGACAATTAAAAAATAACAATATGAATAGGCTGGGTTTGTTGTTACTCGTGAGAGCAAGTGTTACTTTATCAGTTTGGATTTCAAAAAGAATGTGTGGTGATTGGATTTCTACACTTGCTAATTCAGATGTCTAGACGATTATTCTAAGCTGTTCACATAAAAATAGTATGCTGTGTCATCACCAGTAACTTTGCCTATGTGAAGTGGTTTAATTGTTGTTAAGTAGATTTTAAACATGCTATTAAGATCTGCTTGCTTCATATATTTTGGTAGATGAATTTGGATGTGATAAGGGTGGCTTTAGTGTGTTCCTTTGTCTTCCTTTTTACAATTTTGTGAACCATTTCTCCTAAGAATAGATTTGGTTTAAGAAACCTCTTTATCTCCATTGTTTCATTATGTTGCTAAGGCCCTTTGTAGGTTACTTACAAACTAAGAATAGAGCGATTTGGTGAGTTTTGAATGACTAAGAATATAGAGATTTGGTGTTTTGAGACATAGAGGTACTCCATTCATTGATTTAATTTTTTCAGCTTGCAGATTCTCTCCCTTTCCAACTCTATCAATGTCATCTACTGTGTTTATGGTGCTTTAAAGCTGTGTTTAGGTTTAGACATAGAATAAACTAAACAGAGTGAAACCTGTCCATTTTACTTATTTGGCACCCGTCTCTGCTAGATCTTATTTGTTGCCCTTTCTTAACTTGTCATGTTTGGTTTGGATTTGGACCTGCTTTTGTGAGGGATGTGAGAGGGGCTATTTAATGAAGTGGAAGACAGGCTGATAATTTTTGAGTGTCAAATCATTTTCCCTTGCTTCTCATCTCTATGTTTTATGTATGTATATAAGAACTCTATAACGACCTTTTGGATCAAATGAGCAGTTTTCTTATTCATCTAAAAAAACTAGACTATTTTTGGTTTTGCACATATTAACAGCATGACATCCATGTAGGAAGTAATGGTTTACAGGTTTGCATATTCGGAAAGTTGTTTTAAATTCATACAGGACTGTTAAACATTTTTCTTATGTTATACAAATTCATGAATAATGTCACCTGTGAGAATGTGTTCAATTGTTGTCATTCTTCTTCTACATAAATTGCCTGGTGAGTTTGCTTGAATACATTTTTTCATAATTGTTTGAATTCAAGTATGTTATTAAGTATTCGAACTGCATGCTAAATGATATAAAAGGTCATAAGAATGGGTATTTTGAATTATGGAAATAATTTTCTTCTAGATCTTCGCTTTTTTACTTTTCTTTGATGTCCAAACACTAGGAAGGTAAAGTGAGTCATATAGCTAGATTTCGTCAAGAGGAAAAGAACCCACTCCACTTGTGCACTATTCTCTTACTACAGAATAGTTTCTTTATTTCTTTTTGGAAAATTCTCACTTTCTCTCTTCTTCTTCTTCTTACCATGTAAGCATTTCAGCTTATTCTTTAAACAAGAAATGGAACTCTCATTTCAGCTTATTCTTTAAACAAGAAATGGAACTCTCTTCTTCTTCTTCTTCTTACCATGTAAGCATTTCAGCTTATTCTTTAAACAAGAAATGGAACTCTCCCTCGTTGGCCTTCAGAATGCAGGAAAGACATCTCTTGTAAATGCCATTGCTGTGAGTAAACAAGAAAATCTTCCCATACAAAAATATACCATGTATATTCACTTGTGGTTCTTTTTATCAGCAGATCTTTTAACTATCCTCTTTCTTTAAATTTTCAACAGACAGGAGGCTACAGTGAGGATATGATTCCAACTGTAGGTATCTTTTCCTTGTAACAAAATCAGTAGTAGTATGCTCTCTGGTATGTAACATTAAGAAATCTTAGATAGGAGATTTGTGTTCCCTATAAACCAGGTGGGGTTTAATATGCGAAAAGTTACAAAAGGTAATGTGACAATCAAACTTTGGGACCTTGGAGGCCAACGGAGGTTTCGCAGCATGTGGGAGCGTTACTGTCGGGGGGTCTCTGCTATTCTGTAAGTCTTCTGTCTCTTGAACTTCCCTCTTTTGTATCGTATAGTTTTTGAATTTTGTCAACGATCATTCTAAATGATCCAAGTTTGTAGGATTCTAAATTTTCCATCCTCCATATGTGATTTATGTTGATGTACTTCTTTTCAATTGGATTAATTTCTTGGCTCTCCATGTAAAGACAGCTATGTTGTTGATGCTGCTGATCGGGACAGTGTTCCCATATCTCGAAGTGAGCTACATGACCTCTTCACAAAACCGTCCTTAGCTGAAATTCCATTACTTGTTCTTGGTAACAAAATTGATAAGTCGGAAGCTCTTACCAAGCAAGCACTGGTGGATCAACTGTAAGTTTTGCGTAAACCCTGCAATGGATTGTTGTCTGCTGCATTATGTTTTCTCTGTTTTCTATGTTTTATGTTCCTCTTAATTGCAGAGGTCTTGACTCGATCAGCGACAGAGAAGTATGTTGCTACATGATCTCATGCAAGGATTCGGTGAACATAGACGCTGTCATTGACTGGCTTATAAAACACTCGAAGACCGTAAAATGATTCAGTGGTTTCATCTGTCTGTTGTGTTTGGTGAGTGACCAAGAACAGATCAATGTTTAGACCTCTTCTCTTTTTAAAATTCAGTGAATATTATTCACAATGTTCAGGCAAATTTTCATTCCTTATGTTCTTTTGATTTAAAATTTCCGTTTCTTTGTATCAGAATGTAGTCAAATAGTGCCAGGCAATCCTGTTAACAATCCTTATGTGTTTGGATGTTAGATTTGTGGAGGCAAATAAATGAGTTGGAAAAAAAAAATAGTTTCTACTTTATAAATGTTTCCCTTCTCTTTAATTTCTTTTTTCTTGCACACATTCTTTCGCAAATTTAAGATTTAAACACGAACCTTAAGTTTTAATTAAAGTTTTGGAACCTTATTTGTCCTATGGAAGCATGTAGCAGTTAATTATTGGGCAAACACAGCTAATTTGATGTTCCGAAAAAAACATAATAATTACTCTAATTTTAACTGATAAGGGTATTTATTATGAACTTGGTTAAGTTCGCTTTTGAGATAGAGTAGAAACTAAATGCACAATCATGGAAAACAAATATGATTTTCTTTCGCTTGGTTATCATGGAAAATAGACATGAAAATAAAATATGATCAACAAACATTATAAATTTTTAATCTAGATGTCATTTCCTCTTTTTCTTATGATTTCTGACCATTTTAATAACTTTTTAACTGGAAATTTTATTAGAATATGGTTTTCCCTTTCTTTTCCAATGAATGGTGTGAACCAAATGACTTCTCACATATTACCTGACTTAGCAGTCATTACAATTAGAGATCAGAAATTGAATGGGTTTTCCTCTTTGAAATTGCGTTAAATTTGACAGATCCAACTTCTATGGTTAACTGGACCAAGTCAGAATTGAGCTCAACTGAACCCAACCCTTTCATTTTTATTTTTTTGTTGCTTGTAAAGTGATAAACGAACCAACCGTTCGTGTTCAGCTCGTAAAAAGTTCATTTGAACTCAATTCATAAAGTAAACAAGTCAAGATTGAACACATTTCAAAACTCGTTAAAGATTTCAAATTAAGTTTGAACAATCAATTACTTGTTCAGCTAGGTTCAATAAGTCTAACCAAACTAGTTGAGCTTGGCTCGACATAAATTCGTTTGAGATTGACTTAAAAGTTTAATAAATCAAACTTGAACAAATTTTAAAATTCATTAAAATTTTCAAACCAAACTTAAACAGTTAAAATATTGATTCTGCTCTAGTTGGTTGAACTCTCTCACTCTCTGTTTGGTTTTGATGACAATGCTACAAATACACGTTAATGCTTTATATTTATTTTCTAATTAAAAAATAAATAAATAATTGAATGTTTTTCCATGTAGAGATATGTTTTATTTATTTATTTATAATTTTTTTATGCTACTTACAATTGGTTTTAATTTTGGGTGCTTTTAGGAGGAAGACAAGATTAACCGTAACCGATGATGTAAAAAATAAAAATAAATAAAAAAATAATACTTGAAGTGTGAGATATTGTTGATTCTATTTGTTAGGTATTTGAAAGATAATGAATAGCTCACTTGGTATAATTTATGATTTTTAATTCCATTAACTTTGTCACCATATGTCTTGTTTGAGAGGAAGTCATTGTAATTATATATACTAGTATGACCAAATGCAATTCTGCCAACCGTGGAGGGAGGTCAATGTATTATTTTAAGACAAAAAAATTATTGGGTACTCTTATAACACCGCATGACAATACTCTTAGGTCATGTTTGACTCAAAAGATTAATAGTGAAGTATTAACAATCCAATTAAATTAGTGTGGTATTCACTATCCAATTGGATTAATATCCATTGGATTAATAATCCCACCCCTACCCCATTACTAATAATCCTACAAATTTGTTGGATTAATTATCCGTTGGATTAATAATCCTAAACCAAAATATTAAAACAAACATAGGATAATTGGGCCCACGGATTAATAATCCCAATCCCATGCTCTAATCCACCCAATCAAACATGCCCTTACTGATTACCAAATCACATGTTTCTTTATTGTTCCAATCATTCAAAACCAAATCGTGAACCACATTTTTTCCATCAATCACAATATTCTTAGGATATCACTTGATCATGTCTAGAACCACCAAATTACTTCTCTTTTAAGACATAATTTTCTTGGCCTTGGCCGCAACTAAACAAGACAAAAAAAAAAAAGAGTTTAAATTATCATAAATATATGCAAGTTACCTCATAAAATTGAGTGAGTTTTCACAAACATACATAAATTAACTCATAAAAATTTGAAAAATTATAAATTACGTATATTTGTGAGAATTTACACAATTTTATGAGATGATTTATGTATATCTGTGAGAATTTATACAAGTACATATTGCAGACCTAAATATTAATTGCATTTTAGTCCTAATCACAGTGGAGTTTTAGAAAAGTGAAGTGATCCCTACGTTTCCTTTAACAATGAAGGTTGGTAATGCTATATGCTGGAACATTAATCTCCCCTTTTACCTAACATGTCGGAGATACTACTGTAGTTAAGTAGGGACCATCACGTCTATATCACTCACACTCAAAGAAAGAGGTTAGGGGCTTCAATTCAAGTGGTGGGTTAAAGAATTGACAAGGCACAGAAACTGTTATTACTATTTTCCAAAGCAAACTCAGCTAGTAGTAGTCTAATGGAGAAATTGCAAATAAGTATAACATTGGAGAAATTATTATGAAATTTTTTGTGGTGTAATTTTAATATACAGTGAGGACTAATATTATGCATATGAAAATTTTATATTATATACACAGTAAAATTATATAACCGTAAAAATATAAATAATTTTCTACTGTGCTAATGATTTGACATTTCCCTGATATAAACATCCAGTTTTAACTAACAACGGTTTTCCATCATTACTAAGCAAACCCACCATCTCCCAAAACCTTAAATGGGAAGAAATTGTTGGTGCCCCAACCCACCCAGGGGCATCCACCACCAGACTCCATTAACTAATTTTAGAAAATAATAATAAATTTTTATTTTAATATTAATTTTTTCTGCCCCTTAATTTGTTTGTTGCAACATTATTGTCCTTGTTTATTGCACTTAAATTCCTACTCTCTCCGGTACAAGCTTCTCTATCGTCAATAAAATGAACTAGACAGTGTTATTCATGTCAATAGGTACGTTACGGTCTTATTTTGATAATTTAAATTATTTATTTTTTAAGTCATAATAGTTAAATTATTTATGAAAAAAATTAAGTAGATTCTATAATCATAATCATGTTACTTTATAATATTTATTTGTAAAAAAATAAATAACAAATATTACTTAAAAACTAAGCTATTCATTTTTTAAGAGACAAATGTAATAAATCACCGTAGCTACGATTATCAGATCAACTTGATTTTTGACATAAATAATTTACACATTATAGTCTAAAAATGAACAATTTAAATCATTAATTTAAGACCCGTGACAAATCTCAAGAGACTGAATAGTAGCGTTGGGTATAGGGTTATCCGAACAGCCCAACCTGTCCAACTCGAACCAAACCGTATGCGAATGGGCAGTTTCGCATACACAATGCGGGCAAATGTGATTTGGAATATGGCATGATTGTGGGTTGCGGTTTTTACTTGCACCAGCAAGAATCCGCCTGCATATAGATTTTTTTTTAAAAAAAAAAAACCTGGACAAAGGTTTTTTTTTTTTTTTGGGGGGTTAAATCAATACTGTAGCCAATGAAAATGAAGAATACCTTTTGGTTTTTTCGCAATTTAATGTTTTTATGTACCCATTGATCAAATACTTTTATTGAGGTTTTACAACAGTTACTGTGCGTGTACCAAAATATATACAGTTGAAAGTATAAACAAATTGAAGATTCATAACAAATTGAAAATATATACAGTTGTTGTGTGTGGCTTTGATAATTTGGATGGATTTAGTTTCTTATTGTTTATTATTATTATTATTATTATTTTTTTGAACTATGCTTATTGTTTAAAAGAAAAAGTCCAATCCGCAAACCGTCCGCAACCGCTCGCAACCGTCCGCATATCCGCGAACCTTACCTGCATAAACTGCAACCCACGAACCCTACCCGCATAAATTGCAACCCGCACTGCGGATGGTTACAGGTTGAATTTTCCCCAAACCGTAGACATGCGGGCGGGTCTAAAGCGATCCGCAAACCGTCCAAAATTAAACCGCGACCACCCCTAATGAATATCCAATAAGATAAAATGTTACATCAATTCCATAATCATTTTATTTTTTTTGGTCACAAATATCATATCTAATTACAAAAAAATCTAATCAACTTCCTAAACATACAAATTTTAATCCATTAAAATAATTAAAAACTAAAATAATCTATTAAAATAGTAACTTGCCAAACGTGCACCCATTCTAACTTTCATAAATATCATAAAAAGAATATGCTCGGCTTTTTAACAAATTAAAACATATCACATCAATTCTAACTTTCACAAATATCATAAAATTAGCATTCTTCTAATTTTACTTCGTGTAAGCCGTTCGAGAATTGAATATGGCTTTTTTTTGGAGAGTGGATTAAAAGTTGATTTTTGTTTTTGTTTTTGGTTTTAGTTTTATTTTTATTTTTATTTTTATTTTTTATTAAATGTGTAAAAAAATATAGAGGTGATATGATCAAAAAAAAAGTTAAAAAGTTAACTTTTAGCTGAGTTCCTAAAATATGCCTACTTTAGTTAATTTTTTTGATTTTTTATAAAAAAAAAATATGTGTAAAAAAATATAAAAGAGTGATGATAACTTATAATGACTTTTTGATTAAAAATCATGATTCTCAAATGGGGAGACATCACTAGTCCTCATCTAGACTAGAGAAGACTGTTTACGCCCAATAAAATAAATATTTTAAATTATCGAAACAAATTCATAACAAATATCACAGATCCAAATAGTCCTCTCTACTCCAAATAAAGACAGGAGAGAGCCAGTCCCTTCTTATTATGGTTCAGGTTTTGTAAAATCAAGAGAAAAACATTGCACTGAGTTGAGACATTTAAATAAAAATTAAAAAAAAATTCCAATTAGATAAAAAAAATTTGGAACCGCCACTAAAACCACCGCCAGAGGGGGAACATCTACAAAACAAACGCAGCACTAGTGGTTTCAATTGCAACGGTCCAAAAAGCAATTTTATTTATATACTATATATATATTTTTTATATTCCACCATGAAAACAAAAAGCAGCAAAAACAAAACAAGTATCTAAAATTTAAAACATATGAATTAGATTTATTTTAGGCACTTTCCTATTGATTTCATTAAGCCTATGACTTAGAGCATCATCAACAGACATAACTAAATTAACTATCCAAAATTTCACTTTACTATTTTAGCTAATCACTTTTTAAATATACATTCTAACAAACTATCTACTTCTATTTAAAAAAAAAAATAAACTCTACTTTATATTCTTTTAAAATATTATTATTCTTTAACTATTTTCTTTTAAACATGTTTGGATATTCTCCATGTCATTCTTCCTGTCATTTGCCAAGACATACCCCGCTCATCCAATTATCATAATTCTATTCTCTTGGTTTTATTTAGAATTATCGACTACCTTAATGCTGTGTTTGGTTGGGAGATTTGGAGAGGGATTTAGAAAGGGAAAGGAAAAATGTGTGTAAAACTATGTGAAATATAGGCATGATTTATTCATATTTCACATACCTTTTTCATTTTTATTTTCAAATCTCTCCCTAAATCCCCTAACCAAATAAAGGTACAAAAAGCATGCAAAGAAGTAGGCAACCAAAGCAACATAGCAGACCGAACAACTGAACCAGGGCCAGACAACTAAGCAGAAAAAGAGCTTTGGATGGTTGACTAGGTGGTTGACCACTTGGTTGAAGTTTTGCCCACTTTAGCTCCAAAATGAGAAATGAGGGAAGGAAAAATTAATAAAAAATTGAAAGGCTTATAAATAGGGCCTCGCTTGTCCTGGTGTGTTACTGTAGCTCTTAACCATTTCTACGAGACTTGAGCCAATTTGCTAGAGGATTGTTTTCTGCTTCCGAGCTAGCTTCTATGGCTGAAAAGTGAAAGAAATGAGGTTGCTGGAGATGCTCTTAGAGGAGGACATAGGTCCATCCAAGTAGGTGATTCCAAGAAATGGGCAACGAACAATTATTCAGTGTCACCTATGATACTGAAGTGACAATATTATAAATTTATCAGCAAATTACTTTATGAGAGTACTTGTTACTCACACATTTAAAATAAAATAAAATAAAATAAATAAAAATAATATATCAGTTGAAAGATGAAAAAAAAAATTTAGATACATAATAAAGTTAATAAATTTTAATTATTAAAATCATAAACATTTTCATGTATTTATAATTATTTTTGAAAAGTTGACCTCATTCGTAATTTTTCTTAAAAGAAAAATTCAATAATCAACAACAATAATATAATACAATTTGTTTAAATTAATAGTGAACACAAAACATAAATATTTAATACAAAAAAAAAAAAAATACTTTGCAAAAATATTAAAATGCAAATAGTAATATTATAATGACCATGTTGTTATGTTACATTTAGTTTACCTTTAAGTTCTCAACATGACATTGTAAACATGTATAAGTGATGAGACTTGTTCAATTAATCTTGTGACAAGTCACATGATACTTTAAATATAGTATAAAAATATGATTATTGTAACATTATTGACATGTAATTGTAACAAATCAAAAGTTGATACATAACTTAGCATGTTATATTTAAATTGTGAGCCTCAATATTTTTTCAATTAAAAGGATATTTAAATATTAATTTTTAAAGGATCTTAAATCGACTAGAGTGAGTACAATTATAAATTTTTAAGGGTTAAACAAAAAGGTTGGGCTTCTCTCATGTTAATTTTAGGGTTTATTGCGGGTTTTGTTTCAATGATTTGAACCGCTCATGTTATAGAATTATCAATTTATATCATCCATAAAAAAATTTAGGTCAATCCAATAATCGTAACATTTTATTTTATTGCATTTATCTCTAAAAAAATGAATGATCTATTTTAAAAATATATTTGTCGTCTATTTTTTTGAAGACAAATGCGATAAAATAAAAAAGTTATGATTATTAGATCGATCTAATTTTTTTCTTAGATAATATACATTAAGGACCCTACAAAATGAACAGTTCCGATTGTTGAAACGGGACATGTGGCCAGCTCTATAGACCCTTTCAAATTATCTTATGTTGAGATCTCAATATAAAAGAACTTGAGGGGCTCATAGGATCTACTACAAGTCTCGTTTCAATAATTCAAACCATTCATTTTGTAGAGTTCTCAATGTATATTATCCATGAAAAAATTTAAGTAAATCCAATAATCGTAATTTTTTTATTTTATCGCATTTATCTCTAAAAAAATAAATGATCTATTTTAAAAATAAAAAAAATTTGAGAGGTACACCCGCCTAGTCTCTTTTTACCTCTGTCCTGTTTGTGTGGATCTCACATTAATCAATTGCGATGATGACATTGCCACTTATGACACTGAATAATGTTTTAATGACAACCTTAATTGTGTTACTCATGATTGTTGAAGGAAAAGGAATGTTTAAAACATCAATTATTTGATTTGTGTAAATGGAACATTTTGGAAAATTTAGAAAAGAACTTAAAACTTAGAAGTGTTTTTAAAAATAAAAAAAAATTCTATTAGTGTGTTTGATTTGAGTTTTTTCGATGAAATTTTTTGAAAATTGAGTTTTTTGGTTTTCATGTTTTTTTTTTTTCTTTTTAGTGAATATTTTTAAAATTTTAAACATTTTTTTTTTTACTTTTTTAGATGCACCTTATTTAGATATATCTAAAAAGTAAAAAATTTGTGAAAAAATATTTTAAAAAATTAATAAATATATAAAAATATAAAAAATGTACTGAATTCTCAGTATTTTTTTTTATTTTATATTTTTGGTATTTAGTGAATTTTTAAAAGGTTTTTTTACAATTTTTTTTTTTTACTTTTTAGGCATATTTATGTTATGTATGTCTAAAAATTTTAAAAAATTACTTAAAATATTAAAAAAATTTACTAAAAACAAAAAAATAAGAAAAATAAGTAAGTAGAATTTTTTAAAAAGTGTTTTTCTTTTTTTCGACTTTTGACAATAAAAAACAAATGTTGTATAAAAGATACATTTCCACAAAACTTCTATATTTTAGGGTAAATCTCAAATAAGTGACTGGAAAATTAATTTCATTTTTATATTATAATTATATTATGGAGTGGAATTTGTATCCCAATGCAATTATCTATCAACAGTGCTCGGGACCCCAGTACCCCCACCTCTATGTGGGGGCTGTGAGAACAAGACTAAAAAAAAAAATAAATAAAAATTTGGAGTCAATCAAAAAACAGTGGAGGTGGTGAGGTCACCCCCACTGGGGTCTACGGCATTTTTGAATTATCTATTGTGTTTAGTGTAAAGAATCAAACTTGCACCAAAAAGATTTTCAAGTGAAATGCAATACTGTTCCACTAACATATAGTTTGCCCTGTTTTTTTGCGTCCGGATCCTCTAGAGTAACTCTCTAGAGTGATCCTCTAGAGTGGATGATCGGACGGCTGAGATGATGCCTAGACAAAACGACGTCGTTTTGGTACCAAAAAAAAAAATTTCTGAATTTGCAGATCGAGAGAGGATGAGGAAGAAGAAGCCATTGATGGGGTCTTCAAAGTTTCTTGGGAAGTAACAGTATGAGAGAAAGAACACAGTTATATATAGATTTCCATGGATGAAATTGTTGCAAACCCATTACGTCGTTTTGGTGAGCCAAAAAAAAAAAAAAAAAAAAAAAAAAAATTTGCACAGTTTGCATTGCAGATCGAGAGGGAGGAGGAGAAAGAGAAACCCACTTTTCCTATTCCCATGGGCTGAGATCTCTTCCCTTTCCCTTTACCCAGCTCAACACCTCACATTCTCTCCTTTTCTTTTGCTTCTCATTTCGATCTCGAATCTTCATTTTCCTTTCTCTTTCTCTTTCTTTTTCCCCCCTCTTATCTTTCTTTCCTCTGTTTTATCAAAAACTGTCACTCTCTCTTACCCAACTTGGGATCAACCCCATTCCCCCCCTACCCACACAGGGAATATGAAGAAAATGGATTTGAGAGATGAAGAATAAAATGGGTTTAGGAAGAAAATGGGAATAGGAAGAAAATAGATTTGAGAGATGAAAAAGAAAGTGAGTTTAAGATTTGCAGAAATTTTGAGAGATGGTTTTGAGGAAATGAGTGAATGGGTGAATAGATTTGAAAATGGGTGAATAGGAAATGGGTTTAAGATTTGCAGAGATTTTGAGAGATGGGGCAGCGTTGGGCGGATCCTCCTCTCGATTTGCAGAGATTTCTTCTTCCTCAGCTCTCTCTCTCCTCGTCTCTCCTTTCGATCTGCAGTGCAAATTGTAAATTTTTTTTTTTTTTTGGTTTTGGCTCACCAAAACAATCTCAGCCATTAATTTTATTATGGGACACGTGTCGCTCCTTAAAGAATCACTCTAGAAGATCACTCTAGAGAGTTACTCTAGAGGATCCGGACGCTGTTTTTTTAATAGAATCATGGTAGTGATAGCTTAGTGAGAGGTGGTCAACGAAAAGAGAAAAAGATAAATAATAATAATAATAATAATAATTTAATGCTTTTTTTTACAACTCCCAAATCACTTTTGTATAAAACTTTCACGCAATTCAATAGTTTTTCCGCATCCACGTGGTCATTAGCATTTCATCTTCAATAATTCTGAAAATATTTGGCCAAGTTTGGGCATCTTCAAAAAAATTTATAAAGTTACTATTTTATTTAAATCACATCATCTTATTTAAGTCACATTATCTCTCTAACACATCACTTCAAATCCAACCCAAATCCAACCCATATTTTATAAAAAGTCAAATCCAACCCATATTTCATAAAAAGTCAAAAAGTACACTTATTTAGGCCTTGTTTGGGAAGACTAAATAAGTGCACTTTTTGTCTTTTTTGACTAAAAAAGTGAGGTTGAAAATATGGATGTTTGGGTTAACTTTTTGACTTTTTATGGAAAAATATGTAATAAAAAATTGTAAAAATTGGTTTTTAGAAAAAAATTTGAATTGGGAGTTGTGCAGCCGTAATTGTTGACTTTTGGTGAATAGTGTTAACTTTTTAACTTTTTGAGTAACTTTTTAACTTTTTGGATTATTTGGGATATCCCAAACTTAGCCTTCCCAAAACTTGGCCTAGTTGAGTATTTTGAAATCAACAGAGAAAGGTCAAAGGCAGGCAGGGCATATGAAGATTGCTTCCTTTGTTGGGAGGATTGTTGGAACCCTCCAACCTACAATTTACAGCTGGGGTGGATGATATAATTCATATTCTTTCTCAGTTTTATTAAAATATATAGAAGAAAGGCAGCAGCCAGCTTCAACTTCAATGGTTTTAGATTAATAAACTAAAATTGGACCAAAGAACAAATTCACATGTCATTACTGGTACCACATCTCAATCCAGCCTCAGTCATGTGAGAGAGAAAGAGAGAGAGAGAGAGAGATTGACCTGTCATAGAAAGAGTAATGTGGACAAGGAACCTGAATCTAGCTTACCAACCCAACCGAAACCACTCTGTTCAGACATATTTAATATTTCATCAGAAGCCATAACAATATCAAAAGCAAAATTAGGTGTATGCATCATCTGATATGTAAATACAGGGCCAACAATATAACAAATTAACAATTATGATTCTTAATGACAAAATGAGACCAAAGAATAACAACAATTCAAAGCAATGTAGACATCATACCCGAATTCAACCTCAATTGAGAGAGAGAGAGAGAGAGAGAGAGAGAGAGAGAGAGAGAGATAGACAGAGATTGAGACGTGAAACCTGAATTTTCTTACTAAAACAACCAAACTCTGTTTTTTCAACAAATCAATTTTTTTTCATCATATGCAAAAGTAAAATTGACGTGTTAAAGATATGTAAATTGCGAAACACGGATAGGATATGAATATAGTGATACAAATGTGACAATTTAAAAAAAATATAAAAATAAAATACAGGGTTGACGGAAATATGTTCATAAAAAATATATTTTATGATTTGTAATAGTAGATTTTATATAATTAGAAAATGATATACAAAACACACTAGAGAAGATGACCCGTTAGAGGGAGCGTTGAAGATGAGAGGAGACTTGTCCGAATACGTCAGCGTCAGTGTCGGCAAGATTTAAGGTTGGCAAGATTAATGTTTGATTGGCAGATTTGAAAAATGATTTGGAAAGGAAAAAAAAAAAAGTAAGTGAAATGTGAATAAAATATATTTACATTTCGCATAATTTCATACATTTTTTTTTCTTTTTCTTTCTAAATATCTTACCGAATCCCCATCCAAACACAGTATGAGAGTTTGACTAAATGTGAGACCAAAGATGAGATTTGATTTTAACCGAGAGAGAGAGAGAGAGGCCTGTTGAGAAAATATAAAGAGAAAAGATGGAGGAGGAGAGTTGGAGCGAAGACTTATTGGAAGGGAAGGGTAAAGGGTTTGGCGTTGAGCGTCCATGAGAGTCATGAGTGTGTGAAACCAAAAAGAGCGGAGTTACTCTTCTATGGATCCACACCACAGACAGACAATCCACAGATTAATTTGATAAGAAAATTCTAAACTGATTAATTTGATATATTTGTAAAAATACCTTTCATTTTTTTTTTTGAAATTTTAATAATACAATACTATGAACCCAAACTTAATTAATCAAAAATTATTTGAAACTATTATTTTGTATATATATCTTGTATTACACAAATTTAATCTCCACTACACAGTCACACATCCATAAAAATTTGAGTGATTTTATCCGAGTTCCAGATTTTTTTCTTTAAGAATACACTATATTATTAAAGAAAGAAAAAAAACAATACATTAAATTATCAAAATACCCAATATGCACACCTACAATATATACACACATATATATATATATATATGTACGCGCGCGGATATAGAAA
The DNA here is from genome assembly GCA_030407325.1 of Camellia japonica. Taxonomy (NCBI): domain Eukaryota; kingdom Viridiplantae; phylum Streptophyta; class Magnoliopsida; order Ericales; family Theaceae; genus Camellia; species Camellia japonica. The sequence goes on from JAPPVO010000002.1 coordinate 92,318,294, forward strand.
AATACTTGAGAGCACTAAATAGAGAGCTCTAATGAGCTGGCCCCCTAATGATTTGATGATTGTCTTTTTTATTTTTTGTTTTTTGTTTTTTATTTTTTATTTTTTTGCATTTCCAGCTTATTAGAGCTGTTAGTGCTCTTGTTTTTAGAGCTCTCAATCAGCTCTCATGTACATATTGTGTATACTTTCGAGAATTTAATGCAAATACAACATTTTTGAAATAACCATGCGTCATCAATGTAAATACAGAGCCATTCACCCACCAAGAATAAATTGACAATTATTCACAATTGACCCCCGAAAAAAAGAAATTGGTACGAAAATTCACTACCAACATATTACATAGAAAACTGAAAGAGTACAGGGTAGGCGAAAAATTGATGCTATAAGGTAAATCAGACTATGCAAAGAAAATGCAAAGTTGATTCATAATGACAAAACGAGCCCAAAGAATGAAAACAAATCAAAGCAACCAAATTAAGTAAGCTAAGGTCGACATTGAAACAATGAAGAACAATTTATTCACTCTGCAACTGATGATGGTGGTGCACCCGAATCAACAGAGTAAGCCTTCTGCTCATCTGCATCGTTCACTATGTCGCCAAATGGGTTTTGCTGTTGTTGCTGTAAGCTAGAACGACAAAGCTCTTCAATTTGGGCATTCACTTCAGCCATTGAAGGGCGCTTATCAGGGTACTGTGCAACACAGTCAATCGCAAGCTGCAAGAGCTGAACCATCTCTTCCTCAACATTTTGATACCTAAGAAGCTCAAGGTCAAACACCTCAGCGGTCCATTCCTCACGAACCACAGACTGGACCCATCGAGGCAGGTCTACACCCTCCTCATTCAAGAGGGCATGCGTTGGAGCCTTACCTGTTAGCAGCTCCAACAGCAATACGCCGAAACTGTAGACGTCTGCTTTTTGGGAGACTTTGCGGGGATCAGTCACCTCTGGTGCTCGGTAGCCGGCAATGCGGTTGGGAGTGGAGCTGGGTCCCACAAGTTGGGCAAGGCCAAAATCAGAGACACGGGCCTCGAAGGAAATAGTGAGGAGGACATTTGATGACTTGATGTTGCCGTGGGAGACTGTTGGGCCCTGTGAGTGGAGGTATGAAATCCCGCGTGCAGCTCCAAGGGCAATGGCAGATCTTGTTTCCCAGTTTAATGGTGTCCTACCTGCTCCTCTGTTTCCTGTAATGGGAAAAAATGGAAAATTTTAAATTATAGTAAATAGAAAGCTATTTGGGGAAAGAATATAACTGTGTTGACAATTTCTCTTGCTATAGGCCTACAGTATCAACAAGGGTCTAAACAGGTAGCTGAATGTTAGCTCTATATCATGTGTAAACCTCACATTTGAAACCTTTCAAGTTGGTTTAGAGGAACTCAACTCCACTAGGCAGTAGTCAAGTAATCAGAGGCGGAATTTTGGAAGTTTCTTTGATTTTTAAAATCAAATTTGTAAGAAATGATTGTGATAATCAAACTTCATGGCATTAGAATGCAAGAGGAAAATGCTTCATTGCAAAAGATCATGCAAATTTTTAATTAAGATCAAAGTCCATTACAAGAAAAGTGTTTTGAAGTGGTATATACCTCAAACCTTGGACATCAAATGAGTAAACAAAAATGGACATATACCACTTCAATATCATTTTCCTTACTATATAGTTCAGGACAGCCACTGGACATATAGCCAAAGGAAAATGGTTGGGACCACTTTTTTGGGGAACCCCGCCACCCCCAACGTATCGTGATTGGTCAACTTTTTGTTTTTTTCTTTTTCCTCTTATCTCTGGCTGACATGTGTTCGTGGAGGTTGTGAGGGTAAAAAAAAAAAAGGGTCTGTATCATTTATGTATAACCAAAATAGGTTTCACTATTAATAAATTTAACAACACTTAAAAAGTCTTCTTTCTATTATTCTAGGAAATAAATTGCATAATGGATTAAAAGAGAGAAATCATTTCCAAAGTGTGTGACATGTTTGGTATCATTTTTTCTATTTTTGGAAACAAAAATAATGAGAAGTTCAAAAGAAAAAAACTACATCAATTTTCACATCATTATTTTCTTTTGTTCAAAAGCATTTTCAAAAAATTTGAAAATAACCTTTTCGATGTTTCCTAAAAAATTGGTTGTTTTTCAGAAAATTTTCCTAAAACCAATTTTTAGAAATAATTTTTTTCATTTTGTAAACCAACATAAACCAAACTAAGCCTTGTAACAATCAAGTGAGCTCAGCTATATGAATCATTTTTTCGTAGTTTTTTGCCAGGCAAGTCCTTGAGTTTTCATCATATAAGAAAATGAACACAAACATATCCCCACAAACACAATAATACATAAAACACTAATCTACCTAACACAAACAAGTCCTTAAAGTTCACTATTTTAGTGACAGATCTTCCTACTTTATCCTAACCCGCAATTTTAACCTACTTACCCCTATACTCGACCCTACCCTGTCAATACTCTCTCAAACCTTTTCTATAGAATTGCATAGAGTATAATACAATCGGGTTGGATAAATTTGCTCTCCCAAACATATATTTGGTTATTGTTTTTAGCTACAATAAACATAAAACAATCAAGTGTAAACAACGAAGAAATCAAAAGAAGGCAGACAATGAAAATACTAACAAATCTAAAAGACAGAACACTATATATGTAAAAGAAGAGCTCTCACCATGTAAAAGTGCAGACAAACTTCCCATTGGCATATAATCATAGACAAGAAGCTTCTCATCCCTGCTATAATAATAAGCCCTCAAAGGAACCAAATTCTCATGATTCATAGCTCCAACCCCTTCAATCTTCTCCCTAAATTCATTCTCCGGCACCGTCACATCCCTCAACCTCTTCACCGCCACCACCACCCCCTTCTCCAATCCTGCCTTATACGCCGTCCCAAACGTCCCTTTCCCTAATACCTCCGCCGAAGCCCTCAACAAATCCTCCAAATCAAATCCCCTCTCCGATTTTCCAAAAAACACTAAACTCTTTTTTCCACCCACATTCTCCTCCACCTTCTTCGCCGGTGCCGGTGCCGCAGCCGGAAAATTATCCGTATCTCGGGCTGATTTTTCACCCGGAATTTCAATTTCCGTTTGCTTCACTGCAGCCACTTCCCTCGAATATTCTTTCTTAGTACTCTTTCTTTTGCACAAACATATCAAAATTGCTACAATGAACAAGAACCCAATTACCGATCCGATTATAATTCCGGCAATGGCACCGCCGGAGAGTTTGTTTTTGCTCTCACTCGGGGTGGTAGTGCCAGTGGCAGTGCCAGAGCCATTGCAAGACAAGAGTGGACCGCCACAGAGCGAATTGCCAGCAAATGCGCTGGCCGGGTTGTTGCTGAGTCTAGAAGGGATCGAACCGGTTAATTGATTGTTGGAGACATTGAATTGAATGAGACTCGGGATGTTGAGGTCAGGGATGGAACCAGTGAGCTTGTTGTTTTCCAAGTAGAGAGTGCCGAGACGGGTGAGATTGTTGAATGAAGGTGAGATCTCGCCGGAGAAGTTGTTGGAGGCGAGATTGAGCCGGATGAGATTCCTGAGAGAGAAGAGAAAGTCCGGAATTGGACCGGAAAACAAGTTTCCCTGGAGATAGAGGTAGCGGAGATCAGAGATGGAGGAGAAGTCGGATGGGAGTGGACCGGAGAGGGCATTGAACCGGAGGCTGAGGGTGTGGAGACCGGTTAGATTACCAATGGTTTTGGGTGGGACTTGGCCGGAGAGTCCCATTCCGGGGACGTGGAGCTCGGTGACACGGCCGGAGTAGCAGATGACGCCAGGCCACGAGCATGGGGTGGGCTGGGAGAGGTTCCAGAGAAGGGATCTGCCGCCCACGGCGGAGCGGAGTGCAAGAAGCGCTGCTCTATCGGCGGAGAGGTCTGGTTTTCCGGTGGGAAAAAGGAGGAGAGAGAAGAGAATGGTGGCGGTGAAGAGGAGATTTGGCACCATTTCTGGGCTGTTTTGATGCTAAAAGCACTCGAAAGTCTGGTGTTTCGAGGCTATGAAGTGTGGAGTGGGTGTCATGAAACTCTTTCCGTTCTCTCTCCTGTTTGATTGTGCGTCATTTTAGAGAGAGAGAGAGAGAGAGAGAGAGAGAGGGTGTTGGGCGAGGGAAGGGGAGTGGTTGCCTATTTAAAACCCTAGTTTTGGAGTGTTGCGAGGGAACTGGGTACAGTGTCGGGAGGTGCCATGTGCGTGTGGGGATGTTATATGTGCAGGGAAATGAAAAAAACTGCGGCAATTTCTTAATTTTGTAAAAGTTTGCGGCAGTTAATGAAATTTGATTTAAAATAGTACTTCTTCTTTTATTTTTATTTTTATTTTTTTAAAGGAGTAAAGTAGTACTTATTGTTAATTAAAATTATATTAATTTAAGAACCTACTTGCACGCAGATACAGCGAAGAAAATTTGAGATTCTGATTAATAGTGTGATTGAATGTGTCACCATTGTCTGTGAGCGTGCTGGCAAGTAAAGCCAAGCTGGATTTTCGATATGTTTAGAAAGTCTGGGAATTAAAAATGCAATCATAAAAATACCATGAATCTGAATTTATTATTATTTTTTTGTTTGAAATTCCTGGTGTATATTTAGGAGCTCAATTGTGGCCCCGTTTGGTAGAGTTGTGGGAAAGTGATTATAATTTATAGCCTAACAACTTATATCTTATAACTGTGAACATAAGCTGATTTTTGACTTATAAATTAAGCTTCTCCTCCTCCACTCAAAGAATAAGTTGATTTTTGACTTACAAAAAGTTATAAGCTGTATTGTTAAGCTGAACCAAACACATCAAAATAGCTTAAATTAAGCTAAAAGTTAAAATAAGTCCTACCAAACAGAGCCTGTCTCTAGTCCACTTTGATGTTGTGATGATGTATGAGGCTAATTACGGTTTCGTTTTAATTATTTGAGCCGTTTATGTTTTAAGACATTTTAGTTACGTTTGTTTGACGGATTAGGTTGAATGAGATAGTTAGTGAAAAGATTATTAGTGAAGAGATTGTTAATGTTAGGATTGTTAATAAGGGGATTAAGTAAAGTGTATTTATTTTGATGATATTATACGAGTTGATTAGTGATGAGATTGTTAAATTATTTTTATATAAAATAAATAAATAAATTATTTTTATATTAAAAAATTAGAACAAATATTAAAATAAATAGGTACACTTGGTAAAAAAAAAAAATTAAAATTTTTTTTTTTATATATAAAATAGACTCAATCCTCTCACTATTTTCTTAATCCCATCCAAAATCCAACTAAGCTAATTCTTCTATGTGAGGGTATTCATAGTTCCATAAGACTACTAGTCTCCTTCTATTTTTGTCAACTAAACATGGACTATGTAGGACCTACAAAATTGATAATCCAATCCCTCTACTTATGAAGCCAAACAAACATGACTAGTGTAGATTATTCAGTAAAAAACATTAAGTTAATTACATGTATGTAGTTATGTAATTTTATCATATTTGTTTTTAAAAAAATGTACGATTTATTTTTGAAATCATTTTTATTGTTTATTTTTTTAAAGACAAATGTGATAAAATTATATAACTATGTATATTAGATTGACATAATTTTATATGAATAATGTATACAAAGTGACCTATAATATAAATGACTCAAATAATCACAACAAAATGATCTATACAAAAGTGATAAACAACTCAAATGATCGAAACGGAAACTGTATGAATGTTAGATGGAACGGGCTAAAATTAATTAAATTAGTCATATTCAGCTATAGAAGTTCGAACAATCTTAAAATGTTTGATTACCTACTATTGAAGAAAGATCAAACAATTTTAGTTTGTTCGGTGAACTAGAGTCAAATGGAGCTTTGATTCTATTTTTTCAAATAGCACAAAATTACATCAAAGTATTATAATTTATTTATAATACCTCTTAAATACAAAAATCTTATATATACGTAATATACATATATTTTAACTATGAATTTTTTTTGCTGGCTTGTTTGTTATTGTTGATTTTTTTTAAAGGATATGTTGGGAGTTGTAGAGAAATGGAGAGAATAGAAAAGAAGGAGAATGTGGCAGTGGTTGATCGAGGAAAATGGATGATGGCTAGGAGGTGGTGGTGGTGGTGGTGGTGGTGGGTGAAGGAGAAGGATGGTGGCGGAAGAAATAGGAAAGGGTGAAAAACAAATTTTGATATTTCAACCCTTGAGAGTAATTTTATAAAAGGGTAAAAATATAATAAAAACTAAAATAAAATGAAAGGTGTAAGGAGAAATTTTCATTGTGTAAATGGAAGCTCGCTTTTTATCTTTATTGTAGTATTGATATATAAAATGATAAAAATATAATGAGTGAAACATTATTTAAGTTATTTTTTTTAGAATAAAGATTGAGACCCTCTTTGGGGGTCACCCCTTGACCCCCTTTGCCTTTGATTGGTCAATTTTTTTTTTTTTCTTCTCTCCCAATCCCCAACCCCCATGTGTGTGTGTGTGGGGGGGGGAGGGGGGGGGGTTTAAGGGGGTTTGAATCAATGCCTTTTTTTTTTTTTTTTTCTACATTGTCACCCGTTACAATGATCAAAACTTCTTTGATGCAATTAGTTATTATATATATATATATATATTCTCTTTTGTTGATATTGTAAGATTGAAATTAAGGTTGTGTTTTATAAATAAAGTGTTCACATTTGCAAGTATGGTAGAATTGCAATTCTAAGCGGAATCAACTAGAGCTACATTAATCAAGGTATATGGCTTAGTAGTTGTATTGTAGTATGAGATTACGGGTTTAACTTCTATAGAAAGGAGTTTGATACTTTTATGTAGGGGTGAGCAGCGGATATACCGATATGCCCAAACCGACCGAACCGAATCGATCTGCCACATTTTGAATGAATGCGTGATGACGAGCGGATGGTTGCAGATTGATTTTTTCCAATCCACTTAGTTTTGGACGGATGGCGGATTTGATATTCTTTTAGCTGCAACCGAAACGCCAAACCGCGAGTACCCCTAGTAATTTGTAAGACTTTGTATTTTCAATTTGTTTAGATATTCTATTTGTGTTTTCAATTAAAAAAAAGTTTAAATATTCTTGTGGGAGCCGAATATATGGCTAAATCGGAAGGGGCATATTTTAGTACTGACATTAACCGGCTGTGTCCAGCAAATATTAATCGGCCCCATCCTGCAAGACTAGGATGGCCGAATACAATACGTAAGCCGATTAAGCCGATTAAAAAGGATCTTTGGGGCCGAATATAAGAACGGGTAATGATTGAAAACTAGGCCCAGGCCCCGAGGCCTCAGAAGGAACAGATATAAATAAAGAAGCAGCGTTCTTGGAAGGGTATGTAAGAATCACTTCACTAAACTTAGTAAACAAGCTTTCTTGAGTATAAGAACTGACTTGCCCGTCGGAGTGCTAATCCCGGCACCCCCGACCGGAGTATTTGTCTTTGCAGGTGACTAGCTGAGTATCAAGAGCGTCTACCAGGATCTGAAGAGTATTTCCAAAACCACTTCCCCACAATTGGCGCCGTCTGTGGGAATACTCAAGTACATCCATGGAAGGCGTGACGCAAGATCCTCCGATAGCCACCGACGAGACTACACAGAGAGACGACATCACTCCGGCAAATATGCTCGGGAAGGAAACCATCGCTGCGAGACGCGCCTTGAATTTTGACTCGCCAACGACTTCAGCGCAGGAGACGATGCAAGCCATCATAGAACAAGCTAAACAGAATGAGCAAAGGCTGGAAAATATGCTCGCAGAAAATGAACGCCTCCGTCAAGATTTGGCCCTGGAAGTAGCAAAATCCAAAGAAGCCGCGCGCCAAGACCCCGAACGACCCCTGAGGGCAGGTAAACAACGACCTCGAGCCCGACCAAGGGAAACCGATAGCGACTCCAACTCATTATCCACGGAGCATAACAAGGGACGCTCAGACACTTCCAGCTCCTCTGAAAAAAGCCCACACACAAGGAACAAGCGCAGAAGAAGCAGTTCAGACGAAGAGGACCGGCACGATCCTTTTATCCGACGAATTGCGAGGGCGGCCCTGCCCAAGAAGTTCAAAGCTCCATCATTTACTCTCTACGACGGAAAATCAGACCCCACTGATCATATACGTCACTACAAGCAGGCCATGACGTTGCATGCAGACAATGAAGCCCTCATGTGCCGAATATTCCCCAGCAGCTTGGGGCCATTAGCTGTCAGATGGTATTACAAGCTGGAGCCGGCTTCGATCAGAAGTTTCCATCAATTACAAAAATCCTTCAGGGCCAGGTTCATCACCAACGAGGTACAGCCGAAACAGGCCGACTCTCTCTGGGCTATGCAAATCCAACCAGGAGAAACGCTGAGAGCATATTCGGCGCGATATTGGGAGTGCTTCAATCTCGTTGACGACGCTTGCAACGACTCCATGGCCGTCACCGCCTTCAAAATGGGACTACAACCTGACAGTGCCCTTCGCAACTCCCTGACCAGAAGACCCCCCAAAACAGTTTGGGCGCTGATGAAGAAAGTCGAAGAGTATTGCAAAGTGGAAGACGATGCCTTGAGGATTAAAGCCAGACAAGTGTCCACCAAACCGGCACCCCCTGAAATTGCTCAGCCGATAAGTTCCGTGCCACCTCTGAGCCCCGAGCCACGACAACGTGCTAAACGAGACAAAAGGCGGGACTCTCGCCGATCGAGTGATCAATGCTCCCACCCGACGAATGAGCAATTGCAAGTCGACAGTAGGCGCTCGAGGCGCGCCGACAAAAAGTACACGGAACTGTCAGAGCCAATCACCGCGGTAATGACCAAAATCCAACACCTTCCATTCTTCAAATGGCCGTCAAAGATGGTGGGGCCACCCGATACACGACGAAGGGACCGGAGGTGCGAATATCACAAAGATCACGGGCACGAAACAGAGAGTTGCTACGCATTAAAAGATCACCTGGAAGAACTGGTGCAAGACGGCCGACTGCAGCAGTATGTGAAACAGGGAAAGCCAACCAAGGCATTAGCATTGAGGCAGGACTCTCCCCACTTGGCGTGATCCACGTAATTTACAGCCTGCCTACACTCCCAGCCATGCACACAATTCGATCGCATCCAACTCTACAGGGGCGCCGTATTTCGACTGACCGGTCCGAAGAAGCTCCGACAATTGCCTTCAACGACTCCGACCTCAATGACGCAACGGCTTCCCACATTGATCCGTTGGTCATTGGATTACGCATAAACCGGTTCATCATTGAACGAATCCTCATAGATCCAGGGAGTAGTTCAGAGGTCATGTACTATCAAACTTTCATCAAGCTCGGCCTCAACGAGTCGGATCTATCTCCGGCGCCTCACCCACTGTTCGGCTTTAATACGAATCCCGAATATCCATTGGGCAAGGTCACATTACCTGTTCGAGCGGGTTCCAGAACGGTCGAAGCGGAATTCCTGGTCGTGAAGCTCCCCTCGCCGTATAATGCCATAATGGGAAGAACCTGGCTACATATCATGAAGGCCGTCCCAAGCACCTACCATCAGATCCTGCGTTTCCCAACAACCCACGGCATTGAAGAAATACGTGGTTCCCCCTAATCGGCACAAGCAGAGTTCTGATGAAAACCCTATCACTGACCCGATCTGTGGGCTCTGATACCTGTAAATATATTTCGCCTCTGCAATACGAACTATTTTTCCTCGTCGCTCAAAATCATATGTCAATTCCCAGTGGGGCACTCGCCAGGATTGGCCACATGAAGTCTCCGGATTCGGAGCGCCCTTCGTGGATATCACGATTGGCCAAATTAAGTCTCCGGATTCGGAGCCCCCTTTGGCGCATGACGCCTTAGGGCCGATTAAGTCTCCGGATTCGGAGCCCCCTTTGGCGCATGACGCCTTAGGGCCGATTAAGTCTCCGGATTCGGAGCGCCCTTCGTGGATATCACGATCGGCCAAATTAAGTCTCCGGATTCGGAGCCCCCTTTGGCGCATGACGCCTTAGGGCCGATTAAGTCTCCGGATTCGGAGCGCCCTTCGTGGATATCACGATTGGCCAAATTAAGTCTCCGGATTCGGAGCCCCCTTTGGCGCATGACGCCTTAGGGCCGATTAAGTCTCCGGATTCGGAGCGCCCTTCGTGGATATCACGATTGGCCAAATTAAGTCTCCGGATTCGGGCCCCTTTGGCGCATGATGCCTTAGGGCCGATTAAGTCTCCGGATTCGGAGCGCCCTTCGTGGATATCACGATCGCCCAATCAAGTCTCCGGATTCGGAGCCCCCTTTGGCGCATGATGCCTTAGGGCCGATTAAGTCTCCGGATTCGGAGCGCCCTTCGTGGATATTGCGATTGGCCAAATTAAGTCTCCGGATTCGGAGCCCCTTTGGCGCATGGATTCGGAGCCCCCTTTGGCGCAATGACGCCTTAGGGCCGAATTAAGTCTCCGGATTCGGAGCCCCCTTTGGCGCATGACGCCTTAGGGCCGATTAAGTCTCCGGATTCGGAGCGCCCTTCGTGGATATCACGATCGGCCAATCAAGTCTCCGGATTCGGAGCCCTTTGGCGCATGATGCCTTAGGGCCGATTAAGTCTCCGGATTCGGAGCGCCCTTCGTGGATATCACGATCGGCCCAATCAAGTCTCCGGATTCGGAGCCCCTTTGGCGCATGACGCCTTAGGGCCGATTAAGTCTTTGGATTCGGAGCGCCCTTCGTGGATATCACGATCGGCCCAATCAAGTCTCCGGATTCGGAGCCCCCTTTGGCGCATGATGCCTTAGGGCTGATTAAGTCTCCGGATTCGGAGCGCCCTTCGTGAATATCACGATCGGCCAAATCAAGTCTCCGGATTCGGGGCCCCCTTTGGCGCATGACGCCTTAGGGCTGATTAAGATTTCGGATTCGAGCCGATAATCTTCTAAAGGCCGAATGGGCCCTGGGTTCAAGAACAGATCATACAGTGGCTAAGTGCTAATTGCGTCTCCGAATCCGGAGCAAACGTCGGCACGAACAAAAAGATATTGATAGTTGATCCTATGTAAACATACTAGAACAGATCATAATACATTCGAAGTAATGTGCTTTAGTACACAAGCAAAATTCAGAATAACATGCAAATAGAGTTTAAAATAAAACCATTTATTGATTGAACAGTTGTTACATAAATAAACCGCATATCGAACATTACAATATCGAAAGCAAAAAAGGAACAAGACGCGCCGGTAAAGCAGCATCGCCGGGATCGACGACCGTCGCCATAAAAACCCTCCACGGCGTGCACTACCTTGAACCAGTTATGCTTAAGCCCACGACTTGCATAGCGCCAAACTTCCCCTGACACCACTGACAATGTCAAGGCAAAGATCCAGGACAAGAAGAATGACTTGACAGTTTTTGACTCTCCTTTCGGGGTGATCTGCTTCGACAACTTGGAGACTCACAGATCTCAAGCTCTTGGTGATGACCTAACTCCCTCACGGATAGGTTTTCTGCTGCAAAACTATCTCAACACCAAACTTGACCGAAGTTTGAGCCTCTGTAACCAAAATCTCCATCCCAGACAAAGAATGATGAGTCAAGTGGGATTATTGTGTGAAGCGCCTACTCCTTTTATTTCAGCAACGACCGCGATCTCGAGTCCCAATCCCAAGAAATTTTATTAACGCCCAAAAACGCATTGGTGAATAAGACAAGTGTCGATTGACATTCGCCACGACCGCCATCCCGACTGGCCGAAACGCGCGCTGGCTGGGCCAAAGCGAAATAGATTTATTAAACCGGTCGGCCAAATCTTCACATACCGATCACCCTCAACCAGCCCAATTAATCCAACTTCAAGCATCAATGCGCTGACCCAGTCAAAAAATAAATGGCCGTTGAAATAGCCTCAATAAAACCTTAACGGTCGCCGCGGACGTGTCGATCCTGCCCATGTGCAGATCCCGATTTAAGCCCGTGTATTGCCGGACAGTTAATGGCTATCTGGGTCACAAATATTTAGACATTCATTCAAACATTTAAGCAACACGAAATACACATATGCCGAATATGAATGACAACGAAACATTTATAATGAAACAATCTTTATTCATAAAAAACAATAGTTACATTAGTTTCAAACCGCGCCCTGCGTTCCAATCTTACAACTATTAAAACTCATACGGCGTCACCCTCATCCTCACTCTTCTCAACTTCAAAGGCAGAAAATGGAAAATCTTTACTCCTGTAGCGTGTGATGCCAAATCAATTCCCGACGCTCGAAGAGTTCTGCGGCTTGAGATGCCTTGATCCAATCGTGCCTAACCCATGGTTTTCACATCGGCATACTTCTTCGCCAGTGTTTCCCTGGTTTTCTCGATTCCCACCTTTCGGCCCTCATGAAACCTTTCTCATAGGCCCTCCCCTTTCGCACTCTATTGCGAACATACTTGCCGTCTCACGATCGGCAAGTGCGGAGCTGATAAGCCGACTATAACCCTCTCTTCCACAATTGGGTTTGCGTGCCGTGGATTGTGCCTGAGCCGCCTTGGTCTTCCTTAGTTCCCGCTCGGCCGCCTCCACGCGGGCCTCCAAACTTCGAATACGTTATTCCTCTTCTCCATCTCTTGACGGGCAGCGCGCAGTGCATGCCGACTTCGTAAGCAGTGTAAAGCCCCTTCACCGCGCCGTGAATGCCCTCGCGAAACACCTCGTAGTCCTGTTGACCAGCATTGATTGCTGAACCTCAGGAGGAAATATTTGTCGGCAAAATTGACCGCTACGTTTGGATCTCGAACGATCGAGTCCGCCTCCGTCATGGGTCTATTCTTCACAAATACCGCAAAGCTTAATGGGCACGGATTCGCATCGGACCTCCTCTCGACTCGGGACTGTGGAGATTTACCCTGCGACTGCTTTTCTCGCCCGGCGATCTACTGCGACGTCGGGGAGACTGACGCTCTCTCGACGACCCCTTCCTCCTTACTACTCCTGCCCGCGAGGGTTCACCACCTCGATTCATATCTCCGCCAAGCTCAGCTAGGGTCTTCGCTTCCCCTTTACTATTAAAGAAGAGTTGGTTCGACATTCGCGCCATCAGACTTTTCCCAGGAGCTCGAGTCAGTTGTCTACCAAGCTCATAAAGGATGTACCTTTGTTCATTTATCCTTCACAGAGGCAGCACGTTCGAGGCAATCTCATTAATTGGAGATCCTGAATCGCCCGACGCCGGCTGAGTCTACGGCAGGGGCACGATTTTACCATAAATCGCGAACCGCCTGGGGCAAGGGCAGATTCATCAATCTATCCGGCTTAAGTACCCCAACAGGCTCTCGACTCTGCAGGAACCGCCTGAGGCAAGGGAAGATTCATCAATATATTCGGCTCAGGTACCCCAGCCGGCTCACGAATTGACAGTTCATAATTCGAATCCAGTCGGCATGAGAAAGACGAATCAATATTGACAGGATATTCGATTAACCTCTGCAGGAACCGCCTGGGGCAAGGGCAGATTCATCAATCTATCCGGTTCAAGTACCCCAGCCGGCTGCCGACTCTGCAAGAACCGCCTGAGGCAAGGGCAGATTCATCAATATATTCGGCTCAGGTACCCCAGCCGGCTCACAAATTGACAGCTCATAATTCGAATCCAGTCGGCATGAGAAAGACGAATCAATATTGACACAGGATATTCAATCTCTAAAAGCTGAAACTCAGCAACAATTTTACGCAAAGTAGCGAAAGGCTTTGAGCCAAACTCAGCAAAATGTTTCATTAACATAATCACACAAATTGTGCACAAGTAGCAGTGACATTACAAGAAAATGTTCATTAATAAATTGCGTACAAGATAGTAACCAATTTATACATGAAAACTACCCTGAACCAACAAAACCCTACCAAACAAAAAACTTACACAAAAAACTTAATAAATTAGAAAACGCCTCCCAAATCACTCCTCGGTGTCGGATTCGAGTGGCTTAACATCCACTTGCTTGTAAGGAATTGGCAAAGCCAATGTAACCCCAGCGGCATCAAGGGCTTTGAGCCATCCATGTTTGAATCCCCGATTTTCAAATTTGGGAACTTCATCAACATATTCCGTGTAAGCGGCGCTTTTTCCCGCCTCAAAAGCCTCAAATTCGGCTTTCTCTTTGGCCATCTTCAGCTCCTCTAGCTGAGTCTCCGCCTTGGCAAGTTCGTCTTTTGAGAGCTTGAGCAATTCCTCACTCGCATTTGCTCTAGCCTCAGCGTCAGAATGAAGCCGTTCAGCAGTGTGAGCCCTCTCCTTCTCCGCTTCGGCTCGCGCGCTCTCCATTGCGGCCCTCATTTTTTCAAACTCCGCTCTACTCTTCTGACCTTCCACTTCGGCTTGCAAACGGTCAATTCTGCCAAGAGCATTATGCAGGCGGCGGCCCAAGTCGGCAATCCTGCCGACGGTCTGCAAGAATAAGGGATCATTAGATACCTTTATAAAAATAAATTTAGAAATAGATTTAAGATTCCTACCAGAAGTGCCGACTGCGCAGATAGGGCTACGGCCATAATATCTGGCACGGCGCAAAAGGCTGCATTGTCAACCGGCAAGGAAATCGAAGCCGCCAAGCTCAACGCAACGGCCGGATCCTCAATGGCAGAAGCATCGGAAGAAATCGGCGTATCTCTGATCTTTGGCTGAATAACAAAAGGAGCAACCACGTCCGATTCTTCGAGGCGAGGCCGTTTGTCAGAAGGACTAATTTCTGAACTGGCTTCCCCCTCGGCGCTGCGTTTTTGACCGCGCTCTTTCAGAATTTGCCGTTCTTCACGGCCTGCTGTTCACCCCCTTTTTCCGTTTCAACCGGCGTAACCTGAACCATCCCTTCAATAATGGGTACGGAGGCCTTAGTCAAACTGGGATCAGATTCGCCGGCCTCGGCCTTTTGTCGAGCAGCCATTCGCTCGGCGTTTTTCCTACGCGCCATTTGCGTAAGGCTTTCCTTCGCCATACCTTCGAAGAAATCGCCGGGTAGGTCGCCCAAATTCGCGAAAATATCTCCGGGAGAGACTTCTGCCCGACCCGAAGTGGATGGTGAGGAAGGCTGATTGAGTTCGGTAGCCTCAAATGCCGAGCGCACGGCCTCGTCAACTTCTTCGGCCTCCTCAGTGAATTCTCCGGCCGGATCGGCAACTACTTCTATTACCGGCTCTGCGTCTTGCCCCGAATCAGAATCTTCGAGACCAATTTGCCTAAGGTTCTTGTAGCTGGGGAAGACAAGAGCCGAGAGGTGCTGATCACCGGATGGAATCAGAATATTGTCCGCAGCCGAGAACGTGGTATAAGTGGGCTCGTACCGAAGTAAAATGTGGGCGGCTTTCCCCTGTTTTTGCACGTTTGGGCGGCCAAAGTAGTCAAGTGCAATCTTAATATCCCTAAGGACCGCGTCGTCAACGGAAGTTAGAATCTTCTTCAATTTATTACCTGCAAAAGATGAGTGATTAAGGAAAGAGAGCCGATTAAAAGATAAATCATCAAACATAAGATACTACGTGGCAACCTGGGTCACCCTTATGTCTGGGAATGGGGTCTAGGCGATCTTCGCCTTTAGCGAACTCCCAATTACCTCGGACATTGACCATTACATCGTCAACCCTCTTACCAGAACTGGCAAGCATAGTCACCAAATGATGGTCAGTATCCTTGGCCCTAAGGAAGTACCGACCCAGCCAACCAGAGGATTTGGCTAAAGCGTAGCAGTGCCGAATGGCCGAAATTCCGAGATCGATCCTAAGGCGTCGATTCAATTCTATAACACCCATAATGATTCGAAAGAAATTTACATTGGGTTGAGAAGGAATCAGACTCCAATAGCGAAGGACGGCCCTAAGCAGTGGATGTAGGGGGAAACGGACTCCGCCTTCCGCTATGGACAGGAGGGGGAATACGATTGTATTCTGATCCTCCCTCTCCATATCTAGAGTACTGTCCGTTACAAGAGTTAGATGGACGTCATCGGGAATGGAAAAATGTCACCGGAACCCGGAAATGCGACTCTCAGAAAGGAGGTCCTTCAAGTGTTTAGCCATTTCGACGGGGATCCAAGGATTCGCCGAAAGTAAAAATGATAAACAGAGAATAGGGCTACAAAGAAAAGGGAAGAAAACTTACGAAGAGCAGATGAGGCAAAGGTAGACGGACGAAAGTTACAGAAAATGCGAGTGAGAGAAGGGATGCGCGTTGGCGGTCCAAACGTATCAGATGATCGATGAAATGTGCACCAAAAAGGACTGAAGTTTCAAATCGCAATAAATGCGAGAGACGCATGAATGGAGCGGGAAAGTGTAATGATAAACGAAAAGGCGTGCGCCTTCTGACATTTTCTGACGTCTTGGGATACGCGAAGCAGCCTGATCTATGCTAGGCTTTTCGAATTCTAAACCAAACACGCTGATTAACTACCGTCAATAGGGAGTTCGGGGGGCAATTGTGGGAGCCGAATATATGGCTAAATCGGAAGGGGCATATTTTAGTACTGACATTAACCGGCTGTGTCCAGCAAATATTAATCGGCCCCATCCTGCAAAACTAGGATGGGCCGAATACAATACGTAAGCCGATTAAGCCGATTAAAAAAGGGATCTTTGGGGGCCGAATATAAGAACGGGTAATGATTGAAAACTAGGCCCAGGCCCCGAGGCCTTAGAAGGAACATATATAAATAAAGAAGCAGCGTTCTTGGAATGGGAGGTAAGAATCACTTCACTAAACTTAGTAAACAAGCTTTCTTGAGTATAAGAACTGACTTGCCCGTCGGAGTGCTAATCCCGGCACCCCCGACCGAAGTATTTGTCTTTGCAGGTGACTAGCTGAGTATCAAGAGCGTCTTCCAGGATCTGAAGAGTATTTCCAAAACCACTTCCCCACAATTCTGTTGAAAAAGAGTTTTCAACTTGAATATATTTTTTGAATTGAAAAAAATAAATGTATGGTTTATCTATATTTTTTGGTTTTGAAAGCTAACTCTAAAAATAATAAATGAATAAGAGATATATGCTGGTTAGTTTTTGTCTTCAAAAACAAATATAAATGTAACAATACAGAGGCATACAATCTCTACTGCTGCTCTGTTTATGGTTTTAGTGATTTAAATTATTTTTATATTTTAAAAACCCCAGATTGTAATACTTTATGTGGATGAGACATACTTTGATTATAATATGTGGATGAGGCATACAGTGATTGTAATATTCTAAAATTTTAAATTTTCTTTATTTGAATGAGGCATGCAGTGATTGCAATACTTTTTTAAGTCACTGCAATACTTTTTTAAGTCACTGACTGTTTTTTTTTTTTTTTTTTTTTTTTTTGAGGAAGTGCACAAGTTGAATTATGTTGAAAATTTATAAAATTTTAAATCACCAAACCGATTCGCATCCATCCGCAAATCCGCTCAATCCACATCCACTGGATTGGCGGACGAATACAGATTGATTTTCTCCAATCCGCCAATCTGGCAGACGGATGGCGGATTGAAGATTTTGTGGCCGCAACCGACCCGTGCCCATCTCTACTTTTATGATTAGTTTATTTCTTCTCTATTATGAAGATTATATGTAATTAGTAGTAGCGGTTGTTAGTCTTGGGTTTGTGGGCTTGGTAATTAGTTGTAATTTATTTGATTTTTTTAAGCTTATTTGATCAAAATAAGTGAAATTTTTCCTAAATTATAATTTATAGTGTTTTAGTTTATTTGAAACAAAAAAGTTATGAGACAACTCATTTAACCAAAAACTTTTTTTTTTTTGAATTTTTTTTTATTATAGATTATGAAAAGTTTCACCAAATAATTTTACAACCTATTTTAAATCTTTCAAGACAATAATCTAAAAGCATCTTATCATGAAAACTAAATTATAAGTGATACCAAACGGGTAATTACCACAACAATCATGTTAGGGTCATTTTGTATATACTCTTTTTTGTGGTGTTGATATTACAAATGTCATAACTAAATTAATTTCAATTATAACTATAAAAAACACAATGAATCATAACCAAACGTCACTTAATGATACCACAATAGATCATAATCATTACCATAATGCTGTGTTTAGTTGGGGGATTTGGAAAATAATTTGAAAAAGGAAAAGAAAAAGGTGGGTGAAATGTGAATAAAATATACTTACATTTCATCTAATTTTACACACCTTTTTCATTTCTCTTTCCCTTTTCAAATCTCTTCCCAAATCTCCCAACCAAACACAGCCTAAAGGAAATTATATTTGCACACTATTAGTTGTCTCAATATACACAATCTCCTCACTATTTGTTTAGTTCACATCACACCCAAAGTTTTGATTTTGTCTCAATACTTATCACCAATTTTCAAATAATGCCAAATTACCCTCTCCACAGCAGACCCAAACCCTAACCCTAACCACTGCCATCGTTGGCCACTACATCATCCCATACTCAAACTTCACATCCGATCGCCACTTTCTCATCATCTTTTTCTTCTTTGCCTTACCTCCTCCCTCGTTCTACACCGCTACCGCTACCACCAACTGCTATCCTTAGCCCCTTCTATTGCCACTCTGCAATTTTCTACAGTCCATCTACACACACACACATACACACACACACACACTCTCTCTCTCTCTCTTTCCACCGCTATACCCTCTTATCTACCATCACAATTGGTTTGAGTTGCTCATTTGCTACTCCACTACTATTATTGACATTTACTTGTAACCTACCACCTCTACATTCCCCTCTTATTCTCATAACACACCCCCTTTACGTTTTCCATACCCACAACTCTCACCCCGCAGTGTGTGTATGTGTGTGTGTAAGAGAGAGAGAGAGAGAGAGAGAGAGAGAGAGAGAGGAGATTTGAAGAAAATGAAGTGTTTGTTTGGGGGGCCGACGGTTACCTTTTCCACTTGAACCCTAGATCTAGAAATGAGAAGGAGAGGGAAGAAGAAAAGGAAGAAAATGATGATGAAGAGAAGAAGAAGGATGAGGATGAAGATAAGGACAAGGCATCAATGAGGCATTAGAATGGGTGATCCAGGTTGGAGAGGTGGTGGCGCTGGAGCCAGAGGTACAGTGGTTGTTGGTGGTGGTGTGTAGGTACGTATAGAGAAATTAGGGCTTAGATTTTTGTCCGAAAGAGTAATTTGTTTGAGGAAAAAATTGTAATAAAAAAACTATAAAAGTCATAACTAAATCATAACTAAAATCACAATGAATTATAATAAAATCATAACCAATATAAAAATGAGTTATAATAAAAAAAAAACTACACAAATCATAACTAGACATATGATACACATCTTTTATGAAATGTGTATTATAGAATCTTCTATTATGTAATCAGGGGCGGAGTTACCTTCATTACAGTGGTGTTAGTTGACACTACTGGATTTCAAAACAATTTTAGAGTTCATGTAATTTTTATCTAACATTGTTGACTATTTGCATATTGAATCTTGTGGGTTTGAAAATGAAAAAAAAGAAGAAGCTCATTTTGAAAACTATTTGCATATTGAACCCATTCTGAAGTAATAGTGTTGATATCTCAATATTTTGCTTTATTTGTAATTTGACTAGTTTGGATCATTTTTGTCAATGTGATTGGAAATATATGAAATTTACGAAGTATCATATGAATGTTAATTTTGTTTGATTGTGTAGAACTAAAAGTATGATATAATGACATTGATGATGCTTTGCTAAATGAACCCATTGAACGAAATTCCTGACTACACCACACTACATGTAATTGATAAGAAGTTTGTCAAAAAAGAAAATTTTTTTTGTAATAACTGTGTGAGGCAAAAAACTACTCAATATAAGGCAGGGCTAGAATTCCTGGACTGGCAGCAAGAAGGTAGCTGTTACGACCTAAACCCGCCACTATAGGTTTAGCGTTGTAATCGACCAATAATCCTCAGATTACCGAAGGCCTCTGACCTGAATAACAAAATATAAGGGGCTAGCGGAGGCAAATATAGAAACATACATAGTCCATAGAGCCGTGTAGACATACATGGGACAAAAATTTAAAACTACCATTCATTAACCCACATATGTGGTCATTTTCATGTTCGTTCCACATTGTCATGATACTAAAAATAAGACTAAAGAACTATCTACAAAACAACAAAAGTCTTGATCTTTGAAAAATGTTTGCGAAACTCGACCACTGTACTCTTTTTGGATCCTCCTCGGGAGGCACAAAGGTTGGCTGACAAGACAGACTCCAGGCAATCAACTCTGTGCCTGGTGATGTGCCTGGTCACCTATATACATAAATAATACAGTGAGTTGAAGCTCAGTGAATAATAACAGAGTAAAGATTTTAATGAATGATGTCCTTAATGGATTTAGATTCCAATTCTCTTATCAAACAGAGACATAAACATATTCACACCAGAAACAGAGTCATAATCATATTCATATTCAAATTATGCAAGGTACATCCATTAGCATTAACATATCTCCTTGGTCAAGCATATCAAGTTCTATAATGGAACCTTCGGTATCGGGTAACATATCTGATACGTGGGCCATGGTATTGTTTCCCCCGAGCGAAGGCCTGTGCCACGGTATTGTTTTTCCTGGGCAAGGGCCTCATGACCATAAGTCACAGTATTATGTCCCCCAGGTGAAGGCCTTTGCTAAGGATACCACAATTACATTTCAAAGAACATTGGACGATCATTCATTCATACAAAATATAGCATTTCAGAAAATTGATCATTTCATATCATTAGAAAATAATTAAACTCAAACATAAATTTACAGAGTTATTACTCACAGATAGTTTCACAGATAGCTTTGATAGCAAATCAATGGATCAACAGCTCACGGTGCGTGACCTACACAAACATAACAGATACACAGATTGAACCACACGCTTGGATCACACGTAACTTATTTCATTTCATTCTTAGTGTGTTTTTAGCCCTCATCCTCATTATTATGTTTTAACCGTGGCCTAGGAATGCCTAGGATGCAATGAGGATGCCAAAACATGTTGTTCAACACTTAGCCAAATTTGCTAAAAACAGGGTCCTCGTTCGAGCGTAGCTTTCTTCTCTTGAGCGGAGGGTCAAAAACAAGGGTAGTCACTCAAGCGTAACTTTGGTCGCTTGAGCGGTCTATAAACTTTGCAAAGTACTGGTTGCTTGATTTTTCTGCTCGACGTACGCTCGATGGTCACTCGAGTTTGAGACTGAGGTCTTCGCTCGAGTGCAACTCTTGTTGCTCGAGCGGTCTGCAAAATGTGTAAACTTCTAGGAGCATGCGTTTTACGTTGGAGCTAACTTTTGGTCGCTCAAGCAGAAGTGCAAAACAAAGAGTGGTCGCTTGAGTGCAGGTTTTGTCGCTCAAGCGGCGAGGCAGAATTCTGGAATTTCCAGATTTGCTTCCAAGCTCAAAACTCAAACTCAAAGCTGCAAATCAAGTTCTTTTGGGGCAAAAACTTGAGGAAACACTTGTAAACTTATAAAACATTGGGAATTAAAGATCATATCGCAAAATCAAGGTCCAAAAGCTTGCCAATTGTGCAAAATAAAGCTTAAATCTTTGAAAACATGACATGCATGCATTAACTTGACTTCAAAGCTTCCAAAACATGATTAATTGATATAAAATGGTCTTAAACAAGATGAATTCTCAAAATAAAGGTAAGACGGACACATGCATGAGGGAATTCTTTGAAATCAAACTCAAATTGTGATGAGATGGACATGCGTGCATGGTATGATCTATATTCCTTCACTCTAGTTCAATTCTCATATTAATCCACTCAATTCTCTTGAATTCATGAATCCACCAAGTCAAAAGCAAAACTAAAGGCTTGAATTCTTACCTTAGCATCTCAATTGTGCTCTAGATAGTCAAATGTTTGAAGTTCCAATCCAAAACCTCCAAGTTCTCTCTCTTTCTCACAATTCTCCTAATTGAGCTCAAACTCTTCTTCTTTCTCTCTTCCACGTTTTTGATGGTAAGAGATAATGGAGTGTGTGTATAGTGGTAGTATGAGGCAACTCATGGCTTATATAGGTACCATTAGTGAAATGAATTAAACCTTGTTTAGATTAAACAATTATACTTATTTTATTCTAATTATTTGGTTCCGAATCAAATTTAAATAGAACCTACCATAAATTCCCAAAAATTCCAAATAACACATTTACCAAGTCAATTTCGTGATCGGATGCCGATAAGGCCCTTAATTCGCAAAACAAAATAGAAACACAAACAGATATTTCTACGATAGATAGATATAGACACAAATAATGCAACACGCATGCAATTAATTCAGAATTTCATTTTAATTACTTATTAGGCATTCATAATCATTTGTTCCAAGCTAATTACGGGTCGGGGTTGTTACAACAGCCTCGCTAGCAAGTTGGAAAGTTTGCCCAGGATAGTTTGAGTTTGGCCTAGTAGCCCAAGACTAGACTAGGCCAGGGAAGTTTTAGGACAGAAGAGAGACGGAAGAATGTGTGCCCAAAAAGGGTGCAAACCCAATCAATCCATATTCCTTTCTTTTAGGCTCAACCAACTCCTAGAAATCCGTACTTGATGGAGCATAATCCCTGAGGAAAATGGACTGACGTGAGGAGTAGGGAAATCCTAACAGCCAACAATGGTTAGTAGAAGCAAGCTATAAAAAAGGAAGCAAACAACATGATAGAGGTATGCAAACACTTCTACTTAAACCTCACTAAGATAATCCTGCATTTTTGTCTAATTTTGTCATTAACTTAGGCATCAGAGGGTCTCCAGGCTACTTCAACCACCCCTCTTTACCTTTATCCAAGTGTTTTTTCAGGTTGGGAACCAAGCTATCTTCGCTGCATCACCGTTGCAGCCTAAGTGGTTTATTTTTACCCACCACAATTTGGCGCCCTCTGTGGGAATTCTGCAACCAAAAGCTTAGCTCCACTTGATGAGATTCCAGACTATCCATGGCTGTGGAAGACGCCAACATATTTGTTGAAGATGAACATGATGGGAACCTCTTTCCAAGCTAACGAAGGCACCCTTTGAATGTCGGAACATTGCAGAACAACGCGAACAAGAAAAAAGAAACCTGCTTGCCATTAAAAACTCAGAGAGTAACAATTGGGTATAAGAGTTGGCTAGTTGTGATCGAACCATATGTGCCATGAACCAACAACTTAAAGAGCTTACTAACCAAGTAAGGGCCTTGAAGCAAGACCAGAATCAACCACTGGTGCCTCAAGGGCAAAATAAAGGATGCTTGCGCCCCCCAAGAAAGAGACATCCACAACGATCAAAGGAGAAGATGCGGACTGAGGCAAATAGAGACCTACACTGACCCATAGGGCTAGCGAAACTAGTCACATGATAAGTAGTTTGCTCCGATCTGAGGGGCACCACCAGACCTCTTCCAAACAAAAAGAATATCAAACAGAGTATTACGCTTGTTCAGACGATGTAAGATCCTTTCTGCACAAAAGAGAAGTAGTACGAGAGAAACGTCTAAAGAGGTCAGGTCCAGCCTAGCGTTTCAACTTCCCTATAGAGAACATGAGGGCATTTATTAACAGCTGGAGGCGGAATAGGGCAACCTAGGACCAGACTAGACAACACTCCAGATTAGGGCTGTGCAGCGGATCCACCGACCCGACAAACCCAACCCGACTTGACCAGTAATAGGCGGATGCGTGACACATGGTGGACAGGTGCGGGCTCAGTTTTTTGTGTTTTTTGATTTCGGGTCGGGTGGTGGGTGATTCGTTATTTTACCCAGCAAACCCGACCCGACCATGCCTTATTTATTTATTATTATTATATATATATATTTCTTTTACGCCTTAGCTCCTTTTCTTTCTGATACGCCTTAGTTTTACCTTGATTTCTTCGACAAACAGGCACACCACAACACACACAAGCACTCTCTCTGTCTCTCTCTCTTTACCTAACCCATCGTTCGATGATCTACACTGAACGACGATTGATCGATCTACACTGCACAACCCTAATCTACACTAAACGACGATCTACACTGAGGTATCTTTATCTCTCTCTCTCTCTCTCTCTCTCTCTCTCTCTCTTTCTTTCTCTCTTCTTCTTTCCTTTTCTTTTCTTCTTCTCTTCTCTTGTTCTCTTCTTCTTCCCATTTTCTAGGTTTTTGATTTTTTCACCTTTCCCCTTTTATTTGGTTCCCGAGAAAAACTACTATAACTTTCTCAAGAAAATACATGTTCAGTAATTGGATCTAGTTATTTAATTTTGTTTTATGATTTGTTAGTAGGTAAATGTATCTGGGTTAGTTTTTTCCAATAAAACACATCTTCTTGATCTTATGACTGTTCTTAGATTTAGGTTTTCTAGATTAGAACACAGGCGATTCGGAGAGCTCACAAGAACATTGATAAGGCCTTGAAAGCTGCAGAGGTTATATTGTCTCAATATGACCTTTCTCGCCAGGTTAGTTTTGTAGATTACCTAATTATTCATGTTTCTTTATTTAGGAACTTTGTTTCTTTGTTGTTTTCTTTATTGTATTGATTTCAAAAGAAAAAAGTGTTGGCTGAAACTTGCTCTAGCTTATTGATGTTGAAATAGCTATATACTTGGAATTGATAATTTATTAGGCCTAGAAAGCTTAAGAATTATGTGTGTATGTATGTATAGGTAAGCCTTAATTTCCTTGGTGAAAGCTTACCACTCTGTTTTTAGACTTGTCTGAGAATTTATATGTTGCCTTTAGTAGTCTTTGACTCTTTACAATGTTAGAATATTTTTTTTATATTGTTTTTAGTATTCAAGGGCATCCTTTTGTTCTTTCCCCTTATTTCTTAGGTTACAGAACTATGTTTAAGCTTGTAGCAGTAGAGGAATAGCCCTGCCTGTAGCATTCCATTTTTTTTCTTTCTTTCTCATTCATTGTTTTTTACTCACTAGATCATGTATAAAGTCATAGTCAATCTGCATTAAGAAAGAAAAATAAAAATGGTAAATACATTAACTATGAAATCAATGTATTAAGAATGCTTCTTCATAGGATATTGAGAATGCTTCTAGTTTCTATGGATTTGAAAAGCATATTTTGAATGATTTTTATAGGTTTTTGGCAGCATATTTGATAATCTTTTAGTCATGGATCCTCCAAGCAAAGAAACATTTTTTTGTAAGTCCTAATGTTGAGCCCAAATCATCTTTTATTGACCCCTCTACCCAACCTAATGCTCTCCTTCCTAGACCACCCCTGGCCAAAAATAGTAGTAGTGGGAGAACAACCTCAAAGGCTTAGAATCATTTTGAAAAGATTAAGGGTATTGATAGGAAAGATAGGGCTATGTGCAAGTATTGTAAGAAAGAATATATGGCAGGATCTTAGAGTCATGGAACAAGTAAGTTGTTAAGTCATTTGAAAAATTGTACAAAGTATCCATATAAGGATACTCATGGGCAACAAGCATTGGGATTTCAACCTAGAGAAATTGGTGGGGTGGGTGTTGTTAATGTTGTGGCTACGTCATTTTCTATAGAAGTTGCTAGGAGGTATCTCGCCCAGATGATAGTAATTGATGAATTGCCCTTTAGATTTGTGGACGGGGTTGGTTTTAAGAGGTTTTGTAATGTCATGTAACCCAAGTTCAAGATCTCATCTCAATATACCATTGCTAGGGACATTGTAGACATATAGACCAATGAAAGGGAGAGGTTGAAGAAAATTGTGAAGGGGTGTAGAATTTGTTTTACCAGAGATACATGGGGCTTGTTTGGTTTGAGTTTCAGAGATGAATTTTAGAAAAAAATTTCTCAAAAATTGTTTGGTTTGAGTTTTTCTCAAAAAAATTTCAAAATCACTTTCTCTCTCTTACACATCAATCAATCACTTTTTCTCTCTCCTCTCATTCTCAATCACTTTTTCTCTCACACACATCTACTCAATTCTTCCAAAATATCAAATCATCCCAAACTCCCACAAAAAATTTCTCTCTCAAAATATACAACCAAACAAACCAAAAAAATTTCTAAAACAACTCTCCCAAAAACGAACCAAACAAGCCCATGGACTTCCATACAAAATTTGGGTTATATGTGTCTAGCTGCATATTTCATTGGTGATGATTGGAAGTTACAAAAGAGGATCATAAATTTTTGTCAAGTTGAAGACGACAAAGGAGAAACTCTTGGTAAAAAAATTGAGGCACTTTTAAAAGAGTGGGACATTGATGGCCTTTTTACTTTAACTATTGACAATGCAAGTTCCAATAATCTAACCATTAGATTCTTGCAACAAACCACAAAATTGTGGAAGGGAATAGTCTTAGGCCATGAATTTTTACATATGCGTTATTGGGCACATATTCTAAATCTCATTGTTGGTGATGGATTGAAGAACCTTGAGTCTTGTATAGCGAATGTGAGGCATGCAGTGAGGTATGTGAGGTTTTCTCCAAACCACCTTGACACTTTTTAAAAGTATGTGGACAGTTTGAAAATTGAGAGTAAGAATCTCTTGTGCCTAGATGTGCCAACACGGTGGAATTCCACATATCTTATGTTGAAGACAGCGAAAAAATTTGAGAGTGCTTTTCAAATAATGGGTGAGAAGGACTACAATTATAAACCCTACTTTTTGGATAATGAAGGGGGTGAGAGGAGAGAGATGCCTACAGCCAAGGATTGGGATAATTGTAGGGTGTTTTCGAAATTTCTTAGAATGTTCTACAATGCAACAAAGAGAATTTCTAGATCTTTATTTGTTACTTCAAATACATTCTACATTGAAATTTTTGTCATTGAAAATATGATTCGACAATTAATCAAAGACAGTGATCCTATTTTGGCTTCAATGGCAAATAAAATGAAAGAGAAGTTTGACAAATATTGGGGAAATGGAGATAAAATCAATCTCGTTTTGTATGTTGCGGTTGTGCTTGATCCTCGAAGAAAAATGACATACTTGCAATATTGTTTTTCAACAATTTTTGGTGGATATGTGGTAAAAGTGAAAGAAATGTTAGATAAGGTGAAAAATTGTTTGAGTCAACTGTATGAACATTATGCCACGCTTGATTCAATAAATGTGCATGCCTCCAATGTAAATGAAACAGTAGATATAGTGATAGATGAAAATGACCTATACTCTATTGTAAACTCTCAATTTAACTCATTTTTGGAGGGGCAATTTTGTAGTAGTGGGAGTATGTCGAAATTGGACAAGTACTTGGGTGATATTGAGAAAGGTGGGAAGAATGGTCAGTTTGACATCTTTGAGTGATGGAAGGTTAATGCAACAAAGTATAGAGTGTTATCACTTATAGCACGAGATGTGTTGGCAATTTCTATTTCCACTGTTGCTTCTGAGTCCGCTTTTAGTACAAGAGGTCGTATACTTGATCCATTTCATGGTTCACTTGCTCCAAAGATGGTGGAGGTTTTTGTTTGTACACAAAAATTGACTCCGAAGTAACATTCCAACATGCCTTCGACAAGCAATGGATGATGTTGAAGAATTTGAACAACAATATGATTCGGGTAATACATACAATGATTTGTTTAATTTTAAATTTCATTTATTTTGTATTATTCAAAATTCATTATCTTCACTTCACATGTTTTTCTTGTGTTATGTTTTATGTGTAGTTGTTTCGGAATCAAGTTCTTGTTCAAGCCCAAGTCCGGATCCTAGTTTTATTGCAGTTTAGTATCATTTGTAAAATACCTCCCCTTTGTTAAATGTTGTTAACATATGTTTACTTGTTTTAAGTTTAAGATTTTTTTAGTATTTTCCTTATTAAATAATTTCATTTTTTTGTTATGCAGGTTTAGGTGGCTCGTGGTTTGGCTCAATGAAATTAATGACTTTTTTGCTTCTTTTTGGATGACTGTAATATTATTGTTTGGATGGACAATGTTTGTTTGTTGGATGCACAATGTTTTGGATGCTTGTAACTCTTTTTTTTTTTTTTTGAATGATTGTAACTTTTTTTGGATGATTGTAACTTTTTGGATGATTATAACTTTTTTTTTTTTTTTGAACTTTGGATGGTTTTCAACTTCACCTTTGGATGACTGTAATGAATTATGTTTTTGCATTGCCCACTGGAATTTTGAACTTTGGATGCCCATCTTATTCTTGCATTGCCCACTGGAATCAATAAAAATGAATTATGCTGAAAATGTTATTTTTTAGGAAGTTGCCCAGGTTGTTGTGAATTACCTTGGTTGTTGTGAATATTGCCGAATGTTATTTTTGAATAGCCCAGGTTGTTGTGAATGAATATTGCATTACCCAGGTTGTTGTTTTAGGAACTGTACAATTGAATTATGTTGAAATGGTTATTTTTTTGAGGAAGTGTACAATTGAATTATGTTGAAAATTCGTAAAATTTTCAACCGTCAAACCGATTCGTATCCATCCGCCAATCCGCATCCGCTAGATTGGCAGATGGATACGGATTGATTTTCTCTAATCCGCCAATTTGGCAGACGGATGGTGGATTAGGGGTGTTGTGACCGCAACCGATTCGTGCCCATCCCTACTCCAGATCGGTCGTGGAAATATCGGGAGAGAACAACCCATGGGGCAGGCTAGGCTACAAGGCCGTCAGTGGCAAGATTACTAGCCACAGGGCTCTACGGAAGATGAACACGGCGAACCGAAGAAGTTACACAACCAGACCCCAAAATTCAAAGTCTTGTTCAAAAATAGATAGAAGGGACTACTTTTAGAGCAATTGATAGGAGACCGGTCCTGCTAGTGTCACCATTCACAAAGAGGATTTTCATGGCAGAACCACCGAAGAAGTTCAGTATCCCCAAGTTCGAACTCTATGATAGAAGAACAAATCCCTTAGACCACCTGTGCCACTACTGCCACGCCATGGCCCTCTAGAACGAGAACGAGGCACTTATGTACTGAATCTTCGCTTCTAGTTTGGGTAAAATAACTTACGCTTGGTATGACAAGCTCTAGGTGGGATCTATTGACAATTGGAAACAGTTGGTGAATAAGTTTATTGAACGATTCATAGCAAACAATAAAAGAGCGAAGGGGTTGGACACACTCATATCATTAAAGAAGACAGAGGATCAGACCATTAAGCAGTACGCCCAACTTTACTAGGAAACTTTTCATAAGATAGAAGAAGACTGTTCAGATAAAGTGGCAATTTCAACTTTCAGGCAAGGACTCCAACCAGAGGACAAGCTGTGGCAGTCATTAACCAAGACCCTGCCAAAAACTGTCGCGGACTTGCAGCTCAAGATGGATCGATACAGTAAGCTTGAGGAAAACTATAAGTCTATAGGACAGGGTAGCACGCAAAATAGCACATAGAAGACCAGTGTTCCGATCAAGGAGGAAAAGGAGGCTAAAAGCAAGACCATTAAAAAGAAGGACACGGATTATGTAATTCAAACTATGTTCAGACTCCCGATTTGATAAATACTTCTAGAGATTAAAAATAAGCCCTGGTTTAAATGGTCAGCCAAAATAAAGGGAGATCCGAAGGTATGAAACCATAGGGCAAAGTGTGCCTACCACAATGACGAAGCGCACAGGATGGAAGATTGTTTTTCATTCAAGCGATATCTTGATGTGATGTTAGCCGCTGGGCATCTGAATGAGTTCCTTGGAGAACAACAACGGAATGACAGAACAATCAGCAGGAAGGGAATGATGTGATAGTGGAGCACCTAAGAGGAATGATCCATGTCATCCATGGAGTCTCTCACCCATACATAGTAGCACATGCTAGGGGAGTGTAATAACCCCGGTCCGTAATTAGCTACTAATTCGTAATTAAGAATGCTAATTAAGTGTTTAAATGGAATTATGTGTTATTATTGATTGTGATATGTGCTTTGTAGTAATTTGTGCATATCTATTTGATTTGAAAATTATTTGTCATGATTTCTACTTTGGGTCTGAAATTGTTAGCCTAAATGCTTTCAGAAACCGAATTGAGCACATGGATTGACTAATTAGAATTTTTGGAACAGTCTAAGAAGTTTAATTAAAAATTGATTCCGTCTGATTCGCTAATTTTAATAGGTTGGAATTAAATAATTAAACAGGAGTCAGAGCTTAATTCACATTAGTATAATTAAATTAGTACAATTGAGTTTTATGATAACTTTGATTAATTGTATTTGTCCAAGATGTTACATGATTAGTATCTAATTAAGTTCTATTCATGATTTAAAGCTTAATTAAGTTGTATTTGGCAAGCCTTATGTTTTAATTAATGTATTTTGGCATTAAAACTATATATGACACATTAAGCTCACTTGAGCTCATTTCTCCAACACTTTGAGCTCCCAAATCTGAAGTTCTGCATTTTAGAGTGAGAGAAACTCCATTTTAGAGAGAGAGAGAGGGGTAGATTCAAGGTGGAAGTTGAAGACTTTGCTAGAATTCATCTATATTGTGCAAGATTTTGGCAAGATCAAGGCTCTAGGTAAGAACCTAAGCTAAAATGCATGTAGATAATGTGTTTAAATGTTGAAGTCATGAAGGTACCTTGATCATTTGCATGTATTTCACATGGGTTTGCTATGAAGATGAAGAATTTGCTCATGATTCCTACATGCATGGAAGTAGGAGTGTTGTATTATCATTTTGATCATAAAATTTATTATTATGTTGATCTTAGGCCACGAAATTAGCATGCATCCATGTTAGATCAAGTTTTGAAAGCAAAATTCCATGTTTAAAGGGTTTTAAAAGACCAT
The DNA here is from genome assembly GCA_030407325.1 of Camellia japonica. Lineage (NCBI taxonomy): Eukaryota > Viridiplantae > Streptophyta > Magnoliopsida > Ericales > Theaceae > Camellia > Camellia japonica. Next base: position 92,349,005 of record JAPPVO010000002.1, read on the forward strand.
GAAAAGAGTTGAAAAATATTGCATGAAGAAGTTTTGGTTCAAACCTTTCAAGAATTGATGAGTTTTTGAATAATAGATGTTTCAAGGATCTTGTATTGAAGTTTTCTAAAGCTATTTTTGTGTGTTTGATCAAATCATGCAAGACCCCAAGGTTTGGAGGTGGTTTGGAAGCCATTTTTGTTGAGCTTGCTGCCCAGAATTTTACAGCTGGCTCGAGCGAAGAAGTGGTGGCTCGAGCCAACATTTCGAGCTCTCAGAATTTTGAACTCTGCAAAAGGCTGGCTCGAGTGAAGAAGTCTTGGCTCGAGCGAGCTCTGTTTTTGCCTTCTGCTGGCTCTAGCCAAGAAAAGCTGGCTCTAGCTACCAACCTATTTTCAGCATGTTTTCAAAAGATGTTTTAAGTACATATCTTCACTCACATCTCTTTATGAGCATTCTTAAGCATGATTTATGAGCCGTTAAATATTAATAAGCTAAGAAATAACATAAGTAAGTAAATTAGAAAATATGTGTAGAATCCGAGTATATGGGCATTATGAACAAGTTATGTAGCATGGAATGAATGGGAAATTAAAGTGAGAAAGCTAAGTCAGGTATGGCCACATGAATGAGTAATGATGAGACATATTTTGTGCTATGTATTTTGTGATTGTAGGTCAAGACTCGAGGATTGATTGACCATTTACGGGAACCACTGTGAGTAACGTTATCGTAAAGATACGTTTATATGAAATTATGTTCCAAACGAGATATGATATGTTATGTTTTCTGAAATGATATATGCTTCTGTGAACGAACATTCCAAGTTTGAAATGTATTATGGCATCCATAGATAGTCCCAAGTCATGGGGGACGACATGAAAATGCGGGTCCATGACATTTACAAGATCTCGTTAGCCACTTCATTGTGGTGATATGTGTTTAATCGGTGTCCGGGACCGGTTACTCTAGTCGGAAGACGTTATGTGATATATTCGATATGTTCTATGGGATATGCCATTATTATGTTTCGATATGTGATGACTATGATTATGCTATGATCTGTTTTACACGTATGAAATGTTCGGAATTCGTTCACTAACCCCTTTACCTTAATGTTATTCACTGGGCTTTAGCTCACTGTTTGTATATATATGTATTTAGGTGAGCATTTTGGAATTCAAGCCCGAAGGCTTTGCCTGGAGTTCTGTTCTGTTGTCAGCTAGCCTTTGTGCCTCACGAGGAGGTTCCCGAAGTGTCTTGGGTTCAAGTGTTGATTAATTCTATTTATGCATGGGATTTTATTTTAATTATGTTGTCTGTACGGAAGATACTGTAATGTGTGTGGTATAATATAATGTATGGCTGACTTATGGTTATGTATATAAAGTTTTTAAAATATTCTGTTTCATATAAGTCAACACAGTTTATTGGACAAGTATAATTTTTGTATATTGCTTCCGCTAGCCCCTTAGTATATGTTAATCTGTTCAGAGGCCTTCGGTAATCCAAGGATTACTGGCCGGTTACGATGCTAAACCTATAGGGGCGGATTTGGGTCGTGACAGGGAGAGAAGTAGAAAACAACACATCTCAAAGAGGTTTACAAAGAAGCATAGTCCATGGGAAGCAAAAGGCCAAGGATCGAGGCTAACCCCAAAGGCCCAGTCATTTCCTTTTCTGAAGAAGACATGCAAGGGCTGGTCCAGCCCCACTCGGATGCTTTAATTATTAAATTGGACATGGATAGATTTGGGATAGAGAGAATACTAGTTGTTGAATGCAGCGCAACCGAGATCATGTACTATAAACTATACCAGAGTTTAGGTGTACACACCCCATTTTTGACCGCCCTTAAGACTTGGGCACCTCACATTCAACACGCGATGATGAAATGTTATGCTGTACAATCGTTCAATTTCTCTAGAAAGAGGCTTCAGTTTTTGAACTTTAGAGCCTAAACCTTGCACCCCTTTTGGACTGAAACCTAATTTTTTTCTAGCTTGACCCCCCCAGAGGCCTACTGGCCAACAATTGGCCGGCAGATCATTTTTGGTAGGCTGACTGATCCTCTTCATGGCCGGTTGGTCATGTTTCTCGGTAGGCAGATATTTTACAACCAGCTGCCCCTCCATGTGCATGCTTTGCACCAGCTGGCTTATTACAGATATTTTCCACGCGAGAAGGCTTTCTTCTATAAATACTTGACCATCCCTCATGGTTTTTGGTTAGAAAATTTTCCAAGAGCCAAAACTTGTTCAATGCACTACCCCTTTCTCTTAAAAATATACATACACTCTCTATACACTTCCTAAACCAAAAACTTGAGGGCTCTTGATGAGATTCTTGAGCCTAAATTTCTTCTCTTGAAAGTGTTTTCCTTGTGATTTGCTTAACCAAGAGTATCTCATCTTTCAGAGGTATAATCTTTGTCATCTTTTGCCTTGTTTACACTACTCTTCTCTTCTCTTTTCTTGTTGTTTATACACTATTTTGGACTGGTTTTAAAGTTTTGAAACTTGTGATTTAAAAGCTACCAAAGGTGGAGGGGTTAACCACAATTTCTTGAACCTTATCCCGTAGCTTATATCCTTGTTCTTCCCACTTGTTTCTTTACTTTTAGCTACTGTTTTTCAGAGTTTATTTTAGCTTAAAAATGTGGTTTTGAGTCAGTAAAAAATATGCTTTAAATATTGCAGATGTGTTGTTATAAGTTCTCATGGGTGTGTCCTTCAATCCATTTTAGTTGATAGTCATTTCTTACGCTTTTTTTATAGCTTTCATAGGTGGTCATACATTTGTGATCACCTTTGCATAATCATCTCTGCAACCTCCCTCCATTCTTTGTTCATTTTGATTAAAGAGTTGTGTTTAACAAAAGGTTATTATTCAAGCATAAGAAAAAGACTTTCCATGCTTAATGGTTTAATCTGTTCGGAGGTTCATTGTCCAGGCATTACATCTCTCTTATGCTAAGTACAATTTCTTATTTGTCATTTCTCTTTATCACTGGTGCATTTACTTCTAGGGGACTAACTTTCTAGTTAGACCCTTGAAAATCACCAAGGAAAGTGTCATTATAGCTTGTTATCAAGTTTGGATTTAGAGTTATTATCGCTCATTATGGGCTTGGTTAGTCATTATCACTCTCTTTGAGTTTGACTAATCATTATTGCTCTCTTTGAGTTTGAGTTAAAATTCATTATCGTTTGTAAATAAATTTGCCTCTTCCATTGTAATTTCCCTCATAGAAAAGGGCTTGAAAGGCTCATTTCTTGGGTTAAGTCAATGCTTGATATTCTTTATTGCTTTTGGACTTAGTGGACATAACTATCACTTTTGGACAAAAATGAAGAAAAGATAAGAAAATGGAAAGGTAATGTTTAAAAAAAAAGAGTTAATAAATTGGAGTAAAAAAGGTAAAAAAATTGAGTTGGGTTCAATCGGACGTTATATTGAACCTATTGCATTTCAAATCATTACATACTGTTAGTGATGTTTAATGATTCAAAAAGCAATGTCCACCCCTTTCCTTGAGGTAACTCCATGATAGGGAAAAGGTGTTGTTGGTCTTTCATTTCCATCTGCTAAGCTTTTATCCTATCGGTTCATAGATCATTATGCAACGAACTTGCGACGATTGACGATTTGTGAATTGAATCTACTCCTCCCTTGATCATCTTCATGATAGAGAGAGATAGAAAGGATAAACATCTCTTGGAAATATTCTATTTTTGCTCTGTTTCAATTCTGTGGCAGTAGGGTAGAACCCAAAAACAGTGGCCGGCCGGCCGGCCACATTTTTGTCCGGTCGACTACTTCTCAAGCCTAGCTGGCCACCATTGTTTATGCAATCTAACTAAAAATAGAATAGATTCTGGCAGCAAAATAGAGAGGTTTCCGAGAGGATGTTCTCGTTTGTGCGCATGTAACTCTTTGCTTCCTGTAGTCCTTTAAATTAATACTTTAATAGTAGTTTGTTGTAACTAAGTAGTTAGCTTAATTCGGATTTGTAATAATTAGTTAATTTAGCTTATTAATTTATTTGGTGTTGTAATATTTAGAAAAATAGGATATTCAATCGGACCCTCTTGTATGAGGGCACACTTATAATATTGTGTATATCTTCCAACCCCCATTTCTTTCTTCTTTTTATTTACTTGCTTACAATGGTTGCATGTAGTATCATATTTTGATTTCATATCATTACCATGTGTAAATATCCATTTTTTCATGTATCAGGTTCGGTTCATCATTCTAATATTATTGTCATTTCCTACTTACTTGAATACATGCGCTATCACATGCCTTGAATTGAGCCATATGTCATGTTAATAAACCGAACCTCGTAGCTGCATTTTTTATGTGTTGCATTAGTCACTTGCATATTAGAGCACGCATTTTTCTAATTATTTTTTTCTTTTTGGCTTGCCTCGATTGAGTACTAGGTGAGCATTTCTTACTTTAGCATATTGCATATATGTTTGTGTCACCATATCAAGCATATTATCATGAGGCTAAGTGCTTATTTGATATACCTGTTTGAATGCCTGTGGATAAAGACTAATTTGCTTAAGTTGGGATGATTTTGATTAATGTATACATGAGCTCGCTTTTTCAAGTGGCACATATTCAAAATTCTTTTCAAACAAACACGAAATCAAAGTATTACAGAGTGGGTGACTTAGTCTATACTTGTGTGCCTCACATAGTAATTTTTAGCATTGATAAATCAGAACAAGAGCATATACTGTATATAAAAATTACATCATGATTAGTAGAGGCCGATCTTTGATCGGGTGAGTGGGGTGCTCAATTCATGACCTTCCCCTCTCACACCTAAGTTCTCGAGCCGAGACACTTTGGTTATGACAGACAAGTGGCCTTTGGCATGAGTCACGAGTTTCCTAAATTTTTCAAAAATATTTAGGCGGCGACTTTGAAATTTGGCAATGCAGTTTATTTTTGGCATTTTTTTATTACAAATCAATTTTCCGAAGATTTGCCGGATTTGGACTCTCATTTGTGTTTTTCTCTTTCACATTGCATTTGTGAAACCAGATTCAGAACCATGGAAATCCGAACTGTAGGGCTATTGTATCTAAGGAGACTAACCCCTCTGAGGAACACGAAAAACAAGCTACACTACGCCTCAAGGATTAGGATCTCAAGAAGGTTGACTTGCCGCTGCTAGGCTTCAACTCTAACCTGGTCTGGCTAGTTGGAGAGGTGACACTACCAGTTAGAGCACGATTTGTATGCCTTGAAGTATGCTTTCGGGTCATAGATGTGCCCTCACTATATAATGCTATTATGCACAGACCATGACTGCACTAGCTTAAAGCAGTTCCCTCTGTACTTCACCACGCCTTGAAATTTCCTAATAAAGAGGGAAGCATTAAAACCATTTGAGGAGACCAAGTATCCGCACGACGTTGTTTGATGCTTGCATTGGAGCATAAAAAAGTTAAGCTGTCTTAAAAAAGAGTATGCTCAGTCGAAATTCCAAACTCAAAAGTTTTGGGAGAGATTGGAAAGGATTCAGAGGAGCACATGATAGAAGAACTCCATAAAATCCAAATATCACCCGACGATCTAGAAAGGTACTTCTTACTCGGATCTTCTCTGTCTGAGTAGGATAAAAAAAACTCTTTTTTAAGTTTTTAATGGATAATCTTGAGGTCTTCGCTTGGACACCTTATAAGATGCCAGGAGTAGACCTTAATATTATCAGTCATTGTCTCAATGTTGATCCTACATGCAAACCAGTAATTCAAAAAAGTAGGTCTTATGTAGACCATGTTGAGGCAGTAGTTGAGGAAGTCGAAAGACTCCTGGACGCAAAGGCCATAAAAGAAGTATACTACCCCACTTAGCTGTCTAACACAATCGTTGTTAAAAAAAAGAATGGAAAATTGAGGGTATGTGTAGATTTCATAAGCTTTGATAAAGCTTGCCCTAAAGATTGTTTTCCCTTACCAAGGATTGGCCAATTGGTGGATGCTACCTCTGGGCGTACTAGAATGGGTTTTCTGGACACCTATAGGGCTTATCATCAAATAGCAATGAATGAGCCAGACCAAGAAAAAGCTATTTTTATAACTCCACGAGGGCTGTATTGCTATGAGGTGATGCCTTTTGGGATAAAAAAAATGCTAGAGCCTACCAACGGCTAGTTACCACTATGTTTTCTAACTAGATAGGAAAAATCATAGAAATTTATATTGATGACATGGTTGTCAAAAGCAGGCTAGAAACTGACCATTTAAAAGACCTGGAGACCACTTTTAATATCCTTAAGACCTACAAGTTAAAGTTAAATGTTGCTAAATATGCTTTTGGTGTTAAGTTAAGGAAATTTCTAGGTTATTTGGTGATGAGAAGGGGGATTGAAGCAGTCCCTCAACAAGCGAAAGTCATCCTCAACTTATAACCACCTCGTAGCTCAAAGAAATGCAGAAGTTGACAAGGATGGTAGCAACACTTAACCGCTTCATAAGCCACTCCTCAGACAAATGTAGACCTTTCTTTCAGTTTCTCAAGAAGGGAGGAGTGGACTAGAAAAAACAGTGTGATCAAGTGCTAGAGGAATTAAAACAGTACCTCATTTCACCTCCTCTACTCTTGACTCCTCAACGAGGTGAAAAGCTGTATCTATATTTAGTAATGTCAGGGCACACAGTGAGCTCAGCCTTGGTCAGAAATGTGGAAAGCACCTAGCTGCCGGTATACTATATCAGCAAAACTTTAAACAACGCAGAAACCAGGTATTTGCCTTTGGAAAAATTAGCCCTGGCCTTAGTGACTGTAGCCAAGAAGGTTGTACACTACTTTCAAGGTCACCCCATCACCATGTTAACTCAGCATCCTTTGCGAAGCCTTTTCCACAAAGCTGATTTTTCTTAGTGCATCACTAAGTGGGTCGTGGAGTTAGGGGAATTCGATGTCACTTTTTAGCCCAGAATTGCCATCAAAGCCCAAGTTCTGTCTGACTTCGTTGTAGAATTCTCAACCAAACAACCTCAACGGAGTTCTACAGCTGATATGTCACCAATTACAGAACTAAGGGGCAACATGGTGTAATCCAGGAGACACAAAAGCTGGAATTGGCATTATCATAGTAGTCCAGTACCACAGAAACTGAGCAACAAGCTCAGTCAGGACAGGGCAATGATTAAACGTGGAAACTATATGTCAGCGACATGGACAATTGGAAACTCTTTGTGGATAGTGTATTGAACCTGAAAGGTGCAGGAGCTGGTGTGGCTTTGCTCTCCCCATAGGGCATTCTCTATGAACAAGCAATCTGTCTAGGGTTCAAAGCTTCGAATAATGAAGCAGAATATAAGGCCCTGCTCATAGGATTATGAATTGCAAAACTTCTTAACATTCAAGATCTCACAGTACACTGTGATTCTCAGTTAGTGGTCAACTAACTCACTGGAGAGTATGTCATCAGGGATGAAAGGATGCAAGACTATTTCAACAAAGTCCAAGACATGGTAAAATCCTTTTGAAAATTCAGAATTGTCTAGATAGGCAGGGAACATAATTCTCACGCAAACACCCTGGCCACCTTCTTTTCAGCAGTGGAAAAGATAGAGGCCAGAACCATTGCAATTAAGTTCTTACCTCAGTCCAGTATCTCGCCAGAAGCAAAGACATACAGCCAATCTTGTGCACCAATCATGGCCCAAGCTGGATGGATCCAATCATTAAGTACATCAGGGAGGGAGTACTCCTAGAAGATAAGAAAGAAGCTAATAAAGTCAAGAGAAGAGTGCCTAGATTTTGGATCTCAGAAAAATGAGTCATGTACAGAAAATCCTTTACTGGTCCATACATGTTCTGTGTCCACCTAACCCTTGTTAATAACATCCTATATAAGCTGCATAAGTAAATCTGTGGAATGCATACTGGGGGGCAGTCTTTAGCAAAACGGAAAATCACTCAAGGCTATTAGTGGATGTTTATGCACAAGGATGTCCAGGCATGCATCAAAAGATGTGACAAGTGCTAGCGTTTTTCTCCGCTGATTCACCATCCAACAGCAAATCTTCACCCATTAACCAGCCCTTGGCCTTTTGCCCAGTGGGGTGTGGATTTGATCGGCCAACTTCCAAAGAGCAGAGAAGATAAAAAATTTCTATTGGTAGCAACGGGCTATTTCATTAAATTAGTGGAAGCTGAGCCACTGATCACAATCAAAGACAAGGATAATTAGAATTTCGCTTGGCATATCATCATAACTAGGTTTGGCATCCCATATACATTCATTTTTGATAATGGCATGCAATTCGATTGTGTCATCTTCAAAAATTACTGCTCAAAACTGGGAATAAAAAACTTCTTCTCAACTCCATGTTATCCTCAAAACAATGGACAGACAAAAGTTGTAGACACCCCATTTTTGACCATCCTCAAGACTCGGACGTCATTGCTTGTGCACTCGATGATTGTGCTTGTTTGTGTTCATTTTGAGCGCCTGGAGTCCTCGGCGAAACGCCTCGCCTTTGCGCCTTGAAACCTTATCTGTTTTGTGCTCTGTTTTGGACCAAAAGCTTGTTGTTTCAAGTCTGGAAGAGTGGGTGACCTGTTGGCCAGCCCCTTGGGTTGTCGACCTTGGCTTGTGCTTGTCGGCTACCAGTGGTAGCCGACGACCACTAGTCTCTTTTTCAAGATATTTATTGACAACTGTGCTAGCTGTTGTACACTGAGCTGCATCTTCATACAGTGTATGGTAGGATGTTCCTAAGCTCAAGACTTATTTTTCTATATATAGGGGGGTTCCTCCCCCATTTTTGGGGGTTAGCAATTTTAGACCAAAAATCTCTCTCTCTCTCTCTTGATATTTTGTGCTTGGTTGCCTAGTTTCTCTATACTTTTGCATACCAACCCTTAATCAAACTTGACCATCTTTAAGCTGAGGTTCCTTGGAGTCTTGTTTGAGGTCTAGAAGGAGGTTTGAGCTTGAATTTGTGCCTAATTTGTGCTTTGCTTCAAAGGTATAGCACTTGCCTTGTTTAAGCTTGTTTTGTATACTTATTTTCCCATCTATTTCAACTGTTTTTGGGCTGATTTTGAAATGTCAAAAACTCTGTTTTTTATGGTTTAAAAGTGTTAGTTTGAGGCTATTTTGGGTTAGGGGGTGGTCCACCCTTCTTGCTCCTTTGCTTGTTAAGCTTTTGTGCTATTATTCATCACTTTCAAACCAATTTTTTTGGCCCTTTTTACCATTGAATTTCAGAGGTTTTTCAGTGGCAAAAACCTCATTTTGAAGTCCAAAATTGGAGGGGTTAGCCTCCCTTCTTTGTGTCTTGCTTGCATGCCTAGTTAGCCTCATGTATTAGTTTATTGTTTTAGCTTTTTGTGGCTTAAGTCCAGCATGTTTTAGACTATATTTAGGGCTTCTTTGCCTCTGTTTTTGACTGGTTAATTCATTTGAGCCTTGTATGACATGGTTGTAGTGTAATTTCCTTCACTAACTTGGTGTTTTAGGGCTTTAATCACCATTGTTTTGAGTTAATAGCATGTTTTAGTGTTGTTTTGCACTTAATTTCAGCACTTTAATCTCTGCAATCTCCTTCAATTCTTCACTCTTTTGTTTGCTTTGAAAGTGATTTTAAACCACTTATTTGCCTAAGTGTGAAGTGGAGGTGCTACACCTAATGGTTTAATCCCTTAGGGGGTTCATTACCAACAGTGTAATACCTCTTTCATGCCCTAAGCAACTTGTGGTTTGAGCTATCTTTCCATTAGAGGACATTCACCAATGGGCAATTGGATTAAGGAATGGTTTGGTAATTAAAATGAGTAAATAAAAATTGACAAGTAAAAGAGACAAGATAAGCATCTTTCGTGTTGCATTGCATGTGTTTGAATCGGACATTAATTCAAACATAAGGAAAATGGGACATTTCATACTCAAAAGTGATAAAATGTGCCACTTTCCTTAGTCACCATTGCCCTTAATCATGCATGATAGGGTGGTGGTCTTTTTGGTCTTGTTTGTGCATTTATTAAACTTGTACAAGCTTGGTCCCTTAACCATCAACATGGAAATTGATTGATTGATGGTTTAAGGGCCAAGAGTTTCTCTCCTTTGAGCTTGTGTGATGATAAGGAGGGTAAACAGTACAGACAACTTGTGAGAATACACTGTTTTGCTCTGTTTTGCTCTTTGTTACAGCATGGAAGTGTGAACCAGTAGTGGCCGACAGCCACCATCAGTGGCCGACAGGCCACCAATGGTAGATGACCGGCCACCATTGGTAGCTGACTGGCCCTTTGTCCCTCTTGTCGGCCATCAGTGATTTTTGCACAATGTGTTGGTAAGATGAAGCAGAAGGGTTCTGTAAGTTGGCAGAATTTTCAGTGATCAAATGCGCAAATAGAGGCTTGCAGAAGCAAAACAACGGCTTTTCGGGTGGAAACCGGGCGCGTGCATGAGCCTCCCTTGCATTTTCAAGCTTATTTAGTGTTTAATATCTAGTTTAGATGCATGTTGTAATTAATTAGTTGTAGCTAATTAAGTGTTGTAAATAATTAGTTAGTTTAGCTAGTTATTTGATTTCGGTTTGTAATAATTAGTTAACTAGAATAGTTAATTAGTTTCGGTTTGTAATAATTAGTTAGCTTGATTAGCGTAGCTAGTTAGTTAGTTTATTCATTCGGACCCTCCTTCACGAGGGCATAATGTTGTAATAAGTGTGCGTGCGTGTGTGTAAGGCCCCGGTGTCCTACATCGGGAATGGAGGGGGAGTTCTTGGGCTATAAAAGTAAAAACCTGGACCCTTATATAGCATCGAGGCCTTTTCTCGAGTGGTGAAATCCCTATTAGAACTCCCCAGTTAAGCGTGCTTAGGCTGGAGTAGTTCTGGGATGGGTGACCCACTAGGAAGAACAAATTCGTGCTGGCGTGGCCCAAAGTGGACAATATCGATGCCGTGCGAAGGGTTGGGGCGTTACAAATGGTATCAGAGCCGACTCTCCAGAGTACCGAGTGTGGGGCCCTGGCGTCTCTCGGTGCATGTGGGTGGGCTTGCGAGCTGGCAGGCTACTGCACGGGGACGTGTAGCCTTATGGGGGGTGGATTGTAAGGCCCCGGTGTCCTACATTAGGAATGGAGGGGGAGTTCCTGGGCTATAAAAGTAAAATCCTGGACCCTTATATAACATCGAGGCCTTTTCCCGAGTAGTGAAATCCCTATTAGAACTCCCCAGTTAAGCGTGCTTAGGCTGGAGTAGTTCTGGGATGGGTGACCCACTGGGAAGAACAAATTCGTGCGGGCGTGGCCCAAAACGGACAATATCGATGCCGTGCGAAGGGTTGGGGCGTTACAGTGTGTGTATGTCTTCCAACCCCACGTCATTCTCCCTTTTATTTAATTGTTTTTGATGGTTAGATTAGGGTCATATTTCGATTAGCATATCGCATGCTTGCATCTATTCATTCATATTGTATACACCGAGGCTCGGGGTATCGTTCAAACTGCATTGCCATTCAATAATTCTTTGAATATGTGTTTATTGCATGTTATTCAAATCGATTCATATGCCATATTAGTAGTCGAGCCTATTAAATTGCATATTGCATATATTGCATTAGACACCTTGCATAGTTAGAATCATGCATCTTTCGAACTAGTTTCTGTTTTGGCTTGGAGTACTAGGTGAGTTTTTACGCTTTAGGATACTTGCATAAATGTGAATGTTGTCATGATTAGCATGCTTGCCATTCGGCTATGTGCTTAAATGCTAAACTGCGTGAATGCCTGTGAATGAAGGTTTGTTGTTTGAATTGGAACAATTCAACGAATGTGAGTTTTAAGCCCATTTTGTTGTGGCAAATCATGTTTTAAGCCCACTATATTTGGTGGCAAATCCGCAATCTTTAAGCCCACTTGAGGTGGCAAATTCAAACCATTTTCACAAACAAACATGAGTTGAATTGTTCCAAATTGAGCAAACTAGTCTATACTTGCTTTGTGTGCATCACATAGTAAAGCTAGTTTAATAACCGGAATAAGAACACATAATGTTTGTAAAACATCATATCATGATTAGTAGAGGCCGATTTTTGATCGGGCGAGCGGGGGTGCTCAATTCATGACCTTCTCTTTTCGTACCTAAGTTCCCGAGCCGAGGCAACTTTAGTGATGACGGACACGTGGCATTTGGCACGAGTCAAGGTTTCCTAAATTTTTTCAAAACAAAACATTTAGGTGGCAAATTTGTATCTGGCAAAGCAGTCCAATTTTGGCATTATTTGATTTAAAATCGATTTTCCAAAATGATGTGCCGGATTTGGACTCTTTGATGTTTATCAGTTTCACATTGCACTTGTGAAACTAGATTTAGAACCGCGAGAGTCCGAATTGTGAGGCATTCATTTCAAATTTTTGAAAGGCGGGGCGTGGAAAACGTCGAGTCCACAGTTTCTGGCGACTCTGCTGAGGATTTAGAGAACTTGACTCGAACTCGTGATATGTCATTTTATCTATACTTATGTGTTTCTTTGCCTTTGCATTTGCATTTGCATTTGTGCGCCTAAGTCACAGTGTTTGTCATCTGCTATTCCTGAACGGTTTACCGGAGGCTCGCTTGGAAAAGCTTGTCTAGTTGCATATCGGAAACCATAGAGACTGTTCTAAACTAGGACAGGTTGCTCACCCGAATACAGGAATTGAATGAAACCGCTTGTTTTGCGTAGTGAACCCCTAGCTCCTGACGAAATTAGGACAGGGAAACCCTACTCCATCATAAGGGTGTTTTGGCTCCCACTTGCTTGATATGTGCTTTTGGAGTGAAACTCTGTAGGAATGTATGTATCAGTTGCAAGTCTGGGTATCAGTTTTGGGATAGAAATCAGTGTTTGAGTACAGTTCTCCAGCTTATGATTGCAACTGCGTATTGTTTCTGTCTGAGCCGAGGTTCTGTGTGGTTTCTGATTTTTGTTTCTTTTGCTTTATTTTTTTTTTGCAAGGTAGTCTTTCACCATTGCTTCAGACGATTCTGTTACCCCCCCAAGCACTCCGGACCCGAGTTAAAAGGATTTGTAGATTCGGGGATCTAGTCAAGGGACAACCAGTGTTTGTTTCACTCTTGTCGGTTACCAAACGGAGGAGGATTAGGTAGAATTCGCCAATTCAGCAGTCACCTTTTACCTCTCCTATGCCCAGTCAGGCCCAATCATTTACTTCTACTCCAGACAAAGAGTATTCGCCAGTTCCGGTAGTTTAAAGTCCTCTAGTCAACATGGAAAATATGCTTCGCCAACTCCAGTAGACTATTGAGAACATGCAGCTAGATGCTGCCCGGCAAGTTGAGACCACAACCCGCCAAGCCGAGGTTATAGCCCGCCAAGCAGAGGTAATAGAAAGGCTTCAACAACAGCCACAACCGGCAGTAGCCTCTGCATCTCATCCACCCCCAGCGAGAATTCCTGCACTCGGGGTCACAATCAATGTCCAAGAAAATATGGGCATTCAGGCGGATCTCATCCCACCTCAGACCTCCAAGGCACTGGTTTACCTGATAGAGGCACCGTTTGAATTCGAGGTTGACCCTACTACATTGAAGGTCAGAAAGCTAGAAAAACTCTTCAAGCGGGCACTAGGTGTAAATTCAATCCCTGATATTAAGGATGGCTATATTGATTCGGAAGTGACTTTGCCAGACAGATTCAAGATGCCGCATATAGACCGGTTTGATGGTTCCGGGGATCCTATGGTCCATTTACGGTTATTCTCTGATATCCTACAATCAATGGGTCTTACCAGATTGTAGAAGTTGTCACTCTTTGGTAGGACCCTGTCGGGTATAGCGGCTATCTAGTATGCCAAGCTTGAAGACTTTGTGAAGAGAAACTGGAAGGAAATGCCGAGGCCTTCATAGCACAGTACTCTTACAATACTCAGATCGAGGTCACTACTCATGATCTCGAAGCGACCCGTCAGGAGTCGAAAGAGGGTTTCTCAGATTCTGTGACCCGGTGGAGGGCCAAGGCCTCTATGATAACTATCCGGCTGTCTAAAAAGGACCAGATCAGAATGGTGGTCTGTAACTTGCAAGGAAGATTATTACAGAAGATGATAGTCTTGCCTTTGTCTATTTTTATTAAGTTCCACGAAATAGGGGTGCAAATAGAGGATACGATGAAGCAGGGTCTGATAGACCACGAGAAGGAATAGCCCAAAAGGCCCTTTACACGCAGTTCTAATGCAGCCACGACTGGCGGCACTTCTACGCGACCTTCAAACGTGAGCATGGTTACCACCACACCCAAGACTGCCAACCCCTTTGCTGGCACATCTAATACAACCTCCCAAACCTCCAGCCATCAGGCCCAAGGCCAGAGGGTCTTTACACCGCTCTATGTGTCCTTATCTGCAGCCCTGAGGGTCTTGATCAGAAAAGCGCATCTGAAGCCGTTAGATCAGCGCCCATTACCCTATCATCTCCCCCCTAAACAGAACCCGGCCAAATATTGTGCCTTTCACCAACAGCATGGTCGTGCTACTGATCAGTGCTTCAGTTTACATCATGAGATTCAAGATCTCATTGACAATAAGGTGATAGCACCTCTTGAAAAACCCAATGTCACTACAAATCCTCTCCTACCGCATAACCAAGCCCCTCCACCCGGCAAATAAACCTCATCCATACACTGGTCGTCTCCTACAACCCCAGTATATACATCACCCCCTCCCACCTACCTAAGCTGGCATTGTTCATCCCTGAGAGCACAGACTTGTGCATGATGAACACGTTAACAATCCAAACTGAACCCATGGTGGTGACAGTGGAAGATGAAGGGAGATCGGCCTTAGTGGAGAGTACTAGTCTGTTGCCCGAGGGCTTTGAGGACTCATCTGATGGGGTGTACTACCCGAGCTGCTATGTTGTGGCAATCAATCAAGCAAAGCCAAAAGTGGTACTGCCGACTGGGATGGAGGTCAGTGTAGTTTGGGAGGATGGCCCAAGCCAAGGATTAGATGACCTAGCTGACCTGGAGGAAGACATCAACAATCTATAGTTCTTCGATGAGCAAGATTCAGGAGATGTGCACATTGACTAGTTCAATCTGAACGGGTCGATAGACAACTCTGGGTGGCTCAGTGATGAACCTGATGTGAATAGGGACTTCAACCAAAGCTGGAAGAGCCAGAAGCAGGAACTGCTATGAAGGCCAGAAGGGCCGAAGACAAGGGGAAATTGCCGGAGAGCACCGGTATTAAGAATTTAGCTCAGGAATCGGGCATTGTTAGTACTTCTGATACAGAACAAGAAGCCGCACTAAAGTGGTTTGAACAGGAAAGGAATGAGAATAGTTAGAAAGCTGGAAAAGCCAAACACCTTGCGAGGGATGACTGTGATATAAGAGTAATTACAACAGAACTGGACAATTGCCTGTCGGTTGCCAGAGGAGTATGGTGGAAAGATGATGATCTGCATCTTGTCCACACTGACGATGATTGGGGCCAAGACTTTCCAGACGACACTTGGTATTCTGAGGAGGTGGATCATATGACTAGGAGCGGGCAGTATTTCAAGTCCCCACACTTAGACTAACCCGAAACATTCGGAAAGGACAAGGAGGCTGAAAAACAGAAGGAAAAACTGTTAGAGGGAGAGGTTGTGTTGAAACAGTTAAAGAAGATTCAATCAGACATATCTATCTAGGGGTTGCTTATGGCTTCACAAGTACACAAGCAAGCTGTATTGTTGGCAATGGATAAAGCCAAAGTGTTTATTGACATAACTCCAGAGCAACTAGTGGGGCTTGTCTTCCCAGGAGGTGCTTCGCCTGTTTTTACCTTCTCGGATAAGGAATTGCCGCCCGAAGGCTCCGCACATAACAAACCGCTATACATATCATGGAGTGTAGAGAGAAGTGGGTCCCAGTTGTATTTGTTAACACTAGGTTTGCAATCAATATTTGTCCGTCTCGTATAGCCTATGCTATTGGCTTGAAGCTAGTGGATTTTGTACCAACGGCCCAGGTGATCCGAGATTACGAAAACACAAGTACAGAAGTGATGGGAACAGTACAAGTCATAGTACAAGTTGGCCCGGCTCAACAAGATATTGAGTTTCACGTCCTGGATGTTCCGGCTACTTTCAACCTGTTACTTGGGCGACCTTGGCTGCAGCAAGTAAAAGTTGTTTCTTCCACCTTGCATCAAATGCTGAAGTACTCTCTTGGAAAAGGGGTAGCCATTGTGTTCGAGAATTCATCTATACATCATCTGCCAGAGGTTACTACACCCGTACTGGAGATTGTACATGGTGACGAGGATGTTTTCTTGTCTGGTTTAACCTTGGCTGAGGCCCAGGTGGTGCAAAATATCTTGGCTGTTGATGAGGGCTTATATGTCAGTGATCAATCAGTGTATCTCATGAACAAGCTACAGCATATACCCAAGATGGGATTAGGAAAGAGCGGCCGGAAGGGCGTTACTGCAATGGCTGAAGTGCTGCATAACGCACATACCTTTGGCTTGGGCTATATACCCACCAAAGAGGACTAGGTGAGGAAAGGGAAAGAAATGATCGGAAGAGCCAAAGCAAAGCAAAGTGGGAAGCACTATGAGCTTGTGCATAGGCCAATTCAGGGAACTTTGAACGGCCTTTTTATCCGAGAGGGGGAAGACTTCCCATTTTGCGGCTTTCCTGAGCCATGGTTGAACTCCGAGAAGCAACGTTTACCTAGCTTCGAGATTTTCTTCGACTTACAGCTATAAGAGGATGAAGCCACAAAGGAACAGACTGAATTAACTGTTGAGGCTGAACAGAGCACAGAAAGTGAGTCCAATAGTAGTGAACTTGAGATAGGAGCAGCACTGCCATGTCTCCTTTCGGATCCTCAGATCAACTCAGAGAGCTTGGGGGATGACCTAACTGTTTCCATGATTGGAGACCAATCAGGTGTGGACCCTTCCGATGGTATCTTGGATGCATCTGACGCATCGTCCCTCACTTGGTAGCTGGAGGAGGGTTTTCTGTCCAGTAGTTTTGAGTCGGGTAGTGAGCCAAAATCTGAATCCACAGAGTCTATGGAGTCGAAATCAGATTCCAGTTCCTCTGAGTCGGAGTCTGATATTCTTGGGGTTGATAACTCGGATGCCGTGGTTTTGTCCAGGTCGTCTTTTTCCTTTTCTTTTGAGTCGGTTGTAACCGAGGAATTGGATGAACTGGATCTTTTGGATATGAATACCACTGCAGTTTCTGAGTACTTCTCTGTGCTACTTGTGTATTGCATTGATCATGATTTTCAAAATTTTAGTGAAAACGACGAGGAAGGAATTCCTCTGGTTTTGAAACATGTGATTAATCGAGAGGATGAGAGGTTTGTAAAACCCCTTGTTAATGAAATCATTGCAATTAATGTGGGCACTGAGAAGGATCCGTGTCTGGTCCAGATCAGGTCTACATTGTCTTCGGAGGAGTGTGAGCGCTTAGTCACTTTATTAAAAGATTTCAAAGATATTTTCGCGTGGTCCTACGAAGACATGCCTGGAATCGATCCTGAGAATCTACAGCATCGGATCCCTCTTGACCCTGAGGCCCGACCTATTAAGCAGAAGCTGCGGAGAATACGCCCGGATTGGGCTTTAAAGATTAAGGAAGAGGTCACCAAGCAGATAGACACAGGGTTTTTGCTAGTATCTGAGTATCCGACTTGGTTGGCCAACATTGTTCTGGTGTCGAAGAAAGATGGCAGAATTCAAGTGTGTGTGGATTTCAGAGATCTGAATAGAGCCAGTCCAAAGGATGACTTTCCTCTGCCGCACATCGATGAATTAGTGGACTTCACCGCAGGCCATGCGTTGCTCTTCCTTATGGATGGATTTTCTGGGTATAACCAGATTTTGATGGCACCCGAAGATAGAGAGAAGACTACTTTCACCACGCCGTAGGAAACCTACTGCTACAGGGTGATGCCGTTTGGGCTGAAGAATGCTGGGCCTACTTATCAACGGGCTACAACCACAAATAGGTTGAGGTGTATGTGGACGACATGATTGTCAAGTCCAAGGAAAGAGAGGGCCACTACACTGCCTTGAAGAAATTCTTCCAATGGATCAGAGAATATCGGTTGAGTCTGAATCCACAGAAGTGCACTTTTGGCGTAACAGCAGGGAAAATGCTTGGATTCTTGATTACACAGAGGGGCATCAAGGTAGATCCTTCTAAAATCAAGGCCATCCTAGAAATGCCACCACCAAGGATTGAAAATGAGGTGCGAGGCTTTCTGGGTAAAGAGCAATTCATAAGATGGTTTATCGCAAAATTAACCTTGACTTGTGAACCACTATTTGGTCTTCTGAAGGAAGGAAAGAAATTCCAATGGGATAACCGATATCAATTCGCTTTCGAGCAAATCAAGCAATACCTTCAGAATCCACCCTATTGTTGCTGCCAAAGCCAGGGAAGCCGTTGATTCTGTATCTGTCAGTAACAGTCACAACGATGGGATGCATGCTTGCTCAGGAATCTGAGGATAGGGTGGAGAAAGCCATCTACTATTTGAGCAAGAAAATGCTGGACTATGAGATCTGTTACATCCCGTAAGAGAAGGCTTGCTTAGCCTTGGTATGGGTTACTAGGAAGTTAAGGCACTACTTGTTAGCTCACTCCGTAATTCTGGTTTCGAGATTAGATCCTATCAAATATCTCTTCGAGAAACCTGCGCTTACGGGTAGGCTAGCTCGTTGGTTGCTTCTTCTCTTCGAATTTGATCTAAAATATGTTACTCACAAGTCTATTTAGGGGAGAGCAGTAGTAGAGTTTCTGGCAGATCACCCAGTGGAAGGGAATTAAAAGGTGGAATACCTATTCTAGATGAAGCTATTCTGTAGGTTGAGGAAGAGGTTTGGACAATGTACTTTGACGGAGCGTCTAACCAGTACGGTTATGGGATAAAGGTGTTGTTGATAGCACCCAACAATTTCCATATACCCTTAGTCTTCAAACTTCGATTCAAAGTATCCAACAATGAGGCAGAATACGAGGCATGTATCGTTGGATTAGAAGCTGCCTTGGAACTAGGGGCAAAAAGGTTGGACGTCGTTGGGGTCTCGAACCTGGTTGTGTCTCAAGCAAAAGGAGACTGGAAGGTTAAAGAAGAAAAGATGAAGATTTATCACCAGACCTTGGACGTTCTGATTCCTAGGTTTGAGAAGCTAACCTTCATTCATCTACTAGGAGATAACAACAGGTTCGCTGACGCTTTATCAACTCTATATTCCATGATAGACATCCTGTCACGACCCAAACCCGGCCCTATGGGTTTAGTACCGTAACCGGCCAGTAATCCGAGATTACCGAAGGCCTGCTTAACAGTAATACAGAAAAACAGAGTACAGGGCCTGGCGGAAGCCAATACAGTAAGTAAATAATGTCCAATGAGCTGTGATAGTCTGTATGTCAAAAGATTTTTCATACATTTATACTTTCAGTACAGAATAGTATGCACAAAATATACAATCAGTCAAAACTGGGACTTAATCCCTATTAAACAGTACAGTACGGTGCTATCAGTCTATACAGTAAACAAAACAGTTACAGAGACAAACGGGGAAATAAAACACCCCTAAGCCCCTAAGCCATAGCTTGATAGGCTCGGAACCTCGCAGTGAGGCACAGTGGTTGGCTTGACAGAATTAAAGCTTGCCTGACGCTCCTAGCTGCGGTCTAGTGCCTGTACACCTACATATATATATGAGCAGTGAGCTAAAGCCCAGTGAATAACACAATGCGTAAAAGGGGTTAAGAATAAATGTCCTTTCAGTATTGAAAACAATCATTTCAGTCAGTTTATCAGTCATTCCGTTTGTGGCTCATATTTCAAGTCATAACAGTCATTCAGTTAAAGTAGTGATATGTGGTACATCCATTGGCATAACAGTACAGTAAACAGTAGGTCTTAAAAGACCGGGTCTTAACAGACCAAACAGTAAATGATGGCCATCAGTAGCAGTACAGTAACAGTAACAGTAACAGTAACAGTACTATTTCAGAGAACAGTACAGTACTTGTGGATTCAAGAGGTGTCTCGCACAGACTCTAGAGGTGGCTCACACTGTAGCACTTAGTTCCGTACAGCACTTTGTTCCATATCAGAAATACAGAATGGCCATCATAACAATAAACAGTAGTGGTTCCAAACTTGGGAACCGACAGAGATCTCTCTGTCACAGTAACAGTAAACAGTAGGTGCCAAGGATGCCACAGTACAGTTCAGAATATAAGACATACGTTCATTCAGTACACAGTATCAGTTCAGTGAACAGTTCAATTCCGTAAACAGTATCAGTTCAGTAAACAATATCAATTCAGTAAACAGTTCAGTTCGGTAAACAGTTCAGTAGCCAGTTCAATTCAGTAAGCAGTTTCGTAAACAGTTCAATAAAGTAGATAGTTCAATAAGGTAAACAATTCAATAAAGTAAACAGTTCAGAAGATAATCGTTTTTGAACATATCTTTACACAGTTGTTACTCACAGAGTTTTGGGCTACAGTAAGCTAGAGCGTCCCCTCGGTAAGCCAATCCTACACAGTATACAGGATGAACACACACTAAGCTATACAGTTGGGGAGGATCAATAACTTAATCCCTAATTTGCCTCGGTGTGTTCTACATCTAGATCCTCATTAAGATGCCTTAAACTAGGCCTAAGAATGCCTAGAATGGGATGAGGATGCAAAAATACACTTAGAAAACATTTTGCAAAGTTTGCTGAAAATAGGAGCCTCGCTTGAGCGAGCCTTCCTTCGCTCGAGCGAGAAATCCTTCACTCGAGCGGTTTGTCGAAACAGTAAAAATACTGGATGCTGTGATTTTACGCGCGATGGTCGCTCAATGCTCGCTCGAGCGGAGCCCTGGACAAAGGTGCTCGCTCGAGCGAGGAATCCTTCGCTCGAGCGAGGAAGCCAAATCTGGAATTTCCAGATTTGCCTCCCAAGCTCAAACCAAGCATTCTATCACTCCAAACTCGACCTCTTGGGCCCAAATTCTGGAAAACATATCTAAATTCAATGTATAACAATTTTCAAAGCTCAATTTATGAATTCAAGCCCCAAAGGTGAGTCAATTAAAACCATATTCAAACCCATTTTCAAGAACAATCTTCAAACATAACATGCATGAAGTTTAAACCAAATTGAAGCTTCAAGGCTTGCTTAAATGAGCTCATTTCTTCAAGAACATGGTGAAATCATGGATTAATACCTAATTATGAACATGCATGTACAATTTACCATGAACTCAACTCAAATTTCAACATTTCATCCATGCATGCAAGAATTAAGCTATAATTCAACTTATTTGCACTAAAACATGGCTTAATTCTACAATGAAGCATGAACCATGCAAGACTTAGCTTAATGACAACAATATGAAGATGAATTCCTTACCTAGAGTTTCAATTACAAGGTGAGGAAGCTTAATTTGACATTCCACACTCTAATTCTTCAAGTTCACCAAAGTGTTGTCAAAATCTCCCTCAAATTCCAAGCATACAAGGTGAATTCACTCTAGTCCCTCACTCTCTCTCTCTAGAGTCGGTTGTGTGCAAGAAATGGGAGAAGAAATGTTGTGTTGTCATGTAAGGCTTAACATATATTAGACTAAGTGGCCCACTAAGGGCTAGTTTGGTAAATAAGGTCAACATTGCAATTTATCACCAATTAATTTAATTTAGTCATACCTAATCACTTTTCAAGTAATTATACCATACATTCACATAAATTATGGTGATCATAAATCTCCAATCAATTTCTGGTCCGGCCGCTGATAAGGCCTTCAATTTGCAGTTTAAACGGAAACACATAAACAAATAACATGCAATTCAAACAGATACAGTCAATTAATCAGTTTCAGGTTTCAGTCAGTCAGTGCAGTGACTCAGTCAGTTCAATTACCAATCGTATTCAGTCTCAATTTAACAGTAATCAATAATTAATCGGTAAACAGTGACGAGGGTTGTTACACATCCTATTTGGAGTTTGGATGCGTTCGATCATTATTGAACAGAGATATACGCCGGCCTACGAGTTGATCGCCGCAATAGATGAAGTGCAAGATCAAAACCCTTGGTATTATAATATCTGGAATTTCTTGGAAAATGAGGTTTATCTACTAGGAGCAAATGCCAAAGATAAGAGGGCAATACGGCAGATGGCCATTCAATTTATCATCTGCAGGGGTAAGTTGTATAAGAGGGGTTATCTAGGAATGCACAAGCTATGTGTTGATACAGAAAAGTCAAAGTGCCTAATGGAGGCCATCCATAGGGGAGAGTGCGGAGCGCACATGAGCGGAGTAATGCTAGCCCGGAAGATTCTTAGGCAAGGTTACTACTGGTTTACCATGGAGGAGGATTGTATTGGTTTTGTCCGGCGATGCCACAAATGCCAAATCCATGCAAATTGTATGAATATCCCACCGTCGAAGCTGTACAACATGACTTCACCATGGCCTTTCTCAGTCTAGGGAATTGACGTCATTGGGGCAGTTACACTGAAAGAGTCAAATGGACACGAGTACATTCTGGTGACAATTGATTATTTCACGAAGTGGGTGGAAGCTCAGTCTTATGCAATGTTGAAAGCAGCGCATGTGGCTAAGTTCATCCGCAATAACATCATTTGCCATATGGAGTCTTGAATGAGATCATTTCAGATAATGGCTCGCACTCCCTTGCGAATGTGGCTCCGTATCCTCTGATAGAGTGTGAGTCCTCCTGTAATCAGAATGAGCAAATGAAAGGCAGTGTAAGAAATACAGTGCAAGAGTCTGGTTTAAGCAAGAAATACAAGGTACAGTGAAGAAAACATGTAAGAATACAGTGTATACCTCGGTGGCACCATAAAAGAAATGGGACTCCGGCTCTCCTAGTAAAAGGTCCTCTGGCACACCTCACGCGAACCCTCTAAAATGACGAATACTGTCCGGTGGTAGCACATGCGTCTCAGGATGATATGTCTTCGGGTCAAAGGGTCGAACCCTGGGTGGTAGTAGTATAGGCTTGGGATTCGCCTCCATCCCCGGAGAAGCTCCGTCATGTGGTATGTCGTCCGACATTTGGAAAGGAGGTGAAAAAGTGGGCGAAAATGAGCAAGATAGGTGGAAAATGCCAAAAGTCAACCCTAGGGAGAGAAAAGGGAAGAAAAAGTCAAAGCCCGGGAAAAGGCACAGAACCCAAGAAGAACTCGAGGGAAACGAGCCTCAAATGGTGAAACTCCAAGAAAAAGGACCGAAATCGAATTTCAATCGGTCAAAATGGAGTATAAAAAGAGGATTTAGCGAATCAAACGTTCGTGGGGTGTTGGAAAATGCGTATAAAGCACGGATCTAGAGAGGAAAAGTGTCTGGAGAGGGAGAGGATGGATTTTTGGCAATGGGGAAGTGTGGAAATGAAGTTTGGGTGTGTTTACTTAAAGGCCCGTGGAGAAAAGACCAAAATGGCCCCAATCTGCCATTGGTGGCCGATAGGCCACATTGGTGACCAACAGTGCTCAAGGGTGGCCAACAGGTGGCCGACGCCCTCCCCTTGTGGCCTTTCAGTGCCCAAGGGTCCTACATTGAGTTATGATGCTGTTTTGTGTCTTCATTTCTCAATAAGTGCAATGAAAGTTCACTTTTAAGTTCCAATTGCCTATGCGGAAGCTCTAAATTGTGTCCTCAAAACATGATGTTCAGTGCTAGTCAACATGAACGAGGTGTATCCTTTTAAAACATATTGCAACTCTACTGAGAGGTAAATCGGAAGTTGCGATTAAGTTAGTTTTATCAAACACGTTTTTGTCATTGCATAGAACGTTCATCTCCTTGTCATTGCATAGAACATGCATTTCACATGTGATCTTGCATAGAATGTGCACTTCCTATATTTGGTAGGGAGGGTGTTGTTAATGTTGTGGCTATGTCATTTTCTATAGAAGTTGCTAGGAGGTATCTTCCTGAGATGATAGTAATTGATGAATTGCCCTTTAGATTTGTGAACGGGGTTGGTTTTAAAAGGTTTTGTAATGTCATGTAACCCAAGTTCAAGATCTCATCTCGATATACCGTTGCTAGGGACATTGTAGACATATACACCAATGAAAAGCAGAGGTTGAAGAAAATTGTGAAGGGGCGTAGAATTTGCTTTGTCACAGATACATGGACTTCCACACAAAATTTGTGTTATATGTGTCTAATTGCACATTTCATTGATGATGATTGGAAGTTACAAAAGAGGATCATAAATTTTGTCAAGTTAAAGATGACAAAGGAGAAACTCTTGGTAAAAAAATTGAGGCACTTTTAAAAGAGTGGGACATTGATGGCCTTTTTACTTTAACTGTTGACAATGCGAGTTCCAACAATCTAACCATTAGATTCTTGAAATGAACCACAAAATTGTGAAAGGGAACAGTCTTGGGTCATGAATTTTGACATATGAGTATTATTGGGCACATATTCTAAATCTCATTGTTGGTGATGGATTGAAGGACCTTGAGTCTTGTATAGCGAATGTGAGGCATGCAGTGAGGTATGTGAGGTCTTCTCCAAACCGCCTTGACATTTTTAAAAAGTATGTGGACAGTTTGAAAATTGAGAGTAAGAGTCTCTTGTGCCTAGATGTGCCAACATGGTGGAATTCCACATATCTTATGTTGGAGGCAGCGAAAAAATTTGAGAGTGCTTTTCAAAGAATGGGTGAGAAGGACTACAATTATAAACACTACTTTTTGGATAATGAAGGGGGTGAGAGGAGAAAGATGCCTACAACCAAGGATTGAGATAATAGTAGGGTGTTTTTGAAATTTCTTAGAATGTTCTACAATGCAACAAAGAGAATTTCTAGATCTTTATTTGTTACTTCAAATACATTCTACACTGAAATTTTTGTCATTAAAAATATGATTGACAATTAATCAAAGACAGTGATCCTATTTTGGCTTCGATGCCAAAGAAAATGAAAGAGAAGTTTGACAAGTATTGGGAAAATGGAGATAAAATCAATCTCCTTTTGCATGTTGCAGTTGTGCTTGATTCTCGAAGAAAAATGACATACTTGCAATATTGTTTTTCAACAATTTTTGGTGGAGATGTGGTAAAAGTGAAAGAAATGTTAGACAACGTGAAAAATTGTTTGAGTCAATTGTATGAACATTATGCCACGCTTGATTCAATAAATGTGCATGCCTCTAATGTAAATGAAACAATAGATATGGTGATAGATGAAAATGACCCATACTCTATTGTGAACTCTCAATTTAACTCATTTTTGGAGGGGCAATTTTGTAGTAGTGGGAGTATGTCGGAATTGGACAAGTACTTGGGTGATATTGAGAAAGGTGGGAAGAATGGTCAATTTGGCATCTTGGAGTGATGGAAGGTTAATGCAACAAAGTATAGAGTGTTATCACTTATAGCACGAGATGTGTTGGCAATTCCTATTTCCACTGTTGCTTCTGAGTTTGCTTTTAGTACAAGAGGTTGTATACTTGATCCATTTGTTCACTTGCTCCAAAGATGGTGGAGATTCTTGTTTGTACACAAAATTGACTCCGAAGTAACATTCCAATATGCCTTCGACAAGCAATGGATGATGTTGAAGAATTTGAACAACAATATGATTCGGGTAATACATACAATGATTTGTTTTGTTTTAAATTTCATTTATTTTGTATTATTCAAAATTCATTATCTTCACTTCACATGTTTTTTGTGTTATGTTTTATGTGTAGTCGTTTCGGAATCAAGTTCTTGTTCAAGCCCAAGTCCGGATCCTAGTTTTATTGCAGTTTAGTATCATTGGTAAAATACCTTCCCTTTGTTAAATGTTGTTAACATATGTTTACTTGTTTTAAGTTTAAGACTTTTTAGTGTTTTCCTTATTAAATAATTTCATTTTTTTGTTATGCAGGTTTAGATGGCTCGTGGTTTGGCTCAAGGAAATTAATGACTTTTTTGCTTCTTTTTGGATGACTATAATGTTATTGTTTGGATACAAAATGTTTGTTTGCTGGATGCATAATGTTTTGGATGATTGTAACTTTTTTTTTTTGGACTGACTATAACTTTTTGGATGATTATAACTTTTTTTTTTTTTTTTTAAAACTTTGGATGATTTTCAACTTCAACTTTGAATGACTGTAATGAATTATGTTTTTGCATTGCCCACTGGAACTTTGAACTTTGGATGCCCATCTTATTCTTGCATTGCCCACTGGAATCAATAAAAATGAATTATGTTGAAAATGTTATTTTTTAGGAAGTTGCCCAGGTTGTTGTGAATTACCTCGGTTGTGAATATTGCCCAATGTTATTTTTTGAATTGCCCAGGTTGTTGTGAATGAATATTGCATTACCCAGGTTGTTTTTGGAAGTGCATAATTGAAATATGTTGAAAAAATTATTTTTTTGAGGAAGTGTACAATTGAATTATGTTGAAAATTCGTAAAATTTTCAACCGCCAAACCGATTTGTATCCATCCGCCAATCCGCTCAATCTGCATCCGCTAGATTGGCAGACGGATACGGATTGATTTTCTCCAGTCCGCCAATTTGGCGGATGGTTAGCAGATTAGGGGTTTTGTGACCGCAACCTATTCGCGCCCACCCCTACTCCAGATCGGTCGTGGAAATATTGGGAGAGAACATCCCATGGGGCAAGCCAGGCTACAAGGCCGTTAGTGGCAAGATTACTAGCCATAGGGCTCTATGGAAGATGAACACACGGCGAACCGAAGAAGTTACATAACCAGACCCTAAAATTCGAAGTCCTATTCAAAAATAGATAGAAGGGACTACTTTTAGAGCAGTTGATAGGAGATCGGTCCTGCTAGTGTCACCATTCACAAAGGGGATTTCCATGGCAGAACCACCGAAGAAGTTTAGTATCCCCAAGTTCAAACTCTATGATAGAAGAACAAACACCTTAGACCACCTGTGCCACTACCGCCACGCCATGGCCCTCTAGAACAAGAACGAGGCACTTATGTGCTGAATCTTCACTTCAAGTTTGGGTAGAATAGCTTACGCTTGGTATGACAAGCTCCAGGTGGGATCTATAGATAGTTGGAAACAGCTGGCAGATAAGTTTACTGAACGATTCATAGCAAACAATAAAAGAGCAAAGGGGCTGGACACACTCATGTCGTTAAAGAAGATAGAGGATCAAGCCATTAAGCAGTATGCCCAACTTTACTAGGAAACTTTTCATAAGATAGAAGAGGACTGTTCAGATAAGGTGGCAATTTCAACTTTTAGGCAAGGACTCGAACCAGAGGACAAGCTGTGGCAGTCATTAACCAAGACCCCACCAAAAACTATCGCGGACTTGCTGCTCAGGATGGATCGATACAGTAAGCTTGAGGAAGACTAGAAGTCTGCAGAACAGGGTAGCACGGAAACTAGCACATAGAAGACCAGTGCTCCGATCAAGGAGGAAAATGAGGCTAAAAGCAAGACCATTAAAAAGAAGGACACGGATTACATAATTCAAACTGTGTTCAGACTCCCAATTTGATGAATACTTCTAGAGATTAAAAATAAGCCCTGGTTTAAATGGCCAGCCAAAATAAAAGGGAGATCCAAAGGTATGAAACCATAGGGCAAAGTGTGCCTACCACAATGACGAAGGGCACAGGACGGAAGATTGTTTTTCATTAAGCGATATCTTGATGAGATGGTAGCCACTGGGCATCTAAATGAGTTCCTAGGAGAACAGCAACGGAATGACAAAACAATCAGCAGGAAGGGAATGATGCGATAGTATAGCACCTAAGAGGAATGATCCATGTGATCTATGGAGTCTCTCACCCATACATAGTAGCACATGCTAGGGGAGAGAAGCAGAAAACAACACATCTCAAAGAGGTTTACAAAGTAGCATATTCCATGGGAAGCAAAAGGCCAAGGATCGAGGCTAACCCTAAAGGCCCAGTCATTTCCTTTTCTGAAGAAGACAAGCAAGGGCTGGTCCAGCCCCACTCGGATGCTTTAATTATTAAATTGGACATGGATGGATTCGGGGTAGAGAGAATACTAGTTGATGAATACAGCGTAGCCGAGATCATGTACTATAAACTATACTAGAGTTTAGGTGTAGACACCCTATTTTTGATCACCCTTAAGACTTGGGCGCCTCACATTGAGCACTCGATGATGAAATGTTACGCTGTACAATCGTTCAATTTCTTTAGCAAAAGGCTTCAGTTTTAGAACTTCAGAGCCTAAACCTTGCACCCCTTTTGGACTAAAACCTAATTTTTTTCTAGCCTGATCCCCCCGGAGGCCTGCTGGCCAACAATTGGCCAACAGATCATTTTGGTTGGCTGACCGGTCCTTTTCATGACCGGTCGGTCATGTTTATCGGCAGGCACATATTTTATAGCCAGCTGCCCCTCCATGTGCATGCTTTGCACCAACTGGCTTATTACAGATATTTCCGACGCGAGAAGGCTTTCTTCTATAAATACTTGACCATCCCTCATGGTTTTGGGTTAGAAAATTTTCCAAGAGCAAAAACTTGTTCAACGCACTACCCCTTTCTCTTGCAAATATACATACATTCTCCATACACTTCCTAAATCAAAAACTTGAGGCCTCTTGCTGAGATTCTTGAGCCTAAATTTCAGCTCTTGAGAGTGTTTGCCTTGTGATTTTCTTAACCAAGAGTATCTCCTCTTTAAGAGGTATAACCTTTGTCATCTTTTGCCTTGTTTACACTACTCTTCTCTTCTCTTTTCTTGTTGTTTATACACTGTTTTGGACTGGTTTTAAAGTTTTGAAACTTGTGATTTAAAAGCTACCAAAGGTGGAGGGGTTAACCATCATTTCTTGAACCTTATCCCGTAGCTTATATCCTTATTCTTCCCACTTGTTTCTTTACTTTTAGCTACTATTTTTCAGAGTTTATTTTAGCTTAAAAATGTGGTTTTGAGTCAGTAAAAAATATGCTTTAAATATTGTAGATGTGTTGTTGTAAGTTCTCATGGGTGTGGCCTTTAATCCATTTGAGTTGATAGTCCTTTCTTACACTTTTTTTATAGCTTTCATACATAGTCATACATTTGTAATCACCTTTGCATAATCATCTCTGCAACCTCACTACATTCTTTGTTCATTTTGATTAAAGAGTTTTGTTTAACAAAAGGTTATTATTCAAGCATAAGAAAAGACTTTCCATGGTTAATGGTTTAATCTTTTCGGAGGTTCATTACCCAGGCATTACATCTCTCTTATGCTAAGTACAATTTCTTATTTGTCGTTTCTCTTTATCACTGGTGCATTTACTTCTAGAGGACTAACTTTCTAGTTAGACCCTTAAAAATCACCAAGGAAAGTGTCATTATAGCTTGTTATCAAGTTTGGATTTAGAGTCATTATCGCTCATTATGGGCTTGGTTAGTCATTATCACTCTCTTTGAGTTTGACTAATCATTATCGCTCTCTTTGAGTTTGAGTTAAAATTCATTATCGTTTGTAAATAAATTTGCCTCTTCCTTTGTAATTTCCCTCGTAGAAAAGGGCTTGAAAGGCTCATTTCTTGGGTTAAGTCAATGATTGATATTCTCTATTGCTTTTGGACTTAGTGGACATAACTATCACTTTTGGACAAAAATGAAGAAAAGATAAGAAAATGGAAATGTAATGTTTAAAAAAAAAAAAAGAGTTAATAAATTGGAGTAAAAAAGGTAAAAAAATTGAGTTGGGTTCAATCGGACGTTATATTGAACCTATTGCATTTCTAATCATTACATACTGTTAGTGATGTTTAATGATTCAAAAAGCAATGTCCACCCCTTTCCTTGAGTTAACTCTATGATAGGGAAAAGGTGTTGTTGGTCTTTCATTTCCATCTGCTAAGCTTTTATCTTATTGGTTCATAGATCATCATGCAACGAACTTGCGACGATTGACGATTTGTGAATTGAATCTACTCCTCCCTTGATCATCTTCATGATAGAGAGAGATAGAAAGGATAAACAACTCTTGGAAATATTCTGTTTTTGCTCTGTTGCGGCCGGCCACATTTTTGTTCGGCCGACTACTTCTCAAGCCTAGCTGGCCACCATTGTTTATGCAATCTAACTAAAAACAAAATAGATTCTGGCAGCAAAATAGAGAGGTTTCTGAGAGGATGTTCTCGTTTGTGCACATGCAACTCTTTGCTTCCTGTAGTCCTTTAAATTAATAATTTAATAGTAGTTTGTTGTAACTAAGTAGTTAGCTTAATTCGGATTTGTAATAATTAGTTAATTTAGCTTATTAATTTATTTTGTGTTGTAATATTTAGAAAAATAGGATATTCAATCGGATCCTCTTGTATGAGGCATACTTATAATATTGTGTATATCTTCCAACCCCCATTTCTTTCTTCTTTTTATTTACTTGCTTACAATAGTTGCATGTAGTATCATATTTTGATTTCATATCATTACCATGTGTAAATATCCATTTTTTCATGCATTAGGTTCGGTTCATCATTCTAACATTATTGTCATTTCCTACTTACTTGAATACATGCGCTATCACATGCCTTGAATTGAGCCATATGTCATGTTAATAAACCGAACCTCGTAGCTGCATTTTTAATGTATTGCATTAGTCACTTGCATATTAGAGCACACATTTTTCTAATTATTTTTTTCTTTTTGGCTTGCCTCGATTGAGTACTAGGTGAGCATTTCTTACTTTAGCATATTGCATATATGTTTGTGTCACCATATCAAGTATATTATCATGAGGCTAAGTGCTTATTTGATATATCTGTTTGAATGCCTGTGGATAAAGACTAATTTGCTTAAGTTGGGATGATTTTGATTAATGTATATATGAGCTCGCTTTTTCAAGTGGCACGTATTCAAAATTCTTTTCAAACAAACACGAAATCAAAGTATTCCAAAGTGGGTGACTTAGTCTATACTTGTGTGCCTCACATAGTAATGTTTAGCAGTGATAAATCAGAACAAGAGCACATACTGTATATAAAAATTACATCATGATTAGTAGAGGCCGATCTTTGATCGGGTGAGTGGGGTGCTCAATTCATGACCTTCCCATCTCACACCTAAGTTCTCGAGTTGAGATACTTTGGTTATGACGGACAAGTGGCCTTTGGCACGAGTCATGAGTTTCCTAAATTTTTCAAAAATATTTAGGTGGTGACTCTGAAATTTGGCAATGCAATTTATTTTTGGCATTTTTTATTGCAAATCGATTTTCCAAAGATTTGCCAGATTTGGACTCTCATTTGTGTTTTTCTGTTTCACATTGCATTTGTGAAACCATATTCAAAACCATGGAAATTCGAACTGTAAGGCTATTAGTGGCTGTTTATGCACAAGGATGTCCAGGCGTGCGTCAAAAGATGTGACAAGTGCTAGCATTTTTCTCCTCTAATTCACCATCCAACAACAAATCTTCACCTATTAACCAGCCCTCGGCCTTTTGCCCAGTGGGGCATGGATTTGATCGGCCCACTTCCAAAGGGCAGAGGAGATAAAAAATTTCTATTGGTAGCAACGGTCTATTTCATTAAATTGGTGGAAGCTGAGCCACTGATCACAATCAAAGACAAGGATAATAAGAACTTCGCTTGGCGCATCATCATAACTAGGTTTGGCATCCCACATATATTCATTTATGATAATGGCATGCAATTCGATTGTGTCATCTTCAAAAATTACTATTTAGAACTGGGAATAAAAAACCTCTTCTCAACTTCATGTTATCCTCAAAGTAATAGACAGACAGAAGTTGTAGACCGCCCATTTTTGACAGTCCTCAAGACTCGAACATCATCTCTTATGCACTCGATGATTGTGCTTGTTTGTGTTCGTTTTGAGCACCCGAAGTCCTCGGCAGAACGCCTCGCCTTTGTGCCTTGAAACCTTATGTATTTTGTGCTCTGTTTTGGCCCAAAAGCTTGTTGTTTCAAGTCTAAAAGAGTGGGTGACCTGTTGGCCAGCCCCTTGGGCTATTGGCCTTGGCTTGTGCTTGTCGGCTAGCAGTGGTGGCCGGTCAGCTATCAGTGGTGGCTGACGGCCGCCAGTCACTTTTTCTAGATATTTATTGACAGCTGTGCTAGCTGTTGCATACTGAGCTGCATCTTCATACACGTGTATGGTAGGATGTTCCTAAGCTCAATACTTGTTTTTCTATATATAGGGGGGTTCCTCCCCTATTTTTGGGGGTCATCAGTTTTAGTCCAAAAAAATATCACTCTCTCTCTCTAGCTTTCTTTCTCTCTCTTGATATTTTGTGCTTGGTTGCCTAATTTCTCTATACTTTTGCATACCAACCCTTAATCAAACTTGACCATCTTTGAGCTGAGGTTCCTTGGAGTCTTGTTTGGGGTCTAGAAGGAGGTTTGAGCTTGAATTTGTGCCTAATTTGTGCTTTGCCTCAAAGGTATAGCACTTGCCTTATTTAAGCTTGTTTTGTATACTTATTTTCCCATATATTTTAACTGTTTTTGGGCTGATTTTGAACTGTCAAAAAATCTATTTTTATGGTTTAAAAGTGTTAGTTTGAGGCTATTTTGGGTTAGGGGGTGGTCCACCATTCTTGCTCCTTTGCTTGTTAAGCTTTTGTGCTACTATTCATCACTTTCAAACCAACTTTTTTGGCCCTTTTAACCACTGAATTTCAGAGGTTTTTCAGTAGCAAAAACCTCATTTTGAAGTCCAAAATTGGAGGGGTTAGCCTCCCCCTTTTTGTGTCTTGCTTGCATGCCTAGTTAGCCTCATGTATTAGCTTATTGTTTTAGCTTTTTGTGGATTAAGTCCAGCATGTTTTAGACTATATTTAGGGCTTCTTTGCCTCTATTTTTGACTGGTTAATTCATTTGAGCCTTGTATGGTATGGTTTAGTGTAATTTCCTTCACCAACTTGGTGTTTTAGGGCTTTAATCACCATTGTTTTGAGTTAGTAGCATGTTTTAGTGTTGTTTTGCACTTAATTTCAGCAATTTAATCTCTGCAATCTCCTTCAATTCTTCACTCTTTTGTTTGCTTTGAAAGTGATTTTAAACCACTTATTTGCGTAAGTGTAAAATGGAGGTGCTACACCTAATGGTTTAATCCCTTAGTGGGTTCATTACCAACAGTGTAATACCTCTTTCATGCCCTAAGCAACTTGTGGTTTGAGCCATCTTTCCATTAGAGGACATTCACCAATGGACAATTGGATTAAGGAATGGTTTGGTAATTAAAATGAGTAAACAAAAATTGACAAGTAAAAGAGGTAAGATAAGCATCTTTCGTGTTGCATTGTATGTGTTTGAATCGGATGTTAATTCGAACATAAGGAAAATGGGACATTTCATACTCAAAAGTGATGAAATGTGCCACTTTCCTTGGTCACCATTGCCCTTGATCATGCATGATAGGGTGGTGGTCATTTTGGTCTTGTTTGTGCATTTATTAAACTTGTACAAGCTTGGTCCCTTAGCCATCATGCATGAAAATTGCTTGATTGATGGTTTGAGGGGCTAAGAGTTTCTTTCCTCTGAGCTTGTGTGATGATAAGGAGGGTAAACAGTATAGGCAACTTGTGAGAATACACTGTTTTGCTCTCTGTTGCAGCATGGAAGTGTGAACCAGCAGTGGTTGACAGCCACCATTAATGGACGACCGGCCACCATTGGTAGCCGACCAGCCCCTTCTCCCTCTTGTCGGCCATCAGTGATTTTTGCACAATGTGTTGGTAAGATGAAGTAGAAGGGTTCTGGAAGTTGGCAGAATTTTCAGTGATCAAATGCGCAAACAGAGGCTTACAGAAGCGGCTTTTCGGGTGGAAACCGGGCGCGTGCATGAGCCTTCCTTGCATTTTCAAGCTTATTTAGTGTTTAATATCTAGCTTAAATGCGTGTTGTAATTACTTAGTTGTAGCTAATTAAGTGTTGTAAATAATTAGTTAGTTTAGCTAGTTATTTGATTTTAGTTTGTAATAATTAGTTAACTAGAATAGTTAATTAGTTTCGGTTTGTAATAATTAGTTAGTTTGATTAGCGTAGCTAGTTAGTTAGTTTATTCATTCGGACCCTCCTTCACGAGGGTACAATGTTGTAATAAGTGTGTGTGCGTGTGTATATGTCTTCGAACCCCACGTCTTTCTCCCTTTTATTTAATTGCTTTTGATGGTTAGATTAGGGTCATGTTTCAATTAGCATATCGCATGCTTGTATCCATTCATTCGTATTGCATGCACCGAGGCTCAGCACATCATTCAAACTGCATTGCCATTCAATAATTCTTTGAATACGTGTTCACAGCATGTTATTCAAATCGATTCATATGCCATATTAGTAGCCGAGCCTGTTAAATTGCATATTGCATGTGTTGCATTAGACAGCTTGCATAGTTAGGATCATGCATCTTTTTAACTAGCTTCTGTTTTGGCTTGGAGTACTAGGTGAGTTTTTACGCTTTAGCATACTTGCGTAAGTGTGAATGTTGCCATGATTAGCATGCTTTCCATAAGGCTATGTGCTTAAATGCTAAATTGCATGAATGTCTATGGATGAAGGCGTGTTGTTTGAATTGGAACAATTCAACGAATGTGCGTTTTAAGCCCACTTTGTTATGGCAAATCATGTTTTAAGTCCACGATGTTTGGTGGCAAATCCGCAATCTTTAAGCGCACTTGAGGTGGCAAATTCAAACCATTTTTGCAAACAAACATGAGTTAAATTGTTCCAAATTGAGCAAACTAGTCTAGTTTAATAACTGGAATAAGAACACATAATGTTTATAAAACATCATATCATGATTAGTAGAGGTCGATCTTTGATCGGGCGAGCAAGGGTGCTCAATTCATGACCTTCCCCTCTCGTACCTAAGTTCCCGAGCTGAGGCAACTTTGGTAATGACGGACACGTGGCCTTTAGCACAAGTCAGGGTTTCCTAAATTTTCTCAAAACAAAACATTTAGGTGGCAACTTTGTATCTGGCAAAATAGTCCAATTTTGACATTATTTGATTTAAAATCGATTTTCCAAAACGATGTGTCAGATTTGGACTGTTTGGTGTTTATCAGTTTCACATTGCATTTGTGAGACTAGATTTAGAACCGTGGAAGTCTGAACTGTGAGGCCTTCATTTCAAACTTTTCGAAAGGCGGGGCCCGGAAAAAGGCGAGTCCACAGAAGCTTCCAACAAGACTATGCTAGATGGAATGAAGAAGCGCTTAGAACGTCTGAAAGGAAGGTGGGTTGATGAACTGCCCAACATTCTCTAAGCTTATCGTACAACACCTAGAAGTGCAACGGGTGAGACACCCTATGCCCGGCCTTTGGAACTAAAGTTGTTATCCCATTGGAAGTTGGATTGCCAGCAATGCGATCATAAATTTACGAAGATGTATAGAATGAACATGCGTTGGCACACAGTTTGGATTTAATTGAAGAAAGAAGAGCAACAGCCCTGGTCAGATTGACGAATTACCAAAAATAGCTATTAAAAGGATATAACAAGAAAGTTCACCTCAGGGAATTCTAGCCAGAAAATCTAGTCCTACGATAGGATTTGCCTACCTTTTTGGTTCAGAAATCATGCTACATTCCTAAGCAGGAAAGTTATCTTTTCTTGGGCTAAATTTTCTTTTAGCCTCAAGGACCTTAATCCTGAGTATGATTGTTCTACTTTTCTGACTCAAAATCCTTCTTACACTCTTGAATAGGCGTGTTGCTTGGAGAATAACCATCCAAAAGATCTTTGAACGATTTGTGTTCATACAAGAACATTGATGTAATCCAGGACAAGATTGTATCTTGGGCTGGATTGCCACCTATTCTTGTACTTAAGCAATTGTTATAAATTGTACTTAAGCAAAGAAGCATTTGGAAACAGAAAAAATCTCATACAAATTGCTTATTTACAAGCTGTTTCTGAAACAAATACTTAATAAAAATAAATCCTAAGGTTTGCAGTGTTCCAAGGACGAGGTACAGCCTTATCATCATATCTTCCAAATGGTAGCCCTATTTGTACCTGCTGAAATGACCTTATATCGGCCCTCCCAGTTAGGACCCAACTTTTCATCAGTTGGAT
Organism: Camellia japonica; assembly: GCA_030407325.1. Classification (NCBI taxonomy): domain Eukaryota; kingdom Viridiplantae; phylum Streptophyta; class Magnoliopsida; order Ericales; family Theaceae; genus Camellia; species Camellia japonica. The sequence continues at coordinate 92,385,040 of JAPPVO010000002.1, forward strand.
TCTTCTGACTACTTAGAACTCTTTTGGATTGTGATTCCTTGGACTTAAAGGGAATTTTCACAAACGTTTTCCCACGTCCAAGAAAGCAAACCCTCTTATATATAGGGGTAGCTGAAAAATTTCTTAAGTCAAAATTTTACTTAGCCAAAAATTTTGCTTGTTCAAGTGTTTCTAAAATTTTCACGTCATTATAATTCCGCCTTAGTAAAATTTCTTCAAATTTAGCACTTTACCAATTTTTTGTAGCTTTGTTGACTTTGTCAAAACCATCCAAGCTAAGGGGCAAGCAGGTGCCTTACACACCCATCTTAGCCCATATTTTTTTTTTTTATTTTTTTAGAAAAATACTTAATACTTAGATAAAAATCAAACACAAAAGCCTTCTTTTTGCAAAAATTTGTGATTACATCAAAAATACTGGACCATACAAGAGTTTCTAGGCCACAGTCGAAAAAAAAAAAGAAAAAGGAAGCAAAAGACAAGTTTCTTAATCTTTTGTCACAACAGGGGTCTGGGTAGCACCAATTTCAACAGATCCAGAAGAAACAATTCTAACTTCCCCACCTTCAGCAATGGTAGGAATTTCTATGGCAGGAAGAACAGATGGAGCATTAGAAGTTTTTTCTTGAGGCTTGGGGACAGGAAGTTCAACCTCATCAGTAAAAGCGATCGCATTTTGGGCGCTTGCATCCAGAATAGTCTCCACTTCCTCCCCAGGGTCTTTTTCAGAGCCCTCCTCTTCGGCTTCCTCTTTTAGTGATGAATCCTTCTTCTAGGGAAAAATTGGGTCAGAATATTGGGAGGAATCAGGAGTAACCCCAGCCTTAGCCAAGATAGCCTACTAGCCATCAATAAATAGATCATCTTGAAGCTTATAGATTTGTTACAGATATTTCTCGTTGATATTCTTACAGTATTTATCCAGCTTCTCATTCTCTTCATTCTTCAACTCTTTATTTGCAGCAAGAGCAGAGGCCATACTCTTTTGGGACTCTTCCAGTTGGATCTTGGCCAGTTGAGCTACACTTTGAGCAAGATCTTTTCAATGGTGAGCTACAAATTCAGGTCAAACATTAACTTTAGTCTCTTCTCCAAATCAGTGGATACTTTAGAGCACCAGAGGCCTTGACAGATTGAATGCAGGCTTTAGCCTTGTAAGAATCCATCATAGCCAAACTTTCATGACAAACCTAGATGGCCTACAGAAGAGAAAAATGATTAAACTCAGTTAAAACACAAGGATTAGAGAAAGCTCGAAGGGAGGGGTAATGGTGGTTTTTGCAGTCTTTGAAGAATGCCGTGCAAAGGCAGCAGCTAAGTCCTCAATGCCTACGTCCATGGATGGGTTAGTAAGGTCGATGACAGAATCAAAAGTTCTTTGATAGGGCAACTAATGGAGCTTGCCTGTTGTTCTAAGGAAGTTTGAAACGATCATTTTTCGTCTTTAAGATAGGAGGCAAATGATTCAAAACCTAGAAGTTTAGGAGTGGATTTCTCTTCTTCAGGAAGGTTATAGATCTTCTCAAATTCCTCTTGACGAATGACGTATTCACGAAAGTGCTTCACCATGTTGGTGCTGGGATCTGGCAGAAAGAGAATGAACAATTAAAAAATAAGTCAGCCATACAAATTTAAAGAAAAATTAAGGAAAATAGAACAGAAAGGACCTACTCTTCCGAAGGATTTGGGTACAGGCTTGGTATAGAGAGAGCTCTCAAATTCCCAGTTTCCAGAAATCATCACAATATTCTCCTCAAGGTCCTTGTCGGTTTCGGGAAAAAGGGTGATGAGTCTCTTTGAGGCACTTTTAGGCCTCAGATAATATGTAAAAGTCCTCAGTTGGGGCCTTGGCATTATAGGCTGTAAGAACATAAACGGATAGAATCTCCATCTGACCAAGATGGGTGCCCTGCGTACTGTTCAACTCAAAAACCCCATTCACAACTTTATAAATGTTAGCAGAGAGTTGAATGGGGGCAAGGGACCCAAAGCACATGTACTCCCTCAAAAGTGGGTTTAGGGGAAACCTTACTCCTCCCTTGGTAATGGCGACAAGGGCCATACAAGTGTAATTCGGGCCACCCTCAAGGTTGTCAGCATCCTTTTGCCAGCGAACATAGACATCCTCTAGAATGCCAAATCGTTCGCGAAAGGCTGCCAAGAAGGAAGCAGATTCTAGAAGGACGCGATACCTATCCATAAGACCAGAAAAGCAATGAAATCAAGAAATATGAGAGAAAGAGGGGGACTTACAAACAACCAAAGGGAGATCAGAACAGAAGATCGTCGGACTGAAAGCGCTATAGCAGAGATCTCCTCTTTACTTTTCTCCAGGAGGAACTAGTGAGTATTGAAGAAGGAAGGACTTTGGTGGGAGATTTATAGTGCCAAAAATAATTTCGAACGGACGTGCCCGTCGCTTCGTATGACAGACGCGACAGTTCGGGACTTATGACATGAGGCCACGTGTCTTAGGACAGAGATGGTGCGACAGACGAAAGGACATCACGCCTTTTGAAGGTTGAAACGATAAGCACGAAGCCCTAGGATCATGAGAAAAAAACTCTTGCAGTTGTAATTAAAACTCTGACTCCTTTTTCAGCCTAGGAAGAAAAAGAAACTAGAGTTAGGGGGGCAATTGTGGGAGGCAAAAAATGATTCAATATAAGGCAGGATTGGAATTCCTAGGCTAGCAGTAGGAAGGCAGCCTTGCCAGCAAGGTGGAAAGTTTGCCCAAGATAGTTTGAGTCTAGCCTGGCTAGGACCAGACTAGGCTAGGGGAGTTTAGGACAAAAGAGAGGTGGAAGAAGGCGCACTCAAGAAGGGCGCAGACCCAGTCAACCCACATTCATTTATTTTAGGCTCAATGAACTCTTAGAAATCAGCACTTAGTGGAGCACAATCCTTTAGGAAAAGGGGCTGACGTGAGGAGTGGGGGAAAGCCTAACAACCAACAATGGTTAGTAGGAACAAGTTATAAAAAGGGAAGCAAACAGTACAATGGAGGTATGCAAACACTTCTACCTGAACCTCACTAAGATAATCATGCACCTTTGTATATTTTTGTCACTAACTTAGACATCGGAGGGTCCCCAAGTTGCTCTAGCCACCCCCCTTTACCATTATCCAAGTGTTTTTTCAAGTTGGAAATTGAACTATCTCTGCTGCGTTACCGCCACAACCTAAGTGATTTGATTTTTACTTTCCACAATAACTATAACCATATTCCGCCAATATAATAATAGAAACAACCCTTCCATTAACTACTCTACATAAATCAATTGTTAATTATAATATTGTTTATTTTATTTTATTTTTTTCTTGGGCAGAGGCACAAATCAAAAAATATTTTTAAAAAAACTTATTTCAATATAAGAGCAAGAAATATATTTTTAAAAAAAAAACTTATTCTACAACATTGTAAAACATATAATATACATTTATTTTATTTTTATTTTATAATTGGAGAGTATTTTGAACTTTTAACTTCTTAATTTCTCTATTTTTCAAAATCAAAAAAGAAAATTATCTATTTTTTGAATTTATTTTTATTTATTTTTATTTTTTATCACAAGTCTCAATAGTCTCTCATACAATAGACATACAATCTAAGATTTCTATGATTTGCCAATAAATTAATTTATTTTTTACATCCAAACTTATGATTTAAGATTAATTAGGATTAGATTAGATTCCCAAACCAACAGACGCTGAAAGAAGCTTCGTTGACAAGAAATTTGGAATCTAACAAATATTTATGTTCTGTTACAGGTTGATCACAAAAATAAAGGAATAAAATAAAATAAAAATGGAATACTTTTTCATAAATCTTTTTTTACCTACTTATTTTTATTTAGTCTATATTATTTTTTTATATTTCAATAAGTTTTTTAGGTGACATAGTTACTAAAATACTCCTAATAATATTCACTTTTACAGTATGAATGTTTCGTGATATGAATGTTCACACCGTCAGTGTGAATGTTAAAATGTCAATGTGAATGTTCACACTGTTAATGTGAACATTCATACGTCAATGTAAATATTCACATTGTAAAATATGAATGTTCACATCACCAAATTGCTAACCGTTCAAAAAATATTTGTAAGGATAGAAATGTTCATAAAATACTTTAAATATGAGAATTAAGATTTGATAGATCAAATGTTCAAATAATAGGACTTACTCAAATACAAAAATATCTTATGTACTAATTGGGATACAAACACTTAAAAATGATTTTCTAATAAGGATTGGTTTGGGATGTTCTAAAAAAGTGCACTTTTTGACTTATATGGGTTGGGTTTGAGTTGGGTTTGATGTGATGTGTTAGAGAGGTGATGTGATTTAAATAAGATGATGTGACTTAAATAGGATAGTGACTTTTTGACTTTTTATATTATTTAGGTTATGCCAAACTTGGAAATCTCCCAATAAAAATACACACAACTTTGGCTACTTTTAATATGGGTCTAGCTTTCTTACCGTCCGTGATTAGACTAGAGAGTGTTGTTGGGTTCGTGGGGGCTCATCACTGGTCTCGTTTCGATAATCTAAACCATTCAATGTGTAAAACTCGTCAAGTACTATATGCTTGTAAAAAATCACGTTGATCGGATATTGATAGTTATCTCATCGGATCAGATTTTTGTCAATCATTTATTTTTTACCATCCATTTTTTTTTATACAAAATTGATTTGATCACGTAACTATCGATATCCGATCAATGTGATATTTTAAAAGTATATAATACTCAACGAATTCTACATATTGACGATTTAAATTATCAAAACAAGATACGTAGTGAGTCCCCACAAATCTAATAACACCCTCTAATTCGATCATAGACTGGAGAAAGTCAGGCCCTTTTAATATACTCTTTCTTTTATAAGTAGATTTTTTTTTTAATAGTTTCTTTTTTTTTTTTTCTCAATTATTCAGTTTCTCATTGTAGCCTGCCGGTACTGTCTACCGAGGGCTTTTGTCAATAGAAAAATTATCCGAAATATTTTTATCAAAAATATACTCATTTTCTATTATTTGATTAAATAAAAAGTAAGTAAAATATTTTTTAAAAAGATATTTTTTCAAAAATGACATACCTTTAAAAATTTCATAAATCAATTTTTACAAAGTTGACTTTCACTCACTACCTTTTCAACATATTTAGCATTTTTAAATAAATACTCAACTCACTAAAAAGTCATAAATGACACTTTATTGAATCAAAATTTCTTTTTTAGGCAATAAAATATTTTTATTTCAAATATCAACCAAACGTTGAAAACTAAAAATAAAAATATTTTTTTCTGTGTAAAATCAATTTACAAAAAAAAATATTTTACAAATAGAACCTAAATATTAGGGAGCTCCAACCGACAATTGTGCTGTTATTGAGCTTTAAAATCTTTTTCATTATGGTTTAGCAAATAGATATATATATATATATATATATATATGGGAAAATTACTATGTAATCCCATGTAGGGGATCTATTTCTCTTCTAATCCCACTATATTTTTAATAGACTAATAGGTCCACAGTTTTTTAAGTTTTGTACCCAGAGGTCCTATTTTTTATTTTGTTATTTTTTAAATGACTGTATTACCCTTTGATTTGAGATATATATACGTGAAAAATCAAATATTCGCCTCTACGATCTCGATCTTTCTCCGTTATGCCGATCTCTTTGTGCTGTGAGGTCGATCTCGTTGTGCTGTGAGGCGGATTTGGTTGTGCGATATGAATCTCTGTGTATAAACGATCTCTACATACGCTTTGTGTGTGTGTCTGTGTGTGTATGTGTGTGTGTGTCTATGTCTGTGTCTCACTCTGTCTCTATCTGTCGATACATATATGTATGTATATATATAGATAAGCAAATTTGTGTGATATCTGGTTTGTGTTTGGTAATGTTGTTATAGTTCTTTGTTTTGTGATAAACTTTGTTTGTTTGATACTTATTTTGTGATTTTTGTATGTAATATAGTGTAATGATTTTGATTTTGTTGATTTTGTTTGTTGTATAGTGTAATGTGTTTTGAAGTTATAGTTTGGAATTGTGAATTCTGAAGTTTTGATACTGATATGTTGTAACTGTATAATTTTGTAGTTTGGAATTGTGAATTGTGAAGTGTTGATACTGATATGTTGTAACTGTATAATTTTACAGTTTGGAATCTGTGAATAATTGTTTGCTGGTTTATGATTTTGTAATAGAGAGGGGTGTTTCATGTTAATGTGTAAATATAGTAATTCTTATGCTACTATTAAGATTAGTGAGGGATGTAGTTATCATAAAGTTGTTAAGAAAATATCTGCGAAGTTCAAAGAGTTGAGTATTGGTAACTTTTGTTTGGTTTTCTCTATTCTTGGATATTCTAATTGTATTTTTGAATGTGATGATGATTTGGGGAATATGATGTCAATGGTAGGTTGTAGTGGTTCTCATGTTGTTGATGTTGCTGTGGGTGATAGAAGGATTGTGGAGGTTGATGATAATTCTTCTAGGATTGATTATGTAATTTGTGAGAGTTCTTTGGTTAACAATTATGATGATTTTGGTGGTTTGTTGCCTAGTTTTTATCTAGAACCAGAGAGAGTTTTGTTGTCTGCTAGTTAGAAGAGGATTATACACAGTGTTGGTCAAGAATTTGAAGATGGAGTGCCGGCGTTCTGCATTGCATTGACTAAGTATGTAGTTAAGTGTGGTTTTGCAATGAATTATTTGAAGAACGATGCAACAAGGGTAACTGCTGAATGTATGATGAAGTCGTCTACGAGTTGTCAATGGTTTGTGCATGGAAGGGTGTTGATGAATTCCGGTATTTTCTTTATTATGAAGTTGGATAATGTGCCTACTTGTGTGGTTGTTGCTCGTAGATCTTGTAGCAAAATGGTTAGTTCTAAACTTGTGTTTGATATTGTGCATAATGATATTAGTGATAATCCGTTGACTTGTCCTATTGAAGTTAAAAAAAAGTTGAAGAAGCAATATGGTATAGATGTTTCTTATCGGGTTGCATGGTTAGGAGTTGATAAGACAAGAGGTGGATTGTTTTGTGATTTTGCAACTTCTTTTGACCAACTTCGATGGTACCTTGAGACGGGTATGACAATGAATCCTGGAAGTGTGTTTGAATTAGATGTGGATGAAAGTAGTGGGCGTTTTCGAAGGTTGCTTGTGGCTTTTCATAGATGTTTGAATGGCTTTCAATTTTGTCGTCCGTTGTTGTTTGTTGATGGTACATTCTTAAAGGGGCGTTACAAGGGGCATTTGCTTGCAGCAACATCAAAGGATAGTAATCAAGGTATGTATTTATTTGCAGTTAGTATAGTTTTGGTTTGTCAGTGTGTTTTGGTAGTTGATGGATTTTGGTTTCTGTTATTGTATTATGAGTTTGCTAATTTTTGCAGTTTCATGTTATTTTGTTTTCAGGCATGTTTCCTTTGGCTTTTGCAATTGTTGACGCTGAAAATCAAGATAATTGGATTTGGTTTTTAAGTTAGTTGTTAAAGGCTGTTGGTTCAGGCCGGAGATTGACCTTTGTGTTTGACCGTCAACATGGATTGCTAGATGCTCTTTCAGTGGTTTTTCCCAATGCACATCATGCATATTGCTTGAACCATTTGAAGAGAAATTTGATTGACAAATTGGTGGGACTTCGTACTAACTATAAGCTGACTTTGATGAAAATATTAGTTAAATGTGCTTATGCGCCAATTGTTGCTTATTTCCAACATTATATGGAGAAATTAAGGCGTATTGCTGGGAATGGTAGAGTTGAAAGTATGTTGGATGGTTTATAAAATTATAAGTGGGCCAATGCATTTTTTAGAGGGAAACGATATGGTGAGATGTCATCTAATGCTGCCGAGTCTTAGAATAATTGGATTGGTGGGGCCCGTGAGTTGCCTATTACTTTTATGGTTGATATGATTAGGGTTCAAATCATGACTCAATTGTCTAATAGAAGAGCTGAATCTAAAAGATGGACTACCAAATTGTGTCTAGTTATGAAAAAGAAGTTGGTACACTCTTTGAAGCTAGCTAAGTCTTGGGATGTGATTGTCGCTAGTGATACTGTGCTTGAGATTCATTCTTCTATTTCTTTTTATATTGATATTAGTAGACGGACTTGTTCTTACCATGAATGGAAATTGAATGGTTTTCCTTGTTGTCATGTTGTGCATACTTTGCGTAGTAGTAGTAGTAGAGATATGGATGATTTCATTGATTCTTTTTTTCATGTGGATTGTTTTAGAGAGTCGTACAAGGAATCTGTTTATCTAGTGCCTTCAAGTGAAAGATTTGACTTTGATGGTGCCGGTAGTTCGATTATCAAACCTCCTATAATGAAAAAGCAACCCGAATGGAACAAGAAGAAGAGGATACCTTCTAAGGGTGAGAATGCGAAGCAAATCAAGTGTGGGAGGTGCTTGAAATATGGAAATCACAATAAGAAGACGTGCAAGGCTGCTATTTGAGGCCATAGTCTATTCTTTTGGATTTGTATTTGAAGTTGAGAAATTATGATAATAAAATGTGATACTTGGTATTATGGAAGTAATGAATAAAGTTGGTTACATTCTTTTTTCTTTTTTGATGTGTTTTTTAGTTATTGAAGTTGTTTTGTAACAGTTTTGTTTTGTTTTGTTTTTTGTTTTGTTTTGTTTTGTTTTGTTTTTTTTTTTGTGGATTTGGTTGGTTTTATTTTTGTGGAATGCTGAGAAGGTTGTTAAAAATTTCTTATTGAAACTATATAATCTTGAAATGCAGTTTTACTACATGATATATTTATTTCATATTTCGTAGTGACAAAACTGTAAAATTTTACAGTTTTATTTTCAATTTTGAAATGCAGTTCATCTATTTGTTGAGTCATGAAATTGGATGTATAATTGTGTAGCATAATTTTTGTTTGAGTAATGAAACTGCATAATTTTTCAGTTTTAAGAATTATGAGAAACAACTTGATGAAACTGCATAATTTTGCAGTTTTAAGAATTATTAGAAACAACCTGATGAAACTGCATATTTTTGCAGTTTGAAGAATTATTAGAAACAACCTTTCCTGTATGAAAATATATGCAACCACAAATGTGACGACAATAATAAGCAGAAGAGCACAAATAAGAATAATAAGCACAAGAAGAAGAACAACAATAATAATAACAAGAAGAAAAGCAACAACAACATCAATGACAACAATCATTTTCACCATGATAACCACAAGAAGATCAATTCCCAAAAGCATAAAAAATACTCGTCACATGTAAAAAAAAAAAAAAAAAACAGTACAAAAATATGTTCACTTGAATATTTGTATTGTCAAGAAGTTTCTTCATTGTTTCTATGGTTTGGTATGTTTTGTCAATATTTGGTAGTGCTCGAGTTTCCAAGAGCAGTTCTTATCATTGAGGAATTGACTGATGATTTCTGCTCGAAATTTGACCCACTCAGTTGGTCGAAGTGATTTATGCACAGGTTACCAATTGATATATTGGTTGATAACATTGCAGACGGCGATTGCACAATCATTCATGCAAAGTTTTAGATGAAGTTAATTAGTTAGGTAAAATAGCAAAATTTAGCATATTGGAACATCAATTATTGAGTTTGTATCTTACGAGTGTGGGGTTTGTTGTGGGCATTCCTCAATTGATGCAATTACTTTCTCGCACTCTTGAAATGATAACATGTTTCCTTGATTGCTGAATAATGCTTTATTCCATCTCAGTTGATGTTGTTGCTACAAAATAGTTAGTGGGTGTTTTTGTTAATTATAGTGATGTGCTGAGATGTTTTGAAAGGAATAGAACTAAGTAGGAAATTTTATGTAACTTATAATTTCCTTTGCAATTTCAAAGTACTTGTTGTGGCAATCTTTTGCTGGCCTCATAGAGTCATAGTGCCTCCACATCCCATCAGCATTGTCAAAGACCACAATTATCCAATGGTTGTCGTGGTTGATTGGGAAATGGATATATTTGTTTTTCATTGCTTTTGGAAAATGGTTGTCCATCATTTTTTCTCTCAATGCCTGATCTTGGTTTTGTAATGGAGTCTGTAATTTATATATGTTTGAAATATGTTATAAAAATATGTAGTAAGACATGTTAAGAAAGTAGAAAACTTTGTAATTTGAATAATATTGAAAGGTATGTTAATAGTTTTGCTTACATTGATGAGTGTTGAGAAAACGTAAGATCTTCCCACGTATGGATTTCTTGGAAACGCTAGATCATGTTTCTAAAATTCTTCAATTGATGGTTGGAGTGCCAATTTCATTTCTGTGAAGGCGTCAATGACCTGAAACATGTTATATATGAGAATGTGTTAGGTATGTGGAATAGGTTATTGAATATGAACAAAAACTGTAAAATTGTGCAGTTGGAGACCTACATTCCCATATAAGGCTTTCCTGTTGGTCAATCTGCATATATTTGAAAAGTATATGCAATTTTCATCTTCGCTGCCAGACCAGACACAAGCACTTGATTGTGTGTTGTTGATGAGTTGAATTTGGTCTTGGTCTTTTTTGGATAAGCTATGCCAAACCTTGTTTGTTTTATGGCATGAAATGGCGAGTGGCTTATTATGGATTGATTCTTCCTCGAAATCATCATCACTTTACAATACTTGAACTTGTGTCTTTCCTTGATTGGCATCCTCTTTTGGCTTGGTTTCAGCAGCGCCTTCTTTTTCTTGGCCGATATCTTCTTTTATTTTTTCTTTCCACTGCTGTTTTGCTTCATGAGCACCCTCTTTTTGCTCGGGTTCAGTAGCAGGTTCTTTTTCTATTTCGATTTCTTCTTTTTTCTTTTCATTCTTTTTCTCTTTTTCTTTATCGGTACCCTCTGTTGGTTTGGATACATCAGTAGCAGCTTCTGTCTTGTTCCTTGTATCTTTTTTGGCTTTTGTCATTGGTTGGTATTCAAAATCTGGCTTATGTGCTTATTTTCTTGACTTTTGTTTGATTCTCTTGACCATTGATCTTTGTTGGAGACTTTCAGGTTTTTTGGCAGACATTTCCTTCAACTAGTCTTCTTTTCTATGCAATTCAGCCATGAAATTTTGTTCCATTTCTTGCATTTGTGCTCTCATGGCTGCTATGAGTTTGTCCTTGTCATCCTCTTTGATTGATGTTTGTGCTTGGTCATCACCTATAAAAATGTTGGATTTTGTTTTGGTTAGTTTAATTAAATTTTGCAGTTTGGTTTAGTATTAGACAAGAGTTTACCTTGTGCATGAAATGTGTCAGATTTCTCTTGGGGTTCTTCTTGTTGTTCTGTCATTTTTTCTTCTTGTTGCTTTGCTTGTTCTTTTTTTTTTTTTTTTTTTTTCATGTTGTTGTTGTTGTTGGTCTGTCAGTTCTTGTTCATTGACTTCTTGTTGTTGGTTTGTTTGTTCTTCTTCTTGTTCTTGTTGTTGGCCTTCTTCTTCATCAGTGTCTTCTTACTGATCACCTTTTTCTTCTTCTTCATCATTGTCTTGTTATTCATCAGCTTCTTCTTCTTCTTCTTCTTCTTCTTCTTCTTCAGTCTCTTGTTTTTTTTTCTTCATCACTCTCTTCTTCTTGTTCATCACTTTCTGCTTCTTCTTGTGGTTCTTGCTTTCTTTTCTTTCTTTTTTGTTGTTGTTTTTGTTCTGATTCTGATTGGTGTTCTTCTTCAAGAAAGTCATCCTCATCACTGTCTAGAAGTTTTTTTTTTTTTTTTTTTTTTTTTTTTTTTTTTTTTTCACTTATTATCCATTTTGTGGTCATGTTTCTTTGCTGAGGAGTCTATTGATGTGCTTTGATTGATATGCAATAACTCTATTTCTTGTTCAGTTGGGGTTAAAGCACTTTGGTCAACCTGCATTGGAACAATGTGACATATATCAGTAATACTATAAAATTAGTCAGTTTCATAACATGATTTTTACTATGAGTAATGTGAGTTAAGTGTTGAAAATATGTTGTTTGAAACTACAAACTTTTACAGTTTCTTAACATGATTGTTAGTGTAATGAATATGAAAGGATTGTTAAATAGATTTGTGCATTGAAACTGCAAACTTTTGCAGTTTCATAACATGAGTGATGGGTGTGTGCTTTGAAACTGCAAACTTTTACAGTTTCATAATATGATTTGTACTGTGAGTAATGTGTTGAAAATATGTTGTTTGAAACTGAAAACTTTTACAGTTTCATAACATGGTTGTTATTATAATGACTATGAAAGGAGTGTTGAATAGATTTGTGCTATGAGAGTATAGAATAGTTTGAATACCTTTTCAAAGTCAACAAGGCTGATGAGTTTCCACTTGGAGTACATTTTGCCAAGGTTTCACTTCATAAACCTTGAAAAGCCTTCTTTGTTGGATGGTCAGAGGAGTTTACTGTGCTTACAATACCAGTACTGTTAAAAAAAAATTGAAATATGTTAAATAGTTCGAAATAGTTGGATGTTTGATATTTTTGTGTGAAGTAGTTGAGTAGTGTGTTTACTAAGAGTAACATGACGCATCCAGTGACGTAGTTCTTGGGCTTGAAAAGCCTTCTTGTTTTTTTGTTGGCTTTCTTTTGTTTGTTTGTTTGTTTGTTTGTTTTTTTTTTGTGGTTGGAGGTGTGGTTGGTGTTTGTTGTGTGGGTGTGGTCTGTGATGTAGTTCTTGGGCTTTTTCTTATAGGTAGTGTGGTTGTTTTGTGGGTTTTTTTGGTTATTTTTGGTTGTGGTGGTTGGGTTTTTTGTGGAGGGAGAGATGTTGGTGGCATTTCAATGGATACAGGTGAAGGATTGTCAAAAGGGGAGATACTTAAATCCCTGATTGGATTTTTGGGCATATGGGTTTGTTTCTTCCAATATCTTCCAACAGCTATTTCTGAAAAAATGAAAGCGACAGCGGGGCAACACTTTGATTTGCACTTTATAATAAGTTACCTATTTGTTTTGAATAGTGATTAAACTGTGTAATTTTGTAGTTTCATTTGCAGTTTGAATAAATTTAGATATGTTACTTGTAGAGTGATGAAACTGTCTGACGTTTCAGTTTTATAAACATTATCAACAATAAGAACAGCCCATTGTATTTTGTAAACAACAACAATAACAACAAGAAGATTATGTATTCAACAAAATTTAGCAACAATATGAAGAAGAAAAGCCAATATTTAACAACAAGAAGAAGCAACAACAACAAGAATAAGAACAAGGAGTTGAATGTCTAAAACCAGGGATTTATGTATAAAAACAAGGGATTAGAATGTTGAAAAACAGGGGACTAGAATGTTTTAAAACAGGGGATTATATATAAAACAGGGTTTATACATTTTGAAGTATGTAAAATGTGTTTTACAAGGGTTTTTTATGAAAGTGTTATTGAAACGGTATGATATATACGAAATATGAAAGAATAATGTACAAATTTGAATGAAAAATAATAGGTGAAGAGAGATGTCACTTTTTTTCCCCATTTCAGTAAATTGGAAGTCAGGAACTATGAAATTTCTTCAGAGTCGTGATGGTTCTTCGTGTTGTTGAGAGTCGCCGATTGGAGAAGATGAACGGCTTGGTGTTGTGTTGGTGAGAGTCGACGATTGGAGAAGATGAACGGGTTCGTTTTGTCGTTAGGGTAGGGTTTCAGAGGTAGTGGAGTCGAACGGTGGAGAGATGGAGGACTGAGAATGCAGAGTCGAGCGGCGAAGATGTGACAGTGTACTGATCAGACTGAGATGATCGTGGGTGAAGGTTATGCCTGTGTAAATTGGATGATATATTATGGGTATTTTCGTTTGATTGATAATTTGAGGACTTAATGGAGCATTGAATTTGTTTTGGGGCTAAATTGGGCATAATATGTTGGGCTTGGACCTTTGGGTCAGTTCCCTTATATATATAAATAATTTTCATTACGAATTATAATCAATTTGACTTCTCTCAAGTTGTCACATCAATTTGAAAGAACATTTGAGTTTGGTATGCCTATTTTGGTTTGATTTTGGTGATCCGAATCGTTCATTTTCAGAACTCATTGAGTAGAATTTATGCAAAAATTCAAAATGATGGGACATCGGTAGTTATATGTAACACCCTGAAATAATTACTGCAACTCATACTCAACATCAAGGAGTGCTCGCAATGATAAGGTAGTTATCTTTTATTGATTTACAATTAAGCTTTACAAACGAGTGATATAATAGAAAGACAAGATAAAAGTTAGACAAATAAGAAATGTCCTAAAGGTTTATATCTTTCCAAGACGATACTTGGTTACAACAAAAGTGAACTTAAGTCCAATACAGTTAAAGCCCTTGGTTTGTACAAAGTAAATACAATAAATACACAAAAGAAGCTCTCACTCCAAGTCCTTCCAAGCTATTGCCTTGGCGGAGGCATATCATCAGCACCTGAAATGTTTTTCTTACATAGGATGAGCGAAAACCCAGTAGAAATAATCCAACACAGTGTATGAATCTTAACAAAGCTATAGGGTGAATGCATATGCAATGCTCTACCAAAACATTTTACGTCTCTTTCCAAAACAATGCAATGCCAAGTTAATATCATGGTTCATAAATCATTTCCTTTATAATAGAAAATAGGGTAGGGAATCACACTCTAGGAACTTCAAAACAATACAACCTTTCTCAGAAATTTCTTTCGGAGGAAACCGTAAACTGGGTCCTATATAAATGTAGGCTATACAAGCACTACTATTGCCATTTCACGAAAAATTCGTCCGTGGGATCGACACCCATGTATATGCATGGTTTTCGGGACTTTCACCCTGGACAAACATGCCAACTTATTTGATGTAACAACTCATTTCCCATATTCACCAATTTTCTCAAAACAGTAACATTTCCAATGTATAAGTGTGAGATAATGCTCAATGCAAATAAATGAGAAAAATAGTTTTAATTCCCCTAATTCACATGCGATTTCTACTATACTCATAATTATCCTCCACCGATAGCCCAAAACAGATATTTCTAAACAGATAAACAATTATCAATAAAGATAAATTCTCCAAATTTTTAAGAGGTGAGTGATAATACATATCTAACTCCACCATCCTCATCAACATCAATCTAATTTCACAATTCCAATATCAATCTCATAATTTATATAAAATTAACATTTGAGGCTTTTAGGCCAAATCCATTTTCTTCACAAAAATCAATTCCAACATTCAAAATCAATAATTTATTCCCAACTCAACATTATCTTCCATATCGAAATCATTTTCAAGGATCCATTTGAAAAACCCCTTTTTGATTTTTACCTAAAACCCTCAATTATTCCAAATCTTCCAAAAATCTCAATATTGTTTAGAAATAACAAATAACTAAGTTAAAACTCATAAAAAGTGTGGAAACGATTCCTACCTCAAGTTTAGAACATGATTGAAGGAGGATGGAAACTCAAAGATGTCAAAAATCAACTTTGCTTCGATTAGAATAAAGCCCTCGTCAAGCTCTACCTTTTTAACAAAGGGACACGGGTGAAAAGATCGACAGATCTACATGTATTCAAGAGAAATAGATGAGTTTTAGAGTGAGAGAGAGAGGTGAAAAATGATTCAGAAAAGTGATTTTACAAACTGATACACGCACAGTTCACTTGAGTGCAAGATGTGTCGCTCGAGTGACTAGATAAGTAGTTCCACTCGAGGGCAAGAAACTTCGCTCGAGTGTAAAATGCAAACTCCCAGTAGTTTTGCAGACAGAAGACCGGCGTTCGAGCTCAAGAAGCTTTGCTTGAGCGAAGAATACACACTCCCAGTATTTTTGCAAACCTGCAAAAGTACTGAAGGTTCACAAAAACCGCTTGAGCGTAAGAAGTGTCGCTCGAGTGAAGGAACAAAATTCTGGGCATCAACAATTTGAAAATCAAGCTACCAACCTATTCCAAACGTAACCAACATATCCCAAAAGGCAAAACTCAAAGAGAGATAAGGGAAAACATGACATAGATAATTATATAAGATAATGAAACTCGGATCGAAGACATCAAATGGATTGGGTCTAAACCAAAATTGCTATATTATATGTTTGAATCATATTTGTTTTAAAAAAAATGGACGACGAATGTAATTTCAAAAATAATCATCCATTTTTGTAACACAAATTTGATTCAAACATATACTTGTCTATCTTCGATTATCTTGATTTTTTGCTAAATATTCTACTCAATGAATTATAAAAAGTAAACAGTTCAGATCACTGAAATAGGTCTCAAAATAGGCTTACAAAACCCAAGCGCTCTCTTAAGTTGAGATGACTAACTTGAGAGAAAACAAACCCTAATAATATACAGAGTTTATATGTTACGACCCAAACCTGTCCCTATAGGTTTAGTGCCGTAACTGGCCAGTAATCCTGGGATTACCAAAGGCCTCTGAACAAATTAAACAAGATACAGGGACTAGCGGAAGCAAATACAAATGTACAATGTCCATTGAGCTGTGTAGACATACATGGGATAGAAAATTTAAAACTTAATTTACATATTTAAGAAGTCATTTCCATGTCACCATATATACAAGCTAACAAACAAAAGATATGTTCAGTCATAACAAAAGAAATACAAAAAGGGCTTTAACATTGTTCACAAAAACTTAACCATTTATCAAAAGGGAACCTCCTCGAGAGGCACAGTGGCTGGCAGACAGACAGAACTCCAGGCAATCAATTCTAAGTCTAGTCACGCGCCTGATCACCTACATAGATAAATAATACGATGAGCTGGAGCCTAGTGAATAATAACAGAGTAAAGATGTTAATGAATGATGTCCATAACAAATTCAAAAATCAAAATTCAGATCAGAAACAGATTCATATTCATATTCATACTCAAATTCATATTCGTATTCGAAGTTCATATATTCCATGTGATCATACGTGGTACATCCATTAGCATTAACAAATTTGATAACCAATAAAGGGATGGCCATAAAGGCATTCCGATGACCCACAAAGGGATGCATATCATATAATACTAAGGATGCCACGAATACATTTCAAAGAATTGGACCATCATTCATTTAATTTCAAATAGCATTTCAAGAAACAGATTATATCATATCATCATGTTTAGAAAATATTTAACATTGAACATAGCTTTACAAAGTTATTACTCACATATGGCTTCAATAGCAGAATAGATAAGATAGACGGACTAGATAGTCTACGGCGCGTGACCTACAAAACACATAATGAATACACATTGAAACACACATTTGGAAAATACTTAACTTGTTTCTTTTCTATCTTGGTGTATTTCAAATCCCTATCCTCATATCATGTCTTAATTAAGGCTTAGAAATGCTTAGGATGCAATGATGATGCCAAAATATGAGTTGTAACACTTAGTCAAATTTCTGAAAACAGGGTCTTCGCTCGAGTGCAACTGTGGTTGCTTGAGCGATCTGCAAAATTCCGTAAAACTTCTGGGAGCTCTCATTTTACGCTCAAGCATAATTTCCTACGCTCGAGTGGAGAATCAAAAATAAGGGTGGTCGCTCAAGCGCAAGTTCTATCGCTCGAGCCACGACCAATGTCTGCAAAAGTACTGGGAGCTCGATTTTTATGCTCGAGCCAACTTTGAGTTGCTAGAGAGAAAGTGCAAAACAAAGAATGGTTGCTCGAGCGATTATGTAGGATTCTGGAATTTCTAGATTGTTGAATCAAGTTCAAAATCCATTTTCAAAGCATCAAAACACATCATTTTGGCCCAAAATTTTGTAAAACATGACTAAACTTGTAAAACATCAAGCATTAAAGATCATTTCGCAAAATCAAGACCCAAAAGTAAGCTAACTAATTGTTCAAAATTCAACTTGAAACTTTCAAAACATAACATGCATGAATTGTCTTGAACTCAAACCTTCTAAATCATGACCAAATCATAAATTTATTTCAAAAACATGTTGAATTCTCCAAAGAAGATTAAAATATGAACATGCATGAAGGATTTCTTTGCAAATAACTTCAAAACTTCAGGAATTATACATGCAATGCATGAATTGGTCCAAACTCTACTCGTTAAGCTAAATTCTCTTATTTAACCACTTTAACCTCTTGAATTCATGCATTAAGTGTTACAACTACACAACTAAAGGAGTTAATTCCTACCACAAGCTTTGAATTCTCAAGTGTAGAGGTTTAATTCTTCCAAAATTGGGCAATTCTTTGATCTTCCTCTTAATCTCCTCAATTTCTCTAACAATTCCTATGTTGAATTCAATATCCTACCCTCTCTCTCTCTCTCTCTCTCTCTCTCTCTCTCTACGTTTTTAAGGCTCAAGAAATGAAGAATGACTTGATTCTAGAATATATTGGCCTTATATAGGCTAATTAGTGATTGTCAATTAGGCTTAACCTAAAGCTAATCAATTAGCATTATTTTATCCTAATTATTTGGTTCTGAATCAGATTTCAATTAAACCTACTATAAATTTCTAAAAAATCCAAGTTACACATTAACCTAGGCAATTTTGTGATCAGATGCCAATAAGTGTTTCCCAATTTCCTTAGAAATCCAACACACACATTCTGAGCATATCTTCCAAGGTTTGTACCGTTCTTTTTAATTGGCTATCTGTTTGCGGGTGATAAGCACTACTCAATCTCAATTCAGTCCCCAAAGCTTGTTGTAAACTCTACCAGAATCTTGAAGTGAACTTAGGATTTCTGTTAGATACAATAGACACTGGCACACCGTGCAATCTCACAATCTCATTCATATAAATGTTAGCCAATTTTTCCGCATTATAAAGAGTTTTCACAAATAAAAAGTGAGCAAACTTAGTTAAATGATCAATAATGACCCAGATAAAATCCATACCTCGAGAGGAGCGAGGCAATCCAATAATGAAGTCCATTGTAATATGCTCCCATTTCCATTCTAATATTGGAAGCAGTTGAAGTAATCCAGCAGGTCGTTGATGTTCAACTTTCACTTGTTGGTAGTGCAAACATCTAGCTACAAAGTCAGCAATACACTTTTTTATGCCAGGCCACCAAAATTTCTGTTTCAAATCCTTGTACATTTTCGTGTTTCCCAGATATATAGCAAATTTGGAATTATGAGCTTCAATCATAATGTGTTTTCTTAAGTCCAAATAATTCGGCACACAAAGTCTTCCTTGAAATTTTAGGACATTGCCTTCGAACACAAATCTAGGCCTTGGTTTTGAATTAATCTCATCGACAATCTTCATCAAAAATTTATCTTGTAATTGTTTTTCTTTAACTTCCTCAATTATGGCTGGTTATGCAGAAATGACGGCTAGAACTTTGCCCTATTCATGCAAAACCACTTCAATTTCATTTTGTTTCAGATCACACAACAATTCTTTCTGGCCAGTAAGCAAACATGACAAATTCCTAATAGACTTTCAGCTCAAAGCAACTGCAACTTTATTTGCCTTTCCAGGACGGTACAAAGTTTGTAAATCATCGTCTTTTATCAACTTGAGCCATCTTCTCTGCCTCATGTTCAACTCTTTCTAAGTAAAGAAATATTTCAGACTCTTATGATCCTTATACACTTCACAAATTGTGCCATACAGATAATGACGCCAGGCTTTCAAAGCAAAGACCACAGTTGCGAGTTCAAGGTCATGGGTCGGATAATTCTTCTCATGTGGCTGGAGTTGGCAAGAAGCATAAGCAATCACCTTACCATTTGGCGTTAGTACACATCACAAACCTTGGTGTAGACACCCCATTTTTGACCGCCCTTAAGACTTGGGCGCTACTGATTGCTTACTTGGTGATGAAAGTTGTGCAGTGTAAATGTTCGATTTCTTCGGCAAGGAGAGCGTCAAATCCCACCCTTACACCCCTTTTTTGGACCAAAACTATTTTGATCAAAATGATTTTGAGACCTTAAAACCCTCTCTTTCAAAATATTTTGGAAAAAGTTTCTACGACGAGGCTCGCATTTCGTTAAATGTTGCGCTTTTCGGTAAACCGAGCAAGGACAAAGTGGAAATGCATGAAAGAGAGGTGAACTCTTTGAAAAAATCTTTAAAACATCTTGGTTAGACGTTTGGAGTTGAAGAAAATCGGAGGAGAGGGAAGAAACTTAGTTAGGGAAGAAGTTGGGCATGAATCGTTAAGAGAGAGTCGAGCAGCCCACGTTAAATCAGGCCTATCCGTTTGTACACTTGGATTTCAGCTATGAGGCCACCACCTTTGGAAAGTGGACTTTCAGGCTTCATTTTTCACTTAAGAATCTCTTAAAGCCGTGTCTGGGTGAGGGAGATATGGCTGGTTGAAGTTAGGCATCAATCTGTGAGGACCAAAACTGAGCAGTCTGCACTAAAAGAGGAATATCTTTTTTACACTTGGAATTTTTATGTGAGGCTTCCACCATTGGAAATCTTACTTCTGGGGCTTCAATTTAGACACAAGAATGACCTGAAAAGGAGTCCAGATGAAGGAGTTATGCTCGTTTGAAGTTGGACCTGGAGAGCAGAGTTTGCTGTCGGCCACGGGCGTGTACGGTCAGCCACCATTAGTGGCTGGTCGGCCACAGATGTGTATGGTCGGGCACGGATGTGTCCGGTCGGCCACCGATGATGGCCGGTCGGCCACTAATGTCCAAAACTCAGATTTTTTGCAAATATTTCTCCTTCAGCTGTTCTACACTGTTCCAGCTGTCTATATTTCAGATATTTTCGACCAAGGCTTGTATTTTTCTATATATAGAGGCCATATCTCTCATATTGCAAGGTTAGAAAGTTTGGGAGCCTCTCTCTCTAAAATCTCTCTCTCTCTCTACATTCCTCTCTCTCTCTAGAGTTCTCTCTCTCTTACCTTTTTGTGCATACAAGAAAAGAGTGTGCATAGAAGTAGAGATACACTTCTCCTTTGCCTAGACATCCTTCATCAAAGTGGCATATCTTTGGACTGAGGTCCTTTGGAACCTATTTTGGGTTGTTAAAGGCTGGTTTTGGCTCAGATAGTGGCTGTTTAAGTGCTGTGCTTCAAAGGTATGAGACTTACCTTCCTTAAGCTTATTTTTGCACACTTGTTTGGCCACCTTTGCATGTTGTTTTTGGCCTAGTTTTCGACTACAAAAACCTCTATTTTTAAAGTTTAAAAATGATGGTTTAAGGCCTTTTTGGAGTTAGGGGTGGTCCACCTTCTTTTGTAGCTTGTTTGCTAAGTGTTCTGCCATCTTTTAAAGCCTTTCAAACAACTCTTTTTTGGCCTTTTAACTTCAGTGGTAAAAACTTGGTTTTGAGGTCCAAAATAGGAGGGGGTGGCCCCCCCTCCTTGTGTCTTCTTTGCAAATGTAGATGGCCTAACATGTGAGTATGTATTTCTACCTTTTTGTAGCTTAATTCAAGCATGTTTTAGACTTTATTTTGACATGTTTCAACTCTATTTTTGGTTGGTTGGAGCACTTGTTGCTTGCTTCTTGCACTTGTAGTGTAATTATGCTTGCTAGCCTAGCATGCCTAATGAGTTAGCCTATCATTCTAGCTTGTGTTAGCTTGACTCCAGCAAATTTTTGCTAATGTTTTGACATGCTTTAACTCTGTTTTGAGTGGTCTTGATCATATGAGCCATGTTTTGTATAGCTATAGTGCAAATGCTCTTCACTAGTTTAATGCTTTTGACTCTTAACATGTTGTGCATGAGTTGCTTGCATGTTGTAGTATTCTTTTGCATGCCATTTCAGCACTGAAATTCTGTAACCTCCCTCATTTCTTCACTTTTGATTTGTTTTGAGGGTTGGTTGGCCTTAAGGTTGTGTTTAAGCTTGAGATAGAGCTTGTGCTCAATGGCTTTAACTCTCTTTTGAGGGTTCCTCCTAGCCAAAGGCATGATCTCTATCATGTCTTAGACTATCCTGTGGTTGACCCCTCTCTCATTAAAGGACTATCACATTGGACTTAATCGGTTAAAGGATTAATTGGTAATGTAAAATGTGTAAACAAGAATTGAGCAAAGTAAAACTTGTGCAAGATAAGCATTTATGTTGCATTGTATGTGTTTGGATCGGATGTTAATCCAAACACAAGAAATGTGGGACGTTTCATACTCAAAGTGATGAAACGTGTTACGTTTCTTGGTCGCCGTCACCCTTGATCATGCATGATAAGGTGGTGGCCATTTGAGTCTTATGTGTGCATTCATTAAGCTTAAACAAGCTTGGTTCTTTGGCCATCATGCATTGAAAATGCTTGGTTGGTGGCTTGAGAGCCGAGTGCTGCACTCCTTTGAGCTGGAGAAATGATAAGGAGGGTGGCAGTACACACATTTCTTGAAAAATGCATTGTTTTGCCTCTGTTGCAGCAAAAACAGAATTTTGGAAAAGCAGGTGGCCGATCGGCCACTTGAGGTGGCCGATCGGCCATTAAACTAGCCGACTGGCCAGTGTTTGTGGCCGACAGCCACCTTTTGTGGCTGACTGGCCACTAGTGAGTTTTTGTGCAAAAGTGTTCCTGTTTTGGAGCTGTGTATAACAAGCCCGCGGGGGACCTCGCTACAGTTCGGACTCCCTTTTGTGTTGCGGTTCTAAATCTTGAACCAAAGAGTCCAACTCTGGCAAATCGTTTTGAAGAAAAATAGATTTTTTTTAAAAAGTAGTGCCAAACATGGACTGCTTTGCCAGATTACAGAGTCGCCACCTAAATATTTTTTAATGGGGGAATTTAGGAAACCCTGACTCGGTGCCGAAGGCCACGTGTCCGTCATCACCAAATGTCTTGGCTCAGGAGCTTGGGTACGATCGGGGAAGGTCAGCTATGAGCACCACCTTTCGCTCGGTTCGAAGACCGGCCTCTACTAACTGTGATATCCGATTTTGAAAACATTACATGCTCTTATACCGGTTATTAGCCTAGATTTACTACGTTATGCGCACAGCAAAACAAGTATAGACTAGATTGCCTAATTCGGAAATAATCATTGCATATCCGTTTGTTTTGAAAGCGTTTCGGGTTTTGCTACTCGCAAGTAGGCTAAAATACGGATTTCAATGAGTTTTCCAACTCAAGCAACCCAACCTCCACCCACAGGCATTCAAACAGTTTATCTCACATAAGCACTTAGCCGCATGGTAAGCATACTGTCATGGCAACATTCACACGCATGTGGTATGCTAAAGCGTAAAATACTTACATCGTACTCCGTGCCAAAACAAGAAACTAGTTAGCAGACATGCATGTCCCTAGGTCATGTTAAGTGGCTAATGCAACACAGGCAAGGATGCAATTTAGAGTAGGCTCGGCTAACCCTAAAATGGCACATGAAATGCTACAACTATCACGTATTCAATTTGGAATTGAAAGTACGATGCAGTTTGTATGATGTACCGAGCCCGGTGCATGTTTAGACAAATGCATGGATGCACGCATGCATTGCATAAGGTATGCTAAAATAGACGTGCCCTAATCTACCATCATAAGCAGGTAAATAAAAGGGAAGAAAGAAGTGGGGGTTGGAAGACATACAAACCACTCACCCACACTTATTACAATTATGCCCTCACACGGAGGGACCAAAAGAATATACAGTCCCAAATAATACAGTCCGAATACAGAATAAATAAATTATTACAGAAATTTCTAATTTATTAAATTAAATTCAGTATATAAAAAAAAGAGGGGCCTCAGCCCTGCCTCGGGATGCGCGAATGATGCATGCTCGAATCCGACTCGCCCGGAAACCCGCATCATGACACTGCTGCCTCTGTTCTTACTGCCCTGTCCCTCCAAAAATTGCCAAAGTCCCAGAACACCTTCCTTGTATGCTGCTGTACACCACCGGCCTGATGGAATGGCCACCGGCCATGTAAAATGACCACCGGCTTCTTGAGAGGTTATCGGCTACCCATAAAGTGCCGGTCGGCACTCTATACTGCCGGTCGGCACAAAATTCCTGCAGAGGACAGTTTGACAGCAACAGCAGGCAGACAGTGCATGATATGGATTTTAGAGCAAATGTAAGCATGGTCAATGCTCCCTATCATGCATGGGACTCAAGGAAGCATGACCCTTGGTTCTTGGGCCATCAACTATGCATCTTGGTGCATGATAGCCTAAGGAACCAAGATTGCATTTTAATGTAAAAATGCATGCAAACACACAAATGAAACCAAGACCTTATCATGTGTTGGTCAAGGGCCTTGGGGACCAAGAGTTGAAACAAGTTGCACCACTTGGAGTGTGAACTTCCCTCAACCCTTATGCTTGGTTTGACAACCCCAAACCAAGCCATGAAATGCATGTATGCAACATAGCTCAAATGATGCAACATGGGAATTAGGATGCAAGCACACCAAATGTCATGCAACTACCATGTTAAGCATGCAAAATGCAAGAGTATACAAGATGCAAATGTCATGCAAACATGGACCAATCAAGCAATAAGACCAACATACCACAACACTTAATGAATCAATTAAGCAATAGACATGAGGCAAGCATGTGATGGTGGGCTAGACCACAATGGGGCAGCCCTCAAACCTCCCCAAAACAGTGGCAAAACATGCCTAAAATAGTGACCAATTACTTATGCAAACATGCAAGCAAATGGGCTTAAACCTATGGCACCAAAGAGAACATCTTACTACCATTATCATGACCATTCATGGCATATATTAGGCACATAAAAACAGAGTTCTAGCATGCAAAAACACACCCAAATCCCCTTGATATGGCAGCCCCGAAATGCCCTAAACATACAAGCTTGCATAAGGCCTATTTCAAGGCATAACATTGCAACATTTCAAAGCATGAATAAGATGGTAAATGGAAGCATATAGGCATGATATAGGGACTGAAATAGCATATGAAAGGACTC
Source organism: Camellia japonica (assembly GCA_030407325.1). NCBI lineage: Eukaryota > Viridiplantae > Streptophyta > Magnoliopsida > Ericales > Theaceae > Camellia > Camellia japonica. Next base: position 92,409,852 of record JAPPVO010000002.1, read on the forward strand.
CAAATCACTTAAATAGCCTAACCAATGCATGTTCATGGATCATATGCTCAAGACTAACAAGCCATCATGCAAAACAAACATGTCAAGCATGCCAAAGGTGACAAAATCAGTGGCCCACAGCCTCTAAACATGGCAAAATGATGCTAATACCATCATGGAATGAGGCTCATACATGCAAGAAACATGGCCTAAACTCATGGCTCATTTCTAGGCAAACTAGAGCATTACAAAGCAAGTATAAGGAGCATGCTAAGGACCACAAAACCAACCAAAAACAGTGATGATATATGATCCAAAACACCCAAATAAGCTTTGAAATGAAGGCATATAAGGCTAAAAATGCATGCTACTATGTGAGCCAAAGTAAAGACCAAAGAGGGACAAAGGGGAGGGGGGTGTCCCTCCCCTATACAAGACTTCAAAACACTTTCCTCAACACTAAAAACCCTCTGATTTTCAGTGATGAGAAGACAAAAGCAACAAAGCAAACAAGGCTTGAAAAAGGAAGCACCAAAAAGGCCAAACAAGGCCTAAGTGGGTGAGTTTTCACTCAAACCACCAAGTGACCTTAATGAATGTTCTTAAGCAAGGAAAAACAAGCTTTTTTTCAGTTATACACAAAGACTAAAACACAAAGCAAGATGGGTAAAAACTAGTTGCAAAAATGGGGAAACTAAAGTAACTAGCTCACCTTTGAAGAACACTTGAAGAACAAATGGTGCAGCCCTCCTCTAGTGAGAAAAACCAGTCCAAAAACTCAACAAACAACCCTCCAAGTCCCTCAATCTCGAAATAAGGTGTAATGGTGTGTGTATTGGTGCAAAAGTGAGGTAAAAACACACTATTTAGGCTCAAAACACACACACAAGGATGAGAGAGAGTGAGATACAGAGAGAGAGAGTACAACACAGATGTATAGATATAGGAGCTCTGGTTTTGTGTTGAAAATGGCTAACCTCCAACAAAGGGAGAGGAAAGGTGCTTATATAGGCCAAGACTAAGCCACAAGACTTAATGGCTAAGCAAAGGAAAAGGGGCAAGAGGTGCAAAGGGGCCTTGGCTTCTTGGAGAAGCTAAGACAGCTGGCCAAGCTTCTCCAAGAAGCTTGGCCAAAGGTGCAAGCTTCTAGAAGCTTAAAGGGTGCAAAATGGCCACACCTGTGCACGGGGGAATGTGATGGTGCATTCCAGCTGGCACAGCTGGCATGCACCATGTCCCAGGGGTTCAAAGGGTGCATGCCGGCCGGCCAAAATAGTCACCGGCACCAAAAAGTGCCGGTCGGCAATATACAGTGCCGACCGGCCAAAGTGTTTGAGAAAACAGTGCCGATGGCCTAAAGGAAGTGCTGGTGTGGTGTGGGGGCAGCCGGTGGGCTTCAGGGATGGCTAACAAGCCTCCCCCTACCCTCAAATGCAAAAACACACAAGTCTTGGTGTAAAACCAAGCACAGAACAAGCCGGTTGAGAGGTCCTGAGGCACGACGCGCAGCCGGGACCTCCGGGAACTCAAAACGAACACAAATATGGATAATCACCGAGCGTTCCAACGGTGACGTCCAAGTCTTGAGGACGGTCAAAACTGGGGTGTCTACACTGTGGCAGTCTGGAAGTTGGTTCAATGTTCAGAGATTAAAAGAGTGCAAACAGAGGCAGCCGATGGCAAGGCGATGGATTTTCGGGAGGAAGCCAACCGAGCATGCATATCTTCCTTGCCCGCGAGGCCACTTTATTGCTTTATTAGCTGGTTGTAGCTAATTAATACATGCGTTGTAATTTAATCAGTTTAATCTGTTTTGTAATATTTTAATTAGCTTAGCATAGTTTGTTATTCAATTGTGTTGTAATAATTAATTAGCTAGAATAGTTAATTAGTTGATTTGTAATAAGTAGCTTAGCTTAGCGTAGTTAGTTAGCTTATTCATTCGGACCCTCCTTCGAGAGGGCGCAATGTTGTAATAAGGATGCGTGCGTATGTGCATGTCTTTCAACCCCATGTCTTTCTTCCTTTTATTTACCCGCTTTCGATGGTTAGATTAGGGCAAGTTTTGATTAGCATACCTTATGCTTGCATGTTTTCATCATTTATTTGTCTTGCATGCACCGAGGCTCGGCTCATCATTCAAACTGCACTGTATTTCAATACACTTCTTTGAATACGTGTTTAAAAGCATGTTATCAAATCGAATCATATGCCATATTAGTAGTCGAGCCTATTAATTGCATTATTACATGTGTTGCATTAGGCATTTTGTATAGTTAGGATCATGCATTGTTTCTAACTAGCTTTTGTTTTGGCTTGGAGTACTTAGTAAGTTTTACGCTTTAGCATACTTGCATGAGTGTGAGTGTTTCCATGTTTCGCATGCTTGCCATGAGGCTATGTGCTTAAATGATTAACTGCATGAATGCCTGTGGATGACGGCTTTGTTGCTTAAATTGGAACAATTCGACAAATGTGAGTTTTAAGCCCGCTTTGCGAAGTGGCAAATTATGTTTTAAGCTCACTTGAGGGTGGCAAATCCACGCTTTAGCCCACTTGAGGGTGGCACTTTCAAACCATTTTTCAAAACAAACATGAGTTGATTTGTTCCAAATCTTGCGACTTACTCTATACTTGCTTGTGTGCATCACATAGTAAAGTTAGCTAATAACCGGAATAAGAACACATGAGGTTTATAAAACAACATATCATGTCAATAGAGGCCGATCTTTGGTCGGGCGAGCGAGGGTGCTCATTTCAGGACCTTCCCCTCTCGTACCCAAGTTCCCAAGCTGAGGCAACTTTGGTGATGACAGACACGTGGCTTTTGGCACGAGTCAGGGTTTTCTAAATTTCCCAAAAACAAAATATTTAGGTGGCGACTCTATAATCTGGCAAAGTAATCCAATTTTGGCACTATTTGATTTAAAATCGATTTTCCAAAATGATTTGCCGGATTGGACACTTTGGTGTTTATCAGTTTCACATTGCACTTTGTGAAATTAGATTCAGAACCGTGACAGGAGTCTGAACTGTAGGACCAATTCGAGCTCTCCGAAAGGGGGCGCGAAAAAGTCGAGTCTACACTTTGTACGAAGCGTCACTGTAAATTTGAAACCCATCAATACATTGGGTAAAGTTAAAATTGGTGTAGTTACTAACCTGGTTTTCAACTCTTGAAAGGTTGACTCCCGCTGATCATTCTAATCAAACGGAACATTTTTTTGTGTTACCTGTGTCAATGGCATGGTGAGTTTGGAGAAATCTTTCACAAATCTTCTGTAATAACTAGCAAGCCCTAGAAAACTTCTAATTTTTGATACATTTATTGGTCTTGGCCAATTTACAATGGCTTCAATTTTTTGCTGGTAAACTAATATGCCATCTTTGCTAATTACATGTCCCCAGAAAGATCACACTGTCAAGCCAAAACTCACATTTGAAGAGTTTCGTATACAATTTCCTTTCTCTTAGAATCTGTAACACGGTTCTCAAATGATTTTCATGATCTTCCCTACTTTTGGAGTAAATCGGTATATCATCAATAAAAACAACAACAAACCGATTGAGAAATTGTTTAAACACCCTATTCATTAGGTCCATGAATGTTGCGGGTGCATTAGTTACCCCAAACTACATTACCAAAAACTTGTAGTGCCCATATCTAGTCCGGAAAGCAGTTTTCTCTATGTCTTCTGCTTTAACTTCAATTGGTGGTATTCGGATCTAAGGTCAATTTTTTAAAAGACTTGGGCTACCTAGAGTTAGTCAAACAAATCATCTATTTGGGGTAGTGGATACTTGTTCTTAATGGTTACTTTGTTCAATTCACGGTAGTCAACCATAGCCTCAAAGACCCATCTTTTTTCTTGACAAATAGAACGGGAGCACTCCAAGGTGAAGTGCATGGTCGGATAAACTTCTTGTTTAACAATTCTTGAAGTTGGACCTTTAGTTCTTTTAGTTCGAAGGTTGACATTCTGTAAGGGGTTTTAGAAATTGGTTGTGTCCCAGGTACTACATCAATGGTGAATTCAATTTCCCTATCTATTAGATCTCTGGGCAAATCATTAGAGAACACATCAGAAAATTATTGACTACAGGGATGTTCTTTACATTAGTGATATCTGTAGGCTCGATTAATACACAACACAAATAACACTAGCAACCCTTTCTCAACAATTTAATAGCCTTCATAGAAGAAATCAAATACGGAGGAGGGACTATACCATTCCCACAGAACATAAACTCAGACAAACCGGGTGATCGAAATACAAGGGATTTATTCACATAATCAATGGTAGCACAATACTTGGTCAACAAATCTATAGCCAAAATACAATCAAAGTGAGTAATGTCCAAGGGTAGCAAGTCAACATACAATAATACATCCCCAATCATGATGTCATACGCAGGATACACAAAGGTACATAACATAGAACCTCCAGATGGTGTAGATACAGACATCAAATAATTCAGAGATTCTAAAGGTCAAGTCAACTTTCGGGAAAAAGCATGCGATACAAATGAATGAATGGATCCTGAATCTATTAACACATGCATTTTGAGCACAAATAGGGAGTATACCTGACACCATAGATTCAGTGTTTTGTACATCACTAGGCACAAGTGCAAACACTCGACCATATCTTAAAGTTTCTCTCCCAGTATTGGTTCTCGTATTTGATCTTGGTGCAAAAGCGAATTTGGCCGAACTTGTCGCAGGACAGTTAGCATTTTCGGACCCGACATGACAGTCTCTCATCATGTGACCAGTTTTACCACACCTGAAGCAGGCACCCGTTGCTTCATAATAAATACCCTTGTGTTTCCTACCACATTCTGAGCAAGTTGGTGTAGATCCATTGCTTTGGCTTGAGCTACTAGAGGATCCTGTGTTTTGCTTATTTGAAAATGACTGACCCTTCTTGAAATTGAATCCGGACCTCTTGCCTCTCCATTCGATTGTTGGGGCCTTAGTTTGTTTCATTACGACTAAGTTGGCTTCAGCCATTAGGGCTTTATCAAGTATATCCATCTATTTGGGTAGTTTCAACACACTAACCCGATCAAACACTGCCAGATCTAGCCCTACTTCGAATTTTCAAACTTTCTTATAATTTGTGTCTACCATGTGTGGGGCAAAATGGGCTAATTCAGTGAACTTGGCCTCGTACTCTGCTATTGACATATTGCCTTGCTTAAGCTCTTGGAATTCAGACACTTTTCTATCTCAGAAACACCGAGGGAAGTATTTCTCATAAAAGATCTCTCTGAATTGATCCCAAGTCAAAGTCCCACTGCTATCACGGATGAGCATCCACCAACGTCACGCTTCATCCTTTAAAGTGTAGGTGGCCAACAAAACTTTCTAAGTCTTGGTACATGGAAAGACTTCAAATAACTTTTCAGTTTCTAACTTCCATGTTTCCGCCTTTAAAGGTTCAATTCCACCCAAGAAAGTCAGTGGCTTCATCTTATTGAATTTCTGAGTCAAATTGATGATATCAGTGCTTACCAGTTTTTCTTGGATCAGAGGGAGTGGAGGAGGCAAAGGTAGCTGTCTTTCTTGTTGCATCATTGCTTCTGTTAAAGCTTCAAGCATTCATTCCATTCGGTTCATGCCAGTCTCAGAAGATTCAGTTGCATCATTACTTCTTGTATTCTCCATTCGCTATAGGTAAACAGAGTACTAATAAACATATGCAAATAATTATTTACAGTGTTCAATTTCAGTTCAGTGTCAATGTATATTGGCTCAGATATGTTCACATGATATCACACACTCACACATGCAGATGTAATGTCCCTATTTCTTTCTAGGACATTCTATAGCTCATATGGACTTGTGTGTGTGGTATAATTCGTGCAATGATACCACTCTGTCATGACCCAAACCCGCCCATATAGATTTAGTACCGTAACCGGCCAGTAATCGTGGGATTACCAAAGGCCTATGAACAAATTAAACAAGATACAGGGGCTAGCAGAAGCAAATACAAATGTACAATGTCCATAGAACTGTGTAGACATACATAGGACAAAAAATTTAAAACTTAATTTACATATTTAAAACGTCATTTTGACATCACTATATACAAACTGACAAACAAAAGATATGTTCAGTCATAACAAAAGAAATACAAAAAAGGCTTTAACATTGCTCACAAAAACTTGACCGTTTCTCAAAAGGGAACCTTCTCAGAAGACATAGTGGCTGGCAGACAGACAGAACTCCAGGCAATCAACTCTGAGCTTGGTCACGCGCTTAGTCACCTACATACATAAATAATATGGTGAGCTAGAGTAAAGATGTTAATAAATGATTTCCATAACAAATTCAGAAATCATAATTCAGATCAAAAATAGATTCATATTCATATTCATACTCAAATTCATATTCGTGTTAGAAGTTCATATATTTCATGTGATCATACGTAGCATATCCATTAGCGCTAACAAATTCGATGACCCATAAAGGGACAACCATAAAGGCATTTCAATGACTCATGTGCACAGAGACGTTTCCGATGACCTATAAAACGATGGCTATAAAGGCATTCCGATGACCCATAAAGGGACGACCATAAAGCCATTCCGATGACCCATAAAGGAACACATATCTTATGATACTAAGGATGCCACGAATACATTTAAAAGAATTGGACCATCATTTATTTAATTTCAAATAGCATTTCAGGAAATAGATTATATCATATCAACATGTTCAGAAAATGTTTAACATTGAACATAGCTTTACAAAGTTATTACTCACAGATGGCTCCAATAGTAGAACATATAAGGTAGACGAATCAGATAGTCTATGGCGGGTGACCTACACAACACATAATGAATACACATTGAAACACACATTCGAAAAACACTTAACTTGTTGCTTTTCTATCTTGGTGTATTTCAAATCCCTATCCTCATTATCATGTCTTAATTATGGCTTAGGAATGCCTAGGATGCAACGAAGATGCCAAAATATGAGTTGTAACGCTTAGTTAAATTCCAAAAATAGGGTTTTCGCTCAAGCGCAACTTAGGTCGCTCGAGCGGTCTGCAAAATTCTGTAAAACTTCTAGGAGCTCTCATTTTACGCTTGAGCGCAATTTCCTACGCTTGAGTAGAGAATCAAAAATAAGTGTGGTCACTCAAGCGCAAGTTCTGTCACTAGGGCCACGACCTATGCCTGCAAAAGTACTAGGAGCTCAAATTTTATGCTTGAGCCAACTTTGAGTCACTCGAGTGAAAGTGCAAAATAAAGAGTGGTCACTCGAGCGATTATGCAGGATTCTAGAATTTCTAGATTGCTGAATCAAGTTTAAAATCCATTTTCAAAGCATCAAAACACATCCTTTTGGGCCAAAACTTAGTAAAACATGACTAAACTTGTAAAATATCAATAATTAAGGATCATTTCGCAAAATCAAGGCCCAAAAGTAAGCCAATTGTTAAAAATTCAACTTGAAACTTTGAAAACTTAACATGCATGAATTGTCTTGAACTCAAACCTTCTAAATCATGATCAAATCATAAGTTTATTTCAAAAACATGTTGAATTCTCCAAAGAAGATTAAAATATAAACAAGCATGAAGGATTTCTTTGCAAATAACTTCAAAACTTCATGAATTATGCATGCAATGCATGAGTTGGTCCAAACTCTACTCTTTAAGCTAAATTCTCTTATTTAACCACTTTAACCTCTTGAATTCATGCATTGAGCGTTACAACTACACAACTAAAGGAGTGAATTCCTACCTCAAGCTTTGAATTCTCAAGTGTAGAGGTTTAATTCTTTCAAAATTGAGCAATTCTTTGATCTTCCTTTTAATCTCCCGAATTTCTCTAACAATTTCTATGTTGAGTTCAATATCCTACTGTAGACGCGCCCTTGGGGCCTCGCTCTACAGTTCGGACTCCCCTGCTTTTGTTTTGTTGCGGTTCGTAATCTGAACCAAAGAGTCCAACTCTGGCAAACCGTTTTAAAGAAAAAAAAAACAGATTTTGAAAAGTAGTGCCAAACATGGACTGCTTTGCCAGATACAGAGTCGCCACCTAAATATTTTAAAATGGGAAATTTAGGAAACCCTGACTCGGTGCCGAAGGCCACGTGTCCGTCATCACCAAATGTCTTGGCTCGGGAGCTTGGGTACGATCGGGGAAGGTCAGCCATGAGCACCCCCTTGCGCCCGGTCCGAAGACCGGCCTCTACTAACCATGATATCCGATTTTGAAAACGTTATGTGTTCTTGTACCAATTATTAGCCTATAATTACTATGTTATGCGCGCAGCAAACAAGTATAGACTAGATTGCCTAATTTGGAAACAAGCATTGCATATCCGTTTGTTTTGAAAACGTTTCGGAATTTGCTACTCGCAAGTAGGCTAAAACACGGATTTCAACGAATTTTTCCAACTCAAGCAATCCAACCTCCACCCACAGACATTCAAACAGTTTATCTCATATAAGCATTTAGCCACATGACAAGCATACTGTCATGTTAACATTCACACACATGCGATATGCTAAAGCGTAAAACTCACCTAGTACTCCAAGCCAAAACAATAAACTAGTTAGCAAGCATGCATGTCCTAGTTCATGTTAAATGACTAATGCATCGCATGCAATGGTGTAATCTAGACAGGCTCGGCTATCCTAAGCATGGCATGTGAAATGCTACAAGTAACAAGTATTCAATTTGGAAATTGAAATACAATGCAGTTAGCGTGATGTACTGAGCCCGGTGCATGTCAACAAATGCATGGATGCACGCATGCATTGCATAAGGTATGCTAAGATAAACGTGCCCTAATCTACCATCGTAAGCAGGTAAATAAAAGGGAAGAAAGAAGTGGGGGTGGAAAGACATACACACCACTCACGCACACTTATTACAGATACGCCCTCACTCGGAGGGGGGCTAAAAGAATAATACAGATTAATTAACTACGCAAGCTAGTTAAATATTACAAATTAATTAAATTAACAAATTAATTAATCTAAGTAAACCGCCTCGGGGAGAGGGCCAGATGCACGTGCGCTCGGATTCCGCTCGGAATTGCACTGCCATGCCTAGCCTGCCTCTGTTTTCCCTGCTTTGCTCCTCTGAACACTGTCAAAGTCTCAAGGATGTCTCTCTGGACACTGGGGGATACCACCGGCTAGATAGAATGATCACCGGCACTAGGATGTGGCCACCGGCACAAAATAGATCCACCGGCCATAGATTGACTGCCGGTCGGCATTAAACACTGCCGGTCGGCAATAAATTCCTGCAGAACCTGCAACTCACAGCAGCAGAGGGCAAAACTTGCATGGCAATGCTATTCCAGCTATGTATGCACCAATCACATTCCTTATCATGTTTGTGACTCAAAGGAGGATGTGCCTCGATTCTCGGGCCACCAATCACGCATTTCTACGCATGATGGCCCAAAGAACCAAGTGTGCACTTTCATGTCAAATGAAATGCAATGCAAACAACAAACCAAAGGGTCCTAACCTCTATCACACTCACTTCAAGAGGCCAAGCATGCACATTGCAATGCAATCCTAGGCATGTTGGCTAGTGCAATATGGACAATGCAAGGCACTTATACAAATATACGAGCAAGCATGCAAGGCAAGCATGCGAACCAAATAAGAGAGGGATTTAAACATGAATTAGGCAACTCTAAATAGGCCTAAAAACAGTGGCCAAAAGGCAAGGAAGTGAAGGCCAAGATGCACACACACATGCAAGCATTCATGGTCCAATACTTAAGGCCTAATGGGGCAACTTTTAAACACATTTAAAAGGGCAAACAAAAGACGATTAGCATGCAATACAAGCTCTGAAATTCATGCTAGGATGTGGTGCCAAACCAAGCCAAATGAAGCGAACATAAGCATGCAAGTATGGCCCGAGTACCTAAGGCAAGGTAATGAAGCTTTGAAGCACGTTTAGCATAACAAACATGGCATTCATTAAACAACTAAAATCAGAGTTTTAGCACACAAAATCAAGCCCAAAGGACTACTTAGATGGCATCTAAGTGGCTCAAATTCAAAGGCATGCACAATGGTCAAAACATAGGGCATACAACACATGCTTTCAAAGCGATAAAGAGGCAACTAAGGCAAGCATATGGGCATGCCAAAGGGACTGAAACTACATGTTGGAGGGTTCCAAACCACCAAAATGATGCAAGCAACACAAGCTACACATTCACATACTTGAGGCGTATAAGCCCGGCAAGCCACAAATGCAAAGGAGCTATACTAAGCATGCCAAAATCGATCCAAACAACTATGGACAGACCTAAAGCATGGCAAAACAAGCACAAAACATTCACAAGGCTAAGCCTAAAACATGCTCGAACAAAGGCTAACAACCTAAGGCATATTAAGGCAATTACAAGGCATTACATGGTAGGTATGCTAAGCATGCATGGTGTACCAAAACCAACTTAATACAAAGCTATAACATGGCAATATAAGCATAAAAAAAACAGCCATGGCATGCTCAACACACACTTGAACAAAGACTTCCTTAAGAGGCCAAAAATGGCCCATTTCAAGGACAACAAGGAGAGGGGGTGACCCTCCCCTTTTGGAGACTTCAAGGCACCATCTCCACCACTGAAATCCCTCAAGATTTCAGTGGTGAAGAGGCCCAAACACCAAAGTCTCGAAACTTATACAAAATGGCACAAAACAAGGGCCTTACAAGGCCTAAGAGGGGTCAAACTTCCCCAAACCACAAAACACTCTTAATAAACTATCAAGAGGGCCTAAAAAAAGAACTTTTTTATGTTATACACTAAACACAAAAACAGCTCTAAGATAGGTAAAAATAGGATGCAAAAATGGGGTAAAAAGGACTAGTTTCTTACCCTTGTTGACCTTCTTCACAAAGGGTGCTTTTGTTGCCTCCTTAAGCTTCAATCCAGTCAAAAATAGTAAGAACAAGCTCTTAGAACCTCAGTAGTTCAAGGAAGGTGAAGCACTAGGTGCTTGTGTGCAATAGTATGGACTAAAACACACACAAGACAACAAAGAGGGAAAGGTATAGATATATGATAGATATATATTCTAAAGCCAAAACTAGAGCTCTTCTCTCTTTCCTTTTCAATTTTTCTAACCCTAGAACAAGGGAGAGAAGGCCTCTTCTTATAGAAGAGGCAATCTTGTAATGCTTAACTAGTAAGCAAACAAGAGGGGCATCCCTCCATACACATGTATGGAGGGGAAGAAAATGCCAAACAGTTGTCCTAAAATATCTGAAAAAGCAGATGAACAGTAGTCGGCTAGCCAAAAATATCATTTTGACAAAAAAGACTGCCGATCGGCAACAAAGAGTGCCGGCCGGCAATATATATTGCCGGTGGCAACAAAAACCAGCCGGTGGCATCTAGCTAGTGCCGGTGGTGTGTGGGGACGCCTCACAAGGCATTCCTTGCCCCTCCAAGGCAAAACACAAGTGTTTGGTGCAAAACCAGACACAAAACAGTCGAGTTCGGAGATCCTGAGGCAAGGCGCGTAGCCGAGAACTCCGGGAACTCCAAACGAACACAAACATGGATAATCACCGAGTGTTCAAACGGTGACGTCCAAGTCTTGAGGACGGTCAAAAATGGGGTTGTCTACAGTTGCCCCTCTTTGACAGAACTCGAAAGTCATAACAATGACGGGAGTGAATGTCAATGCCCAGAGACGACCCATTTTTGACGAGGCCGAAGACTTGGACAAACATGCAAGATAAACAAGGTATGCGCCCGAAGGCAGGGGCAAAATGCAACTGAAAATGCAAGAAGCCGAGCATAACTTATGATCATGCAAAGAAAGCTGTAATGAAGCACGCATGCAACAGTTATAAGCTAGCATACACCGGACTACACTACAATGCAAAAAGGATGTAGGAGAATTATGCAATTCTCTGTACGTCTCACTCGGAGGATACAATACCTGTGCGGCTCGTCCGGTTGTACCGGCCTCAAATGAGCCGTACATACAATATCGTGCCTGAAAAGAAAGCAAACTTAACAGGTATAATATCGTTAGCAATATGCATGACAATGCAAACGAGGCACGCATGCTAACGCAAATGGCGACACGCATGCCAACGAAAATGCGACAAGCATGCCAAAGGAAATGAGGCACGCATGCCGATGAAGATGGGGCACACATGCTAATGCGAATGAGGCACACGTGCCTATGCAAATGACGAGCGAGATAATGCGAGTCACAAGGGATGCCAAAACGGTGCCAATGAGACACGCATGCCTCAAGGGAATGCAAAATGGAGCCAATGAGGTACGCGTGCCTCAAAATGCAAAATGAAGCCAATGAGGTACGCATGCCTCACGGAGATGCAAAATGACGCAAGTGAGGTACACATGCCTCACGGAGATGTAAAATGATGCAAGTGAGGTACGCATGCCTCACGGAGATGTAAAATGATGCAAGTGAGGTACGCATGCCTCACAGAGATGTAAACTGATGCAAGTGAGGTACGTATGCCTCACGAAGATGTAAAATGATGCAAGTGAGGTACGCATGCCTCACGGAGATGTAAAATGAAGCCAATGAGGTACGCGTGCCTCGAAGGATGCAAAATGAAGCCAATGAGGTACGCGTGCCTCAAAGGATGCAAAATGAAGCCAATGAGGTACGCGTGCCTCAAAGGATGCAAAATGGAGCCAATGAGGTACGCGTGCCTCAAAGGATGCAAAATGGAGCCAATGAGGTACGCGTGCCTCAAAGGATGCAAAATGGAGCCAATGAGGTACGCGTGCCTCAAAGGATGCAAAATGAAGCCATGAGGTACGCGTGCCTCAAAGGATAAAGATGGAGCCAATGAAGTACGCGTGCCTCAAAGGATGCAAAATGAAGCCAATGAGGTACGCGTGCCTCGAAGGATGCAAAATGGAGCCAATGAGGTACGCGTGCCTCAAAGGATGCAAATGGAGCCAATGAGGTACGCGTGCCTCAAAGGATGCAAAATGAAGCCAATGATGTACGCGTGCCTCAAAGGATGCAAATGGAGCCAATGAGGTACGCGTGCCTCAAAGGATGCAAGATGGAGCCAATGAGGTACGCGGGCCTCAAAGGATGCAAGATGGAGCCAATGAGGTACGCGGGCCTCAAAGGATGCAAAATGGAGCCAATGAGGTACGCGTGCCTCAAGGATGCAAAATGAAGCCAATGAGGTACGCGTGCCTCGAAGGATGTAAAATGAAGCCAATGAGGTACGCGTGCCTCAAAGGATGCAAAATGAAGCCAATGAGGTACGCGTGCCTCAAAGGATGCAAAATGAGGCCAATGAGGTACGCGTGCCTCAAAGGATGCAAGATGGAGCCAATGAGGTACGTGTGCCTCAAAGGATGCAAGATGGAGCCAATGAGGTACGCGTGCCTCAAAGGATGCAAAATGAAGCCAATGAGGTACGCGTGCCTCAAAGGATGCAAAATGGAGCCAATGAGGTACGCGTGCCTCAAAGGATGCAAAATGAAGCCAATGAGGTACGCGTGCCTCAAAGGATGCAAGATGGAGCCAAGTGCAACACGCATGCCATCAAATATGCAAAATGAAGCCAATGAGGTACGCGTGCCTCAAAGGATGCAAGATGGAGCCAAGTGCAACACGCATGCCATACGAAATATAAAACAATGCAAGTGTGACACGCATGCCACACGAAATGTAAAACAATGCAAGTGTGACTTGCATGCCACACGAAATGTAAAACAATGCAAGTGTGACACGCATGCCACACGAAATGTAAAACAATGCAAGTGTGACACGCATGCCAGACGAAATGTAAAACAATGCAAGTGTGACATGCGTGCCACACGAAATGTAAAACAATGCAAGTGTGACACGCATGCCACACGAAATGTAAAACAATGCAAATGTACTCGAGTGCGCAACAACGCACGTTTTTTTTTTTGGAATGCGTAATAATGCAAAACAAGGAGATGCACGACAACACGAATGATGTGCGAGGCAATGACAACACGAATGATGTGCGAGGCGACGTATGTATTGAGGTGCATGACAATGCATGACAACGCTTGTAATAAAATGCATGACAATGCATGAGGGATGTATATGTCGGTGTGACATAATGTACCAGATAACATGATGAATGCATGCAACGCACGAGGGGTGACTTTTGAATCTTGTGAAAGGCAAAAGGATACAAAAGGATACAACTTTGCGCGAATTTGAGTGCCATGTACAGAAGACGCAGTCCGAGGTCAAAACGGAGGCCGGTTGAGCATCGGAGATACACTTCCTTGCACTTTCTTGAGCTATGGAGACCAAAAACCACTCATATTGCCTAAACAAGGCTGTGGGAACACCACCGGGCGGGCTAGGAGGCCACCGGCTGTCCACCGGCTACAAAAGAATTCCATCGGCACAATATTATGCCGGCCGGCACAAAATATTGCCGACCAGCAAAAAGTTGCTGAGTCGGGGCAGATTCGACTTTTCGCTTCGGGTGTTTTAAAATAGGGTTTCTAAACCCTATTTTCTTATTTCATTTCCGCCGAAAACCATCTCTCTCTCTCTCTAGAGCCTTTTTCTCTCCTTTTTTTTCTCCGTTTCTTTGCGTTCTCGCGTCTTTTCCGTCGTCCGATTCGCGAAGTTCATCGCGTTTCGAACATTTTCGACCGATTGAAATTTCATTTCGGCACTCCTTTTGCTATTTTCACCTTTTTGGGACTTGTTCCCCTCGATTTCCCCTTCATTTCCGTACCTTTTCACATCCCGACCTTTCCGGCCATTTTTCACCCTCCCGGGGGTTGACTTTTTCAGTTGACTCTTCGTATTCCGACCCGATTTTCATCCCTCGACCATTTTCTCTTCATTCCCGATATGGCCGACGACATTCCACGCGGCGGGACTCCCTCGGATCACGAGATGGATCCCGAGGTCGAGCTCCTCCCGTTGAGCGAGCGCCTGTTTGATCCGGCGACCTACCGGCCGGCGATTCACGTTCTACCACCCGACGGACTGCGCCAGTTCAGGAGTTTCGACATGGCGTTGGACCCCGAGCTGCTGCTACGCGAGCCTGTCTCCCACCTATCCTTCAGCGCTTCCGAGGTAACTTTTTTTCTCTGCTTTACTTTCTGCAATGTAGAATGTTTAACTGCCAATTGTCATAGCTGGTTGCATTCTTTAATTGCTTAGTTCCGATAGACTGATATACTGTACATTGTAATCGATCACAAATGCGTTTGCAACTGATTATCTGTTTAAGACTCACACGCGCACACACTGCACTAGCCTTGCACCACTCAAACAACGGCACACACCGCATTTCACAGCAAACACCGGCACCCGGTAACTATTTGAATCTGAAAAACTTGCACGCATGCCACATTTGCACTGAACCACTCGAACACACTGACGCATCACATGTTGTAGTTCACTGTAAGCACACCGGCACCCGATATCTATTTGAATCTGAATATACGCACGCATGCCAAATTTGCACTGGTTTTGACCGTTTCCTCAAAACTGTACATTTTATATTGCTTCGCCATTACTTGTTTGGAAACAGGGAGATTCCCATACCATCTGCGGGTATGGGAATACCGTCGCTCGTGCGTGGTACGCTGAGCTTCCTGACGCAGTTCGCCGCATCGTAGACCAGGCCGGCTTTGGCGCATTCTGCAGGGGACTCTCCCAGCTTACGACGTGCAGACCTCTTCTCGCCGCTCTGGTGGAGAGGTGGTGGGACACCACCGATTCGTTTCATTTGTCTGTGACCGGGGACATGACGATGACCCCTTATGATTTCTCGATGCTCACTGGCATCGGGGTAGGGGGTGATCCGATCCCTTTTGACATAGACATGGATGAGTGGACCGCAGCTCAGGTCTACTTGCTTGGAGCGGCACCGCCTCTCGCGCGTCCCAGCTTCGTCCGGTACTCCTAGTTCGAGGTGCAGTTCCGGGTCCAGCCCCTCCTCGTCGATGCAGCTCCGATGACCCCAGAGGCTATAGAGAGGTATGCCCGCGGCTTCCTCATGTTCCTATTTGGGACGACCATCTTCGCCGACCGGGCGAACACAGTGCCCCTCTGCCTTCTCAGCGCACTGGTCGATGTCAGAGACATTTTACATTATGATGGGGTGGTGCCGCTCTGGCCACCCTTTATGGATATATGAGCTCAGCCTCCCGCGGCAGTGGACAGCTGCTCGGGGGTTACTGGCGTGCTTGGGAGGTACGTTTTCTTTTTCTGCCTTTCATTTCCGTTCTTTATTTTCTGTACTCTGCACACTGCACACACTGTAGTCTGCTTCACACTTGCTGTATACTGTACACACGGCACACACATACTCTACTTTACACTGACTGTACACTGCTCACACTGTACACTCTGCACAATACACTGCACAACACACGGCTCTGCTATTTCTGTTTTCTCTTCTGTATTCTGCTTTGTCTGATAAATGCACTGGTATTTATCTTGCAGTTGTGGGTTTACGCCTACTTTCCTAGGCTCGCTCCTGTACCCGATGCAGAGACCCCTCTGGTCGTCCCGTTCTCACGCCGCTTCGACGGGAGGTGCGTGCGGAGGCCCCGAGAGACTTTTAGCTTCTTCCGCCGCTACTTCGACACCATCACCCCTGCCGAGGTATGTTTTACTTGCAGTTCATTTAGGTTTCGCCTTTCCACTGTATATCTGCAATATCAGTAGGTAACAAACTGTATTTCGTTTCCAGATCACCTGGCGGCCGTGGGCTCCACTGCCAGCGATGATGAGGGATCGATTTGCTGGTGCCGATGAGACCTCACGTTACCGGATTCTGCTCGAGGGCCCGGTCTGTCGGGCTTGGTACCTGGGTGAGCGTTTCTTGCGTCAGACCCTAGGCCTACCTGAGCAGATAGTCCCGGTGCATCCTCCTGAGCACATGCGGGATACGGAGAGGTTCACTGCTGAGCTGATGGCGGACTACACCATTGGCTGGGAGGCAGACGATTTCCGAGGCGAGGGCGATTACTCAGAGTATGTCCGGGCCTTTATCATGCGACCTCTGAGTGGCGGCCACCGAGTAGAGAGAGAGAGACCAGCAGCGCCAGCGGCTGGAGCAGGAGCTGGAGGAGCTGGAGGAGGAGCGCCGAGGAGGGCTCGAGTCCGTGGCAGGAGTGGAGTCCAGCGAGGGCGAGGGACCGGTTGGCCTGCTCTGCCCGCTGCACTGACTTTTAGGGGGCAGGGTGGGGCGACCTATCAGATCCCCTTTGCTCCTCCGCCGGCTGATCATGAGTTTGTCGGTGTCCCCGACTTGCCTCCGGTATGTATTACTGCATTCTTCATCTTGCACTGTTATTTCATTTCAGTTTATTTGATATTCCACAGAATATTGATGCATCTGATACTTTTGCAGGCGTCTTCTGAGTATACCCGGCAGTCATTGGAGATGAATGCCTCCATGATGGGGATGCTCCAGCGGACATTCGACCTCCTAGCCCTTTACAGCATTCCGGTATGTTCTTCCTGACCACGGCCTCAAACCATGCACAAACTGCTTTACATAATCTGATGCATAACACAACATCTGATAAACTGCTCACGGCATCTGATACATTGTACTCACACACTGCACCCTATACTGATTTACTGCTCACGGCATTCACACCTGTACTCATACACTGTATTCTGCACTGATTTACTGCTCATGGCATCCACACACTGTACTCATACACTGTATTCTGCACTGATTTACTGCTCACGGCATCCACACACTGTACTCATACACTGTATTCTGCACTGATTTACTGCTCACGGCATCCACACACTGTACTCATACACTGTATTCTATACTGATTTACTGCTCACAGCATCCACACACTGTACTCATACACTGTATTCTGCACTGATTTACTGCTCACAGTATTCTGATACATTTGCCTTTATGCTTTTTTTCAGCCTCCCTTCCAGATTCCTCCGGTGGGTGGCGCTCCGGCTGGACCTCCCATTTCTACTCGGGATGGCAGAGCATATCCCCGCACCAGAGGAGGGCGCACTTATGTCGGGAGTAGCTCGCGGGCTCCAGTTCTGGATGATGAGTCTGAGGCAGAGACAGGGGCGGAGGAGACCGGCGATGGCTCGGACTCGAGCTCGGACGACGATGCCCCTAGCGGTGCCCCTGTTGATGACACTCCTGGACCTTCGTCCAGGAAGAGGACTAGGACAGACTGACAGCCTCGGAGTCATTTTTGACATTTGATACAGATTTTTACTATTTTTCTTCCTTTTTGCTTTTTCCCCTTTTGTCAGTAGTTAGGGTATTTTGTACTGCCGCAGGCAGATTTTGTTTCCAAAACTTATGTACTTGAAAAGATGATATGAAATGAAACAAACTTTTTGTCTGAAAAAGAGTGTTTACATTTGTGTATATTTCATACCTTGCACTGTATTGCATCATATTACACCTCAAATGTAAATGATATTGATCTGTTGTCTGAAAAATGAACACTTGCAAATTGAGCACTTGCACTATGATGATCAGATAACCAACCAACTAACGGCAAACAACTCATACAAAGCACTACTCAAACTGCACAAACAGCCCATACTCTACTGGGGATTGATCTGCATACAGCCCATAACGCAGCACTCGGTTCATTCTGCACACAGCAAACCCTGAACAAATAACCCAATCTGACAAGACGGATCATGAAACTGAAAAGTTGCAGTTGAAACATGCTCAAAAGTCCCGAATTTTCCTTTTCCTTCTCTTGCTTCGCACGAATGTAGAGGATGGCACAGCATCCTGAGCACAACAATTAATCTTTGGAAAATGGGTTCACAACCGGGGGTATCGAGCCTACCACAGAACACAGCGAGACAGACTCAAACAGAGAAAAAAAAGGCACACGACCTAACACAACGAGACACACTCGGAAAAGACTCAAAGCCAAAATCGAGACCGACAAATCGAAAGACACGACACACGGACATGTTTACACAAGAGAGACCTGAATCTCGGGGAGCCAATTCCTCCGGGTATTATTTCCCACCCTTTCTGATTTGTGATACTCACATCACTCGGCCCTCAGGCTCGGTTTTTCTCTCAAAACCCTCTTCTTACTTCTCTCTCTGCTTACACCTCTTGATTCTTTATTTCTCTCATTTTTTATCCCTCCCCAGGGTGATTAATGTATGAATAGGAAGTCGCAGGTCACGTCCGGCACTGTTAGCTCGCGGCTACTCCTCCGGTGGATAGAGTGCTTTCCGGCGAGTATGTTGAGGGGGGAAAGATAGAAGACCTGACTCAACTGTGCCCCTAGTTCGTCACTTTGACCATTTTTTATTTTCTTAAACAGCTTTGATCAAGAATGAGAGTCAGATTAAACACTTATTCGATTTTGATTTAAAAGTCATGCGAATCAGACTGTGAGCACTGAAAATTCTCCTTTTGGGTCCAAACATGGTCAATTTTGAAAAGTGAAATAGTTTTCGAGAAAATAAGTCAACCTTAGTGAAAATTTTCAAAAACTATTTTTGCAAACAGTCAACGCTCAACGAGCGCGGAACTTACCCTCGAGATATGCAACCTCGGATCGGAGGCAATGGAAAATTGCCGTGGCTTAAAGGGGGATAAGGCAACGGAAAGTTGCCCCTGTTTGGACGGTAACTTAGGGCAACTATGGCAATGTGTGGCAACGGAAAGTTGCCCCTTGTTTGGATGATGCCGCGGCATTCTTGTAAGCCAGTCCTTGTTGAAGACGATCGACCCTCGGACGGAGGAGACGAAGACGGTTTGAATCAATATATGGACGCAGTCACCTGGAAGGTGTTGGTGGTTGGGCTTCAAGAAGAAGTTGATCGCGTAGTTCCAGGTTGCCGGAATCGAGACATTGGACTCGAGGGAGGCAAAAGTGATCAAAACCGTGACATGGACTGAGACGCTATGGAAGCGTTGGGGGCTAGACTTCAAGATGAAGTTGCCTACGTATCCCAAACATGGGAATCAAGCCTTACGTAGTTCCGGTTAAGGTACACTCGGGTATTTTAACCTTCACTGTTTAGGCTCTAACTTTTGCCAAGGTGCCCAATGCGGGTTTTCGACCTTGCGAGCTATGTTTTTCTTTTTTCTTTTTTTTTTCTTTTGCATTTTCATTTCTTTTCTTTTACTATTCTTTGTTCTTTTCTTTTCTTTTTTCTTTTGTATTTTTCTTTTCTTTCTTTTTCTTTGCTCTAACTTTTGCCTGGACCGCCCTTCTGGGTTTTCGGCCCAGCGAGCCTCTCAAAGAGTAAAAGTGTAGCAAGCCCATGCCAAATGGTTTTGAGATTGAAGCCTCTCTGTATCTAGGAGAACGGCTGTTGCAGTGCTTTGCAGAAGAATCCATCACGGTTGCTTTGCAAGCTTCCTCTGGTAAGGTCTAATCTTTTTGACTCGACCTTGGTGCCTTCTGTTCGGGGGCTGCTTCAAATCGGACCACACAGGCCTCGCATTGTAGTTGACTTTTGAACATTCTGGATGTAAATCCAAGGTTTTGAAAAATGAGGGGTCGAGTCTCGAGGTTGAGAGCGATCCTGGGCTGCACAATCTCAAGAGCGATTCCACACAGGTCTTCGCAAGGCTGCGCGAAACATTTTGTTTTTGAAAGTTTTTAAGAAAGCGACAAATCGCTCGCACAGAAGATAGTGTGGAACCAGTCCGGATCAAACCAGGGTCCTTCCTAGTACGCACGTCGACAAGCATGATTTTATTCATAAAAAGGCTTAGCATGCCTATCTTTCTCTCAAAAATGATCAAAGTTTTGCAAAACCCGAGGAATTCCTTCCTCTTTGTTTTCATCACCGCAGTGTTCAAAAAGGGTTTTTATGAAAAGCTCAGGTCATTACAACGATGTTTAAGGCACAAGAGAGTAGGTGGTATGTACTGTCGTTCCATTCACATTCTCTGGCACAACTAGCTGAAACAACAACAAGTACTGGAATATGATAGCCACGGCTGTTTCACTCAGATTTCCTGATTGCGACTGGCTCATCAACCGAGACAGATTCAAAAGGAAAAACAAAAGGATAATTACAAAACGGCGCTCGAGGCAACAACCCCGGAATCACCTGGTATACTATACAAGAGGGACTGACTTATTACAACAAGACAGACCCTGTAAGCAAAAAGACTGACTCAATACAGAGAGACAGACTCAAGACAAAACAAAAGGACTGACTCGACACCCAAGTCAGAATTTACAAAATTAACATAACAGATGCCCAAAATGCGTGCCGAACGCCACATCCAAAAATGCGCCAGGCACTGCCCGCAGGCTGTTCACCTCCTGATTACATACTCGCAGTATCTGTGTCCTCAAAATCCAAGAACTCTGTAGTGACTGACTTGGCCGAGGTAGGTGGGAGGATAACCTCGTTGTCAATCAGATCCTGCACCTCATG
This sequence comes from Camellia japonica, assembly GCA_030407325.1. Lineage (NCBI taxonomy): Eukaryota > Viridiplantae > Streptophyta > Magnoliopsida > Ericales > Theaceae > Camellia > Camellia japonica. Next base: position 92,431,238 of record JAPPVO010000002.1, read on the forward strand.
ACGGAGGCGAAAGCAATTGTCAGTAGGGTGGCCTGTCTGCTGGTGGTACGCACAGTACTGAGCAGGATCATGCGTAGCAGGGAGATTCTTCGGGAGGGGTCAGGGCTCAAGAGGTGTAAGATGCCCCTTTTTGGCCAGAATCAGAAGTGCCCTAGACAAAGGCATGTAGAGAGGATGGAAGGCTCGGCGCCCTCGAGGCAGGTACTTTGGAGCCTGAGCACTCTTGCTAGATGCACTAGCGAACGGATCGGCGGGCGCGGCCTTGGATTTCTGATCCTTTCCGGATACAGGGTTGGGAACGGGAGGAGCTGTTCTGGCATGACGGGGCCTATCCCGGCTTTCTGACTGACTTGAACTACCCTCAGGTGGAGTGGGGAAAGCATCCTCCACAGCTTTTGTCACAACTGCAGATACTTGTTGCTTGTTCATCCCCGCGGCTTTCAAAGCCTCTACTGCCCACAGCAGTTGTTCGATAGGGTCGGCATCTGCCTTCATCTTGCCTTTGTCTCTGGCCTCAGCCTGATCTAGAATTTGGTTTGCTGCGTCGTTGCCATAACTGGGGGTCATCTCCGATTGGCTGAGTTCAATTACAATTCGTCCCAACAGCGGGGGCTCCTGGGGCACAAAGTTTCCAGCATATGGCGCGACTGGCGGTGAAGCTGACATTCCATAGGCGAGATCCGCCACAGATCTTTGAAGATCACCCATCATTCCCATTAGTTCAAATGTAGTAGGCTCGCGAGCCTGATATAGTTGAGGGGCCCAAACTGGGTGTGCAGCCGGCGATCTGGGCGGATGCGGCATGTCAACAATAGTCTCACTGTGTAGGGTGACTCCTTGATCCAACGCGGCCGTCATGACCACGATCTCTTCTGAATTCTGTGTCATGCTCAGTCCTGCCTCAGCAAGGAGAAGATACTAACTGTTCTGGGTCAATTCTCTGAATCTCTGAACTGAAACGGAAAAACAAGCAGTATTTCAGCCCCAAACAGATCAAACACGGGTGTGGCCGAACAACTGCACTCTACTACTGATCACTGTTTCTCAGAATCACTGTTCAAAACTGAACTGATACCCGCAGACATAACCGATTCATAACAACACTAATACTAGTGCCCTCGAGCCTGATGCCCAAACTTTGCAAACTGATATGTGCGTTCCCTGCAGAGATACATTCTAAAAGCACGTAGCAGGTAAAAGAGAGCCAAACACCCCTATGTTGGGGTAGGGTTTCCCTGTCCTATTTTGTCAGGAGCTAGGGTTTCACTATGCACACAGCGGCTTCAAACAACCTATATCGGGTAAGCAACCTGTCCTAGTTTGGAATGGTCACTATGGATCCGAATATGCACTAGGTCGAATGGTCAAAAAGGGTGCCCTGGTAAAACCGGGGTTTGTGTTCCCATACTGGCAGAGCCCGCAACCGGTCAGCCTTATGGTCATGCCTTGACAAGACAAGCCTCCGGCAAACCGTTCAGGAATAGCAGATGGCCAACACGGTGTCCTAGGCGCACCAATGCACATGCAATGCAAAGAGACACATAAATGGGAGCAAAACAGGATATCGCGAGTTCGAGTCAAGCTCTCTAAAATCCCCAGCAGAGTCGCCAGAAACTGTAGACGCGCCCTTGGGGCCTCGCTCTACAGTTCGGACTCCCCTGCTTTTGTTTTGTTGCGGTTCGTAATCTGAACCAAAGAGTCTAACTCTGGCAAACCGTTTTAAAGAAAAAAAAAATAGATTTTGAAAAGTAGTGCCAAACATGGACTGCTTTGCCAGATACAGAGTCGCCACCTAAATATTTTAAAATGGGAAATTTAGGAAACCCTGACTCGGTGCCGAAGGCCACGTGTCCGTCATCACCAAATGTCTTGGCTAGGGAGCTTGGGTACGATCGGGGAAGGTCAGCTATGAGCACCCCCTTTCGCCCGGTCCGAAAACCGGCCTCTACTAACCATGATATCCGATTTTGAAAACTTTATGTGTTCTTGTACCAATTATTAGCCTATAATTACTATGTTATGCGCGCAGCAAACAAGTATAGACTAGATTGCCTAATTTGGAAACAAGCATTGCATATCCGTTTGTTTTGAAAACGTTTCGGAATTTGCTACTCGCAAGTAGGCTAAAACACGGATTTCAACGAATTTTTCCAACTCAAGCAATCCAACCTCCACCCACAGGCATTCAAACAGTTTATCTCATATAAGCATTTAGCCACATGACAAGCATACTGTCATGTTAACATTCACAAGCATGCGATATGCTAAAGCGTAAAACTCACCTAGTACTCCAAGCCAAAACAATAAACTAGTTAGCAAGCATGCATGTCCTAGTTCATGTTAAATGACTAATGCATCGCATGCAATGGTGTAATCTAGACAGGCTCGGCTATCCTAAGCATGGCATGTGAAATGCTACAAGTACCAAGTATTCAATTTGGAAATTGAAATACAATGCAGTTAGCGTGATGTACCGAGCCCGGTGCATGTCAACAAATGCATGGATGCACGCATGCATTGCATAAGGTATGCTAAGATAAACGTGCCCTAATCTACCATCGTAAGCAGGTAAATAAAAGGGAAGAAAGAAGTGGGGGTGGGAAGACATACACACCACTCACGCACACTTATTACAGATACGCCCTCACTCGGAGGGGGGGCTAAAAGAATAATACAGATTAATTAACTACGCAAGCTAGTTAAATATTACAAATTAATTAAATTAACAAATTAATTAATCTAAGTAAACCGCCTCGGGGAGAGGGCCAGATGCACGTGCCCTCGGATTCCGCTCGGAATTGCACTGCCATGCCTAGCCTGCCTCTGTTTTCCCTGCTTTGCTCCTCTGAACACTGTCAAAGTCTCAAGGATGTCTCTCTGGACACTGGGGGATACCACCGGCTAGATAGAATGATCACCGGAACAAGGATGTGGCCACCGGCACAAAATAGATCCACCGGCCATAGATTGACTGCCGGTCGGCATTAAACACTGCCGGTCGGCAATAAATTCCTGCAGAACCTGCAACTCACAGCAGCAGAGGGCAAAACTTGCATGGCAATGCTATTCCAGCTATGTACGCACCAATCACATTCCTTATCATGTTTGTGACTCAAAGGAGGATGTGCCTCGATTCTCGGGCCACCAATCACGCATTTCCACGCATGATGGCCCAAAGAACCAAGTGTGCACTTTCATGTCAAATGAAATGCAATGCAAACAACAAACCAAAGGGTCCTAACCTCTATCACACTCACTTCAAGAGGCCAAGCATGCACAATGCAATGCAATCCTAGGCATGTTGGCTAGTGCAATATGGACAATGCAAGGCACTTATACAAATATACGAGCAAGCATGCAAGGCAAGCATGCAAACCAAATAAGAGAGGGATTTAAACATGAATTAGGCAACTCTAAATAGGCCTAAAAACAGTGGCCAAAAGGCAAGGAAGTGAAGGCCAAGATGCACACACACATGCAAGCATTCATGGTCCAATACTTAAGGCCTAATGGGGCAACTTTTAAACACATTTAAAAGGGCAAACAAAAGACGATTAGCATGCAATACAAGCTCTGAAATTCATGCTAGGATGTGGTGCCAAACCAAGCCAAATGAAGCGAACATAAGCATGCAAGTATGGCCCGAGTACCTAAGGCAAGGTAATGAAGTTTTGAAGCACGTTTAGCATAACAAACATGGCATTCATTAAACAACTAAAATCAGAGTTTTAGCACACAAAATCAAGCCCAAAGGACTACTTAGATGGCATCTAAGTGGCTCAAATTCAAAGGCATGCACAATGGTCAAAACATAGGGCATACAACACATGCTTTCAAAGCGATAAAAAGGCAACTAAGACAAGCATATGGGCATGCCAAAGGGACTGAAACTACATGTTGGAGGGTTCCAAACCACCAAAATGATGCAAGCAACACAAGCTACACATTCACATACTTGAGGCGTATAAGCCCGGCAAGCCACAAATGCAAAGGAGCTATACTAAGCATGCCAAAATCGATCCAAACAACTATGGACAGACCTAAAGCATGGCAAAACAAGCACAAAACATTCACAAGGCTAAGCCTAAAACATACTCGAACAAAGGTTAACAACCTAAGGCATATTAAGGCAATTACAAGGCATTACATGGTAGGTATGCTAAGCATGCATGGTGTACTAAAACCAACTTAATACAAAGCTATAACATGGAAATATAAGCATAAAAAAACAGCCATGGCATGCTCAACACACACTTGAACAAAGACTTCCTTAAGAGGCCAAAAATGGCCCCTTTCAAGGACAACAAGGAGAGGGGGTGACCCTCCCCTTTTGGAGACTTCAAGGCACCATCTCCACCACTGAAATCCCTCAAGATTTCAGTGGTGAAGAGGCCCAAACACCAAAGTCTCGAAACTTGTACAAAATGGCACAAAACAAGGGCCTTACAAGGCCTAAGAGGGGTCAAACTTCCCCAAACCACAAAACACTCTTAATAAACTATCAAGAGGGCCTAAAAATAGAACTTTTTTTATGTTATACACTAAACACAAAAACAGCTCTAAGATAGGTAAAAATAGGATACAAAAATGGGGTAAAAAGGACTAGTTTCTTACCCTTGTTGACCTTCTTCACAAAGGGTGCTTTTGTTGCCTCCTTAAGCTTCAATCCAGTCAAAAATAGTAAGAACAAGCTCTTAGAACCTCAGTAGTTCAAGGAAGGTGAAGCACTAGGTGCTTGTGTGCAATAGTATGGACTAAAACACACACAAGACAACAAAGAGGGGAAGGTATAGATATATGATAGATATATATTCTAAAGCCAGAACCAGAGCTCTTCTCCCTTTCCTTTTCAATTTTTCTAACCCTAGAACAAGGGAGAGAAGGCCTCTTCTTATAGAAGAGGCAATCTTGTAATGCTTAACTAGTAAGCAAACAAGAGGGGCATCCCTCCATACACGTGTATGGAGGGGAAGAAAATGCCAAACAGCTGTCCTAAAATATCTGAAAAAGCAGATGAACAGTAGTCGGCTAGCCAAAAATGTCATTTTGACAAAAAAGACTGTCGATCGGCAACAAAGAGTGCCGGCCGGCAATATATATTGCCGGTGGCAACAAAAACCAGCCGGTGGCATCTAGCTAGTGCCGGTGGTGTGTGGGGACGCCTCACAAGGCATTCCTTGCCCCTCCAAGGCAAAACACAAGTGTTTGTGCAAAACCAGACACAAAACAGTCGAGTTCGGAGATCCTGAGGCAAGGCGCGTAGCCGAGAACTCCGGGAACTCCAAACGAACACAAACATGGATAATCACCGAGTGTTCAAACGGTGACGTCCAAGTCTTGAGGACGGTCAAAAATGGGGTGTCTACACCTACCCTCTCTCTCTCTCTCTCTCTACATTTTTGAGGCTCAAGAAATGAAGAATGACTTGATTCTAGAATATATTGGCCTTATATAGGCTAATTAGTTATTGCCAATTAGGCCTAACCTAAGGCTAATCAATTAGCTTTATTTGGTTCTGAATCAGATTTCAATTAAACCTACCATAAATTTCTAAAAATTCCAAGTTACACATTAACCAAGGCAATTTCGTGCTCGGATGCCGATAAGGCCTTCAATTCGCGTTCCGAAACAAAAACTCAAACAGATATTTCTACAACAGACAGATATAAGTACAAATAACATATAACACATGCAATTAACTTAGAATTTCATCTTAATTACTTATTAGGCATTCTTAATCATGGTTTAACAGTTAACCATAGATCGGGGTTGTTACATTATATGTGATAAATCCATTTCTATATGGATAAACATTAGATTTGTTGATTAATTTTTTATAAAGATAATAGTATGATTATTAAAATTATTTAGTTAGAAGAATAAATAATTGTTTTGAATTTTTGCTTCCGTTGTTGTTAGATTACAGCCAGACTACCGTTGGTGTTGAAAAATTTGCCAAAAAAATGGCCAGAAAAGTTACTGGAAAGTTGTCAACGATGGCTGACGGTGGTGGATGATAGTGGTGGTGATATTGACAAATAAACAGATTAAGTAGACACGATATGAGACATGTAGACAAATAGCGGGATGACACGTGGATAGATAGGTAAATAGATGGATAACACTTGGACATATAGACAAATAGGTATGGATAATATGATCTTTTCATCAATTTTGTCCTCTTGACTCCAAAATAATAAAGTTTGGAGCTATTATCCCAAAATTTTTGAAGGTGGACTTATGTCTCGAGTACCCAACATTTTACTCAATATTTAATTTGGCAATTTATATTTATTAGAAGAAAAAAGAAAAAGAAAAACTTAAAATTTGACCTTGGTAATAAATCAAACCTAAAATTTTAATTGTTGAACTTTTAAAATGATATTAATTATAACCTTTCGTTTGTATATCAACAAAAACAATTTTTAACTTTGTGTAACCTTTGTTATTTGACGTCATCTAAAATAGATGTATGCATGTACTTAGGAGTGTAAATATGGCCCACTTGAAATCCATCCTTGGTCCGATTAGGCCCGTGCAGGCCCGAGCTTGACTCGTGACCCTGGGCTTGGGATGGACCATTTGTTTTAAGTTCCAAACTGGTCTGAGCTTGGCCCATTAGGCTTGGAAAAAAAAATCCCCCCTAATGGCCGGCTTGACTCGCCCCCCAACATTAACCTGTGTAGAAGCAACGGTTAAATTTTTTCAAAAAAATGGTCATTTGAATGTTGGCTTCCAACGGGCAAATTTTTTTTTATTTCTATTTTGACCCCTCCCTCAACTCTTGTAAATACTATCCTGTAGCTGGTTTTTCACGCTTCTTGGAGGGGTTTAGTCTCCTTGGATGCGATTCTCTACAGTTTGGACTCCCATAGTTCTGAATCTGGTTCCACGAGTCCAATGTGAAACAGAAAAATGAATGAGTCCAAATCCGGTAAATCTTAGAAAATCCATTAATCATCAGAGATGCCAAAAATGGACTACATTACTAGATTTTAGAGTCGCTACCTAATATTTTTGAAAAAAATTAGGAAACTCATGGCTCGTGCCAAAGGCCACTTATCCGTCATAACCAAAGTGTCTCGGTATGGGAACTTAGGTATGAGAAGGGAAGGTCATGAATTGAGCACCCCACTCACCCGAGCAAAGATTGGCCTCTACTAAATCATGATGTGAATTTTATAGACATTATATGCTCATATTCTGATTATTAATATGCTAACATGACTATGTGAAGCAAATATGTATAGGTCACGTCACTTACTTTGGAATACTTTGATTTCATGCTTTTTTTGAAAAGAGTTTTTGAATATGTGCCTCAAAGGAAAAGCTAGCTCATATGTACAATAATCGAAGTCATTCCAATCTAAGCAAAATAGCCTCCGTTCACAAGCATTTATAGAGATATTTCAAGTAAGCGAGTAGCCTCATGGTAGTATGCTCGCCATGGCAACACAAATACATATCTGATATGCTAAAGTAAAAATGCTCACCTAATACTCAAACGAGGCAAGCCAAAAAAAAAGAAGATAGTTAGAAAAATGCATGATCCTAAAGAAATGCACATGACTAATGCAACACATACAAAATGCGGTTACTTGATTTGGCTATGAGTATGTCATATGAATCCACTCAAAGCATGCGGTAAGGGATGTATTCAAGTAAGAAATAATCAATGATGTCAAGTATGATGAGCCGAACCTTAATGCATACAAAAATATTTACAAATCACGGTAGTGATAAAAGAAAATATGATGATATACAAACTATGGTAAGCATTTAAATGAAAGAGAGAAAGAAATGGGGGTTGGAAGACATACATCAAATGTTACAAATTTGCCCTCTTACAAGAGGGTTTGAATGTCCTAATTAACTAATTATTACAAACACAAATGAATGAACTAATTATCTAATTATTAACTAATTATTACAGAATATGAATGTCAAAGCGACTAATCTAAAGGAATTGAATGAGCAGCAAGGAATCGCATGCACATAAGAAGGAACATTCTCCGAAAACCCCTCTGCTTGCTACCAGAAATTGCCCTATTTGCAGTCAGAAAATAGTTCTGCTTTGGCCACAAGATCTGCTCTGTTTTGCTGAAAAACCATTACTATCGTACAAAAGAATTGGTCGGCCGGCCTGATTAGATGGTCAGCTGTACAGAAGAATGGTCGGCTGGCCATTGTTTCTGGAGAAAAACCTGTTGCAACAGAATTGGAACAGAGAAAAACAAAGGGTTTCCAAAAGATGTTCATCCTTCCTACTCCCTCCTATCATGAAGATTTTCAAGGAGGAAATAGGTTTTCTTTACAACCGATCAAACATCCCAAGGGTATTTAGATGATGAGTCATGAAGCAACAAGATGGAAATCAATGAATACAAAGCTAAGGCAAATTAAGAAGAGGAAGCATTCAAAGAGATGGCATGAAACTTACTCTATCTCATGGAAAATAAGAGTAAGTGAGTACTCAAATTTAGAGAGAATAGGTTTAGAGAAAGCCATTCTTGACAATAAAAGCTTACAAACAAGAGATTACATCATTGAAGAAAGCAAAAAGGCTATTCTTCCTACTCATTGAAGATGGATTGAAATCCATTTCCGTTCTTCAAAAGGAACTACAAGAGAGTCTTTAATGCTTCCGATGAAAGAGCTCTCATATGGCTTCAAAACAAAATAAAAATAAAATAAAAAAAGAAAAAGACTAAGCAAATGAATGAAAGCCATAAAAAATTGTTGTAAGCTCATCTTCCTACTCATAGAATAAGGATGAAACATCTATTTCCATACTTCAAAGATGGAACTAGAAGAGAGTTCACAACAACTTTGAAGAAGAGAGAGAGAAACAAGAATCAAACTAACTATTTAAAGCTTTAAAGAAATACATACAATCCATATTTATACAAAGCTATCTAAAACAGTGCTGAAATTGAAGAAAAAGAAGCAAAAGCATGAAGAACGCCAAGAGAATATCACTAATGGATAAGCCTATGGAAGGGTGGCTAACCCTTCCACCTTCCACAAGGTTTAGATCACATTTTTAAAGCCTAAAACAACTCTGAAAATTAGTGTATTATGACAAGAAATGAAGAGCAATAAGTAAAAGAAAATGTGATGAAAGGAGTTCAAAGGTTAACCTCTTGGAAAGAGGAAGAGCTTCTTGATTCACAAACTTCAATCCAAACACTCTCTCAAGTATCTGAAATAAGGTTCAAAACTTCAGCAAAAAACTTCAAGTTTGAGCTTCAATTGTGTATCTATAGTGTATCTATATTCAAGAAGGTGGAGAAATGCTTTGGGCAATCTCTAAGACTCGGGAAAATTTTTCTAACCCTTAACTTTGAGGTGAGGTGGTCTTTTTATAGATTTTCAATTGCCTTCTAATGGAAATATCTTCAAAAGAGAGCAGCTGGCCAAATCTCATGCATGGAAGTAGCCTACTGCTACAAAATATCTGGTTCACTAGACAAAGCCGGCTGGCCAAAAAAATGTGGCCTGCCGGTCAACTTTTGGTCTTGGTGCTCTTTGAGTGGTCAGGCCAGAACAACAGGTTTTGGTCCAAATGGGATGCAAGGTTTGGGTTCGAAGCTCAAAATTGAATTCTTTGCTGAAGATTCAAAAGTTTGCACAGTATAATATTTCATCATCGAGTGTTCAAAATGAAGCGCCCAAGTTTTAAGGGCAGCCAAAATGGGGTGTCTACACATCCCTCTCCCATTTTATTTTTCACAAACACGATCATAATAAAATATCTCTCTCAAACTCTCATTCTCCCTTAACTCTCAACTCTCTCATTTAATTTTCAAATCTCATTCCTAAGTGGCAATTGTAATTATGCAAGAAGAAATTTTTACGAGAAAAAGCTAATTTTTGTATCACATTCGTCAATCAGTAACATTAACTATTTGAATTAATATTTATTAGTTACTCATTTTTTCACATTAATTGTTTGCTAACATATATTACTTCTTGTTATTCAAGTTTATTATCTACTATTTATTTTAATTAATTATTAGTTAATATGTATTATTTTACTTAAATTACTATGGATCTTAATTTTCATAATATTTATATCGATGTTGATCAATATACACAATATGAATATGTTGATTCTCCTTCTACTATACTTAATATCGCTTTTCCAACAACAGCATCATCATCTAGGGGCATGTCTAGTACTATTTGGGAGCATTTTGAAAGAGTATATTTAATTAATCCTAATGGTACAACTGTATTTAAAGAAAAATGTAAATATTGTGCAAATTTACTTAGTGCTACATCAGTGGAGGCTACTAGTTATCTAAAAATGTATGGTCAATGACATTTACAAAGTCAACAACATGATATTAGAACTCAAATGCTATTAGGGGCTTGATCAACTGGTAATTTACAAATATTTTCATATGATCTTATACTTGCACAAGATTATATATATAGTTAATTATATTATTAAAAAAGAACAACCTTTTACTGCTAGTGAATGTCCTGATTTTTTTAGAAATGATTCACGTAGATTTTGCACCTCAATATCAAGGGTTTTTTTTTATTTTTTATTTTTAAGAAATACTAGTAGAAACAAGATTTTAAATAAATTTGAGTATATTAAAATTGAATTATTTAACATTTTTTAAGTTTTGAATGGAAGAGTTTGTTTAACATCTGATCTGTAATCAAATAATAGTTTAGAATATCAATGCATCATTGCACATTATATTGATAATGATTGAAAATTAAATAAAAGAATCATTTAATTTAGATTAGTTTAACTTCTATACAATGGTCATTCACTTCAGGTAGCAATAAGGAATGTATTATATGAGTGGGCTTTACAAAATAAAATTTTTACCATTAGTTTAAATATTCTGGCCTCGTTTGCGAAGTGACTATTTTAGAGGCTTTTTGGCTATTTTAGTAGGCTATTTTAGTTTTTGTGTTTGGGAAGATGAGATGAATTTTTAGTTGAGTTGTTGTATTGAAAAGTGTGTTGAAATGATGTTTGAATTTAAAATGACAAATTTGTCCCTAAATTATAATTTTTTAAATTGATGTAAAGGGGCAAAATGGTAATTTAGCCCTTGATGTAACAATTTCCGGCTGTGACAGTGTAGGCACAGCCTACACTGTCCGGGCTGCAGCCTTTTTTTTTTTTTGAAAAACTGTGAACAGTTGGCTTTTGGGCTTATTTTGCATTTTAGGCTATAATAGCCTTAACCCACCGTTCCCAAACATCGCCTCTATCATATTACAATCCGACTATAACGCATTTGAAATTAACTTTTTAATTACTTGTTCATGGTGATTTATTTCATATTCATTGTTGTGCTCATATTTTAAATTTGATTGTTAAAGAAGCTATGCATATATATGACACTTTTGTACAGGTAATAAAACATGCGATTCTTACTATTATGTCTTCTCGTAATTAAATTTCAGAATATAGGAATATTTGTCAAGAATAAGGTATGCAATTTAAAAAATTAATTTTAGATATAGACACCTGGTGGAGTTCAACATATAATATGTTAAAGAGAGCTTGTAAGCGAATAAAAACAATAGATTTATTTTTTACAACACCAGCAATATGAGGAGTATTGACTCTCACATAAAATAATTTGTGCCACATAAACTTATATAAAGATTTTTTTAAAAGTTTTTCATACTGCAACAAAGTTATTTTCTTATATATATACCTATCTCACCATTTGTTTTGCATATGTTAGCAGAAATAATCAAAGTTTCACAAAAATATATGAGTAGTGAATATTATGTTGTCATTATTACTGCAATGAAAGAAAAATTTGATAAATATTTTGATCCATTGTCTTATCTTTTAGGTTTAGCCATCGTAGTTGATCCTAGGTGTAAAGACACTGGTTATAAGAATTTTTACTGATGAAAAACAATTTGACCATGTTATGTAAACATATAAAAAATTATTCGAAGAGTATAAGGAGACTGTACGTGCAAGTAGACCTATACACACTACACCGGCCTTATCTTGAGGTGAAAAATTAAGTGTTTTTTCAATAATAAAAACTAGAAAAATATCTCAAAATGCAACCATAAGTAGTTCTAAATTACAACGTTATTTGGCAACCCACATGTGAATGATGAAGGTGATTTTGATATTGTGGATTGGTGGAAACATAAATAGAACTATGTGACTTGTGCTTTCACAGATGGCCCGTGATATACTAACCGTTTATATTTTTACTGTGATGACCGGGTACGTAATTTGCCTCATCCTCTTTGAGTTATGTTGGGTTTACTCTTGTTAGAGTATCGGGTTTTAATGTAAGGTCTTGTCAACTGTTGGGTTCGTTGTTTTTGAAAAAAAAAAAAAAAACTTTTTCTCAAAATTCTCATTCTTATTTATTTCAATTCCGAGTTTCACTTGTTTCGGAAGGTGCAAGGTTGGATCTGGGGTGTCACGGGTCGAGCTGGGAAATTTTTGGCTGGGAGGCAGAACAGCACGTGCCGCACGTGCGGAGAAGAGGGTGGTGTCAATGGTGCATTTTGCTTTATATGCATGAGCAGAAGAAGGTGCGGGAGAGAGTGCAGCACATGCAGGGGTGAGAGTTGCACATGCGGATGGGGGTGCCACACGTGCGGGAATGGGTGCCGCATGTGTGGGATAAAGTTGAGTCCGAAAATCTGCTTTTTCTTTCTTCTTGAGCTGAGTGTATATCACTTCTACGCATCTCTCTCTCACTCTAAAATTATCTTTTGCTCCCCCTTCTGTCTAAAAACCTCCACCAAACACCATAAACTCTTGATTTCTTCCAATCCATTGGAGTTTTGACCCAACATCCTTCACTAATTTTGGAGAGCGAAGCGAGGGCTTCGTTGTGTGCGGTGGAGATTGGGTTTCGACACCATTGGATTTGGGTCTTTTTCCTTCAAGAACTTAAGGTAGGGATTTTCTTAGAGTTATATATATATATTTTTTGCAAGATTATGTTGATTTGGAACTCTTTTGGTAAGTATAGAAACTTTGATTTTGGCTCATGTGTGTTGATGATTTTAAAAGTGGGTTTACACCCTTTTTTTTTTTTTTTTTTTTTTTTTTTAAAATTCTTGAGAGCTTGAACTACATTCTGAGAAAGGATGCTTTGGAGAGATTGTGATGACCGGGTATGCTTTTCGTCTCGTTCCCTTTGAGTTATGATCGGATTTACTATTGTTATTGTCACGCCCCAAACCCGCCCCTAAAAGTTTGGGCATGAACACTTTAGAAACGGACACTTCATTCGACATATACAACATATGGGGCCTGAACGGAAGCATTCCATAACATAAAATAATATAAATTAACATCCATCGAGCTCATACCTATATGCCAGGATCTCAATGTGCCATTAAACCGTTCCAAATATGATAGACAGATATACGAGAAGCAGTTATGTGCATTCACACAATAACATATATAGGCATGTATGTACAGAACCAGCCACACACGTGGGCGTACAGCAAAATGTTGGTATAGGAGATTATATACGACTAATTACATTAGACGAAAGATTAAGGACCCAACCAGGGGTCATTAAGGAAACCCCACAAAATACATAAGCTTCTCTACATGGCTTGACTGAGAAGGGGTGACCAAAGCTGAATTAAGACCGACCTCCAGGTTGCTTGCCTACAGAAACAGACATGACACAAAGTGAGCAAGGCTCAGTGAATAATAGCACTCAAATAATTTAATGACTAAGCTTGAAATGTAATATTCATAATGTATATAAGTGCAGAGGTCATATAATTAATCTTATCTTGTAAACATTCCAGAATGGCCTTGGGCCCAGATAACAACAGATTGTACAGAGCGGCCTCAGGCCCAACAAATTATACAGATCGGCCATAGGCCTAATAGATTATACAGAACGGCCATAGGCCTAACAGATTAGTCTCAGAGTTATCCAGAGGCACACAGTTTCTTTCAATCATTCACATGAGTTAACATAATTAATTTGCGTTTAACAGAGTGCTAATGATAATTATTAACAGATTGAGCGATTCCAAAGATACATAGATACCATAGTTCCATAATGCACATACATTCCATTTGTTCGTCATGAATCAATACCACTAACTTGTAGATAACAAAATGTTAATATTAACTATCAACAGTAAACAGAACGTACTACTACAATACTACTACCCAATGACGCGTTTAGATTTTCCCATTGTTTATTGTAAGTCGACATAGTTGTCTCGTGAATAGCCGAACATTAATATTAACAATGATCAGAAGGCAAGTGTACCATTACATTAATAGGGGCTGAGCAATTCCCATCATAACAGCCCTGGGGCCCACTTTTATACAAAATGACCATAGGTCCATATCAATGTCACCGTTTCATCATATTCGTTAATTCGATCAGAGTGCAATACCCGTAGTATATGTCATTCTCGACAACCATATGTAAATCATAAGCACGAGAAGTAAGCATAGCATATCATTACACTACTACTACTCGCTGTGCTGCAGTGGAGCATTAGTTCCTCCCGGATTGTGCCCTACACACATGCACAATTCACAAATTAGTTCTTTTTCCTTATTAAGTCATTTTCTGACTCGCTTCGATTCGAATGAATTTACAAACATCAAAAAGCATCAAACACAGATTTCAAAAATATCAGAGGGTCAAGCACGTAAAACGGAGCAGACAAAATTTTGCAGCATGGGTCGCACGTGAAGCTGTGAGCCCCGCACGTGCGGCAAGGGTTCTCGCACGTGCGGCTGTGAGGTCCCGTACATGCATATTTTTCAGAATGCAAAGTCTCAAAATGCTCTGTTTTCCGCACGTGCGGCCATGACTCCCGCACGTGCGGCCATGACCCCCGTACGTGCGGCGATTTCCCCTGTTTGAGCAGTCTGAAATTCAAGCAACTCTTCACTTAGTAAATTCAACATAAAGCACAAACTAAGAAACATTAATGCAATACAATGGTTCAACATTATAATAACATAAATTATAAGTGTATAATGTTACAAGAATTGTAAGTTACAAACCCAACTAAGTTACTTCTTTTCCATTTCATGAACACAATCCAATTCCATGGAATTTCCACTTCCTCACACATATATACATACATATAGCCATTTGTTTACATAGATGAGCTCAAACCAATATAACTCCAACAAAACCAAATATTAAGAATAGCTCCCCAATTCCTCAATTAACCAACCCTTAACCCCTATTATAACCTCAACTTACATGATAGCACAAGAAGTTCTTATTAAGATCAAGAGAGGGGTTATCCAAAGTAGATTTCACATACCTTAAGTTCAAATCTCTCCAATCTCTCTCAATTTCCCAACTTTCTTCCTTGTGGAACTCTCTTCTCCCTCTCAAACTCTCTTCTCCTCTCAGTCTCTCCAAGAGATATTTTTAAGTGATGGTTCCCAAGTCAAATGTATAAGAAGCATTGATATATATATATATATATATAAAGTGAATAAAGACGGAAATCAATCAGTTTAATCATTCCAAATCAAAATTTCACAGAAAATCATATTATGACCTAAAAATCACGTTGGTCTCAAATATAAAATTAATTTCAGACTATCAAGCCTCTAAGGCGTTCAATTTCTGATCTGAACATTATATTTGTAACAGATATTTCTCCTACTAAACAGATATGAATCTATATTCATAAGATTCATTCAATTAAACTTCACTTCACACGAAATTTCACAATAAGCATATAAATGCACAGAATAGGGGACTGAAAGTATACCAGAAAACATGTATGAGGGTTGGGTTATTGCAGTTATAGTATAGAGTTTTAATACGCAGTCTTGTTAACCGTTGGGTTCGTTGCTTTTGAAAACTTACTCTCAAAATTCTCATTCTTATTTACTCCGATTTTGAGTTTCACTTGCTTTAGGAGGTGCGAGGTTGGATCCAAGGTGTCTAGAGTTGAACTACAAATTTTTTTTTTTGGTCTGGAAGCAGGGCTGCACGTGCGAGAGTGAGAGTTACACGTACAGGGGAGGGGCTACACAAGTGGGAATGAAGGCCGCACGTGCGGTGAGGGAGGGTTTTTTGGGTTTGGCTACTACAATATATGCAGGTGAAGAAGGAGGTACGGGAGAGGCGTTGCACGTACGGGGATAAATGCCGCACGTATGGGACTCCACTGAATTTGAAAATTTTCTTTTTCTTTCCTTCTTGGGCTGTGTGCATACCACTTTTTGTATATCTCTCTTTCTACAAGCCCATTTCTTCTCCTTCTCTCTACATTTCTTCCCCTTCTCTCTACATTTCTTCCCCCAAACTAGTTTAAATCCTTGATTTCTCCAAAACCATTAACATTTTGACCCTAGTTCTTTGATCAAAGTTGGATAACTTCTCGAGGGCTTCGTCTTGTGCAGTGGAGATTGGATTTGAACACCGTCAAATTTAGGAGTTTCTCATCTCTTCTTCTCCAAAACTTGAGGTAGGGATTTTCTTAGAGTTATATATATTTTTGCAAGATTGGTTGATTTTTGAACTCTTTGGATGAACTTTGAAAGTTGATTTTAATTCAAGATGTGTTGGTGATCTTAAAAGTGGTTT
This sequence comes from Camellia japonica, assembly GCA_030407325.1. Taxonomy (NCBI): domain Eukaryota; kingdom Viridiplantae; phylum Streptophyta; class Magnoliopsida; order Ericales; family Theaceae; genus Camellia; species Camellia japonica. Next base: position 92,447,803 of record JAPPVO010000002.1, read on the forward strand.
ACACCTTGCCTTTGTTTAAAATTTCTTGGGAGTTTGGATTACATTGTTGAGGGAATATGCTTTGAACATTGGACATGCTTTGAACATTGGACCTTTCAAAAGATGTAGAAATGTTTAGTTTTGGGGAAAAACCTAGAAAAATTGAGTTTTGAGAGAGATATTGAAAATTTATGGGTGTTTACCTATTTCTTTGCTAAAAAGAATGAATGGTTGGAATTTCACTATGTTGTGAATATAAATGGGAAATTTCATGAAATACAAAAACTAGTTGATTTTGAGGCTTATTGCTCAAAAATGTGAATATAGTCATGAAGGGACTAAATTGTTGAGAATGCTTGAAATGTGGAAATGTGTCATTCTTTTGATGGATATAAACGAATATCTAATTATCTTGTGAGATTCTCATTGGAAAAAGGAAATAGAATTGTGATCACAATGGAAAATTTGTGTGGAAGAAGTGAAAATGGAAAGGGTGTTGCATTGCATTGATAATTGTTGCATTGACATTTCAATTCATTTGGATATAATAAATTTTGAATATTTGATTTGAAAACTTTTGCATTGAGAAAAGAATATTACGAAGTAAGTTTTCATGGAATTGCTTTGGGGTAAATATGTTGGTAAGTCTGGATAGGGGGTATAGATGAAATTGATTAAGTTGGCTTGAGTGTCCAGGGTGAAAGACCGAAAACACGCGCGGATGAGGTATCATGTGCTTTCCGGTTAGTTACCGGTAGAGTGGAGTTTTGGTAGTGCTAGTTATGCCTACATGCACACACCAACCTAGGGATTACCTGAGTCGTATTTACTATCCCTTGAACTAAATTGATAATTTTTGGATTGTTAAAATTTCACGATAGCATTGAGCATAATGGTCTTCAAAAGATGTAAAATGTGATTTCCTTTCAAAAAGACATAGCATGGCATGTGCTTTTCATTTCGTGAGGCTTGTGTAAAATGTGTATACTTTGTTAAGAATTTTCTACTGGGCTTTACGCTCACCTTATGGGATTTTGGTAAAGGAAAAGACGTGGTGAATCCACCAAACTAGGGCATGGATGTATGTGTTGAAAGCACAAGGCTCTATTTTGTCGTGACTGTATTTTTGTAAGCCAAGGGCTATAATTGTATGGGTTCGAGAAACCATCTTTTGTGTAATCGGGTTTAAGCCTTGGAACTTGTAAGCCCTTGAGAGCATTTACTTATTTTTGATAATGTTCTACATGCTATAGATTTATGTGTTAGACTTCATTGAATGTATATCCGCATGTGAAACTATTTTGTTCGAACCTTATGATCTTTTAATGCAAGCGTTGGGGATTTATTTCGGTTTGCCATAAGGAGTAATGGAGGTTATGTTATCATTATGTATATTTTCTTGGGGCATTATGGAGATTTTTCTTTCAAAAGATGAGGAAATGGCTAGTTGGTGAAAACCTAGAAATTTGGGAATTTTTTTTATAGAAATTAAAAACTTATAATTTTGCTCTATAAAGTGTTAGAATGAATGGAGGATTGGGAAATTCTTATTGTTGTATGTATATATGAAAAATCCCATGGAATGTATGAAATAGTTGTTTTGAAGTTGTTATTCAGAAATGTGAATATAGATTAAATTGTTGAGGATGCATGAAATGTGGAAGTGTTGCTACTCTTGAATAGATATAAATTATTATATGTTTATGTTGTGAGATTGCATTGAAAAGGTAAATGGAAATTGTGAATCGAAATGGAGGAATTGTGTGGAAATGTTGCAAGTGGATGACTATTATAATTGCCTTGAAATATGTTGCATTGGTATTTTAATTTATTTGGTTGTTAAAAATTTTGAATTTGAGATTTGAAAACATTTTCATTGAGAAAGGAATGTTGTGAAATAAGATATCATTGAAATGTTTTGGGGTAAATACGTTGGTAAGTCCGGATAGGGGGTGTAGATGAAATTGATCAAGTTGGCATGAGTGTTCAGGGTGACAGACCGAAAACACGCCTGAAGGAGGTACCACGTGCCTTTCGGTTAGCTACCGGTAAAGTGGGGGTTTTGGTAATGCTAGTTATGCCTACTTGCAAACACCAACCTAGGAATTACCTGAGTCGTATTTACCACCCCTTTGAACTTGATTTAAATTATTGAATTTTGTTGAAATTTTAAGATTTTATTGTGCATGATGGTTTTCAAAGGATGAAAATGAGACTTTCTTTAAAGGCATGGCATAACATGTACATTTCATTTCATGAGACTTGTATAAAATGTATATACTTTGTTAAGATTTTCCTACTGGGCTTTATGCTCACCCTATGGGATTTTGGTGCAAGAAAAGATGTGATTTTGCCAAACTAAGTGCGTGGATATATGTGTTGAGAGCACAATGCTCTTGTTTTGTTGTGATTGTAATTTTTGCAAGTCAAGGGCTATACTTGTATGGGTTCAAACAACCATTTTGTGTAACCGGGCTTAAGCCTTGGACTTTGTAGCCCTTGAGGGCATTTATTTATTTTGACTAGATGTTTTATATGCTATAGATTCATGTACCGAAGTCATTGAATGTATATCTGCATGTGGGACTATTTTGTAAACACCTTATGATCATGCATTCAAGTGTTGGGGAATTACTTCTGTTATCATAAAGAGTGGTGGTTGATGTACTTTTATTGTGTATTTTCTTGGGGCGTTACATTTACAGTAGCTTCTAAAACAGCTTTTAGTGCAGATGGACAGGTGTTGAGCGATTATCGTAACAGACTTTCACCCCAAATAGTTGAGGCACTTATAATATCGAGAGATCATAGAAATACGCTTATAAGAAAACAAGATTGTAGTGAAAATGATAGAATTCAAGGCGATTTAAATGATATATCATTGGGCTTCCCAAGTAAATTGTCCAGCTCCCCTGATAATTGATCAATAATTTTTTTTTCATTGTTTAATTTCGTAGTGTTTTTATTAGATTATTGAGGTGGAGTATAATGCATATGATTGGTAGGCTAGTAGGTGTCAACCTAGTTGTGATATACTTGACCTATAGTGATACAATTTATCTACCATTATTAATAATCTAAATCTATTTTATGTAATGACATAAATTTTTATAATATTTTATTCCATTTTAATATAAAAATTATTCATTAATTGTTATCTATTTAATTTAATGATTGTAATATTTCGTTTCATTTTGATATATATAAAATTATTCATTTCATTAAATTTCTTTCGGAAGACTATGTACGCACCTCATAACTAAATAAGAAAATGGTATAATTTCATATTTTTTAAGTCGTAACTACAAAACATAACATAATAACCAAATATCTCATTAATTATAATTAAAATAATGTCATAACTTAAAAGGAAAATTAGTCATAACTGAACAGGCTATTTTAGTAATTTTTTAACTTTTTACAAAAGATATGTAGAAAAGTAAAGAGAGTGATGTAATAACTTACAGTGACTTTTTGGCTCAAACTGAAAGTTGCCAAACGAGAACTTAGTCATAATTAAAAAAAACCAGTCATAACTAAACACCACACGAGTCATACCAAATAGTTTTCATAAATCATAATAACTAAAATAACATCATAACAAAAGAAGGAAATTACATAATTTCATACTTTTTTTAGTCATAACTAAAAAAACATAAGTCATATATAACTATTACTAAATACCGCCACATGAAACATAACCAAATATCTCATTAATCTTAACTAAAATACTATAGTACAAATTCTCTTTTGTTTTTTATCCCATATAAATAATATATATATATATATGAATATATAATATATCAATTAGTTTTCACAAAAAAAATAAATAAAATAGCAAGCTTGCTAAGCCAGGCCAGGCTCGCAAGCTTGGCCCGCGGCCCTATTTTGAGTGGGTCTGAACCTAATTTTCTGGACTGTGGGCCGACTTGGATTTTGGTGGGAGTTCAGATGACCTGACAGTGGATCGGGCCAGGCCAAGGTGGGCCGAGCCGGACTGGGCTAATTTTACACCCCTATATTTTAAATCTGTAGCTAAAAAGTGACAATTAGTGATGTTTTTCTGTGATTAATTTTTGAAATTGTTGCTAAAAATTAATAATTAGTCATACTTTTTATAAAAATGCTGCTAAAAAATAAAAAGTAGAATTTTGTGATAACAATTAAAAGTGAACATGACTTTTTGATACACCAAAAAGTCAAGAGGACTTATCGGTGCATTCATCTTTCTAATAAGAAATTTCAATTAGTTCTCCAATTTTTAATTACTGAACTTTTAAAATAATATCAATTATAACCATTTGTTTGTTTTTGTTAACTAACGGGGAGAAAGGATAATTTAGACAATTTAATTTTTTTTCTTTTATTACTATTGACTACCTCCCGCTTTTATTGCTGTCCATTCAACACCCCTCATTTTCCCTCATCCATTGTCGTCTCTTTATTCTTTTTCTCTATCCACCCATTGCTGCTACTCCCATTTTTCAATTCACTGTCACCCATCTCATTCCTTCTTAAATCCATTGCCATTGTCAATATCTAGCACCATTAACAAAAAGTGGGTTAATTACCAAAATTATCCCATTTTATGTTAGTTATAATTAACGGATGCTTAAAATTAATATCATTTAAAAGGTTGCGAGTTTAAATTGAAACAATTAAAAAATTAGAATGTGAGATTTCATTTTTCTTATATATATAATTTTCCCTATTTATTATTTGATAGGACACATTTTGGTAACATTGTTAAATAAGTTTTACATAGGTAACGGTAATATTTCAGGATTATGAAGCATATACCACATCAAAATAATACACGGTCATGTTTGATTCACAAAACTAATAGTGAAGTATTAATAATCCTATTAAATTAGTGTGGTATTCATTATCCAATTGGATTAATATTCATTGGATTAATAATCCCACCCCTACCCCATTACTAATAATCCTACAAATTTGTTGGATTAATTATCCATTGGATTAATAATCCTAAACCAAAATGTTAAAACAAACATAGGATAATTGGGCCCACGGATTAATAATCCCAATCCCATGCTCTAATCCACTTAATCAAACATGCCAGTAGAAGGCAAATATAAATTATCAACATGAAGCACTTTTGTTGTTTAATTATACACATGTTTTCGACAATTACAACATTTTATCCGCTGCTCATTTATTTATGATAAAATTGTATATTTAAACATCTTAATTATAAAAATATCGTAGAAATGTGTTCATTTTGAAGGAAAGTAATAAGGGTCTAAGTGATATTCCATGATAATTAATAAAATAATTATATTTATATGGTTGTTCATAAATGAGATTGTTTAAGTGATATCCAATGATAATTAATAAAACAATTATATAATTAATGTTTTTAGGATTTGGCCGGAGAGGAGAGTTCGGCATTGGTGAGCTTTAATTTGGGCTCATGTTGATAATCTAAACTGTTTAATGTGTAAATCATGTCGAGTACATTATCCCTGCAATAAATCACGTTTAACCATTTAATCAGATCACATTTTCAAAGTACATTGAGACAAAAATACAATCTGATCAAATGGTTATCAATATCCAATTAACGTAATTTTTTGCTATGATGATGTATTCAACAGGTTCTACACATTATGTGAGGCCCCTGAAAATTTTATTTTCTTAAAAGTCCCTTACTTTTGGAATATTGTAATGAAAACCCTTGATTTTCTAAATAATTTCAACTTTAACTCTAGAGGCGAAAACTCGCAAACCCTAATCGATTTCAACAACTAAGGAATCATTTCTAATACCCTAATATTGATTAAATGACTCCCTAAATATGGATTTACCACTTAAAACCCTAGATTTTTTCGATTTTCATCATGTTCGTTGATTGATAGCCTTTTTATTCAAAATAAGAAATCTAAACCAAATTAGATTCTTTAACTCCAATTTAATTTAATTCTACACTTAAATAAATGTTTCAGTTTATAAATTAAAGCCAAAGCCCTCACATTTTGATTAAATTATAAATTGACCCGAAGTTAGTATTATTATATATATATATATATATATACACTTGTACCTTTAAACCTATTCAAATAAATTATACATTATATTTGAAATTTCCATCAAATTGTACACAAAAAAAAATTAAAATAAAGTAATCTTCCCAAATCATCATCTTGGCCGGCCACCTAGGGAAAGAAAATACATACAATTTTTTCAAGCAAATCCATGAATTCATGGAAAAGTACTCTAGTGCACCCCAAAACATTGAACCTTGTTTCCATCTCAAGTTTCATTCTAACTAAAGCCTAACTAGATCATGATTAATTGCATAATTAAGGCCTCTAATCATTCACTATTCCGTTAAATTCAAACTAAATCTAAAAATATCCAATCCATTTCCAACCAATGGGCAAATTAGACATTTTGCACCAATTTTAGTATAAATAAAACCTCTCCCTTGGCATTTTGCACACAAGAACACACACTCAACATATCACACAGCTGAGAGAAGAAGAAAGGGAAAGAGAGTGAGCTTGGTGGAGGAAATGAGAGAAAGAGAAGGTTTTGTTAGCAATGCAACCAAGCTTCAAGTAAGCCACATTACCATCTCTCCTTCTATTTCCTTTTTCAAATACATGTTATTGGAAGGTTAAAATCATATTTTCAAATGTCTTATAATGGTGTTCATATGTTCAGAGTTGATGAGTTGAGCTTTGATCCTTCTTTTACTCATATTTTTTCTTAATAGATGCAAAACTACCTTTTCTTCCCATATCTCACATTATTTCCGAAGTCACACCATCACTCTAAAAATCTGAGTTATTGATACATTATTTAGTATGTTTTCATCACAAAAGAAGTGAAAAATTTTGCTTAGTTGGCCTCTTTTTTCACCAATCTTCTTATTTTGAGTATTATGCATGAAAAACTAGTTCTTACAGCCAACCTTCGAAATTTCTAGAAAAATGTAGGAAAATCTCCTGGACCTCAGTTTTATGTCATAAAATTCCTTAAAGAGTTAGATTTCAAGGAAAATTTGTTTCATTGAAAAAGAGTGAGCGGTTTGAAAGAAAAACCGATTTTCGTAACGGTCGATGAATCTAGACAGCATTGGAGTGTTTCTTATATAACTAAAATATATAAATGTTATTCAATTTCTGAAAAATGTTCTGAAAACTAGATAAAATTCTCTACGAACCATAGGAAGGCTAGGCTTGGGAAAAATCTGAAATTGTCTTTTTTATTACACTACGCCAAAATTAGGCTTTAGCGGCGGTTTTTTACCGTCGTTAAAGGCTGTAAAACCGCCGTTAAAGCCTTTAACGGCGGTATTAACGGCGGTTTCATTACCGTCGTTTATGCGCTTGTCGAAAAAAGTGAAACCGTCGTAAAAAGGCAAATTACCGTCGTTAAAAGTCGACCAAAAACGGCGGTAATATAGGACCAAAAACGGCGGTTTTTTACCGCCATAAATAGGTTCAAATTTTTCAAAAGATAATTCTTTCTTCTTGCACTCCCCAAGTTTTGAACCCAAGACCTCTCATCTACCCACACCAACCACTCTGCTACAGCCACTCTTCATGAAATATATTCCCTAAATAAATATGTAAACATTACCTTTAATTTATTGTAGATGGTTTCGTCGAAGCACGCCGGAGTTTCGCTGGAGCTCCGCCGGCAAAGACCGCCGTCATTAACGGCGGTAATGGTTGGACATTAGCGGCGGTTTTGTTACCGCCGTTAAAAGTGGGCATTAACGGCGGTTTCGTTACCGCCGTTAAAAGTGGGTTTCATTATCGTCGTTAAAGACACTTTTAGTGGCGGTTTTTTTTAACGGCGGTAACGAAACCGCCGTTAATGATACATTAACGGCGGTATTAACGGCGGTTTTCGTTACCGCCATTAATAGTATCTTTAACGGCGGTTTTCGTTACCGCCGTTAAAAAAACCGCCGTTAATGCCCTGTTTTGGCGTAGTGTTATAGTCTTTAAATGGTACTGAATCTAGAAATTTAGTTTTGCATTGATGTTCTATGCTCTCGTCTACATGAATATGTTTATTAGTATATGATCATGTCTTGTTATGATATTGCATGTGTTATGGTAATATACCTTTTATTTAGTCCTTTGATGGTGCTTATATCTATGAAAATTTTATTTCAATTGTTTGTGCTAACTAACTTAAAACATTAATCTAAACGGAAAACTTGATTTGAGGGGGGGAGGGGGGGTTAATGGGGTTTTGATCACATGAGTATTATTATGAGATAAGGTTATGTTTAAATTGAATTGGTTAGAGGGATGTGTTTCCTTTTGAAAGCTAAAGGCTTATGCAAGTGGTTGTTTCGGAACCCTTAAATGAAGCGGTTGTATTCGGACCCAGGTTGTTTTGGTGTGAGGAGGGAATGGGTAGGGCTTATTTTACCGTCTCTTTTGAGGTCCTCGGTTAGCGCTACGTGGTATGTAACCGTTGATAGGCATCCAGGGTAAGGTCTACAAAGTAGCAAAAAATGAGGCATACTGAACAATTCGTGTATGATTCTTGTGGTTGGGAGGATGAAATCGCTTTGGGGGATTTCTAGACAACTAACAACTCACATTGTAACCCTTGTTATTTACTTGGATATCATGTTTATTTCCCCTATTGTTGTAATTGCTCTTGTGTATTAGATTGGGAAAAAGGGACGACACGTGTGTGCATTTACTAGGCATTTAAAGCTCATAACGTTTCATGCCAGGTACCAAAGAGGATTTTGCAGCAAGAAACAACGAGTCAGAAACTTTCAAAGACATTTGGTTGTCCTAGAGAAGCTAGAATTTTTTTTTTTTTTTTTATTCTGTAAAGTCCATCTGAAATTTTATTTTTGAAGTGTAATATCGATGGAACTATTTTTTGTGACTGAAGATATTTTGTATCTATTCTCTTATTATTATATGCTTGTCTTTTTTTAAAAACCAATATAGTTCCGCACGTTGCTTATGAGACCTTGCATCGACGCCTCTTAAGATCTGTCAAAAGGGTAGCCTTGCTACCTAAGAAAGTTGGACTTAGAAGGGAGGCTAATTTGACTCCTCCGGCAATCTGGGATCTTACTTGGTCATTGACCATAGGACTCATTAGTAACTTTTCCTTGACTATAACCCTCGGTGTAGATTTTGGGGTGTCACACATTAAACGGTTTGCATTATCGACATGGGCGTAAATTAGGGCCCACCAATGTCGAACTCTCATCTACTGGAGCCAGGTCCATGCTTTTAATATGAACTCCAAGCCATCCATTCTTTGGTATTTTTTGATACATATTATGGATAACATTATCATGTAGTTGTATGTTTTTGTGTTATATTCTTTGAATCTTAAAAAAAAAAAAAAATGTAATTGAAATGATATGTATACCCATCACTATGGTTGCTGTCATCAAATTTGAGTATCAGGCCATCTCCAACGGTTCACCAAAATTATCACCAAATTTAAATTTGGTGAAAAAGGACACCTTTTTTTTTTTTTTTTCTTTTTTTGTCTCCAACGGTTTTATCAAAATGATATCAAATTGAGAACGGCCCAAAATTTTCACCAAACTGAGGAGCTGAGGCAGATTTCACTATTTTACTGTGTGTTTATGTTGGTAGTGGGGCCTACCGGACGTTCGATCGGTTGTCCCCCCGATTGTCCGGGTTGTAGAGAAAATGAAGAGCAGCAACCATGGTTTGGACATCTGAACTAGGAGATCAGTTTTTGGGGTTACATGATCGGAATCGAATATGAATCCCGACAATTAAAATGTTCTCAATTTCTTAGAAAATCACTTTCCTCCCCTGACTGAGAATCTGAGATCCTTTTCCCCAATCTTCACTTTCTTCCTCCTTTGTTTGGCAACCGAGAAAATAATGCTTACTAAAGATAAGAGATTGAGATTTGAATTTATTTCAAAAATTGAAATGAACAAATGAAATTTCTGTTTCTTTCCCATTTTTGACACTAGAGTTTTCTCAATCTCAACGCTAAAGAATAAATTGGAATTATCTCCAGATCTTTTGCAAACAAACCCATATTTAGAACCTGAGACTATTTCTAAAATTAAATATTTCTATCATCTTTTGTTGGATTTGGAGAGAGAGAGAGAGAGAGAGATGCTGATGGAATGGAAGATGCGCTTTCATTTGGGAAGAAAACGAAAAGAAAGCTTCCTTTAGTTATATCGCTTAAATCTCACAGTAAGTAATGATGATGGAATCGAAGTGTCCACCCACCCCCCGGGAGAGGAGGAGCTTCAGTTTCAGTGGTGGTGGTCGTGGCCCGGACCTTCTCTCTCAGCTTGTTCTTACTGTTCTTCTTCTTCTGTATCCTAAGTTCCCATCCAAACAATGCTTCTCTTATTTCATAAGTATTATGACAAACAATTCAATTGTTTTTTTTTTATTTTTTGCATTGACCGGTCGGCCGGCCGGTCATCCACCTAATTGACTGGTGGTTTGATGAAAAGCCAAATCCCTCTGTTGGAGCATGTGATATCAAATAGAGGAATTCGTCCGTCTTTTACTCAGATTTGATGAAATATTTGGTGAACCGTTAGAGATGCCCTTACAAGTTAAATAATATTTAATATGTTATCAATTCATTAAAAAAACTCAACTTTATTTATTTTATTTATTTTATTTTTTCTTTCTTTTCTTTTACCTCTACAAAGTTTAAATTGAAACACAACCAGCACATAGGTATTATAAGACAAGGTATGCAAATTTTAATAACTTACATGAGTCCTAGCCTATGAATATAATGATAAGGCTGAAAATTTTATAGGTAAAATAATATGGTCTGCTTTGTCTCCAGTTCATTGGAGGGTACTGCTAAACTTTGTATGGTTTATTATGAAATCTGTTTTGATAATCTAAATATTTCATTTATTTGAATTTTATCTGTAGATCATTCACAAAAAAATCATATAGTTGTGCTTATTAATAACCATAGTTATGTGGTTATTTTGTTTAATTTTTTTTAAAAAAATAAAAAGAAAAATTTGTGGCATTGTTAGGTGGACAATGATCACGTGGTGTATATACGAAATAATATATGCTAATTAACTTATCCAATGGAGGGAGACTGTAGACACCCCATTTTGACCAGCCTTAAGACTTGGACACTTTGTTTTGACCACCCCATGATGAAAATTGGAATGTGCTATTTTATGAATTTCTCAGCAAAAAAAAAATCAAATTGAATCTTTCATTTCAAACCTCGCCTATTTTGGCCGTCACTAATATTTTTTAATTCGTAGTATTTTATAATTTTATTTATTTTTTATATATATTTATGTCTGTGTACATTTGTTTTAGGTGTGTTTTATATAAATTGATAAATATTTGATAAAAAAAAAAAAGAAGAAAATAATAAAACAAAAAAAAATAAAAAAATAGAAAAAAGAAAAAGAAAAAAAGAAGACGTCGGGTGAGTGTTTTTAGGTGAAGAAAAAAGAAAAGATACTAAAGAAAAGATGCTGAGAATATTTGTGGTGGAGTGGTGGAATGATGATGAGTATGTTTTGGCGAATGGAGGAGAATGGATGATTATTTTAGAGAAAAAATGCCAGAGAGGGTGGAAGAAAGGTTCAAAGATTTTGAAAAATATAGAGAGCACTATCTCACCCTCAATCAGGTTTTTCGGTGGGCAATAAAAAAAACAAAAAAGGAGAACATGTTCTGGAGCTTAAGACCCACATGCACTCTTAACACACACTCAACACACACACCCAGCACATGCATGACAGCTCTCACACACCATACCCAGCACATATACACCCAGCACCAGAGCTACACAGGGGGAGACATCCACATTCACACACGGCAGCAGCCATCACACACCACACCACCGCAGCCACAAACACCCACACACTACCAACTTCATCTTCTCACAGCACACACGGCATTCACACACCACTCACACACACACACTGATACACTCAACACACACAGACAAAGCTTGACACACAGAACACACGCACACAAAGGGGGGGTGGCTGTTCAGAGCTGCCCCCTCCCCCCTCTCGGCAACTCTCTCTTCCGGCTCTCTCTCGCATGGGCTCTCTTCTCTCTTGTATGCAAAAGCTCTCTCTCTCTGCTGGGCTGTCTTCTCTCTCAAAAATTCAAAAGATGACAAGCTCTCTTTCTCTTTAGTGGAAGAAAAACAAAGGCAGAGCATTATTTTTGAAAATAAAAGACACAGTACAGATATACACTATCGTCTCTCTCTCTGGTTGGAGAGGTGGTGCATGGGCTGAGACCAAAACCGATCTCTCTCTCTCTCTCAGATTATGAGATGGGGAAACATGATCTGAGGAGCTGGGTCATCAAAATACAGACACATATCAACACACAATTCATGACCAACACTCTTCTCTCGGCATGCATAAGTTCTCTCTCGAGTTCAAGAGAGACAGAGAGAAAGAGAGGAGAGACAAGAAGCGCCCAGACCTTCCTCTTCTCTGGTAGACTCAGAACCACCGCAACAGCAGCCACAGAAGCACCGCGCCGCTGCCACCTGTAACGCCCTCAAAATCAACCCATCACATAAATAATATTGACATGCATTATAAAAAGAAAATAATACATTATCTCATTCATCAAAGTATTACTAAGTAAGGATAGTACATGTAACATCAAAATAAATGCCCTACGGGCTTACATCTTGCCAAGCCAACACTTGGACACAAAAATATGAGTTCTAACTCAAATACAAATAAAGCCCTAGGCTTGAATGTTTACATGTAAAAACAAATAACTTAAAACAAGGCTTCAAAGCCCGGTTCCTCCCAAGCTAAGTCCTTGGAGGTAGCGAATCACCTGGACCTGAAAATGATGTTCCCTTATAGGGTGAGCCACAGCCCAGTAGAAATATACTAAACCAATTATAAGCATTGAATAAAGCAATAGCATTCAATAGATGGTTAACCATGATAATCAATTATATCAATATACAGTTTTTAAGACACTAATGTCTATGACATTCATCAATTTCCATTATTATCAATATGGCTCAGAACCTGGCCAAACTTACAACTGTGAACTATAAAGCATATTCACATTACTTCCAATATCAACAACACAAATGAGACTCAGGCTCATATCAAAACACTTCATACTTCCAGATTGATACACATTTTAGTGCTGTATCAATAAAACACTTCAATATAAATAAGCACACATAAAAGTGATGCTAATGGAGTCCATCCCCTATCTCCTCCCAAACAATAAAACACTTCAATATAAATAAGCACACATAAAAGTGATGCTAACGGAGTCCATCCCCTATCTCCTCCCAAACAAAATCCGGTTTAGAGGTCCATCCCCTATCTTCCCCTAAACCGTGGAGTACATCCCCTATCTCCTCCCACACAATATGCATATGCAATGCTCAACCAATACATGTATTTTTCTGTATTAATTCAATAGTCAAAAATAATGACTTAGCCAATGTGATTAGTTCCAGTTTGCCCTAATCCACATGCAATGTCTACAATAATCATGACTATCCTCCACCGATAGCCCAAAACAGTTATTTCTAAACAAGAAATAAAATATAATAACAATAATAATCTCAACATTTAAATAGAAGAGTGATTAAATAATCCAACTACACCATTTAAACTTATAAATCCCCAATTCCATGAATTCAACTAATATTCCCAATTTTTCCTCAAATTAATTATACAAATCAATTTATTAAAACAACTAGGGTTTTTCCCAAAATACCCCCACCATATTAAAGTACCAAAACTTAGAACAAAACTCATAAGATGGAGTAGGAAATCCCTACCTCAAATGAAGAGACTCAAAGAAGATGATGTAAATACTCAGATGTGTTCCAACCCACAATTTTTCGGATCAAAATGAAGATCAAGGGAAGCTCCACACTCAATACAAAGGAACTAGGGTAGAAGATCACTAGAACTAGATGTATTTATAGAGAGAAGATGTAGTCTAGAGAGAAAAACTCTCAAGTTATTCATTCAATGAACTTCATTAAATTGATTAATGTATCTCATACATTCATGATACATAATGCATCCTCTATATTAATGAATTCATTAGATAGATTAATGTATCTTACATATTCATAATAGATACATAATGCATCTCTAAGATTCATTCATAATAAATCCATCACATTCAATGTATTAGCATTAGTCTTCTATACATTGTATATATAGGTATCAATGATTAGTCACCATCTAATTGATGTACATGTATCTTACTAATGAGATGAATCTAGTATAATCATGCAAAATCTGGGAATAATCACAAGGAAAAGACCGGGTCGCTATACCACCAGTGCACCATCGGAGCAGCAATGCAAGATTTATGGACCTGGAATCAATGAAGTGTACCATCTCTACCCCACCACTCTCTATTGGACATTCTTCACTCCATTTCTCTAATCAAAGACATCAATTTGGTTCATTGTCCATGCATGATTACTAAGGTGACCTTGGAGCTGCTTCTCCCATTGGAACCACTGAAACTCGCACATTTCCCGCTGTCTTGACACCTGCATTGGCCATGGACCGCATTAACTCTGCTATCTCCGACATAAAATTTTAGCAGGATGATTATAGAGCTAGGACGGTCATATCCTACAACCAGAATCATAAACCAAAGTCGGACAATAAACCGTTAACAACTGAACCATCTAAGAGAGCTTGAGATCTTCTTTATTTTATTTTTATTTTGAGTGTTTGTGAGGTTTGTTTTATTTTATTCCCTCCTCTCTCCCTTACTTGGATTTGTAATATTTAAAGTGTTGTAATAATCCCCCCACCCCGCTCCTTTCTATCGCATTCTTTAATCGCTTTCCCTAACTGTACATATGTATATATCTGACATGCCATGCATATCCATGCTTTACATCTATGTTTCATGCATTAAGATTCGGCTAAATTTATATGTGTGGATTTAATCAATTCTTCTGTGATTCTATGCGGTACCTCATGTTATTGAGATGATTCACATGTCATATTTTAGAAGCTGAATCTTTAGTGCATCTCATGAGTGAATTGCATTAGGATTCTGTATATAAGATCATGCATATTTTACTAACTTTGTTTTGTAGTTGTTCGAGGGACGTCGGTCAATCTGTGAGTTTTTATGCTTTAGCATCCCATCTGTGTGTGTTTTTTCTTACTATGTGTTAGTATTCTACCATGAGGCTACTTGCTTACTTGATATAACTGTATGAATGCCTGTGGATGAAGGCTTGTTGTTTGAATTGGAATAATTCAATAAATGTACGTTTTAAGCCCACTTTGCAGTGGCAAATTCACAAACTTTAAGCCCACTTTGTCAAGTGGCAAATTCAAATCCTTTTCGAAAAACAAACATGAAATTGAATTGTTCCAATTTGAGCAAACTAGTCTATACTTGTATGCTTCACATAGTAAATTTTAGGATTTATTCAATAATCAGAACATGAACATATAAAGAAAATAAAAAAGTCATATCATGGTTTAGTAGAGGTCGATCTTTTGATCGGGTGAGCGGGGGTGCTCATTATTGACCTTCCCCTCTCATACCTAAGGTTCCGAGCCAAGCATCCTTGGTTACGACGAACAGTGGCCTTGGCACCGAGTCATGGGTTTCCTAATTTCCCAAAATATTAGGTGGCGACTCTGAGATCTAATGACGCAGTCCATTTTTGACAAAATTGCAATAAAATGGATTTTCAATAAAAGTTACCAAATCTGGACTCTCATCTATGTTTCACATTGCACTCGTGAGACTTGAGATCAAAGAGATCTCGGAAGTCCGAACTGTTTAACGCGTGCGGGTACCCCCCGGACATGTTACAGAGACCGATCGAAATTTGAATTTATTAGGCAGCAGTGCGGACCTACCTCTCTACCTGGCAAAAACATCAAAGATCACATTATCTATATTAATACAAAAAGTGATTACCATTATTTGTACTCATAATAATTTCATGGGTAAATTACACTCAATTCTCTTAAAATTAAAATAAAAAAAAGTACAGTTAATTTAATATAATTATATTTGCAGAATAATTAGATTATTTTTATTAATAATATATTAATCGTAAATAAAAAAAATGATATTATATTTTTTATTAAAATATTTAATTTTCTCTTTATTTATTTTAGTATCTATTCATTATATATATTAATTTTGATCACTTTATTCTTATTAAAAAAATTAATATATTTATATTTAAAATATGAGACTAATTATAATTTTTTTAAACTACAATAAAAATGAGTATAATTTACCCCATTTTTATAGGGTGAAACACCAATAAATTTCAAAATGTGATTTTATGAACTGTTTAGTCCCTTTTTTTTTTCTTTTTTTCTTTTTTCTTATGAACCAAAGGTCCTATTAAAGTGAAAATTGCATAAAAAGGTGGTCACTTATACGTTCGGGTTTAATTTTTTAGAGATAAAAGTGGATTTCTCTAAATGTGAAATTACATATTTAAGCAATTCGCACTATGGAGGTTTTGGACTTTTCCTCATTCTAAAACAAATCTCACATTACGAATAAGAACGTAACACTCTAATGTAACATATCAATGTAACACATTAAAAAATTCTTTAGTGTACGGTCACGACCCAACCCTCGCCCAAAGGGATTAGAGAAGTGACCAGCCAGTAATCTGAGATTACCAAATGTTTGCTTAATAGTAATACAATAATAGGGGTTAGCAAAAGCCTTAAATAATAAATTATAACGTCCAATGAGTTGTGAAGATTTAAATGAACAAAAAAAACCTTTATATATATTGGTGGCTTTATTTTGTTAAACTTCTATGTTAAAACTATTATGCCATCATTGTTGTTTGGCTGAACTTGCACTAGTGGCGGAGGAGGAGGCGGCAGTTGTTGATTCTGTTGTTGTTGTCTCAAAGATTCTATCAGTAATTCAACCATTCTTTCTAACCGATCTATTCTAGCATCAGAAGATTCTAACTCATCTACATTTTTTTGTTATCTCCATTGGTCTATATAAAACAGGGTAATTATGTGTTTTGTAAGAGTTTTGAATCCATATCTATTCACTGTATGAAAATCTATTTTGAATTCTGCTAAAATCTGAAATTGAAGGCCGTAAAGGCGGCAGAAACTGAAAATGATTACTTTATTGTGATCAACATAACTTTTAGAGTCTATTGTGAAATTTAATTAAAAATTTGATTCAAATCAAATTATTGAAATCAAAATTACACATTATTTTACATAACTTCTTTGATCATGCTCATAGTTTTCAGTTCATTTTCTTATCAAACATGTACAAAAGAATTCACACACACTCACACATGTTAATGTTGTCATGCCTTGAATTTACACAATCTGGCTCACGTAAATAAACCACCTAATGATAAACAATAGATAACCACTCTCATGCAAATGAATATAATATAGTCACACAATACATATGTTTATTCGATTTTATCACTTGAAAAACATTTTCAGCCACGTAGGGTGAGTATAAAGCCCATTAGAGAATATTCAAAAACTAAACATGATCCACCAGTATAAATGATCATGATGCAATACATATATACAATATTCCTAAATGCATTTTCAAATGCATTTGATAATCTTAACAAAATCCTTACTTTCCAATTACCAAAACCTTATGTTTAATCAAAACGTTTTTCGGGTTCAAATCATCCGTTTGATAAAAATCCTTTTTCCAAAAACAATTTAGAGATTTCAATACCAACCAGCAAAAACATTGCTAAATCAAATGCAACTACATTGTCGAACAAAAGCAAATACATTGCTCAAAACATTTCCAAACGTCGTGTTCCAAAACCAATATAATAGTAAATAAAATGGGTAAATCTCCAAACAAATACACCTTTCACGGAAATTTCGTCCGTAGGAAACCGTAAACCGGCACCCATGTAAACGTAGGCTACACAAGAACTACTATTGCCATTTTACGAAAATTTCGTCCGCGGGATCAGCACCCATGTATACGCATGATTTTTAGGACTTTTACTATAGACACTCAAGCCAACTTATTTCAACAAGGGAATACTTATTTCACTATGGACACTCATGCTCTGATACCACTCTATCACGACCCAACCCCCGCCCCAAGGGATTAGAGAAGTGACGGGCCAGTAATCCGAGATTACTAAAGCTTTGCTTAACAGTAATACAATAATAGGGGTTGGCAGAAGCCTTAAATAATAAATTATAATGTCCAATGACCTGTGAAGACTTAAATGAACAAAACAAACCTTTATATATACATATACACATGAGTCCATATCAAGCTTAAGTACAAAAACATAAACATAAACATAACTTAGGAATTAAATCCTAATAACAAAACCAGTCTTAACAAAAGCCTTAGCAACTGTAGACAAGCCCGCGGGGGACCTCGCTACAGCTCGGACTCGGTTTGTGTCACGGTTCTTAATCTTGAACCAAAGAGTCCAAATCCGGCAAATCGTTTTGAAAACAGATTTTTGAAAGAAGTGCCAAACATGGACTGCTTTGCCAGATACAGAGTCGCCACCTAAATATTTTTAAAATGGGAAATTTAGGAAACCCTGACTCGGTGCCAAAGGCCACGTGTCCGTCATCACCAAAGTTGCCTCGGCTCGGGAACTTGGGTACGATTGGGGAAGGTCACTTCGTGAGCACCCCCGCTCGCCCGGTCAAAGACCGGCCTCTACTAACCATGATATCTGTTTTTGAAAACATTGTATGTTCTTATTCCGGTTATTAGCCTAGGTTACTATGTGATGCTTGCAGCGAACAAGTATAGACTGAGCCGCCTGAATTGGAACAAAACATTTCATGTTTGTTTGTTTGAAAATGGTTTGATGGTGCTACCCGCAGGTAGGCTAAGACGTGGATTTGCCACCGTCAGGTGGGCTTAGAAAACATGATTTTGCCACTATCTAGTGGGCTTAAAACAAATAGTCAACGCATTGTCCCAATTCAAGTAACTCAACCTCCACCCACAGGCATTCAAGGCAGTTATATCACATAAGCATATAGCCTCATGGTAAGCATGCTATTCATGGCAACACTCACACGTATGCAAGGATGCTAAAGCATAAAAACTTACCGAGTACTCCGAGCCAAAAAACGAAAGCTGATTAGAAATCATGCATGATCCTAAGTATACAGAGATGCCTAATGCAACGCATGCAATAATGCAACTATAGCAGGCTCGGCTATTCTAAAGATGGCATATGGAATGCTACAGCTAACATGTATTCAATTTGGAATTGAAATACAAATGCAGTTTGTATGATGCGCCGAGCCCGGTGCATGCAAAACAGATGAATGAATGCAGACATGCTGTCATACTGTATGCTAATTAAAATATGCCCTATATCTAACCATCATAAGCGGGTAAATAAAAGGGAAGAAAGACGTGGGGTTGGAAGACATACATCACACTCACGCACACTTATTACAATTATGCCCTCGCGCAGAGGGTCCGAATAAATATACAGTCCGAATGAAAGAATAATACAGTCCGAAATAATACAGATCTCTAATTAATTAACGAATTAAACTAAGAAAGCTATAAACTGGCATGCAAGCCAGGGGCTGCCTCACTTCCGCTGAATGATGTATGCTGGGCTGCCTTTGCGCGGAAATCCACTGGGATGCCCCGATTAGCCTCTGTTTGCAATGTTTCTCGAAATGCGTGCTCGACTCCAAAAAGTTGCTGATTCTCGGTATGCTGCATCAGAGAGCAGGAAAGGGGCATAGCAGTGTATTTCACAAATATATGCATGCCTCGATCCTCGTGCCACCAACCACGCGTATCGATGTATGATGGCCGAGGAGTCGGATTGCACAACTCAATATAGGATGAATGCATATGAATGCTACAACTAAACCTAGCTCCATCATGGGTAATCCGGAGTGTCGGTGACTTGGGAATTGAGACCCGTTCCGTCACTCGGAGTACGAAACGTGCCTCGTTTCCCGTGCCCGGGCTAACTCCTATCCCGAACATGATGCGATATGCATGATATGCATGAAATGCAACTAAGATACAATCCTAACATGCACAATGCTATGAAAATGAGATGCCTCGAAATGCGTGCACACGGGCGCGCAAACCGAGGCGATGATCCAAAGGCATGAAATGGCATACGCAATGTAAATTGGACTTATACTAACACGAGTGGACCTCAGCCACGCTCACATAAGAGGCCGTCGGATAAAAATGAGATGCCTCGAGATGCGTGCACACGGACGCGCAAACCGAGGCGATGGCCATAAGGCATGAAATGGCATGAAATATGATATGCAATGAGACTAAAATGAGATGTCTCGAAATGCGTGCCCACGGGCACGCAAACCGAGAAAATGGCATACGGAATGCAACGGGACCAAAAATGAGATATGTGATGCAATATGGACTTATACCAACATGAGAGAGCCTCAGCCACACTCACACGGGAGGCCGATGGATGAGAATGAAGTGCCTTGAAATGCGTGCACACGGGCACGCAAACCGAGGCAATGGCATACGCAATGCGATGAGACTAAAATGACATACAGAATGCAAAATGGACTTACACTAACATGAGTGAGCCTCAGCCACGCTCACATAAGAGGCCGTCGGATAAAAATGAGATGCCTCGAAATGCGTGCCCACAGGCGCGCAAACCGAGGCGATGGCCCTAAGGCATGAAATGACATGAAATACGATATGCAAACATGCAAATGGAATTTCAGCACTCACAAATGATGCAAAACAGTCCCGAAAGGTGGGGAAATGACACCGAATGCACGGAATGATCCCGAAATGCGATATTAAGCGCCCGAAATGGCCTACAGCCATACTAAACATGCATAATTGGTACATGAAATGCAAAACAGTAGCAAGGCACCCCCCAAAATAGCATTTTTCAGTCACAAAAAGGGCTAAATAGCAAGCATAGATAGGGCAACAATAGCATGCAAAAATACGGGTCAAGAGAGGGGTATTGAAGCAAGTGATACATGCGATGCTCAAATGGAAAAGTACCCTTCTACAACACTGATGAGGGACTAAAAATATGAACATTTACAGTAGATGACATCCCCCAACTCAGTATGCAAACATGCTAAAAATGCCATGCAAGATTGAGGATACATAGGGCTATAACATGAGGTACCCCAAACATTCATCAAACCAGCAAAGACCCTTAATGAAATATGTCAAGAAGATCAAAATATGACTCTTTACAGTTCTGATGATGGCCGAAATCAGTAGCTAGATAAGCTTAAAAAAGCATGCAAGAATGGGGGCCAAAGAGGGATATAATGACGAGTATAACATGGAGACCCCCAACAAGATTGATCCCTTCTACAATGTTTTATAGGGACACAAGATAAGCTTACTCACAGTTCATGACATGCTCCAAAACAGACTACATGTAGGTCAAACAAATCATGCAAATTTACGGTAAATATGAGAAATTATGAAGCAAGTGCATGATAGAGAGGCCAAACAGAGTTGAGCCCTTCTTCAATATTGAATAGGGGCTCAAAATAGGCCCACTCACAGTTTACATTATGCTCGAAAACAGATCACTCATAGGCTAGAAAAAAGCATGCAAAAACAAGGGTAAAACATGGATTCAAAGCAAGTGGCCTATGGAGCATGAAAACAAGGTTGAGCCCTTCTTCAATGTTGGAGAGGGCCTCAAAATAAGAACAATATCAGTTCATGAGATGCTCCAATTCAGATCACACATAGGCCAAATATTCAATGCAAAATAATGGCATATAAGAGGATATTGAAACAAGTGCAAGATGGAGGGCTCAAACAGGGTTGAGCCCTTGAACAAACATCAAGAATAGCCCAAAATAGACCTAGTTTCAGTTAAGGTCGGAGCTCAAAACAGTGAGAAAATAGGCTTAAGAAAAGAGGCAAGAAAGTGGTGTAAAAGAGGGAGTTTGAGACTTACCCTTGAAGACCTTTCTTTTGCTACCTCTTGGCTTGAGGAAAGTTGCTTCTAAGCCTCTCAAGAACCCTTCCTTGCTGCTGGAAATGGAGTGGTGATGGTGGGGCTTGATGATGATCAAGAAATGGCACTAAACTTGAGAGTTTTAGAGAGATAGAGAGGGATAGGTGTATGTATGCTTCAAGCCAAACTTTCTAACCCTTAGAAGAGTGTTTTAGTTGCTGTTATATGGACAAAAGGAGGGGTGTAAAGTGGAGGGAAATGCACCCAAGTATTCCCCTCCAAAATATCCCCCGGATACAGATCTTTTCTGGGAGAAACAGCTGTGCAGCTGTAAGGAACACATCCCAAGGAGCATGGCCAGCCAGGCACTTTTTCTGCAGGTGGCCGGCCGGCCACCCCCCATGGCCGGCCGGCCAAGGGGTAAAAATGAACTCTTGAATTAATGGCCGGCCACCAGATATTGGTGGCCTCCCATGTGTGCTGAACAAGACCCTGTGGTTCAAATTTGACAATTCTGAAACAGGAGAGAGAATAGGCCAATTCAAAGAGGGGTTCAAAAGGTTCAATGAGAATTACTGGCCGGCCATATGTTTTTAGGGTCCTCCCATGTGTGTACAACACAAATATGTGGTTTTGGTTTGAAGAAAATGGCCCTAGGGTGGTCAACATTAGTCCGGAAGTGAGAAAAACGGGCGCCGGGGGGCGCCAGAAGAGCATAACTGCTTGCTGAGACAATTACTAGCCTCCCACCCTCTAGTGACCTTCCTAATGATAAAACAGAGGTACCTGCCAAAAATGAACAAAAACTGATGCAAAACGAATGCTCGGGGACCAAAACACGCAGTTCGGGGTCCCGAAAATAGGCCGTTAAGCACCAAAAGTGGCATTCAGCCACGAAGTGGGTATCTAAGACCCCAGTGTCCCTCGTTAGGGAGTAAATGAGATGCATGCCAAGAACCGGAGGAATCGGAGATGGTTGGGTGGTCTCGAACCGAGGCACACGGCCTGACGGCTCCGAAAACCGGGGACCGGGCTCCGAAATGGGCAAAATGGCCTACGGCCACGAAATGTAGCCCACGGCCACTGAGAGACGGTCTACGGGACCTCTCCCTCCCCTCAGGAAAGAAAATAGAGAAAACCGAGTCTGGTTCGCAAACCGAGGCAAGGCATAGAAGAGAGTTTGGAAGTCCGGAGGCAGGGCGCACGGCCGCGACTCTGAGACTTCTGAACGAGCACAATATGCAACATCACCGAGCGCTCAATCGGTGACGTCTGAGTCTTAAGGTCGGTCAAAAATGGGGTGTCTACAGCAACATTCATAACACTTGTCCACCAATACAAAAGGGTAAATTCTAAACTACCCATGAAGCTTAGAAGCTTGACTTGGTTGGGACCTTGCAGTGAGACACAGAAGTTAGCTTGATAAACTGAGTTCAGGTCGACACCACTAGGTCCGATCTTGCACTTGATCTCCTACATACATATATAAAATGGTGAGTTAGAGCTCAGTGAATAACAACGGCGTAAAGGGGTAATGAATGATGTCCTTTTAGTAATTTTAAATAGTCAATTTCATTAGTGAATATGTGTTTCTCATCTCAGAATCATATTGTAAGCATAGCAGTCATACCTGGTACATCTATTAGCAGAACAGTACAGTAGGTCTTAGAAGACCGAAACAGTCATATATAATAGTCATCAATTCAGTAAACAATAGTTTTAAATATTGGAACTGACAGAGATCTCTGTAATAATAGCAGTACCAGTAGTAGTAACAGATGCTATGGATACCACAAATACATTTCATAAATAGGACAATCATTCAGTTAGTCATAAAGCATCATTTCAGAAATAGAGCATTTTATAATTCAGAAAATACGTATATCTTAAATATAGCTTTACAAGGTTATTACTCACAATTGGCTCCCTGAATCACGTGATTAGATTGCGGCGTCTGACCTATACAAACACATTCAAGCACACATTAATACATAATTACATGTATAATTAATGAATTAATAGCTTAATACAGAACATGATTGTCACATGTATTTTTTCTAAACGTAACAATGTAACACTTTTAAAAAAAACTCTTTATTGTATTTTTTCCAAACATAACACTCTAATGTAACATACAAAAAAACTCCTTAGTATACTTTTCTCAAACGTAATACTCCAATATAACACACAAAAATACTAAAAAAAACTCCTTAGTGTACTTTTTCTCACAGTTTGAAATTATACATTTGCTCAAAACTTACTAAGAAATTTTTGTACTACTTTTGGAATGGTTTGAAGAATCCCACATCTTTTTTTAGAGTGTTACATTGAAATATTACGTTTGGAAAAAGTACGTTAAGAAGTTTTTTTATGTGTTATATTGAAGTGTCACGTTTAGGAAAAACACACTAAAAAGTTTTTTTTGTAAAGTGTTACAGTTTGAAATTATACATTTGTCCAAAACTTATTAAAGAGCTTTTGTACTCCTTTTGAAATGTTTGAAGAATTTCACATCTTTTTAAAATGTTTGAATAATCTTATATTTCAAGTCATTTTTGTACTTCTTTTGAAATGTTTAAAGAATCTCACATTTCAAGTCATTCCAATAAAAAAGATTCTCATTGAAAAATTCATTCCAAATTTAATTATCATAAGTTGTGTATCTTACCTTTCTAGCACCACAAAATAAATAAATAAATAAATAATAAATATAGTGATCCCGATTTTTCCTCCATTGTTTATTGTATTTCGGACTTAGGTTCCGTGGTGTTGGTTGTTGTTTATATCTTGTTTCCATCCTTTAACTCCTTGTATTTGAGTTTGGGTTGTCTTGGGCGTGTTTCGAACAGGTTGGTTGAGTTTTAGTCTCAAATCTTGTTGCCCAGATATTTAGTTATCCGCTCGAGCGGGTCTTGTTGCGCTCGAGCGGAGTTTGCATCCTTTCAGTATTTTGTGCGTCTGCAAAAACACTGCAGGTGTGTTTTTCACGCTCAAGCAGAGTTCCTTGAGCGTGTCGCGCTCGAGCAAGTGCTCGAAGTCTGTAAAAGTACTGGAGGAGTGTAATCTACGCTCAAGCGGGTCCTTTTGCGCTCGACCGGGTAGTGCTTTGCTTTTATGCCTTGGCGCTCGAGCGGGTATTTTTGTGCTCGAGCGAATGAAGTTTTTGTGCCTTACGCTCGAGCGGATTATATGTATATCAGTTAGCAGCTGGGCCACTTTCTCTCTCTCTCTCTCTCTCACTTTTCAAAACCCTAATTTCGGCAGCCTCTCTCTCTACACACACACTCTCTCTCTCTAGGAATCCATCTAGTTCTAGAGAGTTCCTACCTTGGTCCCTTTGTAAAAAGGGTAGAGTTTGGCTTGGGCTATCTTTGGATCCGAAAAAGTGTTGATTTGGAGCATCTTTGAGTTTCTTCATCTTCTCCATTTGGTCTCTCCATTTGAGGTAGGGATAACCTACTCTATTCTATGAGTTTTAACATAAATTTTGGTCATTTTGATTAGATGGTGTTGCTTAGTCATTTTGAGAAAGTTAGGGTTTGATTTGAGGTTATAAAAAGGGGGATTTTCAAATGTTAAAACCTATGTGTGTATGAGGCATTGAAAAATGAAATTGTTGTTGTTAAATCGATGAAATTGAGCCTTTGGGCTAATATTGAGAAAAGGGGAAAAATGCCCTAATTATGTTGAATAATTAATTTGGGAAAATGTGAAATTGAAGTGAAATTCATGAAATTGGAAAGATTGTGGGAGTAAATGGTGTAGTTGGATAATTTAATCACTCACCTATGAAAATGTCGATATTTTATCTGTTAATAAATTTATTATCTGTTTAGAGATAACTGCTTTAGGCTATCGGTGGAGGATAGTCTTGATTGTTGTAGACATTCTATGATGATTAGGGAAAACTGAAACTAATCACATTGAATATGTCATTGAATATGACGGTTGGAATAATACAACAAATGTGTGTATTGATTGATCATTGTATATGATAAGTGTGTAAATACATTGTCTATGTATATTGTTTGGGAGGAGATAGGGGATGTACTCCATGGTTTGAGAGAATATAGGGGATGGACTCTCAAACCTGTTTGGGAGGAGATAGGGATTGGACTCCACTGATACAGCGAATCTGTGTATCACTTGAAATATGAAAGTGTTGAAGTATGGAAGTGTTTTTAATATGTGTTATAGTTTCATTGATTTTTTTTCCCAGGTTCTGAGCCATAATTATGAATCGAAACTATATAAGTGAAGGAAACTAAAATGAAAAATGGATGTACTTGATGTTGAATTGAAAAGTGTTGTAAGTTGGTTTATAAGTGTCAACCATATATCAAATGCTATTGTTTTAGTTATTTCTCATACTTGGTTTAGTATATCTTTACTGGGTATTGGCTCACCCTATATGGGACATCATTTTCAGGTTCAGGTGATATGCCACCTCCAAGGACATAGCTTGGGAGGCTTAGAGGCTGAAGATCTTTTTTTTGTTGTTTACCTTTTTGTATATTACATGTAAATTCAAGCCGATGGCTTAATGTGTATGAGTTAGTACTCTTTTTTTTTGTAACCAAGTATTGGCTTGGAAAGTTAGAAGCCCGTAGGGCATTTACTTTTGTTGTCAAGATGTAATACTTTTGTGATAAATACTCTGATAAATAGATGTACACTTTATTCTCTTGAATATATTGTCAATTTCTTGTATCATGAATGTATGAATTATGGGTTTATTTTGAGGGCGTTACAACTTGGTATCAGAGCGTACCGGGTTCAAATACTTTGGGTACGCGGGAAGTGGTTACTACCACAATGGGTTTGTCTCGCTTGTTAGAGACTTATGCATGATGTTATATGTTTATTTGATAACATGTTTATGTGACTATGTGGGTATGGGATTTAGTTTCTAGGATGTTGATTGGATCCTTGGGTTTCAGGGAGTCCTGTTGGAAAAGCACCTGATCAATGCTGTTTCTAACTGGAACTCTAGCAACGCCTCGGGACTGTCATCATCCGGAAATGAAATTCGTAAGTGCTTATGTGATTATGTGCTTACGTAGAATGAATTACTGTTGTCCAATGCATTAGGACGCGAGTGTTGTAGCTTCGGCACATTTATGAATGTGCTAATGATCTTCGTTACCTTTATTAGGATGTTAGGACGAGGACGTGGTGGTAGGAAAGGTAGGCCTAGGAGGCAGGAGATGCCTATACTGGATGAGATTCCAGCACAGCAGCAAGCCATGGGCGCCTTAGCTCGCAAGATGGCAGGAGCATTGAGGGAATGCATGGACATTCTCAGAGCTGAGAATCAAGTCCAGGCCCATGTGGTTAAGGCAGGGCCTTCTTTTCTGAAGAGGGAGTTTTTCCGGTCCAATCCGGATTAGTTTGTGGGGGATCCTAAAGAGCCACTGAAGGCTGATGAATGGCTTGAGCAAATGACGAAGACGTTTGAGATGCTTGACATCGAAGACAGGGCATTGAATGTGACCTTGGCATCTTTCCAGTTGAAGGAAGACGCGGGTTAGTGGTGGAAGTTCGTGCGAGGTCGTATTGGAGGGACTTGGGAGGTTTTCGTTGATGCCTTTCAGGAGAAGTTTCTATCTCCCTGCTATTAGGGAGAAGCTGAGGGATCAGTTCTGTCAGCTTAAGTAGCTGAGTACACCAGTGGCTGAGTTTGAGGCCACGTTTACCAGTTTGTCTAGGTTTGCACCTGAGCTAGTGGTGTCTGAGGAACGCCGTTGTCTAGAGTTTGAAAGGAAGTTGAGACACGGACTCAAGGTTAGGGTTGCTGGGTCCATGACTCGGGAGTATGGACGCCTTGTGGATGTTGCGGCCCATATGGAGATTATTATGCACGAGGATGAGGAGAGGTTGAGGGGCTCTAAGAGGAGTCAGGATGGCCAGGGGGATGGCAGGAGGTAAAGGGGTTCTAACCCTCAGCAGTCACAGGGTGCTTTTATGAGATCTACCTTTCCAGTGCCAAGTTCAGGTTCTGGGAGAGGCAGTCAGGGAGACGTTACTTGTTACAAATGTGGTCAGTTGGGCCACAAGTCTCCAGCTTGCCCGCAGAGGGGAGGAGGGTAGAGATCAGCTTCATCTTCAGCTCATCCTCAGAGCCAGAGTCAGGGCAGAGGTCAGCTGATTTCTTATTACCAGTGTGGTCAGGCAGGGCACCTGAAGAGGTTTTGCTCGCAGTTGAGTGGCACATCTGGTGCATCTGGTTCAAGGCAGACTCAGAGCCATCAGCCAACTCAGTCAGTTCAGGCCTCGAGGGCCAATCAGGGAGCCTCATCGTCTAAGTCTGTACAGCAGACTTATGCTCCGAGAGGTGAGCAGGTAGATCAGAGACCTTCAAGGCGTGTGTATGCTATTACCGCACAGGATCTTGTACCAGCTCCATTTGTTGTGAGAGGTACCTTTTTGTTTTGCAACTCAGTTACTAATGTGTTGATTGATACGGGTGCATCCCACTCCTTTATATCTGCTGCATTTGCATCTGTTTTGGGGTTAGAGTTGGCGCAGTTAGCATCTCCTATTTGTGTTGTATCACCTGTTGGGGGTGAGTTGATTTTGAAGCAGGGGTGTAGAGGTTGTGATATTGAGGTCGCCGACCGCCGACTTCCATTTTCTTTTGTAGTTATGGTTATGTCGGATTTTGATGTGATTTTGGGTATGGACTGGTTATCGTCATACCGGGCTGTTATTGATTGTTACCGCCAGAGGGTCACTGTATGTACCTTGAGCGGGGATTGTTTCCATTTCTTGGGGGACCGGGTTGGTAGTGCTTTGCCGCCAGTGTATGATCCGCGAGGGCGGAGTGAGCTTAGTGGTCTTCTCGCTAGCTTTATGAGTAGTGAGTGTGATAAGATCCAGATTGAGTTGCCGAGAGTGGTCTGTGAGTATTCGGATGTTTTTTCCGAGGACCTTGTTAGTTTGCCACCCCATCGAGAGATTGAGTACTTTATCGATTTAGTGCCCGGCACAGCGCCGATTTCCATGGCACCTTACCATTTTGCCCCAGCTGAGTTGAGTGAGTTGAAGATTTAACTCAAGGAATTGCTAGATAAGGGCTTTATTTGCTCTAGTACTTCGCTGTGGGGAGCACCAGCCCTCTTTGCTAAAAAGAAAGATGGGGCTTTGAGACTTTGTATTGATTACCGGAAATTGAATCGGGCTACGGTTAAGAACAAGTACCCTATGCCTCGTATAGATGATCTATTTGACCAGTTGAAAGGGTCCAGTTGTTTCTCTAAGATAGACTTGAGATCGGGTTATCATCAGTTGAGGGTTAGGGATGAGGATATTCCGAAGACGGCATTCCGTATGCGGTATGGCCACTACGAGTTTCTGGTGATGCCTTTTGGGCTCACCAATGCACCGGCAGTCTTTATGGATTTGATGAACCAGATATTCCGGGAATTCTTAGATCGTTTTGTAGTCGTTTTCATGGACGACATCCTGATTTATTCACCTTCTGAGGAGGAACACGAGGAACACTTGAGAGTGGTGCTTGAATTGCTTAGAGCCCACAGGCTGTATGCCAAGTTTGGGAAGTGTAAGTTTTGGCTAACAGAGGTTAAGTTCTTAGGCCATATAGTCTCTGGGGAAGGGGTGTCTGTTGATACATCTAAGATCGAGGCAGTGCAAGATTGGGCACAGCCTAAGAGTGTTTTTGAGATCCGCAGTTTTCTAGGATGAGCTGGGTATTATCGCCGATTTGTGAAAGATTTCTCCAGGCTAGCTTCACCATTGACTAGATTGACGCGGAAAGGGGTCAAGTTTGTATGGAGTGAGACTTGTGAAAAGTCGTTCCAAGAACTTAAGGTTAGACTTACCACCACTCCAGTGTTGATTATTCCAGAGAGAGGTTTGGGTTATGCGGTGTATTATGATGCTTCACGAGAGGGTCTAGGTTGTGTGTTGATGCAAGAGGGGAAAGTGGTAGCCTATGACTCGCGGCAGTTGAAAATACA